>JAYESD010000003.1:197426210-198626210 GCA_036927565.1 Tuctoria greenei | reverse complement strand
CCCTGCATAGTTTAATTGAGTGGTATAGTTGTTTCCATCCCAGTTGATTAAGCGAAGCAAAAAGGTAAAAACCCTTCCTGACTCTCTATCATATGTCCCAGGTGACAAAGGTGGTTAAACAAAGCTAGTAAACTTCCTATCATAGGGTTCCCCATCAAATTGACACAAACATGCAGTTTTGCAAACAAAACATTTTATTTTAAAACAGGATCAATATGCTTCAAGGACACTTGCCTTGCTCTTGCTGTTGATTAAGATCAAAGCCTTCAAACTCTTGGTGCTGTAGATCCTCCGCGGCACTTTCTAGCGCAAATCCATCTAATCCACACCATAAACATACAAGACAAGAAACACAATCAAAAAGTGCACAAATATTACTCAATATGACATGACATGCATGATTGATGCAAATGCAAGGTAGAACTTGTTACTAGATTGCTTTTAATGATCACTAACTAGTTTTAATAGCTTTTAACAAGTTTATACAGATTTAACACAATTTAACCAGAAAGATCGGACTAGTCCGCTAGAGACTGGACAAGTCCGCCCTCTGCGAGATCAGCAGATTAGGGTTTTCTAGATCGACGTGAATTCGGAGATTAGGGGTTGAATTCTCGTAAGGAAAAGAGAATAGAAGGTATACCAGGTGTTTAGGACTCCAATGAATCAAGAAACTTGGAGGTAGCACTTGGATCTTGGTGATCTAGGGTTGGTGATGAACTTTGAGATGAATTGGTGATGGAGAACGAAAACTTGGTGGAGATCTTTGTCCTCTTTCGTTTCCTCCTCTTCTTCTTCTTGCTTGGGATCTTCTCCTCCCTCCTTGGTGGTGGCTCCCCACGAACTAGGGTTTGGGTGGGTAGAAAAGTGGCAAATAGATGTCAATCCAAGGGGTGGGGTTGTTTATATAGAGGTGGAGGCTAGGGTTTCGAGTTTGGGATGAGTAGAGGCCGGTTTAGAGTCCCACATGGGCTCTAAAAGAGTTAGGCACGACGTCCCTAGGCCCACTTAACGTGAAACCCAAGAAACAAGTCATAAAACAAAAGATCAATTCGGAGTCGCGAAATATCGGACAAGTCCAGAAAGGACCGGACTAGTCTAAAGTCGTCTAGAGAGAAAATCGGACGAGTCTGGCCAAACATCAGACATGTCCGACTTTGAACAGAGAGGAAAACGGACAAGTCCGCTGGAACACCGTACTAGTCCAGAAAAGTCCAAGGACTTAGCAATTTTTCAAGGATTCTTGGAATATCGGACTAGTCCGCACAAAATCGGACAAGTTAGAAAGTTTCCTGAGCCAAAATCGGACTAGTCCGTAGCAAAAACGGACAAGTCCGTTTTTAGTCAGAGAGAAATCGGACTAGTCCTCAGTAAAATCGGACTAGTCCGCACTTTCCTGCGTTTTAAGTGCGGTTTTGTTCCAAATCAATTTTAAACTTGTTCCTCTTGTTGTGGGTTAATGTTAAACGCGTATATGAGTGCATGCAAGGCAGGATGCATGAAAATGAGGGTGTTACACAATCATACTCATTTCAAATTCCGAACTCATCATAGCTGGAAACTTGGACACAAAATCATGAGAAGCACGACCAAAGATAGTATCATCCGCATACAATTTAACAAATAATGAGCCATTGCCATGTTTAAGCACAAAAGAGTTTTATCAACTTTGCCCATGGTAAACCCATTTTCAAGTAAGAATGTTTTTAACCTATCATACAATGCTCTAGGGGCTTGTTTGAGACCATATAAAGCTTTGGACAGCTTGTAAACATGATTAGGAAAATATGGATTTTCAAAACTGGGTGGTTGCTTAACATAAATCTCCTCATCTATGTAGCCAATAAGAAAAGAACTTTTCACATCCATTTGATATAATTGGAAACCTTTAGATACAACAAATGCTAATAAAACTATTATGGCTTCTAATCTAGCAACAGGAGCAAAAGTTTCATCAAAATCTAGACCTTCAACTTGTGTGAAACCTTGAGCAACCAACCTAGCTTTATTCCTAACCACAACCCCATCCCAACTTTGTTTATTTTTAGACACCCATTTAGTTTCAATTAGTGTGTGATCATGAGGTTGAGGTACAAGTTTCCAAACATTATTTCTTTCAAAATTTTCTAGCTCTTATTGCATGTCAATATCCAAGATTCATTAGTGAGTGCATGTGATATATCTTTGTGTTCAAAAGAAGCAACAAAAGCAGAATGAGCATAAGAGTTTGGATCGAAAAAAATAGACCATGTGACTCATTCGTGCAAGCTTCTGATAATTTGTTGTGGAGGTTGACTTTATTGGATTTGGAGGGGAGTACACACTTCCCAAGATCCTTGTTCTTCATGTTCATCATCAACCAAAGAGCTTGAGGCTTGAGGACGATCTGGACCAGGAGTAGTAGTTGTTGGTGCAGGTTGTGCATCAAAATCAGCAGCAGGGATGATGTTATTGGCTTCTGAGTTTTCGGGCAATAGCACCACTTCTTCCTCATCTTAAATGAAAGTATTCTCCCCCAGAGGATATGCATCTTGACCTACAATATTAGAGCTAGTAGGTGGGCTAGCTTCATCAAAAGAAACCTCACAAGTCTCCACAATTTTGTTAGTGTCAAGTAAAAATACACGATAACCTCTAGTATGAGATGAATAACCAAGAAACATGCCATCAACAGATCTAGGATCAAATTTACCAAGATTACCATGTTTCTTAACAAGGCATTTGCAACCAAAGAACCTAAAGTGTGTGAAACTAGCCCTATGTCAATACCGCAGCTCATATGGGGTTTTTTTCTTAGCTTAGCACGCAAGAAAACCCATTTCGAGACATAACAAGCAGTTGCAATTACATCAACCCAAAAATTTCCTCGGAGTTTGATATTTATCAAGCATAGTCCAAGCCATCTCAATCAAGGTTCTGTTCTTTCGCTCTACATCACCATTTTTTGAGGTGCATATGGTGAAAAAAATTTGATGATCTATTCCATTTTCAACACAAAAGGATCAAATCATTTGTTTTTAAATTCAGTTCCATTATCACATCTAATTACTTTTAAAGATAATAGGTGGTCAAGTTAAAGACTAAGAACCAAACTTCTAAAGTGACTAAAAGCTTCATTCTTAGATACCATAAAATAAACCCAAGAGTATCAAGAATAATCATCAACAATTACAAGCACATACAATTTACCTCTAAAAGATTAAACATGTGAAGGATCTGCGGTGTCAAGGTGTAAAAGTTGTGTCGGTGCTGTTGTCATGATCATCGTCAGTGAAACATGTGAACCTAAAACAAT
Organism: Tuctoria greenei; assembly: GCA_036927565.1. Taxonomy (NCBI): domain Eukaryota; kingdom Viridiplantae; phylum Streptophyta; class Magnoliopsida; order Poales; family Poaceae; genus Tuctoria; species Tuctoria greenei. The sequence continues at coordinate 198,622,915 of JAYESD010000003.1, read as the reverse complement.
TCTAGCATGTCTACAAGAAGAGCAACCAATTTATTTGTCCCCTTTAAGCTTAGGTAACCCACGTATGCGATCGAGACCACTAACACGTGTGAGATGATCAAAGCCTACGTGACCAAGTCTACGAGGGCAAAAATATAAGTCTCTTGAATTATTAGCAACTAGACACCCATGCTTAAAGGATGACATGTCAAAATCAGCTTTAAAAACTCTTCCAAACTGAGACATGTTAAACATAAGCTCACCATTAGAATCTACAACCTTGTAGCAAGTTTTTGTAAAAATAATTTCAAGATTTTCATGTAACAATTGTGAAATAGAAAGCAAGTTGTATTTCAAGTTTTTAACAAGTGCCACATCCTTCAAGGTGTAGTGATTATTTATTCTAACGAAACCCTTAGCAATTATAGGAGTTGAAGAATTATCGGCAAAAGTAACATTCTCTACATGTGACATAAAGGAGAGGGAGGAGAACCATTTTTTGTTACCAGTCATGTGTCATGAGCAACCTGAATCCATGAGCCAAATGTTCTCCTTCCTCAAGCGTGTAACCAACAAAGAAGCACAATATGTCGATGACTCAATACTAGGGTTAGCCAATAGGCATTTAGGAAACCAGTATTGAGTCACACGACGTCCAGAAGGAATAACACGCGAAAGCTGAGAAAATACAACAGGTTTATGAGTCGAATTTTGAGAATTCTTGTTCTCATTTACTGATTTATGAAGTGTGTTATGTGTAGCACGAAAAACATTAGATTTTGGAGCAAACTTTGCATGTTTATGACTCATTACAGCAGGTTGCATGTTCGTAACATTCGGTTCAACACGTGTAACAAGTTTTGCTCGGTTGTTATGTGATCTAGCATTCATTCTTTTCTTTTTCATTGTTTAGCTAGTCTATAACAAAAAATATATGATATGAAAATCTCTATAATAGTAGGTACAATAAAATTTAACTTTGTGTTATGTCTGGATGAGCAAGCAACATGTTTATTAGAATCCGAATGAGACAATACTCCTGCAGATTTGAAAATCACCTCTTTTTGGTTAGGAACCGTTTGAATCAAACCAATTCCTAATGATTTTACAATTTTAGGTAGATGTGCTTTAGCATGAGCATGGGAATCAAAACCTAAACCAGTTTTATCATCGCGGGACCTAGATGGATTCTATAGTAAGTTTAGGTTCTTATTTGCATTACAAAACCAATCTATTTTGCTATGCATGTCATCAAGTTTATTGGACAGATAAAGGCAATTTTTACATGAAGTTTTTCTTTTAATTTGCAAATAGAACAATGATTAACTTCATGAGAACGTAAAGCATTGTTCAAAACAGAAATTTCATTCGTAGAATCATGCAATTTCTTATTAAGATCATCACAGTTAGAACAATGCAAATCAATTGTTGAACAACTAGCATCTTTCATGTTTTTATCATTAAGTGCAGCAAGCTCTCTATTCCTTTCAATTTCAAGTTCAAGTTTATCAAGTGTGGAGGTGTGTGCACTTCTTAAGGAGGACAATTGTTCATATACTAATTCACATGAGGAACAAGAATCATTACTAGAAATCAAATATTTTAAACTATTAATTTTAGATTCTAGTGATTCAATTTTAACAGTATTGTCCTTATGTTTTTTGTCCTTTTTCTTAAGTACAATAGTGGCACGAGAACTAACTTCATTGTCACTATTGGATCCAGCTTCCATCATACTTGACATTGAGTTGCCCGCCATGAAACACAAAGTTTCCAAATTGTCTTCATCCTCATCACTTTTGGAGACCACATCGCTCAAGTTGTTGTCTAGTAGAGGGGAGAGGATATGGTCCACCACTTGGCGTTTTGTGGAAGTCTTTTTTTTCTTGTTGTTGTTGCCAGAAGAGTACCTGAATGTATTTTGCTTTTCATCACGGGTAGAAGGACCTGAAGGTTAGGCAATCTGTACAAAAAAGTCATGTTTTACCTGTAGGATCGAAGATCACGTGTAAAGCTACCAGAGGAGGGGGGGTGAATGGTAGATTGAAAATTTTCAGCGGAAGCAACGAAAAATCCCTTGGTAGAAAAACGATCTGTTCAAGAAATCGTGTGTGCGACTAATCTAAATGTGATCACTTATAACTAAATAAGTATAGATTGTGGAGATCAAGTCACGAAGATGTCACAGCAAAAATTAAGAAAATCCGTCGGCAAAAACTCAAGTTATGATTGAGTGATCAAACAAAGGTCAATCTGTTTGTCCCAAGAAAAACAGTTCTGGAATACAGCAAAGAAACTCGTGTAGCTCCAAAACCACAAATCCAATGACCGTGAAAATTTCTCAGATGATAGAAAATCAAGTTGTGAAGAAAACCCAAAAATAATCACGTCAGTTGAATCTGTAAAAATCGAGTTATGATAAAACCACCCAAGAAAGATAGTGTTGTGCAGAAACATGACGAGAAAAACTTGTGTAAAACAAGTAGGACGAACAAGGCACAAACGTTCCTTTCAACTACAAATTTAATTCAATAGAACACAAGAAGAACAACCCCAAAGTCGTCTGCCACGAGCTCTGGCCTCTCTTGCTTATATAACCAGCCCGAGAGCCAACCCAAACCTAACAAGGACTCTAATCCTACTCAATTCACGAATCAAAACTTTCCATAACTGCTCAAGATTCTTCTATACGCAGATCGAAGCAATCTTAAGACTTCCAAACACCTTCGCAACATATCCTACATTCCTAAAACAAACCAGCTTCGTGTCCCACACGAAAACTATCATAACCAACTCGATTTTTTACATATCCGAGCCAAAACCCGACTCCGCCGCAGCCAAAGTCATAATTCCATACGATGGGATCCTTCCAACCAAATCTTCAAGTCGAAATCCCGTCTCGGAACCATGTTTCCAGGTCCATGCACTCCATGCATATATGCAAACATCTTCCAACGACGTCCAGTTTCCTTCACATGCATTTCCCTTGATTCAATCCTCCTGCGTGACCTCCTGATCAACTCAACCACAGTTCCTCTGGAACTTGGTTGTTGGAACCTCATCTCCTCCCTGAGACTAGTCCAATGGATCCCGTCACCAGCCATGTCTTGAACTCAAGCAACACATGCACATGAATAAACAACCAATACTTCTAAGCACAAGACTTCGACTTGACTCTCGTTAGTTCCGAAACCACAACACCTTACGTGAGGACCTCACATAAGCATGTTGCAAACCATAGCAAAAACAATATCAGCCATATCCACAAAAACACACCAAAAACTTAGTAAAGGAATATTAAGCAAACTTTCCATAATCAAAAACGCATATTCGAAACATTTCAAAGTAAAAGTAGAACCATTGCAATCTAGCTCTGGACCTTGCCAAAACTAACCGGACCTTTAGCCGGAGCTTAACAAAGCTAGCAGGACCTAGCACCGGAGCTTACCAAAGCTAGTCGGACCTAGTGCTGGAGCTAACCAAAGCTAGTTGGACCTAGCGCCAGAGCTAACCAAAGCTAGTCGGACCTAGCACCGGAGCTAACCAATGCTACTCGCACCTAGGCAAAGAAGTCGGACCTAGCATCGGACCTTGCAAGAGCTACCCAAAACAAGCCTGACCTATCGTCAGACCTTGCAGGAGCTCGGACCTAAAGTCGGTTTTCGATAAAAAGGTGTTTTGGTAGTATTTAAAATTTTATCGTTAATGCCAATGTATTCAGCACACATAGGTCTCACAATCTCCCCCTTGATGAATGCATTGGCAACACCACTTAAAATCTGAACATTGTCTTATTCACATAAAAAGTTTTGAAAATAATTTCTCCCTCTTTTTGAAAATCAAATAGATAGAAATAAATTTTTCCCCTTGCATACTTCTCCCCCTTTGACAATGTATTTATCAAGGTACAAAAGAGAAATTTTAATTTGTTATGAGCACATTATAACATATACATATAAGACAAGGCTCATCCAAGTCATGCTATCAATTAACTTACACTATCACAATAATGAGATACATAAAGTAGTCTAAGCATGCTAGAGATCAAATGTAATTTTCAATTTAAGCAAGTCATGATCTCACAAACTTAACTATTTCAAAACCTGAAAGCATGACACTTGTTGCTGCATTTTATTATTTTCAAAGCACAAATTTAGATCATATGATATTTGCAAGAGATTATATGCGAATCTGCCTTATTCTAAACAACCAAGCCATACCTATGTCATTTGACAATCAGAAGCTTAAGGACATGGTTTTAGTCTTACACAACTTCTTCAAAGTTCATATCGAAGTGCAATGATAAGACATCTCAAAAGAAGAAGTGTGATGCATGCACATTCTCTTGATCTTTTATCATTTTTTCCTTTGAACATAAAAGCTCAACATGTGGATAGTTGATTGATTAATTTTTCATTATTAAAAGCACTTGTGAGCATGCAACAAGTTCAAAACAGCAAGAAAGTTCGATCATGACCAGATTTAGTATAAGTAATTATTCCAATTACTAATCATGGCAAAAACTACAAAATGTATAACATGAGTAATGTAGTAAGAACTTTCAGCATGTAAAAGGAATCACAAAGTCATATATGTATTAAATATTATGCTCATATTATTTTTAAATTCAGATCCAAAATTCGAAAGCCCCCCCCCCCCCCTCAATTTAAGCCATGAGGATGCATAACCCCAATTTCACTACGAATGTAACAAAAACGAGTGAAATCCACAGGTTTTGTAAAAATGTTAGCCAATTGTTGTTTGGTATCTACATGGTGAAGCACAATGTTTCCTTTTTCAACATTATCACGAAGAATGTGATACCTAATATCAATGTGCTTAGTTCTAGAATGTTGCACAAGGTTTTTAGCAATACAAATGGCACTAGTGTTATCACAAAACAGTGGAACACTATCTATATTAACCCCATAGTCTTTAAGTGTTTGAACAATCTAAATAATTTGTGAGCAAGCACTAGCAGCAGCTACATATTCTGATTCGGCTGGGGATTGTGCAAATGAGTTTTGTTTTCTAGAGGACCACGCAACAAGTGAATTACCAAGAAAATGACAAGAACCGGAAGTACTTTTCCTATCAATCCTACAACCCCCATAATCAGCATCCGAAAAAGCTTTCAAAGTAATAGTTGAGGAAGAAGGAAGAAAAATGCCAAATTCTTGAGTTCCATGTAAGTACCTGAGAATCCTCTTGACGGCTTGACGATGTGAAGCACGTGGGGAAGCTTGAAACCGTGCACAAAGACATACTCTAAATTGTATGTCCGGTCTTGATGCCGTAAGGTATAAAAGTGATCCAATCATGCTTCTATATTCTTTTTGATCCACGGGTTCACCATCTTCATCAAGTTCAAGTGTTGTTGCCGTTCCCATTGGTGTTCGAAGAGGCTTGCTTTTTTCTACGTTGAAGTGCTTAAGAAGGTCTCTTGTATACTTCGTTTGATTCACAAAGGTTACCTCCTTAGTTTGCTTGATATGCAGCCCAAAAAGTACGTGAGTTCTCCCATCATACTCATCTAAAATTTTGAACTCATCATAGCTGAAAACTTGGACACAAGATCATGAGAAGCACAACCAAAGATAATATCATCAACATACACTTGAACGAATAATGAGTCATTGTCATGCTTAAGCACAAAAAGAGTAAACCTTGCCCATGGTAAACCCCTTTTCAAGTAAGAGTGTTTTTAACCTATAATACCATGCTCTAGGGGCTTGTTTGAGACCGTACAAGGCTTTGGACAGTTTGTAAACATGATTAGGAAAATATGGATTTTCAAAACCTAGTGGTTGCTTCACATAAACCTCCTCATCTATATAGCCATTAAGAAAAGCACTTTTAACATCTATTTGATATAACTTGAAACCTTTAGATGCAGCAAAAGCTAACAAATTTCTTATGGCTTCTAATCTAGCAACAGGAGCAAAAGTTCCATCAAAATCTAGACCTTCAATTTGTGTGAAACCTTGAGCTACCAATCTAGCCTTATTCCTAATCAGAACCCCATCCTCACTTTTTTTATTTTTAAACACCCATTTAGTTCCAATCAAAGTGTGATCTTGATGTGTAAGTACAAGTTTCCAAACATTGTTTCTTTCAAAATTTTCTAACTCTTCTTGCATGGAAATAATTCAAGATTCATTAGCGAGTGCGTGTGATATAGCTTTGGGTTCAAAAGAAGCAACAAAAGCAGAATGAGCGTGAGAGTTTGGATCGCAAAACCTAGACCGTGTGACTCGTTTGTGCAAGCTTCCAATTATCCATTGCGGGTGATGATTCTTGTAAATTCGTAGGGGAACAGATGTCTCACAAGCTTCTACTTCATCAGGTTCATCGTAGATTGATGAGCTTGTGGCTTGTGGACGATCAGGACCAGCGGAGATGGTAGTCGGAGCTTGTTCAAAGTTCGGAGCTAGACACATGTCAGCTTCAGAACTATCAGGCAATATCACCGACTCTTCTTCTTCTTCTTCTTCTTCTTCAAAAATATCCTCCCCCTGAGGATATGGATCCGAACTTGCAATGTTTGAGCTACTACCTGGTCTAGTTTCATCAAAAGACACCTCACAAGTCTCCATAAATTTTTAGTGTCAAGTAAAAGCACACGGTAGCTTCTAGTATGAGATGGATAACCAAGAAACATGCCATCAATGGATCTAGGTTCAAATTTATCAAGATTACCATGTTTCTTAACAAAGCATTTGCAACCAAAGACCCGAAAGTGTGTAACACTATGCCCATGTCCAAACCGGAGCTCATATGGTGTTTTACCTAGCTTAGCTCGCAAGAAAACACGATTAGAGAGATAACATGCGGTTGCAATCGCATCAGCCCAAAATTTTCTACAAGTGTGATATTCATCAAGCATAGTCCTAGCCATCTCAACTAAGGTTTTGTTCTTTCTTTCTACAACACCGTTTTGTTGAGGTACATATGGTGAAGAAAATTGATGATCTATTCCATTTTCAGCACAATAAGAATCAAAAGATTGATTTTTAATTTTGGTTCCGTTATCACTTCTAATTGCTTTTAAAGATCCTGGGTGATCAATTGATAATCTAAGAAATAAAGTTCTAAAGTGACTAAAAATTTCATTCTTAGATGTCATAAAGTAAACCCAAGAGTATCTAGAATAATCGTCAACAATCACAAGAACAAACCATTTACCTCCGAAGGATTGAACACGTGAAGGTACTACGGTGTTAAAGTGCAAAAGTTGACCCGATTTAGTTGTCATGATCATTGTGAGAGGAGTATGTGAACCTGCAACCATCTTATCATGTCTACAAGAAGAGCACACAATTTCTTTTTCCCTTTTCAGCTTAGGCAGCCCACGTATGCGATCAGGAGCACTAACACGCGATAGATGATCAAAGCCTACGTGACCAAGTCTAGAATGCCAAAAATATAAGTCCTTTGAATCATTAGCAACTAGACACCTATGCTTATAGGAAGACATATCAAAACCAGCTTTAAAAACTCTTCCAAACCGAGGCATGTTAAAAATAAGCTCACTATTTGAATTTACAACTTTGCAGCAATATTTAGTGAAAATAATCTCTAGAATTTCATCTAGCAGTTGTGAAACATAAAGCAAGCTGTATTTCAAATTTTTAACAAGTGCCACATCCTTCAAAGTGTAGTGATCATTTACTCTAACCGAACCTTAAGCAATTATAGGAGTTGAAGAATTATCAACAAAAGTAACATTCTTTACACGTGACACAAAAGAGAGGGAGGAGAACCATTCTCTGTTACCGGTCATGTGGCATTAGCATCCTGAATCCACAATCCATATGTTCTCCTTCCTCAGGCGTGAAACCTACAGAGAAGGACAATATGTCGATGACTCAATACTGGGGTTAGTCAATAAGCATTTGGGAATTCAGTACTGAGCCATGTGACGTCCAACAGGAACAACACGCAAAAGCTGTGACAAAACAACAGGTTTATGAGTCAAAGATTGAGGTTTTCTGTTCTTCACTACTGATTCAAAAGTTGTTTCACGTTTAGCACGAAAACTAGTAGCTCCGGAGGTAAAAGCAGTAGTTCCAAAGGAAAAATCTGAACCTCTGTATGCAAAAACTGATGTTCCAAAGGGAACAACAGAAGGTCCGGGAGCCCTCGGAGCTATCGGAACTACCGGAGCTGCTTTTGCAGATCTCTTACCAGAAGGTCCGGAAGCTACTTTTTCAAATTTCTGACTCATTAAAGCATGTTGCATATTTCTAATTTTAGGTTTATCATGAAAGTTATGAGATCTAGCAGACATTTTATCCTTTTAAATTTGTTTAGCTAGTCTATAACAGAAATCTACGACATGACCATCTTTATAACAGTAACTACAATGAAATTTAATTTTGTAATTATTTCTAGATGAGCATCCAATATTAGAAACAGAATTAGAAAGCACTCTTGCAGATTTTAAAATCACATCCTTTTGTTTTGGGATAGTTTTGATTAAATTTTTTCCAAATGATTTTACAACGTAAGGTGGATGTGTTTTAGAATAAGCATGATAATCAAAACCTAAACCAGTTTTATCATTGCATGGTTTAGAAGAATTTGACAGCAAGATTAGATTCTTGTTCTCATTGTAAAACTGCTCTAGTATCTTATTTTTATTGTCAAGTTCTTTAGATAAAACAAGAAAGTCTTTACATGAAGCTTTTCCTTTAAGTTTGTAGTTATAACATTTTTTAACCTCATGTGTTCGTAAAGCATTGTTCAGAATGGAAATTTCATTCATTGCATCTTTTAGTTTCTTATCAAGATTACAACATGCAAAACAATGCAAATCATCTGTAGAACAAGAAGCATCTTTTAAGTTTTTAACATTAAATTCAGATAGCTTTTTGTGCTTTTCAATTTCTTCATCAAGTCTATCTAGAGTGGTGGAGTGCGCACTTCTTAATGTGGACAACTGTTCATAGATTAAGTCATATTAGGGACATGCATCATCACTAGGAATCATAGTTTTTAAACGGTTGATTTCGGACTCATGTGATTCTATTTTAGCAGCATTATCCATAAGCTTTTTGTCCTTTTTCTTGACAATAATAGTTGCACGAGAAATTGCATCACACATTTCATTACAGGTAGTCATACCTCAACGTCATCACTGTTGTGTTTTGCATCCTCCTGACATGATCTTGATCTTGTTTTGCCCGCCATGAAGCATAAGTTGGCCAAATCATCATCATCTTCATCACTTCCAATGTCTACATCACTTGAGCTGAGATCTTGAAGTGCATTGATAAAGATGTTTATCATCTTGCGTCTTATAGAACCCTTGTTTTGCTTGTTGGAGTTTTCAGAGGTGGTCTTGACTTTGTTCTGCTTTTCTTCATGGGTAGTAGGACTTGAAAGGTTAGGGCATTCTGTAGGAAAGTGTCCTGTCTTACCACATTCAAAGCTGCGTTGTGGTCCAGAGTTTCCTCTCCTTCTAGTTCCCACATTTTGCAATGCTTTTGAGAATCTAGTAGAGATGAGTGCTAACTCCTCTTCTGGAAATTCCTCGATCTGCTCCAGGGTTGGTGGGGACAACAAAGCAAGAGTATTACAAAATGATGATTGGCCGGAGCTAGGCATATCACGTTGTGAAACAAATGCAATAGAATTATTTGGATTCTTACGTGATAAGATGTCAATTTCATGAGTTTTTAGTTGAGTAAAGTACATCTAAAGCAAGAGTACTCATGACGTTGATTCACGAATGGATGTTACTTTCATTTCCCATATTTTCATGTCTAATGCACTAAGGAGTTGCCTAGCATTCTCAGCATCAGAAAAGTTTACGTTGACACTACGTAGATTACTGGGAATTTTATTAAACCGGGCAAAAAGTTGATTGATAGACTCACCAGGCTGCATCTCAAAATGCATGTATTCCTTTTTAAACATAGCTTGTTTTTCCTCCTTGGTTGTGTTGGAGACTTCGTGATAATCACAGAGAGCTCTCCAAACATCATATGCATATCGGAGGTGCGCGACACGATCAAAGTTGCTTTGAGTGAGTCCCTGAATGATCAAGTTGCGGGCTTTGTTGTTGTTGTCAATGTCCCGTAGGTTCGTAGCTCTAACTTGATCATTCGGCGGCACGTCGTAAGGCTTGTTCACTTTTTCCCATATTGCGAAGCCTTGCGCCTAGATAAAAGCTTTCATGTGTGCCTTCCAAACCTGAAAATTAATACCAACAAACACACAAAGTTTTGCCGAGTAATTCTCCATGAGGATTATTCAAAAACACATGCAAATCACAAATATTAGAGCACCGTGGCTCTGATACCAATTCTAGGATCGAAGAGCACGTGTAAAGCTACCAAAGAAGGGTGAATGGTATATTAAAACTTTTCAGTAGAAGCAATGGAAAACCCCTTGGTAGAAAAATGATCTGTTAAAGAGATCGTCAGTGTGACTAATATAAAGGTGTACACTTGTAACTAAACAAGTATAGATTATGGTGAATCATGTCACAAAGACATCACAACAAAAACCACAAAAATCCATCGATAAAAACTCAAGTTATGATCGAATGATCAAACAAAGGTCAATCTGTTTTTCCAAAGAAAAACAGTTCTGCAATACTGCAAAGAAACTCGTGTAGCTCCAAAACCACAAATCCAATGACCGTGAAATTTTCACAGATGATAGAAAATCAGGTTGTGAAGGCAACTCAAAAGAAATCACATCAATTGAATCTGTAAAACTCGAGTTATGATAAAACCACCGAAGAAAGGTAGTGTTGTGCAGAAACTCGATGAGGAAAACTTGTGTGAAAAAGGTCGGACAAACAACACACAAAAGTTCCTTTCAAATACGAGTTTTATTCAATAGAACACAAGAGGAACAACCCCAAAGTCATCTACCACGAGCTCCGGCCTCCCTTGCTTATATAACCAGCCCGAAGGCCAACCCAAACCTAACTAGGACTCCAATCCTATTCAATTCACGAATTGAAACTTTACATAACTGCTCAAGATTCTTCTATACTCAGATAGAAGCAATCTTAAGACTTCCAAACATGTTTGGAACATATCCTACATTCCTAAAACAAACCAACTTCATGTGCCACACGAATACTATCATAACCAACTCGATTCTTTCCATATCCGAGCCAAAACCTGACTCCGCCGCAGCCAAAGTCGTAATCCGATACGATTGGATCCTTGCAACCAAATTTTCACGTCCAAATCCCATCTTGGAACCATGTTTCCACGTCCATGCACTCCATGCATACATGCAAACATCTTCCAACGACGTCCAATTTCCTTCACATGCGTTGCCCTTGATTCAATCATCCTGCGTGACCTCCTGATCAGCTCAACCATAGTTCCTCATGAACTTGGTTGTTGGAACCTCATCTCCTCCCTGAGACTAGTCCAATGCATCCCATCACCAGCCATGTCTTGAACTCAAGCAACAGCTGCACATGAATAAACAATCAATACTTCCGAGCACAAGTCATTGACTTTACTCTCAATAGTTCTAAAACCACAACACCTTACGTGAGGACCTCACATAAGCATGTTGAAAACCATAGCAAAAACGACATCAGCCATGACCAAAACACACCAAATCTTAGTAAAGCAATACTAAGCAAACTTTCCATAATCCAAAAGCAAGTTCAAAACATTTCAATATAAAAGCAGAACCATTGCAATCTAGCTCCGAACCTTGCCAAAACTAACCGGACCTTGAGCTTGAGCTTACCAAAGCTAGCAGGACCTAGCACCGGATCTTACCAAAGCTATTCAGACCTAGCGCCGGAGCTAACCAAAGCTAGTCGGACCTAGCGCCAGAGCTAACCAATGCTACTCGCACCTAGGCAAAGAGGTCGGACCTAGCATCTGACCTTGCAAGAGCTACCCAAAACAAGCCGGTCCTATCATCGGACCTTGCAGGAGCTTAGATCTAAAGTCGGACCTTGATAAAAGAGTGTTTTGGTAGTGTTAAAAACTTTTATCGTCAAAGCCAATGTATTCAGCACACATAGGTCTCACATTACCACATTCAAAACATAGTTGAGAACCACTACTTCTTCTCCTTCTACTTCTCACATTATGCAATGCTTTTGAGAACCTAGTAGAGAGAAGTGCTAGCTCCTCTTCTGGAAATTCTTCAATCTCTTTGATTGTGTTGGATCATTCGTGATAGTGACATAAAGCTTTCCACATGTCGTATGCTGATCAGAGATGTGCAACACGATCGAAGTCGCTTTGGTTCTATCCTTGTATGATCAAGTTTTGTGTCTTGTTGTTGTTGTCGATATCTCTCATGTTTGCAGCCGTAACATGATCGTTTGGTGGCACGTCGAAGGACTTATAGACCTTCTCCCAGATGGCGAAGCCTTGTGCTTGTATGTAAGCCTCCATACGCCCCTTCCAAACCTGAAAATAATTGCCATCAAACACACAAGGTTTCGCGGAGTACTTCTCCATGTCCATTAGTAAAGACACGTGCAAATCAAAGTGATTGGAGCATCATGGCTCTGATACCAATTTTAACATCAAAGAGCATGTGAAAAGATACCAGAAAGGGGGTGAATGGTAGATTAAATTTTTTCAGCGGAAGCAACAAAAACCTCTCAGTAGAAAATCAATCTGATAGAGAAATCGTGTGTGCGAGTGTTTCCAACATGTTCAAAACATGATGAATCAGTATGGATTGTATATAATCAAGTCACAGACAGGACAACAAGAATCAAGAGAAAACGTCGAGTAAAACTCGAGTTATGACCAAAACCCTGAGCAAACATCAATATGTTCTAATACAGAGCAAACAGATCTGCTACGCTGCAAAGAAACTCATATAACGCAAAAAACATAAATCCAACAAACATGAAATTTTCATAGATGATAAACTATTAAGTTGTGAAGACAAAACAGAAAGAATCACGTCAATTGGATCTACAAAATGCGAGTTACGATCAAAACGCCAAAGAAAGGTCGTACAATGCAGAAACTCGACAAGAAAGACATGACAAAAACAAGTCGGAACAACAAGGCACAAAAGCTCCTCTAGACTATGAACTTTGTTGATCAAAACAAAAGAGGAAAATCCCCAAAGTCATGCACCATGAGCTCTGGCCTCTCTTGCTTATATAACCAGCCTTAGGCCAACCCAATCCTAACTAGGACTCCTACTCCTACTCCTACTCTGTTTCAACTGAAACTTTCCATAACTGCACAAAGACTCTTCTATACGCAGATAGAAGCAATCTTAAGACTTCCAAACACCTTATAAATGTCCTAAACTTTCCTAAAACAACTCAACTTCATGACTCACACAAAATCTAACCAAAACAAACTCTAAACTTTCCATAAACGAACAATAACCACCTCAGCCGCAGCCTGAGGCGTAATCTAGCCGGTTGGACCTTTCCAGCCACATCTTCACGTCCATAACTCTTCATCACGTCTTGGAACAATGTTGCCACATCCATGCACCCCTTGCATGCATACAATCACAACATTCATGATACCTTCATATGCATTGTTCTTGACCCAAACATATTGTGTGACCTTTCGATGAACTTAACCACAATTCCTCCCGAACTTGGTTGTTGAACCTCATCTTCTCCCTAAGATTATTTCAATGGATCCCATCACCAGCAATGTCTTGACCTCAAGCATTACCTGCACATGAACAAGCATGGAACTTTTCCCGAGCACGAGTCTGCGACTTGACTTACATTTGTCCGATAACTATAACACTTTATGTGAGCATCTCCCATAAGCATGTTGCAAACATAGCAAGATAATGTCCACGATGATCAGACAAAACGCATCAAAAACATAGTCCAAAAGTACTAAAAAAATCTTCTCATAAGTGTAAAGCGTGTTTGAAACATTGCAAAGGAAATCATAATGGCGGCACGAATATTTCAGTTTGAGAAAGATCGGACAGTCCAAAGCAGCTGCTATGCATTATATAAGAAATGTTTGGACATTCCAAAATGCAAAACACGTGCAGCTCATGTGCATGATAAAGTTCAGACAGTTCAAAGTGGGTTTCTTGGATATATTCAAAACTTTGCATGCAAACACTCACTATTAACCTACTTGCAAATGTGTGCATCAACTAGATCTCACACGACCTCGGTAGACTTGGGTGTTTCCAGTGGGCCGCTCCTCATGGTGGAGGCACTACAGGAATCGCGACAAATTATGTCAACCAGGGCCGACATAATTAAGTCTAAAACCGACATAAGTTACTTAATTACGTAGGTTATTGGCTGACGTAATGGTTTGGTCATAATTAAGGTAACTTATGTCGGTCGCCGACATAAGTAAGGTAACTTACATAAGCATCCCGCAACCGACATAAGTAACTTCTCGGGCTAGGTTGCGGGCTGGGCCAGGTGACTTACGTCGGTCGCGGCTAGCCAATATAAGTAAGCTCCCTAACTTACGTCGACATGGTCAGGCCAACGTAAGTTTACCTGGGCTAACATACATCGGTTTTGCCATAGCCGACGTAAGTTATGTTTGTAATTTTTTTAAAAAAATAGAAACATCCTACCTCGCAGAACGGTGAACTCACATAACAACCATACACACATATATAGATTAACAGCAGCAACAAACAGTCCACAAATTATTCCAAACACATCAATCACAACACAAACTCCGAATAGGCTACACGGTAGCCCCTCGACTACCTCTAGAGCCGAAAAGCTCATCTCCGCGCGTCTCTTCAGGTGCCGGTGCTTGTGCCGAAAGATTTTGTGCCTCTGCCGCTGAATCCTGCAAAGAACATAAGAGTTAGACATGTTACAAATGCATCTCACACTCTTCCTCTCTCCCTAATTTCCATCCTCTCACTTTCTTTCTCTCCCTCTCTCTGTTTCTCTCACTCTCTTCCTCTCCCTCTTTCTCTCCCTCTCTCTTTCTCTCTTTCTCTCGCACTCTCTTACTCTCCCACTCTCTCTCTTTCTCTCATTCTCTCACTCTCTTCCTCCCCTCACTTTCTCTTACTCTCTTCTTCTCCGTCACTTTCTCTCACTCTCTTCTCTCCCTCTCTTTCTGTCAGACTTTCTCTCTTCCTCTCCCTCTCTCTGTTTCTCTCATTCTCTTCCTCTCCCTCACACTCTTCGTCTTCCTCTCTCTACATACATCCCCTCTTTATCTAACTCTCTTCCTCTCTCTCTAGCATCATCTCTCTCACTTTACCCTTTCTCTAGCACTCTCTCTCCCTGTCAATGTCTCTCTTACGCCACCTCTATCTCACCCCTCTCTCTCTCTCAACCTATCTCTATCTTTCATACTCCACCACTATCTCACTCTCTCTCTCACTCTGTGTTCTACCTCCTTCTCTTCCTATGTGAATATTGAAATGAATACAACAATATTAAATACAAAGTTTATTACGTACCTATGCTGAGGTCACCTGCGGCAGCAGAAGCGGAGGAACCTCGATCTGCTGACCAGTCTGCCGAGCAAGGGCCTTCCATTGCAAAATATTAGAAGATATATGTTACTGAAAAGCTATGCAATTGAACTACAGTAGTTTTAATTACTTACCTACACCGTTGCCTGCATATGGGCCATGTACATGATTGTGGCCTCCTGGAAGGCCCTCGATCTCTATAGCTTCGCCTGGGTCTGCGTCAACTCCGACTGAGTCTGCGTCAACGAAATATGGGTGAGGCCTGCGTTGATGAAGTGCCTCTCGATGGTCGCGCCGACCTCGAGTGGACAACTCCATAAAAAATTTCAAATCTGAAAAGAATGAATAAAAAAGTAAGTAAAAGGAGGTAGCTTGAAAAGGAAATGAAACAAATGACCAACTCACTGTCCATGGGCCTTCTCGCCTCTGCTCGCGTACACGGCTTGGGAGTGTATCGGCGCGTTTTCCCAATTGTAATCTTCGTCGTGTATCTTCACGACCTCTTGCGCGTAATTTTCCTAAAAACAAAGAAATCTTGTAAGCGTGTCAGTATTAGTATTAGTTATAATTAAATTGATGACTTTTGAAAACTTACCAGCCGGTCGGCCGCGACCTCACTGCACTGCCTAGGCTGGGTAGGGTCACTTCCCTTGTGACCTCTCTTTCAAACCTGGGTTGGGGTCGATTCTTGACAGGTCTCTTGCTCCTGTATAGCTATGTTAGTAGGGAAAATATATTTCATCAATGCAGTTAACATACCTAGGTATCCTAAATAATTAACAAAAAAACTTACCTCCGCGTACTGCTCCTCTGTCAAGTACATGTCGGAGTCCTTCCTAAATGGACCCCGTTCCTGCTGCTGCTGATGCCACTTTTGGTACTCGTTCACGGCCTGGATTCAGGCATACAACAACGTCGCCCTCACGGGCTTTTGAGCGTTGTGGTGGAACACACATCTCGCGTGCTCCTCCATGCCCCGTTCCTCTAACTATTACCTCAGCTGTTAGCAAACAAACATTTAAGTGATATGTATTAAGAATCTAAATGAGAGTTGAAAAATTGAAACGGTTAAACTTACCATAAAATTGTTCCACACTGCTCCCTGAAGGGAGCCTTGGACCTCATGAGAGACACAAGCGTAGTGGTCCCACGACATGTCAAGGAAACTGTTGATGACACTTGGGTAATGCAACTTAACTAAAGCCTCGATGATACTGTTAACCTGCCTCTGGCCCAAGAACAAACGGTCCAAGCAAGATCTGCCAAATTTGTTAACTTATTAAGTATCGAAAGACAACATCTAATATGTTATACTATACATTTTTTTAACTGTCTTTGATAGGACAGATAGTGATCTGCTCACTAGGAAATTGAGGAGGAGCCGCAAAGTGGGTCCTCCTTGTCTGTCGCCTCTGCAACGCCACCGTGTCCCATGATTCGGAAGGCTGGCCACCACTAGAGACCGAAGGCTCCATGCTAGGAAGCTCCGAAGGGAGGCTAGCCGACTCCTGTGCCGGCGCCCTAGCCTCTGACACTAATTCAGATGACTATGAGTCAGACTGCAAAAATTTAAAGATTGATAAGAAATAATTATTTATAAGTGCAATTTAAAATAATGTGTTTGTCAACTTAAATGTACGTCTGACTGGACCTGAGCCGCAAACTCTGGAAGGTACGGCAGCAACTGGGAGCGTCTGCTCGCACCTCACAAGGTATCTGAGAAAAGGTCTCATGCCAGCTCACATGCCTCGACGACGAACCCTCTAGCTCCGTTCCCCATCTTTCCTATGGATGATGACATCGTGTTTACGGAATAATTGATTAATATGATAAGATGATATAAGGAGTAATTGATTAATATGATAAGATAATATAAAAAATTCATGTTAAGTTAGAGAAGAAAACATTACTTCATAAATTTCAAAATTCATCAACGTCATGATAATGCGCCCTACTCCTTAAACCAACCCGTCGATCTTTTCTTTCTGTGACCATCTTGATTGCTTTTTGTTTCTGTTTTTGCAAAGCAGCAGGCTCGACTAAATCATCGATATCTTGAGTTTCCATTTCCGTTCCTTGCGCGTCTTGGTATCTTGAGCGTCTACAACTAAGTCATCGAGTCCTACACCAGGCTCGACTGTGAACAAGTCTGGCAGCTCTTTCTCTTGGTAAATCTCATCAACCTCATCTTCCTTATGGTAATCATCATCTCCTAGAGCGTATAACCGCTCACGAGGATTCACCTTATGTAGTATGCACCAAGCATTGACTTTTTTGCATGGATAAAGTAGATAGTACACTTGCTCCACTTGGTGTGCAAGAACAAATGAATCGAATCCTTTCAACCATTCCTTGTGTTTTACTTTGACCATGCCAAATTAAATTGGTTGAATTCCATGACTAGCATCAAACCAATCATAGTCAAAGAATACTGCTCGAATATCCTTGTTTCTAACAAAAGTAAATTTAATGATTTTTTTAATAATCCCATAGTAATTAGTTTCACGTCCTTGAGAATAGATTGCACTCATCACAACTCCGATATTACATGTTGCCGCGAGACGATGAAGAGATTCAAATTGAGCTGTTTGGAATCAAAATTCATTGACATCATATCGATCGTAGCTTATAACTTTAACCACTCCATACGACAGTTGTCACAGGTTTTAGTGGACATTGGCATCTCTCATGCACTGTCCAAGATATGAAGTTATTAGAAAACTTTGTAAATATTCGTAAGATATTACAAAACATCGTTAATACTGATAAGTTTACAAGAAAATGTTACATGGTCTCAATGCTAGGATAGAAAATTAGGTCCTCTGTGTATTCCATCCTATTGCATCTCTTCTACTTGTTTGCTCGTAGGTCGCTGTCTATGTGTCCAATTTTGCTTGTGGAACTCACAGTATGAAAGAGAACTTTTTAGAATAGATGTGTTGCAAAATATGCTGATTAGCATAAATGTTAGACAACTTCCTCGAAATATTTCTCCATCTCATCTAATTAGCGTACATGTAAAGATAAGAAGCACTCCTTCCATCTTTGCTAACGTTGTAGGAAGTATAACTACCAACAGTAGTGCCTCTTGATGCAAAAGTGGAGATGTCGCTACAATGAGGTTGCTCATACATATTGTACCGCATTGCCTAAGTATTGACATTTGTGTTCCTTTGCAAAGTAAAAACTTGAGAAGTATGCTACTTCCTTAAGAGTAAAAGCTTCAGTGATGCACCCTTCAACCCTTGCCCTGTTACCAAGCACTGGTTTCAGATATCTTAGTGATCTTTCAATATGATACATCACCTATATTGCACGGGACTGCCCACCTTCGCTTCAAATGGAATATGGACTAGGTGATGTTGCATTGGATTGAATAACCCTGGAGGAAAAAAATTCCATCTCACACAACAATAGCACCGGTATCTCCTTCTCCAACTTACTCACCATCTCTTTCATGATTTCTTTAGAACAGAGTTATCTATAGAAGTGGCTAAGCTCGACTAACAACTTCCACATTGCATCGTCAAAATAGCCTCGAAACATAATAGGCAAACATCTTTCCATGATTATGTTATAATCATGACTCTTCAATCCAATGAGCTTTCTTGTTTTTACATTCACGGCTCGTCTCAAACTAACTGTGTAACCATTCGGGAATTTCAAACATTGCAACCATTCGAGAACTTCTTTATTTTCTTTAGTTCGAAGACAGAATGAAACGCGTGGTTTACCACCAAATTTAGAGAGATCAAGAGTTGGACAGTTACAAAGCTTAGCCATATCATTTAGAGCCTTTAAATTGTCTTTTGTTTTGCGCATCATGTCCATGCATGTGCTTATGATACATTCACCAATGTTACACTCTTGATACATGACATAAGTGTTGTGCATTAGAATCAACTACTTCACATAAGGTAGCTCCCAAAGTCCACATATGTGAGTCCAATTGTGTTCATCTCTGTAACCTATGAAATTTCCAAGATGACCTTCATCTGGCACCAATTTGTTCAACATATTAGATATTACTAACCCATTAAGACATTTTGGTGGTCCTTTAGTGACAACTATGTCCTTTTTGAAGGCATTCCTCTGTTGCCGAAACATGTGATTCGGAGGCAACCAATGTCGATGACAATCGAAGTAAGATATCTTGACTCTATGAGTATGTCGAAAGCAATCGGTGTCTAAAGCACATATCGGACACGTCAAACAATCATGAGTGCTCTGTCCAAAAAACATGTCGTATGGTGGAAAATCATGGATGGACAACAAATAAACAACTCAAAGGTTGAATTTCTACTTCTTGTAACAGTCGTATGCTTTGACTCTTGTCAACGACATTTTCAATTCTTCAATCAACGATTTTAACACCATGTGTAGACATGACCCAGGATGATTTGGCCCAGGTACGATGAGGCTAAGAAACATGAACTCATACTTCATGCAAAAAGCCGATGGTGGGTTGTACGGAATAACAAAGACAGGACCACATGAGTATGGTGTGGCGTTTGTGCTGAATGGTGAGAGTCCATCTGTCGCCAACTCAATGCGAACATTTCTCACTACAAGGCTGAAATCCGTATCGAACCGGTCTAGCGCCTTCCACGCCTCACCGTCGGACGTGTGTTTCATGACTCCATGGTTCTGATGTACACCTTCTTTGTGCCATCTCATGTGTCTGGCAGCTTTTTTAAAGGAACAACTGCTTCAACCTAGTTGTCACGGGTAAGTAACGAAGTTGCTTACGTGCAACTTCTATCATCATAGTATCACCATCGTTATTAACAACTTCGACAAAACTCGGTTGACCACATTTTAAACAGTTGTTCTCATTGGCATGCTCTCTCCAGAAAAGCATGCAGTTGTCCGAACACACATCAATCTTCTCATAGTTCATACCAAGACTAGAAAGAATTTTCTTCACCCGGTACATATCTTTAGGCACTTTGTGGGGATGTGGAATGACATCGATGAACAATTTGATGAGGTCGTTATAGCAGTTATAAGAAAAAAAGTACTTAGACTTAATTGCCATAAGTCTAGTCACAAAAGTGAGGACGGTCATTTCAGTGTGTCCATGTAGTGGCTCTTCTGAAGCTTTGAGAAGCTCGAAGAACTTTTCAACCTCCGCTGTAGGAGGATCCTCCTTAAGATTTGGTTATATAGCTTCCAGCATCTCATCCATCATATCAACCTTGTGTCATCATCATGGTCCACTTCCACTTCTTGTACAACTTCAGAAGCTGTCTCATCGTGGAAGGTCCACAACTCATAATGTGACATTTAACCGTTTTGACACAAGTGTATCGAAAGTTCCACTTTGTCCAAAAACTTCCCGTTCTGGCATTTTGTACATGGGCATCACACCTTATCGATATTTGACAACAAAAAAGCTCATTATACAAAAGCTTCTGTCTTGGTGTACCACTATTCTGAGTGACCACTAGCTCTGCTCTTCCAACTAGTATACATCCAACTACGGTCTTCACCCATGTTTGACTCTGTAGTTTAAAGCCAAAGAAATTATGGTTACTTCGTACTTTGTTTGATGTCACAAACCTACATCTATTGGAAAGGATAGGTCATAAACCCACCCAAGAGTGACCGAGGGGGCATGCTTATGACAAGACACACAGTCTGGATCAGGACAAAATTTCGGCAGCATAATTCTACTGTTCTTCAACTGCACGCCCGTAAATGGTGCAGCAGAGAACAAAAGGGTTATGCAGTCGAAATCTCATGCGAATGCACACCCGCACCTCATCACAAGCCACGCTCCTCGGTCACTCCCAGGCTGTCCAAAAAAGGGACAATTCCGAACCGACACGCCTCACATGCGTAACGCATGTTATACGGACCAGTTCGAAACGGGTAATGCATATTGTACAAGTTACGTTGATATTTCATTTTTGAGTCATTTTTGAGAGAGAGGAAAGAATGAGAGAGAGGAGGAAAGAACGAGAGAGAGACAGGGAACTGGGTTAGCCATCCTAAGTTATAACCATATGGGTCCGCCTTTAACAATCGAAGGAATTTACAAGACAATCGTCATACTTTATACTCCGTCGGATCATGCCGCCTATGTGCGGGAGCTTGCCGTCGTGGATGTTGCTTTTCATCTTCCTGCTTGTCTATACGCATAAGTGACAACTAAATGGTTGTGTTAGGCCATAAATGGGCTCTGCTAGATCGAGCCAACCCGTAGCTCATTTATATACATATCATAAATAAACACTCAAGCAATAAAAATATTTAAAAAGGAATTAAACAAATAATTAGTAAATAAACAATTAGCAAACAATTAACAAACTAATTAATTAGTAAACAATTAAACAACTAATTATTAAATAAGTAGACAACGGGAGGATGAGGGTGGTTGTGGCGTGGAGGAGACCCAGGTTGGCTGAGGAGGAGGGTGACGTCGGCGACTAAGCGTGCGGCCGTTGCTTCGACGAGTGCGTCGAGGGCGGTGTGCAAGAGATCAATCTTGGCTCAAGTCATTCTTTGTGATATGTGTATCACTAAATATATATATAGAAAGAGGAAGAAAGACTGTGAGGAAGGAAAGGTAGGAAAGGAAAGAAGAAAGCTTGGAGAAGGAAAGAGGATAGAAGAAAGCTCGGAGAAGGAAAGAGGAAAGAAAAGAAAAGGAAAGAGGAAAGAAGAAAGCTCGGAGAAGGAAAGAAGAAATCTCGAAGATGGTTCATCGGAGTGGGCAAGCAAGGCGGGTAGCGCGCAAGCAAGGCGGCAAGCCTGGCGGCAAGCAGACGGCCGGGGAGGGTGGTGGACAAGTTAGCTTGAGCTCCAAATGCCATAGGGGCTTCTTGCGGGCATGGTGAGCAACCTGGGACATGCACCATGCTAGACTTGCGTTTGGGGTGTTGGGGCGTTAGATCTAAAGAAGCAAGTAAGCAAAGAGGGAGGAGGTGGGATCAGAAATAGGTAGCAGCACCTGGAAACCAAGGTGAAATTAGCGGGAGGAGGAGTTTCCCATGCCGATGGGAGCGAATGGATTCAAACCAGGGCCGAGTGCGTGGATATTCTTGTGGAGCATCGGCAAAGTTGCAGCCTGTAGTGGGTTGTGGAGTATGTTTTTGAATATGTGGAAATCGGGGGGGGTAATATTTGGAACTGTAGTCTTTAATTGAGACTTTAGTACTAAATTGAACACACATAATCTACTGTATCATGAGCATGGTACTGTAATCAAGTTCAAAAATAAGTACTCCTCTGCCTGACCGTTACTCTAGTTAATTTGAACATTTGCTAAACAATTGCTAATCAAGTTTGAAAATAATTCAAACTAATTGCTAAACAATTGCTAAACATTGCATAAACAATTACAACTAATTGAAACTAGTTGCTAAGCAATTGAAAATTGAACAAGAAAACAAAAGTGCACTGTGGGCCGTCGATGTGGGGGTACAGGCGGCCTGCCATGGCCGTTGGTCGACGGGGGTAGGGGCGGGAGACGCATACCTGGCGGCGGCCAACAAGGAAGGTGGCGAGGACGTCCGGCGAGGGTGGCGGAGGCTCGGCCGTGCTGGCTCGAGCGTGGTGGAGCTTGGGCGCAGTGTCGCTCAAGCGAGGGCGGCGATGCTTGGGTAGCCGCGGTGGTGCTTGGGTCGCGGGAGCATGGAATGGGCTGATCGTGGCTCGCGCGGGGTAGGGTTAAGTCCCTAATGTACATTGGCTACCAAACTTATGTCAGTCTACGGTTGGGCCGACGTAAGATGTGTGTTAATTTCCGTCGGCCTGCTTACTTACGTTGGCCTGGACTTGGGTCGACATAAGTAGTGGGCTAAATGTCGCCTGTCCTCTTACTTACATCTGTTGCGGGCCCGTGGCTGACGTAAGCAAACTAACATACGTCGACTGTCATCGGTCGAAGTACTTTATTTTGGCCGACTTAATGTTTCGAGTTTCCTGTAGTTAGGGTAGATATGGTTCGTCACCATATAGTTGTCGCATACCGTCATCTGACCTCATGTCTTTGATATCCGGGGTACAAAACACCGTTAGTAGCTACTTAGACATCGGCCGACTCTTCGTGGAGTTGGTCGAAGGCTGTTTTTGTGTTTTTGTCGGGGACACTAAAAAACAAGACCTCAATGAGCCGTGTTAGTATCGGTTTATCATACACACCTGACCACTAGTAGCCCGAGTTAAAATAGGCAGGGCGTAGGGTCCGATCATTGTTCGCTCGGGTCATGTGATGGAGCCTGAGCCTCTTACGAAGTCAGGTTAGTTTTTTCGCAAATTCATTTTGAGTCCTGCCGATGAGCTATTTGTACCTCAGAGGGGTGAGCAGGCAAGGAAGTTCCCTAGGATAGGGATGAAATCCGACACTCGGTGAGTTATCCAATGGTTAGAACCGAGTGAAACCCGGTCGAGCGAGTTCGTTTCGGTCGAGCGGAATGGGTGGTCGCTGTTAGTTAGGGATGGTGTGAGACCTACGTGTGCTGAATACATTGGCAATTAGAGTAAACGTAAAGGTATACGTTCAATGTTTTGAGCTTACGTCAATACACCACAATACACCCCGATAGACACTGTCTGAACTTGTCTCAGTACATTTTGGGAGTAACGTTACCCTCGATGACTTTGGATTGTTCAAACTTTTTCTCGCGTGAGTTGCAAG
The DNA here is from genome assembly GCA_036927565.1 of Tuctoria greenei. NCBI lineage: Eukaryota > Viridiplantae > Streptophyta > Magnoliopsida > Poales > Poaceae > Tuctoria > Tuctoria greenei. Next base: position 198,598,884 of record JAYESD010000003.1, on the reverse strand, counting down.
TGTTTCACACTTCGAACTGTCCGAACTTTCAGTCACGTGAGCTGCACGTGAGTCGACACGGCTGATCTTTACAAACGTGTTTTTTGGAGTAACATTTACTCTTTACTTGGTTAGGACTGTCCAAACTTTCTAACACGTGATTTGCACGTGAATTTCGGATTGGAATGTATGATATTTTTCCTTTACATTGCAGCACCCGCTTTTGGTTCATTCGATAATTTTATTTGCTGAAATAATTGTGAGGTGGATTTGTTATTAACTTGCAATGATTCAAACCTCATTTTTAGCTTATGGAAAGTTTGCTTAGTATTCTCGCACTAAGCTTTTTGATGTGTTATTGCTGATTATGGTGGTTAATATTTTTCTATGGTTTGCAACATGATTATGTGACGAGCTCACACAAGGTGTTGTGTTTTTCGGACTAACGAGAGTCAAGTCGAGGACGTGGGGTTGCGAAGAGTGGTTATTTATTCATATGCAAGTGTTTCTTGAGGTCAAGACATGGCTGGTGATGTGAACCATTGAACTATTCTTAGGAAGAAGATGAGGTTCAATAACCATATTCGGGAGGAATTGTGATTGAGTTGATCGGGAAGGTCACACAGCATGTTTGGGTCAAGAACAATGCATATGAAGGAATCGTGGATGTTGTTAGAAAGTGTTTGCACATATGCAAGGGGTGCGTGGATGTGTCTACATTGTTCCATGGTGTGATGAAGAGAAGTGAACATGAATATATGGTCGGAAAGGTCCAACCGGTTGGATTATGCCTCAGGCTGCAGCTGAGGTGGTTATGGTTGGTTTATAGAAGGTTTCGTGTTAGTTCTAGTTAGATTTCATGTGGGTCACAAAGTTGAGTTGTTTTAGTAATATTTAGTACGTTCCTATGGTGTTTACAAGTCTTATGATTGCTTCTATCTGAGTATGGAAGAGTTTTGAGCAGTTATGGAATGTTTCGGTTGAAACAGAGTAGGATTAGACTCCTAGTTAGGGTTGGGTTGGCCTTAGGGATGGTTATATAAGTATGGGAGGCTAGAGCTCGTGGTAAGATGACTCTTGTATTTTGATCAATAAAATTCGTAGTTTAGCATAGTTTTTGTGCCTTGTCGTCCGACTTGTTTTCATCAAGTCTTTCTGGTCGAGTTTCTGTGCTGCCTGACCTTTGTTTGATGTTTTCATCGTAACTCGTGTTCTAAAGATCCAATTAATGTTATTCTTTTTTTTGTCTTCCAAACTCAATACTCCATCATCTATGAAAATTTCGCGATCATTGGGTTTGTGGTTTTTTAGTTACACAAGTTTCTTTACGGCGTAGCAGATCTGTTTGCTCTCTGTTATCATAGATGGACCTTTGTTCAAGGTTTTGGTCATAACATCAGTTTTACTCAATGTTTTCTCGTGATTATTGTTGTCATGTCTTCGTGACTTGATTCTCTATGATCTACACTGGTTTGTCACATTTTGAACATGTTGGAAACACTCACACACACGGTTTGTCTATCAGATTTATTCTCTGTCGAGAGATTTTTGTTGCTTCCACTGAAAAAGTTTTAATGTACCATTCAACCCCTCTCTTGAAGATTTTCACGTGCTCTTCGATCCTACAATTGGTATTAGAGCCACAATGCTCTAATCTTTGTTATTTGCATGTGTTTTTACTAATCAACATGAAGAAATACTCCACAAAACCTTGTGTGTTCAATGGCATTGATTTTAAAGTTTGGAAAGCACGTATGGAGGATTACATACAGGTGCAAGGCTTCGCCATATGGGAAAAGGTGTACAAGACCTTCGACAACCAAATGATCATGTCACGACTGCGAACATGAGAGAATTCGACAACAATAGCAAGGCACATAACTTGATCATACAAGGATTAACTCAAAGCAACTATGATCGTGTTGCACACCTTCGATCTGCATACGACGTGTGGAACGCACTATGCGATTATCATGAAGGCTCCAACATAATCAAATAGGTACTCCAAGATTTGTTCCAAGAAGAGTATATGCGTTTTGATATGCAACCCGGTGAGTCGATCGATGATCTCTTTTCTCGCTTTAATAAAATTCTCAGCAACTTGCGTAGCGTTGATGTTAAATTTTTAGATGCTAAAAATGCTAGGCAACTATTAAGTTCATTAGACATGTCAATTTGGGAGATGAAAGTTACATCTATTCATGTACCCACTGTCATGAGTACACTTATATTACATGTGCTATATTCTATGCTGAAAACTCATAACTTGGCCTTGTATCACGGAAAAATCCCAACAGTCTCTTGCATTTGTTTCACAATGGGACATGCAGGGGTTATAGTTCATCTTCATCATGTGGTACACTTGCTTTGCTGTCCTCTCTAACCCGTGAACAGATTGAAGAGTTTTCTGAAGAAGAGCTAGCACTTCTTTCTATTCGATTCTCAAAAGCATTGAAAAATGTGAGGACTCAAAGAAGAGGAAGTGATGGTCCTCAACGATGCTTCGAATGTGGTGTGTTTGGAAATTTTTGTGCAAATTGCCCTAACCTTTCAGGTTCTACTCCCCATAATGAGAAGCAAACAAATTTCAAGTCATCCTATGCAAACAACAACAAGAAAAAAAAGGGGTTTTACATGTCGCTAACTAATAAACATTTTTGTTTTTTCACTTCAAGAACTTGGCTCAAGCGATGTAGACTCTAGAAGTGATAAAGATGATGACTCTTTGGCAAATATGTGTTTCATGGCGGGCAACTCAATATCAAGCATGGAGGAAGCAAAACATAACAGCGATGATGAAGAGGTATGTCCCACTTGCAAAGAAATGTGTGATGCTATTTCTCGTGCCACTGTTATACTTAAGAAAAAAGATAATAAACTTAGGGACATGATATTAAAATTGAATCACTAGAATCTGAAATTAATCGATTAAAATCTTTTATTCCTAGTGATGATTCTTGTTTCACATGTGAATTATTATATGAACATTGGTCCTCTTTAAGTAGGACGCACACCTCCACACTTGATAAACTCGAGCTTAAAATAGAAAAGAACAAAAAGCTCGCTACACTTAATGATAAAAACTTGAAAGATGCTAGCTGTTCTACAATTGATTTGCATTGTTCTAACTATGATGATCTTAATAAGAAACTGCATGATGCTATGAATAAAATTTCTATTTTGAACAATGACTTACGTTCTCATGAAGTTAGGCCCTGTTTGGAACCCATAGAGCTAATTGTTAGCTGCTAAAGAGTAGTTAAAAAGGTTTCAAACCTCCCAGCTAATAGCACAGCTAAATATTAGCTAACCACCAGCTAACAATAATCTTATTAGCTGCTCCAACCTAGCTAATTGTTGGCTAAAGTCCAAACCCTTGCCCTACCTTTGTCGTCCCTCTCCTCACGTACAAAAAGAAACTTCACCAATCCTCGCCGCCTGCCTTGATCTTTGCTCGCAGTGCCACCCTGTAGGATGCTCGCGCCGCCGCGCACTTGGGCCACTCGCGCGCGCCCAACGCCGCTTGCCTTAGTCGCGCTGCCGCCCATAGCCGCTTGGCCACTCGGGCTTCCGCCTTGTTGCCTCAATGCACAGCCGCTTCGCAGTTCAGTCTTGCAGCTCCAGAGCATTCGTCCTCCTGCACAATTCAATCTTGCAGCTCCAGAGCATTCGTCCTCCTCCGTGTTCAATCTTTGTGTTGTTTTCAAAAATCTATGCTGTCTTTTCTATAAACATTTGTTGTTTTGTAACAAAGCACAGTCGTGCTCCACTAGTCTCATACGTTGTCTCCTTTTTGCTGCTCTTGCATGAGGGCCCAATCCAGTGACACAATAGTCAATTAGTGTCTAGGAACAAAATTATCTCTAGGGGTTTCAAACAGCCTGCAGCTAATAGATTATTAGCTAGCTAACAATTACCTCTAAAGGTTCCAAACAGAGCCTTAATTGTTTTTTCTAATTTCAAATTAAAAGGAAAAACTTCATGTGACAACAGTCTAGACTTGTCTAATAAACTTTATGACATGCATAGGACACTAGAGCGGTTTTGTGATGCAAATAAGAATCTAAATTTGCTACTGAGTTCTTCCAAGTCTCGCGATGATAAAACTGGTTTAGTTTTTGATTCTCGTGCTCATGCTAGGGCACATCCACCTATGGTTTTGAAGTCACTAGGAAGTGATTTAATTCAAACTGTTCCTAAACAAAAACAGGTGTTTTTTATGTCAGCAGTGGTCTTATCCAATTCGGTTGCTAACAAACATGTTGCTTGCCCATCTATACATGAACATAATGTAAAATTTTATTGTACCTACTGTGGTAGAGATGGTCATGTCATAGATTTTTGTTATAGACTAGCTAAACAAGAAAAGAAGCAAAGAATGCAAGCTAGCTAGATCTATAACACTCATACAAAATTTATTGCACGTGCTGAATCGAATGTTAGTAACTTGCAACCTGCTGTAATGAGTCAAAAACATGCAAATATTGCCCCCAAACCTACTGTTTTTCGTGCCACGCATAACACACCTCGTAGGTCAGTAGTTGAATGCAATAATTCTCAATCTTTGGCTCATAATTCTGTTGTATTTTCTCAGCTTACGTGTGCTATTCTTGCTGGACGTCGTGTGACTTAGTACTGGATTCTAGATGCCTTTTGACTAACCCTAGTATTGAGTCATCGACATATTGTTTTTCTATGTAGGTTACACGGTTGAGGATGGAAAACATTTGGGTTGTGGATTCAGGTTGCTCATGCCATGTGACCGGTACAAAGAATGGTTCTCCTCCCTCTCTTTTGTGTTACGTGTAAAAAATATTAGTTTTGCCCATAATTCTTCAACTCCTATAATTGCTAAGGGTTTAGAGTAAATAAATACTACACTTTGAAGGATGTGGCACTTGTTAAAAATTTGAAATATAAATTGCTTTCTATCTTAGAATTACTAGATGAAAATCTAGAAGTTAATTTCACTAAAAATTGTTGCAAGTTTGTAGATTCAAATGGTGAGCTTATTTTTAACATGTCTCAGTTTGGAAGAGTTTTTAAATCTGATTTTGATATGTCATCCTCTAAGCATAGAAGTCTAGTTGCTAATGATTCAAAGGACTTATATTTTTTGGCATCGTAGACTTGGTCACGTAGGCCTTGATCATCTTACGCGTGTTAGTGCTCTTGATCGCATACGTGGGTTTCCTGAACTTAAAGGGAACGATGATATTGTGAGCACTTCTTGTAGACATGCTAAGATGGTTGCAGGTTCACATCCTCCTCTCACAATTACCGTGACAACTGAACCAGGACAACTTTTGCACCTTGACACCGTAGGTCCTTCACGTGTTCAATCTTTCGGAGATAAATGGTATGTGCATGTAATTATTGATAACTTTTCTAGATATTCTTGGGTTTACTTTATGGCATCTAAGAACAAATCTTTTAGTCACTTTAGAAGTTTAGTTCTTAGACTTTCACTTGATCACCCAGGATCTTTAAAAGCAATTAGAAGTTATAATGGAATTGAATTTAAAAACCAAACATTTGATCACTTTTGTGCTGAAAATGGAATACATCATCAATTTTCTTCACAATATGTACCTCAACAAAACGGTGTTGTGGAGAGAAAGAACAAAACCTTAGTTGAGCTGGCTAGGACTATGCTTGATGAATATCAAACTCGTAGAAAATTTTGGGCAGATGCAATTGCAACAGCTTGTTATGTTTCAAACTGTTTTTCTTGAGAGCTAGGTTAGAAAAAAAACTATATGAGCTTTGGTTTGGACATAGGCCTAGTATTACACATTTTAATGTCTTCGGTTGCAAATACCTTGTTAAGAAACATGGTAATCTTGATAAATTTGAAGCTAGATCTGTTAATAGCATGTTTCTTGGTTATCCATCTCATACTAGAGGCTATCGTGTATTTTTACTTGACACTAACAAAATTGTGGATACTTTTGAAGGTTCTTTTGATGAAGCTACCTCAGGTACTAGCTCTACTATTGTAGGTCAATACACATATCCTCAGGGGGACAGTATTTTCATTGAAGATGAAGAAGGAGTGGAGTTGCTACCCGAAATTTCAGAAGTAAACAATGACGTTCCAGCTCTTGATCTTGCTCCACAGTTATCACCAACGACCACTACTACTGATCCAGATCTCCCTCGACCCTCAAGTTCTTCAATTTCTGATATACATGAAGAAGAAGGAGCTTGTGAAGTGTCTACTCCCATGCGCGTCCACAAAATTTAACCTCCACAACTAATCATTGGAAGCTTGCACAAATGAGTCACACGGTCTAGGATTTGCAATCCAAAATATCATGCTCATTCTGCTTTCGTTGCTTCTTTTGAACCCAATGATATATCACATGCACTCACTAATGAATCTTGGATTATTGCCATGCAAGAAGAGTTAGAAAATTTTGAAAGAAATAATGTTTGGAAACTTGTACCTCCACCTCAAGGTCACACATTAATTGGACCAAAATAAAGCTAGGGTTGGTTGCTCAAGGTTTCACTCGAATTGAAGGTCTAGATTTTGATGAAACTTTTGCTACCGTTGCTATATTAGAAGCTATAAAGATTTTGTTAGCATTTGCTTCATTTAAAGGTTTCAAGTTATACCATTGGATTTTAAAAATGCTTTTCTTAATGGCTACATAGATGAGGAAGTTTATGTCAAGCAACCACCAGGTTTTGAAAATTCAGATTTTCCTAATCATGTTTACATACTATCCAGAGCCTTGTACGGTCTCAAACAAGCCTCTAGAGCATGGTATGATAGGTTAACAACATTCTTACTTTAGAAGGGGTTTAACATGGCAAGGTTCATAAATCTCTTTTTATGCTAAAGCATGGCAATGACTCATTATTCGTTCAAGTGTATGTGGACGATTTTATCTTTGGTTTTGCTTCTCATGATCTTGTGTCCAAGTTTTCAGCTATGATGAGTTCAGAATTTGAGATGAGTGTGATGGGAGAACTCACGTACTTCTTGGGGCTGCAAATCAAGCAAACCAAGGAGGGTACTTTTGTGCATCAAACAAAGTATAGAAAAAGACCTCCTTAAGCGCTTCGACATGGAGAAATGCAAGCCTTTTCGGACACCAATGGGAACAACAACAACACTTGAACTTGATGAAGATCGTGGATCAAAAAGAATATCGAAGCATGACCGGGTCACTTTTGTACCGCACGACATCAAGACCGGACATATAATTCAACGTATGTCTTTGTGCATTATTTCAAGCTTCCCCACATGCTTCACATCGTCAAGCCATCAAAAGGATTCTCAGGTATTTACATGGTACTCAAGAACTTGGCGTTTTTGTTCCTTCTCCCTCAACTCTTACTTTGAAAGCTTTTTCCGATGCTGACTTTGGGAGTTGTAGGATTGATAGGAAAATTACTTCTGGTGCTTGTCATTTACTTGGTAATTCACTTGTTGCTTGGTCCTTTAGAAAACGAGGTTCAGTTGCACAATCCACGACCGAATTTGAATATGTAGCTGTTGCTAGCACTTGCTCACAAATTATTTTGTTTGTTCAAACACTTAAGGATTACGGGGTTGATGTAGATAGTGTTCCATTGTTTTGTGACAACACTAGTGCCATTTGCTTTGCTAAAAACCCCGTGCAACTCTCTAGAACTAAGCACATTGACATTAGGTATCACTTTCTTTTTAATAATTTTTAAAAAGGAAACATTGTGCTTCACCATGTAGACACCAAACAATAATTTGGTGACATTTTTACAAAACCTTTGGATCATTCGTTTTTGTTTCATTCGTATTGAAATAGGGGTTATGCATCCTCATGGCTTAAATTGACAGGGAGTATTGAAACTTTGGAAGTCTATGTGTGAATTGAATTTAAAATAATATGAGCATAGTAATTCATACATATATGGCTTTGTGATTCTTTTTACATGCTAAAAGTTCTTACTACATTACTCGTGTTATACATTTTGTAGTTTTTGCCATGACTAGTAATTAGAATAATTACTTACACTAAATCTGGTCATGATCAAAATTTCTTGCTTTTTTGAACTTGTTGCATCCTCACAAGTGCTTTTAATAATGAAAAATTAATCAATCAACTATCCACATGTTGAGATTTTATGATCAAATAAAAAAATAAGAAAAGATCAAGAGAATATGCATGCATCACACTTCTTCCTTTGAGAGGGCTTATCATTGCACTTAGATATGAACTTGGAAGAAGTTGTGTATGACTAAAACTATGTCCTTAAGCTTCTGATTGTCAAACGACATAGGCTTGACTTGTTTGGTTAGAATAAGGCTGATGTGACATATAATCTCATGCAAATACCATATGATCCAAAATTGTGCTTTAAATGATAATGAAAAATGAAAAATGCAGCAACATGTGTGATGTTTTCAGGTTTTGAACTGGTTAAAGTTTGTGAGATCATGACTTGCTTAAATTGAAAAATTACACTTTATCTCTAGCATGGCTTACACAGCTTTTTGTATCTCATTGATGTGATAGTGTAAGTTACTTGATAGTATGACTTGGATGAGCTTTGTTTTATACGTATATGTTATAACATGCTCATAACAATTAAGATTTCTCTTTTGAACCTTGCTGAATACATTGTCAATGGGACAGAAATATGTCACACATTGTTTCACATTCACAAGTTTTGACACGCTATTCAGGGGGAGATATTTTTGTTTTTAGATTTCTTTCTCATTTGATTTTTATTTACAAAAAGGGGGAGAAATTTTCTTTCAAAACTTTTCATGTGAATGAGCCAATGTTCAAATTCTAAGTGGTGTTGCCAATGCATTCATCAAGTGGAAGATTGTGTGACCTATGTGTACTGAATTCATTGGTAATTAGAATAAAAGTGAAGGTTTGCATTAAAAATTTTGAGCTTACACCAATACACCACGATACACCCCGATACACACTGTTCGAACTTGTCTTATTATATTTTGGGAGTAACGTTATCCTCGATGATTTTGGATTGTCCGAACTTTTTCTCATGTGAGTTGCACGTGTTTCACGCTTCAGACTGTTTGAACTTTCGGTCACGTAAGCTGCACGTGAGTCGACGCGGTTGATCTTCACAAACGTGTTTTCGGGAGTACCATTTACTCTTTACTTGGTTAGGACTCTCCAAACTTTCCGACACATGACTTACATGAGTTTCGGATTGGAATTTCCGAACGTTTGCCTTTACATTGCAGCATCGCTTTTGGTCTATTCGATAATTTTATTTGCTGAAATAATTGTGCGGTGGGTCTGTTTTTAACTTGCAATGTTTCAAACTTGCTTTTTGGCTTATGGAAAGTTCTCATAGTATTCTATTACTAATTTTTGATGTGTTATGGCTCTTTATGGTGGTTAATATTTTGCTATGATTTGCAACATGCATATGTGACGTGCTCACGTAAGATGTTGTGTTTTCCGGACTAGCGAGAGTCAAGTTGAGGACTTAGGCTCGGAAAGAATGGTTGTTTATTCATTTGCAGGTGTTTCTTGAGCTCAAGACATGGCTAGTTATGGGATACAGTGAACGAGTCTTAGGGAGAAGATGAGGTTCAACAACAAAGTTCGGGAGGAATTGTGGTTGAGTTGATCGGGAAGGTCATACAACATGTTTTTGTCAAGAATAATGCATATGAAGGTATCATGGACATCGTTGGAAAGTATTTGCACGTATGCAAGGGGTGCATGTACATGGCTACATTGTTCCAATCCATGATAAAGAGAAGTGGACGTGAAGATGTGGCCGAAAAGGTCCAAACGGTTGGATTATGCCTCAGGCTGCGGCTGAGGTGGTTATGATTCATTTATGGAAGGTTTCGTGTTGGTTCTGGTTAAATTTCATGTGAGTCATGAAGTTGAGTTGTATTAAGCATGTTTAGGACGTTACTAAGGTGTTTGGAAGTCTTATTATTGCTTCTATCTATGTATTGAAGAGTTTTCAGCAGTTATAAAAAGTTTCGGTTGAAACTGAGTAGGATTAGAGTCCTAGTTAGGATTGGTTTGGCGTTAGGGCTGGTTATATAAGCAAAGGAGGCCAGAGCTCATAGAAAGATGACTATGAGGCTGTTCCTCTTGTGTTTTGATCAATAAAATTCGTAGTTTAGAGGAGATTTTGTGCCTTGTTTGTTCGACTTGTTTTTGTCAAGTCTTTCTCGTAGAGTTTCTGTGCTGCCCGACCTTTCCTTGGTATTTTCATCGTAACTGGAGTTTTATAGAACCAATTGACGTGATTACTTTTGTGTTGTCTTCAAAAATGAATACTTTATCATATGTGAAAATTTCACTGTCATTGGATTTGTGGGTTTTGAGTTACACGATTCTCTTTGCAGCGTAGCAAATCTGTGTGCTCTCTGTTAGAACAGATTGACCTTTGCTCAGGATTTTGGTCGTAACTTGAGTTTTACTTGACGTTTATTTTTTATTCTTGTTGTTGTGACTTTGTGGCTTGATTCTCTATGATATACACTGGTTTGTCAGGTTTTGAAGATGTTGGAAAACACTCGCACACACGGTTTCTCTATCAGATTGATTTTTTGCAGAGAGGTTTTCGTTGCTTCCGCTAAAAAATTTTAATCTACCATTCACCACCTCTGGTAGATTTTCACGTCCTCTTCGATTCTACAGATGTACATTGCCGGGGCACAGCACCCGCATTACATAAATCCGGTCAGGGACCTCCATGTAGTTTTTGGGTCTTTAGAGGGACTCGGGTGGCTCAAGAGTCAGTGCTTTGTAGGGACATATAAAGTCGTCAAGCTAAGACACAGATGCACATAGTTGGAGATGTCGGGGGAGGGAGTCTGTGTCATCCATCCCTCACTCTTGTTATTTCGGGGCAGCCATTACGACTCGTCAAATAGGAAGGCAATTCAAGCTCGGAACTGTTCGTGACCCCAAAAGTGGGTTATAAACATATCCATCTTACCTGGGCCTACTCGCCTGAGGGTATCACGTTGCGGGAGATGAGGAGGCATCGCACGACATGGAGTCAGTGCTGGTACAACATAGAAGAAGGTGGACCAGGCTGAATGTGGCCTCGAGGGGGGTGAATAGGCCTTTTTGATTTTTAGTCGGATCCTGCAACACTCAACAAATTGATCAAATCCCGATATATCGGACTAGTGCAGTAGAGTGCGGACTAGTCCGGTGCGTGCAGACTAGATTAATCCAGTTTGATCGATTATCTCGATCCTAGGATGTATGCAGCGGAAATATACTTGTAATTGAAGTGTCACACGACTATGAACTAGGATGTAGCAGAAGTTTAATCTTATATTCAATGTTTCAATGTAAAGTGAACAAGATTGATTGAAACCCTAGATTGATATCAAGAGTAAGAACAATATGAGCAAAGTAAGAACACAAGCACTTTATCTCGTGGTTCGGCTCCCACAGAGGCAACCTATGTCCATGTTGAGGAGTCCACAAATGGACCAGGTCTTCTCCAACCCTACCCTCGTCGGATCGCCACGGAGGCCAATCCTCTTCACTAATCACAAAGGGCAAATAACCGAATTCAAGGAGCCTTCTCACAAGTTGAGGGCTCCCCAAGATTACAAGATGAACACCACCAAGAACACACTCTTAAGATCACAATGAAAACCACAGGAGTGTGTTAGAGAATCAAACTAAGAGCTCAATGAGTGAAGAACCGTGTCTCTCCAATGACCCAAAGTATATCCTCAAGGGATTGATCTTTCTTGTGTTGGATTTTGTGGAGAGAGGTGTTTTCTAGGCTCTTGGAAGGTGTGATGGCGTAGGGGGTCGGGTATTTGAAAGATGGGTTGTGCACACCTATTTATATGGGGTCTCCATGAGTTACCGTTAGGGTTTAGAAAGATCGGACTAGTCTGTGGTGGACACCGGACTAGTCTGGTGTGCTGCGTGTAGGAAACCCTAGATGTCCCAAAATATTGGACATCTCCGAAGTTAGAGCGGACTAGTCCGATTTGGTTCTGGAAATCTTCGGACTAGTACGATAAATATCGAACTTGTCCGTATAAGTGAAACCCTAAGTGAATTTGGGGAACAAGTCCGCAATTGGAGGACTTGTCCGATTTAGGTTAGAGAGATTTCGGACTAGTCCGTGCTAATATTGGACTTGTCCAATTGACATCAGAAAGATATCAGACTAGTCCATTGAGGTATCGGACTTGTCCGATTTTGTGCAACTTGTGAAGTGTTTGGGGGACTAGTCCGCACTGGGAAGGACTAGTCCGATTCTAGTCAGAGAGATATCGGACTAGTCCGTGGTGATATCGGACTAGTCCGGTCAGTGAAAAACTGGACTATGAGGACAAGTCCACATTGTGATGACTTGTCCGATCTGGTGCAAAAAGATATCGGACTAGTACGGGGTCAGTCGGACTAGTTCGGTCCTATATAAATTTGTGCAATTTGTGAGATTATTTGTGCTTGAGCTCTTGGGGTGTGTTTCCTCAACACAATCCATACAAAATGATCTACTACAATTGTTTCTTGTGCTCTTTTCTGTATTGCTCCTCATTCTCCTTTCTTTTTGGCACTTTGCTCATTCTCTCATTAGAACCTGTGCTCATCTCAACAATGTGGTTAGGATCTCATTTGCTTGTCATAAATCAACCAAAACTTACAAGGGATTCTTAGATGCACTTTCAATCGCCCCCTTTTTGGTGATTGATGACAACCAATTGAGATTTCACAAAATATGATGAAAAGTTGAGATTTTCATAAAGTGTGCACATATGAGTTTGAAACACATTAAGCAATGAAAACATAAGTCATATGTGCTCTCTTTATGGTGGGATGCAAAACTAAGTATGTATAAACGATAATCATGATGATAATGACATAATTGACATCAATATATCAACAGCAAGCATATATGTCATTTTTAGAGCAAAATCACAGATTTCATACATATTTTTATAAGCAGTTCATGACATTGCATCACAAGACCAAAAACACCCAAATAGCATGATGTAAGTCTTACAACCCACAAAGAGACAAAAGAGACAAAAGATAGCTCTCCTCGCAGCCTACAGCTAAAACCTGAGACTCCTAAGACCCTCCCTCAATATCTCCCCCTTTGGCATCAAGACACCAAAAAGAAGAACAGGAGGGACCTAAGGTATTCAAGCCTCGCTGTCGGTCCTCTCATCGTCTTCATCTTCATTCTCGGGCTCATGAGGTGGAAGAGGAGGAACGGTACCACTCGAGTCACCAATGCCGAAATAGGCAAGCTCGGAGGGAGTCAAGGGTCCGAGCTCGGTGAAATCAGAATCAGAATTATCAGAAATGAATGGAGATCCAATGGGTTCGATCTCCAGCTTCTGGCAAATGTGCTTCACATTCTCTTTGACATATCTCATATCAGCCTTCCTTCTCTTGTTCAACTTATGAGTGTTCACCTCCGCCTTCTTTCAAGAGGCAAAGATAGCTAACAAGTAGTTCAATATGCCACTTGGTGATCCCTTTTGAGGAAGGGCCCTAGTGTCGAAAGCAGCCCTAGCATCTCCACTAGCTCTCACCGGAGCCTCTGCACTGGAAGCAGGAGAAGGAGCAGCTTGAAAACTTGCTTGTTGAGGCTTCTAGGGCCTCAAGGGGGTGTGCTCCACATCCTTGATGAACTCGATGCCTGTGACCTTTTCAATCATAAACATCGGATAGGGGGCATAGCACAAGATCTGTTCGGCGTGTAGGAGATGTTGACCATATCGTTCCAATTGTATTCAAAGACATCAAACTTTCTGTCTTTGCTTATGACCTTCATCAAGGTCCTGAGGTAGCCTTGCACACTTCCTGCATCCCCATCCTTCGGGGCAATGGTCTTACTAAGGACCCTGTTCAGCACCACAAAGAAAGGCTTCATATTCTTGGTAGAAGGAGGATTGAACTTTGAGTGGGGTTCATAGAGAAACTTCATCCTGTCCTTCTCAATGACACCAATGTTGTGAATTATCAAGTTGACATTGTTGGAACTGTCCAGATGGAGCAATCTTGCAAATTCTTCATAGGTGATGGTGTACTTGGATCCATGAGTCATCCAAGTCACCCTTTCTTACTCATCACTGGCAAAGTGGCAAGTAGCATAAAACTGAGCTATGACTTCATCATTCCAGTTCTTTTTCAAGGAGAAGAGATCCTTCAAGCCATGCCTTTCAATTGCCTCGACACCTCCACAAAAGCTGAGCAACCCTTCTTCTCAAAGTGCGCCCAATCTATCCATTGGCTGCACACAACGGGGGTCTTCATCGGAAGATAGACAGACTTGTAAAAGTCTGCATGGAAGTTACTCCAAAACCTCCGATCAGCAGCTTGCTTGGGTCGCCTGTAACAATCCATATTTCGGAACTTTGCAGCCGTGTCACTGCCCTTGCCATTGAATCTTTCCTCAGCGGGATCTCGGGCCCCTTCCCTTGGTGCTGACATCTTGAGGGGGCCAATTTGTCCCGTTGCAATCCCTTTGTCCTTGCCCTTTGCTTGGCAAACATATGCCGAGCTAGGGCACCTCCAGCAGAAGCCTTGGAGAAAGGATTCTTTGCGAGCACCTTTTGTCGAGCCTGGGGAGGAGAAGGAGCCAACTCGGATGGGCACTCTTGGCACTTCTTGCTTAGGCCCGTCGAGGACCGAAACACGGCTTCATGGTCCATCTCGGCTTCAAAATCGGAGATTTTGTCGTTGGTGCTCGACAATGTCCTGAGAATGGATTTCACGAGGTATTGATGAGAATAGATGACAAGGAATTGCATTGAGGAATTAACAAGTTAAGGTTGAGTTCAGAAAAATCAGACTAGTCCGGTGTACAGGCACGGACTAGTCCGGTTGACCGGACTTGTCCGTGCATGGACCGTACAAGTCCGGTGTTCAACCTCTAAAACCCTAACTATGAGACAAATGGTGATTCCTAATGCACAAATAGCTTAGCATCAATGTAATACATCAAGGAAGCATGTATATGGTGAAAGGAACTAAGCTAGTTGATCAACATTGAGGGAAATAGCAATTTCTAGGGTTTAGGATGAGATTTTACCGAAAGTCCTTGATTCTCAAAGATGTAGGGATTGAAGGAGCGGACAAGTCCATGGTCTTCAATCCCTACACGAAGGAGATCGATTTGCAACCAAACTTGAGGAATTTTGATGGAGGAATCGCCAAATCGCCTTGGGGAGCTCGAACGCGGAGAGAGAAAGCTTGAGGCAAGTGTGGGGGTGAGGAAGATTAGGGTTTGGCGGCGGCTAGGGTTATGGACACGAAAAATCAGACTTGTCCAAAAATGATCGGACTAGTCTGAACTTTTCCGGAACCTATATCGGGCTAGTCCGTGGTCTGGCGGACTAGTTAAATGTGGCCTAGAGGGGGGGTGAATAGGACTTTTTGAAATTTATAGGAACCTGCAACACTTAATAACCAGATCAAAACTTGAGATATCGGACTAGTCTGGTAAAGTGCGGACTAGTCGGTGTGTATCGAATAGGTTGATTAAGTTTGATCGATAACTTTGATTCTACAATGTATGCAGTGGAAATATACAGTTAATTTATGTGCTGTAAGATGATGTACTAGGATATATCACAATTCAATCTTATACTTAGTGATTCAATGTAAAGTAAGCAATATTGATTCAAACCCTAGATTGTTGTAATGAATAAGAACAATGAGCACAAAGCAAGACACAAGAGATTTATCCCGTGGTTCGGCTCCCACAAAGGTAACCTACATCCACATTGAAGAGTCCACAAAAGGACCGGGTCTTCTCCAAGCCTACCCTCGTCGGATCGCCATCAAGGCCAATCCTCTTCCACTTATCATAAAGGGGTAATAACCGAATTCAAAGGGGCCTTCTCACATGTTGAGGGCTCCCCTAGACTAAAACACGAAATACCACCAAGAACACACTCAAAAGATTACAATGACATCACAGGAGTGTGTTAGAGAATCAAACCAAGAGCTCAATGAGTGTTGAACATGTCTCTCCAATGATCTAGAGTGTATGCGCAAAGGATTGATCTTTGTTGCACTTAATTTCGTGGAGAGATGTGTATTCGAGGCTCTTGGGAGGTGTTACGTCGCTGGGGTTCGAGTGAGATTCAAGTTGGGCCGTGCACCTCTATTTATATGGGGTTTCTAAAAGTGACCGTTAGGGTTTAAAAAGATCGGACTAGTCTGTGGTGGACATCGGACTAGTCCAGTGTGCTGTGTGTAGCAAACCCTAAGTGTCCCGAAATATCGGACTAGTTCGGCTAGGAGCGGACTTGTCCGATTTCACTTCTGGAAACCCTCGGACTAGTCCGATGGACATCGGACTTGTCCGCACAGTGAAAACCTGAGTGGTAATGGGGACAAGTCCGCACATGGAGAACTTGTCCGATTTAGGTCAGAGAGTTTTTCGGACTAGTCCGGTGGTGATCGGACTTGTCCGATTTTGTGTGACTTGTGAAATGTTTTGAGGACTAGTCCGCACTGGGGAGAACTAGTCTGATTCTAGTCAGAGAGATATCGGACTAGTCCGATGGATATCGAACTTGTCCAATTTTGTGTAGAGAGGATATCGGACTAGTACGAATGTCAGGTCCTCTATAGCTTTGTGAAATGTGTGTGTTTAATTGTGATTGAGCTCTTGGGATGTGTTTCCTTAACACACTCCATACACAATGATCTACTATTCTTCTTCCTTGAGCTCGTTTCCACTTTGCTCCTCATTCTCCCTTCTTTTCGGCACTTTGCTTATTTTGCTATTAAAATCTGTGCTCATCTCAACAAAGAGGTTAGGATCTCATTTTCTTGTCATAAATCATCTAAAACCCACAAGGGATTCCTAGATGCACTTTCACTAGTCCGGACCTATTGTCACTCTACGGACTAGTCAGCATGGGCGGACTAGTCCGGGCAACCACGGACTAGTCCGTGGTCACCAGGGAAGAAATCTTTGGCCCATTCGTATATATTCGAAGGTACTTATTAAGAAAATAGGGAGGTAAAGCAAAGCAAATAATCTTGATGAATATGATCAGTAAGCATACAACAATCAAGCAATGACCATAATTCACCAAGATCTAGTAATTGACATTGTTTTTCGAAAAAATTGAGAGAGATGATTTTCACAACACAATCAATGAATTTTGAAGATAGCATTCAGGTATACAAGATTTCAAGCCACATTCCGAGCATCAAGGATATTTAATTCATTTTGGAGCTCGCAAAAGTGTTTTTCATCAAGTGGCTTGGTGAATATGTCGACTAGTTGTTTTTCGGTGTTGACATGTGAAATGGCTATATCTCCCTTCATTGAATGGTCTCTCAAAAAGTGATGCCGGATGTCTATGTGTTTGGTCCTAGAGTGCTCAACGGGATTATGGGCAATTTTAATGGCACTCTCATTATCACAAAGGAGTGGAATACAACTCATATTGTCACCGTAATCCCTTAGAGTTTGTCGCATCCAAAGGAGTTGTGCACAACAACTCCCGGCTGCAACATACCCCGCTTTGGCCGTGGATAAGGCGATGGAGTTTTTTTTCTTGGAGGACCAAGAAACTAGGGATCTACCTAGGAATTGGCATGTACCAGTACTTTTCTATCTACCTTGCATCCAGCATAATCTGCATTAGAGTAACCAAATAGATTGAATTTAGAACATTTGGGATACCAAAGTCCTAGGTTGGGTGTATGAACTAAATACCGCAGGATTCTCTTTACGGTTGTCAAATGACACACCTTTGGGTTGGATTGAAACCTTGCACACAAACATACACTCAACATAATGTTCTGGCCTAGATGCACATAAGTAGAGAAGAGATCCAATCATGGAGTGATATACATTTGCATCGATGTTTGGTCCATCTTCATTGAGATCCATGTGGCCATTCGTTGCCATGGGAGTCTTTATAGGCTTTGCCTTGTCCATTCCAAACTTCTTGAGTATGTCTTGAGTGTACTTAGTTTGGCTTATGAATGTCCCTTCCTTTTGTTGCCTCACTTGGAATCCCAAGAAGTACTTTAGCTCTCCCATCATAGACACCTCAAACCTAACTATCATAATCTTACTAAATTCCTCACAAAAAGATTTGTTAGTGGAACCAAAGATAATATCATCAACATAAATTTGACAAATAAAGAGATCATTCTCAAAGTTCTTTGTAAACAATGTATAATCTACTTTACCGATCTTAAAAGCATTTTCAATTAAGAAATCTCTAAGACACTCATACCAAGCTCAAGGAGCTTGTTTGAGGCCGTAGAGAGCTTTACTCAATTTAAAGACGTGGTCGGGGAATTCTTCATCTTCAAATCCGGGGGGGGGGGGGGGGGGGGGTTGCTCCACATAAACTTCCTCCTTGATTGGTCCGTTGAGGAAGGCGCTTTTCACATCCATTTGATAGAGCTTGAAAGCATGGTGAGTAGTATATGCAAGTAATATTCTAATAGACTCAAGTCTAGCTACTGGAGCAAAGGTTTCATCAAAATCCAAACCTTCGACTTGTGAATACCCTTTGTCCACAAGTCGTGCCTTGTTCCTTGTCACCACCCCGTGTTCATCTTGTTTGTTGCGGAAGACCAATTTGGTGCCGACGACATTGAATTTGGGTCTTTTGACTAGTTCCCACACCTCGTTCCACTTGAAATTGTTGAATTCTTCTTGCATGGCCACTACCCAATCTAGATCCTTCAATGCATCCTCAACCCTGCGCGGTTCCAAATAGGATACAAACGAATAATGCTCACAAAAAATTAACTATGGGAGATCTAGTAGTTACTCCCTTTTGGATGTCACTGATGATGTTGTCGATTGGGTGATCCCTTTGGACGCATTGGTCTACTCTTGGGTGTGGCACTTGCCGTCTTGAATCTTCATGGTCATCTTCTTCTCCACCTAGATGGTTGCCCTCATTGACTTGTTGATCACTTTCGTCTTCTTGAGGTTAATCTTGTATGGAAGCTCCCCCTTGATCATTGGCCTCCTCTTGTGGTTCATCTTCCTCATGCATATGTAGAGGTGGTTCTTGTGGTCGAACATCGCCTAACGCCATTCTTCTCAATGCTTGACAAGGAGCTTCTTCTCTATCTAGCACACATGGATCAACTTGCTCCTTTTGGGAGCCATTAGTTTCATCAAACACTATGTCGCGTGCTACTTCAACAAGTCCGGAGGTCTTGTCGAAGACACGATAGGCGTAAGAGTTCGAATCATAATCAAACAAGAAACCTTCATCGGACTTCGAAGCGAACTTAGAAGTCCTAGGCTTCTTGTTAAAAAGTAGCATTTAGAAACGAAAACTCGAAAATATAAAATATTAGGTTTGTTACCGGTAAGTAGCTCATAGGATGTCCTCCTGAGTAGTCGATGAAGATAAAGTCGATTTATGGCGTGGCAAGCTGTGTTAACCGCTTCTGCCCAAAATCGATCTGAGGTCTTGTACTCATCGAGCATTGTTCTCGCCATCTCTATGAGGGTTCGGTTCTTCCTTTTAGCAACTCCATTTTGTTGAGGGGAGTAAGGTCCTGAAAACTCATGCTTTATGCCTTCTTCATCTAGGTACTCCTCAACTTGTGTGTTCTTGAGCTCCACGCCGTTGTCACTTCGAATATTTTTGATCGTCAATGAAAACTCATTTTGAGCACGCTTGAAAATTTTCTTCAAGGTTCCTTGAGTTTATGCCTTATCATGTAAAAGAAAATCCAAGTGAAGCGAGAAAAATCATCAACAACTACTAAACCATATTTGTTACCGTCGATGCTTATGTAAGCAATTGGACCGAATAGGTCCATGTGAAGTAGTTCAAGCGGCCTTGTTGTAGTCATGATGTTCTTAGCGGGATGTGGTGCTCCAACTTGTTTCCCGGCTTTGCACGCGCTACAAGGCCTGTCTTTCTCAAAAACAACATCCTTCAAACCTCGGATGTGATCGCCCTTGAGGAGTTTTTGAAGATTCCTCATACCAACATGTGCTAGCCGTCTATGCCACAGCCAACCCATGTTGGTCTTTGCAATCAAGCATGTGTCAAGTTCGGCTTTACCTTTGTTAAAGTCAACAAGGTAAAGCTTTCCCTTTAACATACCTTTGAATGCAGTGGAACCATCACTCCTCCTAGAGACAGTCACACCCTCATTAGTGAACAAGCAATTATAACTTTTGTTGCATAATCGAGATATGGACAGCAGGTTATAATCTAAGGAATCAACATGTAACACATGAGAAAGAGTATGTTGGGATGGTATGGTAATTTTACCGGTGCCGAGCACCTTTCCTTGACTATTGTCTCCAAAATAGATGCCCTCGCTTGGATCCTCATTTTCTTCATACTCAAAGAATATTCTTCTTTCTCCGGTCATATGGTTGGTGTAACCACTAACTAGCACCAATTTAGATCCACCAGAGGAATAGGCCTGCAAAAACAAATCATGCCTTGGTTTTATGTAGCAAAGCTTGCTTGGGTCCTTTTAGGTTAGTTACAAGGGATTTGGGCACCCACACATGAGATTTGGTGTTCCTATGGCGTGGCCCATCATAATGAGCATAAACTTTGCCAAAAGTACTTCTCATTAGAACATAAGATGCATCAAAGGTCCTAAATAGCAACTATTATTGTATATATACAGGACTAGTCTGGGAGATCAGACTTGTCCGAAGGTCCGGACTTGTCTGTGTCCCGACCAGACTAGTTCAGTGATCATATGTGTTGGATGTGTTAACTTTGGACTTTCTAGTTTGAGAGGGTCTTCCCTTTACAAAGGCAATGCTTTCCTTGTTATTCTTATGGCTTCTAGCATTTTGCTTTTCACCATAAGAATAACCAATGCCGTATTTGACATTGGGAGGTCTTGTGACCAAGTATGCACTACGTGCATATTTGATCTTCTCCTTATCAAATATGCCATTTTGGGAAGGATGCTTGTCCTTGGTAGAGGTTGACTTGTCTTTCAAGCTAGTGTCAGTTTTAGGACATGAACAAGTAATGATAGCTTCAGCTTTAAGGGGTTGAGAAGGCGAGCTTGAAGAGGATGAAGGGTCACTTTGCTTGAGTGACTCAACTTGTACCTCAAGGATCTTGTTAACCTTTATTAGGTTAGCAAGTTCGTCCTTGATTGTAGAATTTGAGTCGCTTAACTCCAAGCAAGCTTCCTTGCTTGAAGCTAACTTAAGCTCTAGTGACTTGCTTCGCTCCTTTTCAAGTTCTAGAAGCTTGTCAAGTTCAACATATTCCTCCTTTTGGGAGATAATCATGTCTTCTTGACGGTTTATCAACCTCTCCTTCTCAACAAGCTGAACAAGTAGAAATTTCATTTTTGCAGCTGTTTTCTTATCTAAGCCAATGAGCATATCTTCATTACCACTAGCAATTTCACTATCACTAGAATAGGAATGCAAGGAAGAAGATGTGGTTGTTACCTTTCGTTTAGCTTCCTTTGCCATGAGGCAAGTGTCGTTCCCCTTCCATGCGCTGAGAGTGGGGAAGAGAGTGGACCTCTTGGATGTCTTCTCGATGGCTATGCTAGCCATCTCCTCTTCTTCTTCGGATGAGAACTCATCATTTGAGTCCCACTCCTTCCCTAGATGCGCTTGTTCAGCTTGCCTCTTCTTCTTGAAGAATTTCGTGGGTTTAGGCTTTGTTTCCTTGTTTTTCTTCTTGTTTTCTTCATATGGGCAATCAACTATAAAGTGGTCATATTCACCACAGTTGTAGCATGCCCAACTCAACTTCGGTCTTGATTTTTCCTTGTACTCCCCTTCACTTGATTTTGCCACTTGTCTTTTCTTCATCATTCTTTTGAATTTCTTCATGAATAGTATCATGTCATCTTCATCCAAGTCGCTGCTCTCACCATCATAGTCTTCTTCTAATTGAGCTTCTCGAGCTTCTTTAGACAAGGGCTCGAGAGAGGACTTCAAAGCGACCCCTTTCTTCTTTGCCGAGGTGAGATCGACAATCTCTTTGACATATTTTGCCTGCTTTTCCATCATCTCAAAATTCATGATCTTCCCAAGTAGCTCATCTGGGGTCATTTTCTTGTACCCGGGGCTTTCTCTAATCATCGAGCATAAGGTGACATTACGAGGCATGAAAGATCTAAGGATGAGCTTCACCACCTCGTGATTGTTCCACTTCTTGCTTCTGTATGCTCGAACTTTGTTGATGAGATTCTTTAGCCGGTTGTACATGTCTTGTGGTGACTCATCTTCTTCGATGGCGAATCTTCCCAATTCGCCTTGGATCATCTCAATTTTTGCCTCTCGCACATGACGATCACCTTCATGTGCAGTTTGCAAAGTATCCCATATCTCCTTTGCAATCTCGAGTCCATCCACTTTGGTGAACTCGTCCCAACTCGGCGAAGAAGTAATGACTGCTGCGGCTTGAGCATTCTGATGAATCGCTTGCTCTTGGCTTGGTGTGAGCTCCTCATCATCGTCGGGGATATCTATTCCTGTAACTACAATGTGCCACAAACTTGGATTGAGAGAAATCAAGTGCATTTTCATGTTATGCCTCCACATTGAGTAGTCATTGCCATCAAAGTGTGGGGCTTTTCCATGTGGAATAGATAGATAATGATCGTTGTTAGAGTTTAAGCGATCATAATTAAAAGGGTATCGAAAGTAGTCGGTGTGACTACTCTCCTTCTTCTTCTTCTTGTCTTCAATCTTCACTTTTCCCTTAGAGAGGGTTTTCTTTCTTACGAGTGCCTTGAGTTCCAGCGTCTCCTCATCGTCATCCTCGAAGTATTGAATAGCCTCGAGGAGTCTCTCCAATTTTAGGTTCTTTTCTTCTTCAACCTTCTCTTGGTTGATGCTCTTGTGTACGTCCTTCATGTCCGACATGATCTCTTCGAGCGATTAGTCTCCTTTTGAAGAGTCTTGCTCTGATACCAATTGAATGTGGCGTAGAGGGGGGGGGGGTGAATAGGCCTTTTTGATTTTTATTCGGATCCTACAACACTCAACAAATTGATCAAATCCCGAGATATCGGACTAGTCCGGTAGAGTGCGGACTAGATTGATCAAGTTTGATCGATTATCTCAATCCTAGGTTGTATGCAGCGGAAATATACTTGTAATTGAAGTGTCACACTACTATAAACTAGGATGTAGCACAAGTTTAATCTTATATTCAATGTTTCAACGTAAAATGAACAAGATTGAATGAAACCCTAGATTGATATCAAGAGTAAGAACAATATGAGCAAAGTAAGAACACAAGCACTTTATCCCGTGGTTCGGTTCCCACAGAGGAAACCTACGTCCATGTTGAGGAGTCCACAAAAGGATCGGGTCTTCTCCAACCCTACCCTCGTCGGATCGCCACGGAGGCCAATCCTCTTCACTAATCACAAAGGGCAAACAACCGAATTCAAGGGGCCTTGTAACAATTTGAGGGCTCCCCAAGATTACAAGATGAACACCACCAAGAAAACACTCTTAAGATCACAATGAAAATCAAAGGAGTGTGTTAGGGAATCAAACCAAGAGCTTAATGAGTGAAGAACCGTGTCTCTCCAATGATCCAAAGTGTATCCTCAAGGGATTGATCTTTCTTGTGTTGGATTTCATGGAGAGAGGTGTTTTCTAGGCTCTTCGAAGGTGTGACGGCGCAGGGGGTCGGGTTTTTGAAAGATGGGCCGTGCACACCTATTTATTTGGGGTTTCCAAAAGTTACCATTAGGGATTAGAAAAATCGAACTAGTTCGTGGTGGACACTGGACTAGTCCGGTGCGCTGCGTGTAGGAAACCCTAGATGTCCCGAAATATCAGACATGTCCGAAGTTAGAGCGGACTAGTCCGATTTGGTTCTGGAAATCATTGGACTAGTCCGATAAATACCGGACTTGTCCGGATAAGTGAAACCCTAAGTGAATTTGGGGAACAAGTCTGCACTTGGAGGACTTGTCCGATTTAGGTCAGAGAGAGTTCGGACTAGTCCGTGCTAATATCGGACTTGTCCGATTGACATCGGAAAGATATCGGACTAGTCCGTTGAGGTATCGAACTTGTCCGATTTTGTGCAACTTGTGAAGTGTTTGGGGGACTAGTCCGCACTGGGGAGGACTAGTCCGATTCTAGTCAGAGAGATATCGGACTTGTCCGTGGTGATATCGGACTAGTCCGATCAGTGAAAAATTGGACTATGTGGACAAGTCTGCATTGTGAGGACTTGTCCGATCTGGTGCAGAAAGATATCGGACTAGTCAGGGGTCAGTTGGACTAGTCCAGACCTGTATAAATTTGTGCAATATGTGTGAGATTATTTGTGCTTAAGCTATTGGGGTGTGTTTCCTTAACACACTCCATACACAATGATCTACTACACTTGTCTCTTGAGCTCTTTTCCACATTGCTCTTCATTCTCCTTTCTTTTTGGCACTTTGCTCATTCTCTCATTAGAACCTGTGCTCATCTCAACAATGTGGTTAGGATCTTATTTGCTTGTCATAAATAAATCAAAACCCACAAGGGATTCCTTGATGCACTTTCACAGCCCTATTCAAGTTCCACTAGTTTCCGAAAATTTCGAGGATGCACTGTAAAATCCAACATTTTCCTTCATATAAAGTTCAGCTACACATTTATTATCAACCATAGTGGAGATCCATCATGGTTATGCACAAGAACTTATGTTGGGACACATGAACTTGATCTCATCAAATCTTTTAATCCACTCATGCTTAAATTTTATTAATGGGGAATGGACTTCACCAATAATCTTTGATTAATTCTGTTGACCTCTTTGCAAATTTTGGAATTATTTGAATGGATATTGCTAAGTCAAATTAATATGCAGTACCAAATATATATTCAAATTAGTTACAAATTGAATATGCTACTGTATATTTGGCCCTGTAAAAATATTCAAATCTAAGGTTGTAAATTTTTCCATGGCTTTCTAATATTCTAAATAGATTCTCTGTAAAGTTCCAAGATTTTTGAAGCATGTCTTCCAATTATTTGGACACGTACAGAGGGTTTAATCCTCGTCGATTTCGAATTTGAACGTTGCACTTAACCTGGTCGAAGCCAACTCAAAATTTTTCCTACGACCCTTTATGGTTCAACAAGCTTTGCTTCAAAATTTAGGGATTTATGAACCTCATTTACTATTTATTTCAATATTGTCATTGGAGAGGTTTGAATTCAAATTTGAATTTGAATTTGAAACAAACTGTGTCCAATTCGAAATATGATTGCAGATTTGGAGTCCTCATATTTTTCTTAGCCTGTCTGCAAATTTTGAAAATTTTTTAGCAATGTTTGAGGTGGAATTTTAAACAACAGAGAAGAGGGAGAAAGGAAGCAGTGGGGCCCGCATGTCAGTCAGTCAAACAAATTACCGTCTCAGCCTTTTCTCTCCGTGCTCGACACCGCGACGGCATGCACCAGCGCGACGGTGCGAGCTGTCCTTCCTCCAGCTCCCTACAAGTATCCCCCTTGCATCTCTCTCTCCCATCTCTCTCTTCCAGCTCAGTTTCCTCCCTCCCCACGCGGTGAACAGCTTCCCCGAGCTCTGTTCCGGGCTGCCATCGTGGCTCCTCGTTGTAGGGCGAAACCACAAGCTCTCCTCTCCCAACAAGCACGTCAACAGATCCGTGAAGCTCCCCTCTCCACGTTCTTGTATCAAATTGAGCTCCCATTGCTTGGTTAGGTAGGGAGATCGAAATTCGTGACCCACACATGTGAACTCTAGGTCGCCGTGGAAACCTACCTTGCGGCCATTATTCCCTCAATTAGAGCCCAGATTCTATCTCCCCATGTTGCCATGAATCTTCTAGACATAATTTCTGTCAGTTTGGGACATTGGTGAGCCACGTCCCATGGTCCCCAAGAGGTCACCGCCACCCCCATCGACGCTGGTGACCGTCCTCTCGTCGTCCGGTCTAGCCATGTTGTCATATGGGTGTCCCAAGATACAAGGAACATTTTTCCTTTTTGTATCTTAGTCATATGATGCCTCTAGCAGCGGGAACGGCCGCGCAAAGTCACTGTGTGGCTCCCAGTTCGGGTCTGGCTGGAGGTAGAAGATGAAGCTGACAGTGGGTCCTCCTGTCAGTGATTCACTTCTGTTTTTCTAATTCCAGAAACTTTGTCCAACTACAAAAATGCATATCTCTCTGTAGATTGATCCAAAAATGTTCAAACGAATTTTGTTTGAAGGACCTTGATCTCTAGTGTCTGTTAGTACCATTTGGGATCTATGAAAACCAGTTTTCAATTCTGTAGAATGCAATCTTTCCAAATACAAATAGATTTTTCCTTACTTAAACTTACACTGGAAAAATCCCCAAAATTCACAACAAATACTTTGACATGTTCTTGGTTACCAGAAAAAGTTTGGGAGCCATTGAATCTGTATAACATAATCAAATTCAAAATTCCTTTCTGCTATTCAATTATAAAATAGAACTGTAACCAAGAATTTAATCAAACTTCTAAATTCAATTTCTCTTAGTATCCTTTCTACAAAAATATCAAGTAAAATCCTGTATAACCCTTAAGATCTGAAATTTCAAGTTGTACAGTTATTTTGGTATGAAACCCTGTATGACTTTCTGTATAATTCAATTGCCCTTTTCCTTCATTAAATTATTACAGATGTTCGGTTGTTTTGTTATGTCTCAAATTTGAACTGAACCTTGATTTAGTCATATACTATCTCCTATAAACATTTCAGATTTATTAGACCTAATATACTGGCCAAAATTCTATTCCCCATCTGAATGTTAATTGAAAAACTAAATTCAGTTATAAAATAATTCCAGAAATTCCTAGCAACTTTAGAATTCAATATCTCTTTCACAGAAACTTAGAAAATTGTGAAATAAATTTCCCTAGAACCAGTGAGACACCCTCTACATGATACAACCACTGGTAGTCATGATAGGTCTCCAAAAATTCAACCAAAATTTAGAGAAGGTTATTACATAGCATAATTTTTAGGAACAACAAACTTCTTTGATAATCTCCTGTTCTTTGCAAGAGTCTCCCTTGTAGTCCCTAACATCTACAAAAAAATCCCAAAGCTAACTAAGATCATTCACTCACTATAACCATAGTTAGAATATTATGAACTATATATACATTATAATTTACTATCATTCATATAGATTCTATATGCATATCATGTAGTGATCGATATTGACGAGAAGTGTCGCTTGGAGGAGAAGACCAGGGTGTCCACTTGAAGTCCTTGGCAGAGCCTTCAAAGGAGGACCACTAACCATTGACATTTAATCGAGTCGCAAACAAAGGCAAGCCCCGGTTTGCATTTAAGAGCTTTTCAAAGTTTTTCCAGTTTTATTTATTTAAATCTTCAGTTGATATTGTGCATTACGTATAAGGTGTTTGATACTCCACTTGCGTATCCACAAATCCTTTGTGAGGGTTGGAAAGGTTTACAGCTTGACGTGTAGAACTGCCAATGCTAATGTTGTAGATACACCGGTAGAAGTCGAGTAGTTGGAATCTACTCACGAGATAGAAATAGCAGTTCATATGATGGTGAAAGATGAAAGAATGGCTTATGAAATGAATACGAGACCGGGCAGGGGGAATAGTAGTCGACGAGATGGAGTCTCGGGCGCATAGCCCTGCCTGTGTCGCTTGAGGACCATGTCGTATGTGGCATCGTTGGGCAAGCTTGATCTGTACCAGTTGCATAATGGGATATGGGCCCAATAAACTGATGTAACTCCAGACTGTAGTGTGGAGACTCCTCAGTTGTCCTTGAATGGAGATGCGAAGGCATAAAGGTGTAAATCTTCTAGCGGATAGTTTCGACGTGTCCGTGTAGGGGACCTTTTGCTCGGGATGAAGAGGTTTGTCGACATTGGGGTCTTCGATGAAAGGTGGCCGCGTATAACGCGGGGATGAGAGCACGTAGGTGTCTCCCATGCGGGTGTGCGTGTCGTGCAGTCCGGGTGTGTCCTGATTGCAATCACCGTCCCTCGCGGTTATAGGGTACCACTTGTTCACTGTGTCGTGACGTAGTAAATACTAAAGAAGCCAGAAGAATATGATGTATTGAATTATAATTGTTTTGCAACCTTGTGTGACTTAGAGATAGCACAATTAAAAGTTTACAGTTTCTCCAAACTTTAGCTGTAATAGCATTATGTGCTTTGGGCATGTCATATCATCGGCAAAGTGTTTCTTCTTTGATTGTGGAGTCTACGATGTGACGTGCTTGAAGAATGTCATTTGCTACTTAAAACATGATTATAAGGATCCACTTGTAGGCGAGTCTATTTGTGCTATTCCTTACCTATGTTTAGTCTTTACCTTGCATATGTCTAGTGAGATGGGTCAGTCTTGCTGAGCCTTATGCTCACGTTTGCAGTTAACGAGTTTTTGCAGGTAATACCGTTGATTAAGGGCCTAACGACGACGCCTTATACCCTTTAGGGTTCACGGCTAAGTGGAAGCCCTGCACGCCGCCGATATCTGTGAGTGCTGCTAGTCTAAAGTGTCCGAGGGCATGGACAGCTTTACTCATGCATAGCTAGTGCTAAGAGCGTAGTATGATGTATAGACCTCTTTCCTATGTTATAAACTGAAAAACTTTTGCTGTGTTTATAAATAAAGATTTAGTATTGTATTTTATTCTCTTCTTTTCTTGTATACTGTTGGGTGTCGCATCGCACGACACCACCCAATGAGATCCTTGGATGTCGGGATTCCAGTCCCCACAGGCATGGTATCAGAGCACATTGGGAACAATGTACCTAAAAAGAGCATATATTAAAAAATTAGGATTTGAGTGAGCAATTAGTTATATGCCCTTATAAGGAGTATTATGAGTATAAGATATAAAGGTGGTAAACTAACTTATATGTTATAAATTCTGTAACGACGCTCCGATGTCAGGTAAGAGGTAAGGTACGCCACCGTAAGCGG
Organism: Tuctoria greenei; assembly: GCA_036927565.1. Taxonomy (NCBI): domain Eukaryota; kingdom Viridiplantae; phylum Streptophyta; class Magnoliopsida; order Poales; family Poaceae; genus Tuctoria; species Tuctoria greenei. Next base: position 198,570,030 of record JAYESD010000003.1, on the reverse strand, counting down.
ATCAATTGCGGTAACCTCACCATGCGAGAGATAGCATGGAAAGTATTTATGTGGCATGGCACGGAAATGTTGATAGGAGTCTCTGAAACTTTGCATGTTTCTGAGAACCTATGACACGTGGTACCCCAGCGTGCTTCAAAGTTATTGGGAGCCCTCGTCGGGTGGTGTATAACCCGATAGTATGCATCTCTAGAACTATTCATGTTCTATGGGAGCATGCAAAACACGTATGCCCGAGCGTGTATAAGCTGGTTCGTGCTGGAGTCTTTGCTGTACAGACGTAGTACAACCATGTACCTCGAGACATGACATCGCTCGAGGGCGACTCACACTAGAGTCGTATGCATTTACTTTCATATATATTATTGTGACTGCCTGTCATGTGTCGTGTTTCTCCGTGCCGCCCTTGAGGTGTGAAGGTGTGAAAGGGGATTGTTTGTCTTCTGCAGCATTGACTACGGTAGCGACCCGTGTAGAACTAGTTTGTCAGTGAACGATACTAGGGCCACCTATAAACGTATCCGGATATACCGGTTAGAATTTTCTTTGGCGAGGCATGTAGTACCATCAGTATCGACTTTTATACTTGACCATCCCCAACGTCAGAATGGTTGCATTACATTTTTGGCCAGTCTGACTACCAGGTGCTGGTAGGTTCGGACTCCGCAAAATGAGTTTCGACTCAACAAAGGGTTAGAACCAAGATTCTTGATTTCTGACTGAAGTTTGCTCAACTTTTACAGGTTGTAATCTTGGTTAGTTATGAATAAACTTAGGGGTATGCTATATGGTTGGAAATATCTTGAAGACATCTACAACTTTTCTGTTGACCATCAAGGCAGAAAAGCTTGATAATCTGATGAAATTTGGGGTATGCTTAAACTGCTCCAGATGACCCTACCATTGTACCAGTCTCTGTATTTTAACCATAACTTTTTTTATACATATCTTCTGCCATATTGTGATACATATCTGGAGAGTGAAGAAGCATCACTACAACTTTGTAAATTGAAGTGTTTTCTAATTCGACACTGAACCAATCCAAATCCCAGGTTGAAACTGGTACACTGCAGATCTGCTGGCAGAAAACCAGTCAACTCATCTGTCAACTTTAGACAGTCATATCCTCTAATCTTAAAACTGGACATAGTCATATATATATATTTATGGAAATATTAGGAAGTACTTTATCAACTTTCTATTCAACTCCTTGTCTGAATCTTTCATTATCAGATCCCAATTCCAATTGTCGCAAACGCTGTTCTGGCAGTCCAGAACCAGAAAACATTTGTGCATAATTTGGAATTTGTGCGCTTTGACCTGTATAACGACTTCGTAAGCCTGAACCAATTTATTTATGGAAGTTTAACATGATTGGGTACCATGTTTATTATGTCATTACCTCAAGATATTGTTTTTATATACTTGTATAAATTGTGGAAATAACCACATATACAGGGGAGGTTCTGTCAAAATTTCCAGACAAACTTGGGTCAACTTTAAACCTATATAGATTCTACTTCCTAGCTCACCTTGGGCTGTATGAGTACAATATGGAAATGTTTTAAAGTTTACTCAAACTTTTGTATTCAACCCAACATCTGGTTCTGAAATTTCTTGTATGAAAAGTTTGATTTTATACAGGATAGTCAGCTGGAACAGAACTGAAGTTCATATTCCACATTTGAACTGTCTTGTAACCCTTAATCAAGCTTCTATACCTTCCATTCCAGAATTTCTATGGGGACAAAGTAATACATCCTGGAAAGGTTTTTGAGTGTACTACAACTTTGTAGTTGAACTCCAGGCCAAATTTTGCGTTTACCTTTGAGAAATAATTGCATTTTTACAGACTGGTCTGATAGACCAGAAAATGGACAGCATACTAGTTTTCGTAGTTATCGGCTCAAATCATTTTAGTTTCACTTTCTTGTGTCACTCATCATGTCTAGAGGTGATTCCTCGACATGATAGATTAACGTAAAGTTGAAACACCATGTTAAGTATTTGGTGAGCAGTAACACTTATTTGAGTCTAGATCAATGTCCTAATCTATATTTACACCTAGCCTACTGCATTGTTAAGTGATGTATATTACGGTCTTTGTCATGATTCCAGTGGGTATTGCAACTCTGTATCTTAAACATAATTCTCACTCTTGCAGCATGGATCACACTCATTTTGAGGATGAACCGGGTATTTCTGCTCATGGTGGAGATGACTCTACTCTACCACAAGTGCCATCATCAGCCGGATTGCCAGAAGTCTTAGCAAGGATGGCCGAGTCTGTGCAGAGGTTGGTACAGCGGAGTGTACAACCTGATGCTCGACCACTTGATCAACCTCAAGTCACATATCTGAATTTCTTGGCAACTCAACCACCAATTTTCACAGAAGCCTTGGAACCATTGGAGTCGGGTCATTCGCTCTGGGTGATTGAAGCCAAGTTTGAGTTATTCCAATGTGACGAATATCAGAAGGCTTTATTTGCCGCTCAACAACTTCACGGATCCGCAGGAGCTTGGTGGTATGAATATCTCACCACTCTCCCTGATGGTCATCGTGTGACCTAGCCAGAATTCCGTGATGCTTTCCGTGCACGTCACATATCTTATGGGATGATTAAAACCATGTTGGAGGAATTTGTGCAGTTAAAGCAAGGAGAAATGAGTGCTTATGAATACTCCAAGGCGTTCAATCATTTGGATCAATATGCGCCTGAGTATGTGAATACCGAGGCATTGAAGTGTGATTGTTTCTTTTGAGGACTGAATGTCAAACTTCGAGCTCGACTGGTGTTATTCAATAACGGCAACTACAATGACTTGGATGATGCCGCTATTGTTCAGGAGGATGCAACTCTTCGCTATCAGGCGGAGAGGAGGAAGAGGAAGGCGTCACAAGAGATTATTAGTGATGTTCCTCAGGAGGATCAAATGGTGTATTGCTTACCGTCCGGTCGAGAGCTTTGGTCGAGTGAGCAACCACAACAGATTAGGTATCATTCCTATCTAGTGGAGACTTTACCTGCACCTCAGCAACGCGTGCAAGTGTGTACTGGTTCTCCACCGCAGCAGTATGATCTCATTCTTGCAGCCCCATCTCTGCAATATGTGAATGTTGTCAGTCCACCCCAATTCAATGGAAAGCACAGAATGCATTTAGCATAGGAACGTCGCAAGATGGAGCATGACTGTGTCCACTTGTCCTTTTCCAAGAATTCTGATCAGCACCATAAACTTAAAAAGAAAACCTCATCGAAGTCTGTCAGTGTTAATTATGCTGCAATTGAGGACATTCCAGAAGGAGAACCTGTTTTAGCAGGCATGTTTACTTTACATGATCAACCAGTAGTCGTTCTGTTTGACTCTGGAGCTACTCATAACTTTGTGAGCAAGTCTTCTGTGCTGAAACATCAAGTGCCAATTGTGACTATCTCACATCCTTTTCGTGTCAGTTCACCTGGAGGCAATATTTCAGCTAATGAGGTTGTTTCTCGAGCACCTCTGTGCATGGGTGGAAGTATCTATCCGGTGAACCTCTTCATTGTGGAAGGTCAACAGATTGACCTCATCTTGGGGATGTCATGGTTAACACATCATGGGGCTATCTTTGATATCAGCTCACGGATTGTCCAACTAAATTCTCAATTCCATGGTAGCAACACTTTAAATCTTTTGGATACCACACCAAGAGTCTCAGCAGTGCATCACACAAGTGCCAAGAGGCTTGAGGATATTCCAGTGGTGCGTGAATATCCAAACGTGTTTCCTGGCAATCTTCCCAGCATGCCACCAGAACGTGACGTCGAGTTCAAGATTGAACTTACGCAAGGGACCATGCGAATCTCGAGGAAGCCGTATAGGATGGCACCGAAGGAACTTGCAGAATTTAAGGAGTAGCTGAATGACTTATTGAGCAAGGGTTTTATTCGCCCAAATTCATCACCTTGGGGCTGTTCCACGTTGTTTGTGAAGAAGAAGGATGAGACATTGAGGTTGTGTGTGGACTATCGTCCACTGAATGCTGTCACCATCAAGAACAAGTATCCACTACCACACATTGATATCTTATTTGATCAACTAGTGGATGATAATGTATTTTCGAAGATGGACCTTCGTTCAGGTTATCATCAGATTAAGATTCAACCTGAGGACATTCCAAAAACCGCATTCTCGACGAGGTATGGGCTGTATGAGTATCTCGTCATGTCCTTTGGGTTGACCAATGCACCAGCTCACTTCATGTATCTCATGAATTTGGTATTTATGTCGGAGTTGGACGAGTTTGTCGTGGTCTTCATCGATGACATCCTTGTGTATTCTAAATCTGAAGAGGAACATGTTAAAAACTTGCATATTGTGCTGCAACGGTTAAGAGATCACAAACTGTATGCAAAGTTCAGCAAGTGTGAGTTTTGGATCAACCAAGTGCCATTTCTAGGGCACCTCATCTCGGCTGCTGGTATTGCAGTTGATCCAAGCAAAATTGTACAAGTCCTGAAGTGGAAATCTCCCTAGTCCGTACATGAAGTTTGTAGTTTCCTTGGCTTGGCTGGCTATTATCGGAGGTTCATTCCGAGTTTCTCAAAGATAGCTAAACCAATGATGGAACTACTAAAGAAGCGAACAAAGTATGTATGGACTAAAGAATGTGAAGAAGCATTTCAAGATTTGGTGAATGAAGGTGCATCTAGGATCCCTGTGGATTTTGGATGATTGATGACAACAATTAAGTAACTAATGAGCTCAGAGATCTTAAGCACAGGTGTGGACTCAAGTGGAATCACAAACCCTCAAAAAGGAAAAGGATGGAAATGGCGGTGTCGACTCGAAAAGTAGAAACTAGGGTTTCTAGCGTGTCGAGTTTAGACTAGCCATATATGTATGAGGGTGTGTGCGTAAAGTGCACTAAGATCAAGTTGGGAGCTCAAAGCGGTTTAGAGATCAAAACCCATTGAGAGAAGAGTGCTAGAGTAGTCTGGCAGGAATGGCCGGACTAGCCTGTGTTGGTGGCCAGACTAAGGCGCTCCTGGCCGGCCTAGTCCGTTTTCAGGTGGACCAGACGGTTCTCACTAACTTTGAACTAGTCCGTAGTGAGACGGACTAGTCCGGTGTAGTCATGGAGTGGATTTTCGGGAATAAGTCCCAAAACCCCGTACTTGTCCGTTTTAGCCCGGACCAAGAGGTCCTGATTGAGATCGGACTAGTCCGCTGTGGGTGCGGACTAGTCCAGGTATGTGAGAGCTGGGTGCTTCAGCGACTAAGTCTGGGAGACCGGACTAGTCCGTGGTCTCTAGACTAGTCTGTTTTCATACGAAACAAAAGGTTATGTATGAGATCGGACTAGTGCGTTATGAAGTGACCGTTTGAATTTGATTTTGGCGGGTAGCAGGACGATTGTCGCGCAGTGTGGCAGTTATCAGGGATGTCAGTGGTCTTAAATGTCGGGCATGTCCGGGCCATATAGGCCGGACTAGTCCGCCCATCTGCTGAGGTCAGCAGTATGGGCTTGGATCATCTATAAATAGAGGACCCCCGGGTTCATTTGAACCCCCTTGAAACCCCAGCGCCGCCACAGCAAACTTTGAGCCTTCAAAAGCCTCCTTCTTGCCTACTTTACCTCAAAAACTAATTCTTTTGTGAATTAGGGTTTGGTGAGGTGAAGAAGAGGAAGAACAACGCTCTTTGGCTCTCGGTTTGATGTCTTGCACTTGTTGAATCTTCGTGATTTATGGCTTGAGTTCTTCTTTGTGATTTGTGATCATATTTGTGTCGGAGCCTCAGATTGTGAGAAGCCCCAACGAATCTTGTATTCACCCTTGTGATAGTGGAGAACCGGTTTGGCCCCTGTGGCAAACTCGGTGAGGGAAGGGTTGTTGAACCCGGTCTTTCGTGGACTTGTGAGACCTATGTGTGCTGAATACATTGGCTTTGACAATAAAAGTTTTGAATGCTGCCATAACATCTTTTTAGCAAGGTCCGACCCTAGCTTCGAGCTTCTGCAAGGTCTGACAATATGTCCGACTTTCTTTGTCTAGGTCCGACATGTTTTTGGGTAGCTCCGATGAGCTTTGTCTTTAGCTCCGACATGTCTTTGATAGCTCCGACATGTCTTTGTTAAGCTCCGATATGTTTTGCTAGGTTCGACTTATGTTTGTTAGCACCGACATATTTTTCTAGCTCTTACTTTTGGGATGACTAGTTCCGACTAGCTTTGGTGAGCTCTGGCGCTAGGTTATACTAGCTTTGGTAAGCTCTGGCTCAAGGTCTGGTTAGTTTTGGAAAGGTCCAGAGCTAGTTTGCGATGGTTCTGCTTTTACTATGAAATGTTTCGAACTCGCTTTACATTGCTGGAAAGATTGCTTAGTATTCATTTGCAAAGTTTTTGGTGCGTTCTGGTTGATATGGCTGATATCATTTTGATATGCTTTGCAACATGCTTATGTGAGGTGCTCATGTAAGGTGTTGTGTTCGGAACTAACTTGAGTCAAGTCGCGGACTTGGGCTCGTACAGATTGGTTGTTTATTCATGTGCAGTTGTTGCTTTAGTTCAATTCATAGCTGGTGACGGGATCCTTTGGACTAGTCTCAGGGAGGAGATGAGGTTCGAACAACCAAATTCAGGAGGAATTGTGGTTGAGTGGGTCAGGAGGTCGCGCAGGATGATTGAATCAAGGGCAGTGCATATGAAGGTTACTGGACGTCGAAGGAAGGTGTTTGCACGTATGCATGTGGTGCATGATGTGGCAACATGGTTCCGAAGATGGTTTATGGATGGGAAGATCTGGTTGGAAGGATCAGATTGTATCGGTTGATGACTTTGGCTGCGGCGGAGTCGGTTATGGCTCGGTATGGAAAGAATCGAGTTGGTTATGATAGGAATTCATGTGGGTCACTAATTTGAGTTGTTTTAGGAATGTGGGATACATTACTAAGGTGTTTGGAAGTCTTAACATTGCTTCTATCTGCATATAGAAGAGTCCTAAGCAGTTATGGAAAGTTTTGATTCGTGATGTGAGTAGGATTAGAGTCCTAGTTGAGATTGGGTTGGCCTAAGGGCTTGTTATATAAGCAAGGAAGGCCAGAGCTCGTGGTGCACGACTTTGGGGCTGTTACTCTTGTGTTCTATTGAATAAAATTCGTAGTTTGAAGGAACTTTTGTGCCTTGTTCGTCCGACTTGTTCCAGACAAGTTTTACCCGTCGAGTTTCTGGACAGCACTACCTTTCATTGGTGGTTTTATCATAACTCGAGTTTTACAGATCCAATTGACATTATTCTTTTTGAGTTGTCTTCAAAACTTGATTATCTATCATCGTTCAAAATTTCACGGTCATTGGATTTGTGGTTTCTGATCTACACGAGTTTCTTTGCAGCGTTCCAGAACTGTTTTTCTCGGGTAGGACAGATTGACCTTCGTTCGATCTTTCGATCATAACTTGAGTTTCTCTCGACGGATTTGAGTGATTCTTCTTGTGTTTTCTTCTTGACTTGATTCTCTCTGATATATATATCACTTTTGTCTCGATGAAACACGTTTAGATTAGTCTCACACGCCGAAGGGGCTGGGATTAAATTGTTTCCGCTGCGTAAGATTTTGTAAATCTACCATTCACCCCCCCTCTGGTAGCTTTTCACGTGTTCTTCGATCCTATAATTGGTACCAGAGCCACAGTGCTCCAATCATTGTGATTTGCACGTGTTTTTGACTAATCATCATGGAGAAATACTTCGCCAAACCTTGTGTGTTTGCTGGTAATGATTTTCAGGTTTGGAAGGCACGCATGGAGGCTTTCATCTAGGCGCAAGGCTTCGCCATATGGGAGGAGGTGTATAAGCCTTACGACATGCCACCTAACGATCAAGTTACAGCTACAAACCTACGGGACGTCGACAACAACAACAAAGCCCGAAACCTGATCATCCAAGGACTCACTCAGAGCGACTTCGACCGCTTTGCACATCTCCAATCGGCATACGATGTATGGAGAGCACATTGTGACTATCACGAAGGATCCAACACAATCAAGGAGGTAAGGCAAGACATGTTCAAGAAAGAATACATGCGCTTCGAGATGCAACCCGGTGATTCCATCAATGATCTCTTTGCTCGCTTTAACAAAATTCTCAGTAACTTGCGTAGTGTCAACATTAATTTTTCTGATGCTGAAAATGCTAGGCAACTTCTTAGTGCATTAGACATGTCAATCTAGGAGATGAAAGTTACATCTATTCGTGAATCTACTGTCATGAGTACACTTACTTTAAATATGCTTTACTCTAAACTCAAAACTCATGAAATTGACATCTTATAACGTAAGAACCCAAATAAGTCTATTGCATTTGTCTCACAATGTGATATGCCTAGCTCCGACCAATCATCATCTTGCAATACTCTTGCTTTGTTGTCCTCACTAACCCTGGAGCAGATCGAGAAATTTCTAGAGGAAGAGCTAGCACTTCTCTCTACTAGGATCTCAAAAGCATTGCAAAATGTAGAACTAGAAGGAGAGGAAGCTCCGGACCTCAACGATGCTTCGAATGTGTTAAGACAGAACACTTCATACAAAATGCCCTAACCTTTCAGGTTCTACTTCCCGAGAAGAAAAACAATCTAGGACAAAGCACTCCTCAACGAATGATAAGAAGGAGAAGAAGGGCTTTATAGGTCGCCAACTGGTGAACGGTTTTATCTCCGCACTCTAGGAACTTGGCTCAAGCGACGTGTACATTGGAAGTGACGAAGATGAACATGATTTGGCCAACTTATGCTTCATGGCCGGCAAAACAAGATCAAGATCAAGTCAGGAGGATGCATAACATAACATTGACGACGATGAGGTATGTTCTACCTGTAATGAAATGTGTGATGCAATTTCTCGTGCAACTATTATTGTTAAGAAAAAGGAAGAAAAGCTTATGAATAATGCTGCTAAGATTGAATCACTAGAATCTGAAATCAACCGTTTGAAAACCTTGATTCCTAGTGATGATTCTTGTCCCTCATGTGACTTAATCTATGAACAATTGTCCACACTAAGAACTGCACACTCGTCCACACTAGATAGACTTGAACTTGAAATTGAAAAGAACAAAAAAAGCTTGCTGCACTTGATATTGGAAACTTAAAAGATGCTTCTTGTTCTACAATTGATTTGCATTGTTCTAGTTGTGATGATCTTGAAAAGAAACTAAAAGATGATGTGAATGAAATTTTAATATTGAATAATGCTTTATGTTCTCATGAAGTTAAATATTGCTCCAATTGCAAATTAAAAGGAAAAACTTCATGTGAAAATTGCCTTGATTTGTCCAATAAACTTGATAACATGCATAGGACATTAGATCGGTTTTTTAATGGGAACAAGAACCTAAACTTGCTACTGAATTCTTCCAAGTCTTGCAAAGATAAATCTGGTTTAGGTTTTGATTCTCATGCTCATGCTAAGGCACATCCACCTAAAATTGTAATTTCATTAGGAAGTGGTTTGATTCAAATAGTTCCTAAACAAAAAGAAGTGGTTTTCAAATCTGCAGTAGTGTTGTCTCAATCGGTTTCAAATAAAAATATTGCTTGCTCATCTAGCCATGAACACAAAGTTAAATTTCATTGTATCTACTGTGGTAGAGATGGTCATGTCATAGATTTTTGTTATAGACTCGCTAAACAATAGAAAAGGGAAAGAATGATTGCTAGATCTCATAACTTTCATGCAAAATTTGCTGCACATATTAAACCGAATGACAGGAACATGCAACCTACTGTTATGAGTCAAAAACATTCAAAGTTTACCTCTGGACCTTCTGTTTTTGCCTCTGGAGCTACTGATTTTTGTGCTACACAAGTAACACCTTATAGGTCAGTAGTTAAGAATAAAAAACCTCAAACTTTGACTGATAAACCCGCTGTCTTATCTCAGCTTTCACGTGTTTTTCCTTCTGCACGTCGTGTGACTCAGTACCAGATACCTAAATGCCTTTTGACTAACCCCAGTATTGAGTCATCGACGTATTGTGCTTCTATGTAGGTTACACGTTTGAGGAAAGAGAACATTTGGATTGTGGATTCAGGTTGCTCACGCCACATGACCGGTAACAAAGATTGGTTCTCCTCCCGCTCTTTTGTGTCACGAGTAGAGAATGTTATATTTGCCGATAATTCTTCAACTCCTATAATTGCTAAGGGTTCGGTTAGAGTAAATGATCACTACACTTTGAAGGATGCGGCACTTGTCAAAAATTTGAAATACAACTTGCTTTCTGTTTCACAATTGCTAGATGAAAATCTGGCAATTATTTTCACTAAAAATTGCTGCAAAGTTGTTATTTCAAACAATGAGCTTATTTTTAACATGTCACGATTTGAAAGAGTTTTAAAGCTGATTTTGATATGTCTTTCTCTAAGCATAGGTGTCTAGTTGCTAATGATTCCAAAGATTTATATTTTTGGCATCGTAGACTTGGTCATGTAGGCTTTGATCATCTCATGCGTGTTAGTGCTCTTGATCGCATATGTGGGCTGCCTAAGCTTAAAGGGGACAAAGAAATTGTGTGCTCTTCTTGTAGACATGCTAATTGTGTCCTCATGAATGTAATGAGCGGGTCCACTTAAATGTGTTTAACATTAGGCCCATACCTGATACTAATCATGGAGAATTGCTCCAACTTTGGGCGAAAGTTAAACTTCCCCTCCTTTCCATTGATATGGAAGTGGATTTCTCCAGCTCCCACATCTATGCGAGCCTTTGCAGTGCTTAGGAATGGTCTCCCAAGAATGAGCAATGTATCCTTCTCGACCTCCATGTCGAGCACCACAAAATCCGCGGGTAGGAAGCAATTCTGGATTTTTATCGGCACATCTTCAACGATACCCGCTGGATAACAGACTGAAGAATCAACCAGTTGGAACTGCATTGATGTTGGAATAAGTTCCGTGAAGTTCAACAGGTCGAAGACCACCTTAGGCATCACACTCACACTTGCTCCAAGGTCACAAATGTAACACCCTCATTTTCATGCATCATGCCCTACATACATTCATATACATGTTTAACATTAGCGCACATAAAGAGCAATGAGTTTAAAATTGATTTGGAACATTTAAAATTGATTTGGAACAAAACTGCACTTAAAATGCTGAAAAGTGCGGAGTAGTCCGATTTTGGTGAGGACTGGTCCAATTTCTCTCTGACTAAAAATGGACTTGTCCATTTTTGCTGCGAACTAGTCCGATTTTGCCTCTGGAAACTTTGGGACTTGTCCGATTTTGTGCGGACTAGTCCGATATTCCAAGAACCCTTGAAAATTTGCTAAGTCCCTGGACTTTTCTGGACTAGTCCGGTGTTCCAGTGGACTTGTTCGTTTTCCTCTCTGACTATAGTCGGACTTGTCCGATTTTAGGCCAGACTTGTCTGATTTTTTCTCTGGACATTTTCGAACTAGTCCGGTCCTTTTCAGACTTTTCTGGTATTTCGCGACTCTGAATTGATCTTTTGTTTTACGACTTGTTTCTTGGTTTTCACGTTAAGTGGGCCTAGGGACGTCGTACCTAACTCTTTTAGAGCCCATGTGGGACTCTAAACTGTCCTCTACTCCTCTCGAACTCAAAATCCATCTAACCCTAGCATCCACCTCTATTAAACAACCCCACCCCTTGGCTTGACATCTATTTTCCACATTTCCACCCCACCCAAACCCTAGTTCGTTGAGAGCCGCCACCAAGGAGGGAGGAGGAGACCCCAAGCAAGAAGAAGAAGAGGAGGAAACGAAAGAGGATCAAGATCTCCACCAAGCTTTCGTTCTTCATCACCAATTCATCTCCATGTTCATCACCAACCCTAGATCATCAAAATCCAAGTGTTGCCTCCAAGTTTCTTGATTCGTTGGAGTTCTAAACACCTGCTATACCTTCTATTCTCTTTTTATTACGTGAATTTGACCCCTAACCTCCGAATTTACGTCGACCTAGAAAACCCTAGTTCGCTAGTTCTGCAAAGTGCGGACTAGTCCGGCCTTCTGTAGACTAGTCTGATTTTCCTGGTTAAATTGTGTTGAATTGGTTCAAAACTTTGATCTAATCAAATCCAAACCTGTATAAACTTGTTAAAAGCTATTGGAACTAGTTAGTGATCATTAAAAGCAAACTATTAACAAGTTCTACCTTGCATTTGCATCAATCATGCATGTCATGTCATATTGAGTAATATTTGTGCACTCTTTGATTGTGTTTCTTGTCTTGTATGTTTATTGTGTGGATTAGACGGATTTGCGCTAGAGAGTGCTGCCGAGGATCTTCAGCACTAAGAGTTTGAAGACTTTGACCCTAATCAACAGCAAGAGCAAGGCAAGTGTCCTTGAAGCATATTGATCTTGTTTTGAAATAAATGTTTTGTTTGCAAAACTGCATGTTTGTGTAAATTTGATGGGAAATCCTATGGTAGGAAGTTTACTAGCGTTGTTTGACCACCCTTGTATCCTGGGATATATGGTAGAGTCAGGATGAGATTTTTACCTTTTTGCTTCGCTTAATCAACTGGGATGGGAAAACAACTATACCACTCACTTTAATTATGCATGGATGAGATTATGATTAGCATGAACTAGTTAATATGATATGGTAATGGGTGATGTAGGCAAGTCTCGTACGTGGATGGGTTGGATGTTATGGTGGTTTTGCTTGCTTTAGATCTAAGGACCGGTTCGTGGAGCGACCATCCAGGATTTATAGTGCCACCACGAGGCCAAGTATGGGTGTGGCGTAGCTGATTAATTAGGGCTTTGCCAGTGCTATTTGGACCATTAAGGATGCTCGGGGAAGGGGTAGTCGGATTGGGTTTTTTGATGATTGGTGGGACTACCCTGGGATCCGAATGGCTCAAGAGGGGGCTTTTGGTTGAAGATGTGCTCAGTGGGAGACATCGCCACCGGAGAAACCTCAGTGGGGTCTAAATAGGCTAGTAATCCCTTTGTAAAGGCTATTTTGTGATCTCATGGCCACACACATACGGAAGTGTGAGACAGCATAATAGAGGTTCTAGTCATCGAAAGGTGATGAAATCACAAACACGTGGGTAAAGCGATACAACCTCTACAGAGTGTGTATAAACTATCATGATAGCCATGCTCCCGGTTATGAGCAACCTGGACCCTCACATGATTAGAAGGAACTTGGTATTGGGATATTTTTGGGATGGTTATGGTTTGGTAACGGTTATGGCTGGTTATGGATTAATTTCTTGTATTGAATATGGTTATTGGCAAATGGTGAAATCTGGAATTATTGATGATGATATTGAATTCAGACTGGTATTATGATATTACTTATGATTATGATGGGTTTACTTCACGTACATATAATATATTGCTTTTTCAAATGTTTTAATGTACTTTTCAGTACTTAACCATTATTATATTCATCTTTTGAATCAGCCACATGTCATACTTTTCACAATTGCTGAGTACAACATGTACTCACTCTTGCAATCCCCCCAACGGTTGCAGGTCAGGATTGGGAGTTGAATGGCGATAATGCAGAGTTCTAGGCCGTGTCTACTGTCAGTTTTGCATGTGGTGCTGATTGGAGCTGCGCTATACCCTATTGCTTAGCTGCATAGCTACATATTTAGTTTATTTCCGCTGCATTAGTTGAACTTGTCATTAATATTCATTAGAATTTGTATTCGAGGATAATATGGTTTGTGTAATAAAATTTGGTTAATTAATCTCGTGCTGTGGTAATTTTTTGTATACTCTTTTGTGAATGCACTCGTGTATGTGTGTTGAACATCCTGGGCACAAATATGCATTCACTTGGTTCATTTTTCGGAACCGGGTGTCACAGATTGATATCAGAGCAACAGGTTGACCGCAGGACGCAACCTAGATAGAATCGACACATTAGAGCACATAGGAGCACTCAGGAATCAATGTGTTTTTGCTTGGTGTGTTGTTGCTATATATATTGCTTGCTTGTGTGCTTAATAGAGGATTTTGGGAGCTTTAGCATTGCCATGTCCACCTAGGCTTGTTAGTGGTTTAACTTCATATCCCTTGATGCATATAGATGGGGGCGTTTTCTAATTTTTACCTATTGCTTTTCTTCAGATGGTGAGAACTCGAAACCAGAGGGATAGCAATGTTGATGAGGAGAACCATGGAAGACCTTAGAAAAACATTGGACAAGGACCTTCTCATGGATCTATGAGTATTGAGCAGCTATTGGCAATGCAAAACCAGCTCATGCAGACCATGATACAAACTATAGGACAGCTGCAGGCTGGCAATAACAACAATCAGCCCCACATGCCTCCACCGCCACCCCCACCTCCTTATAACTGGTTGGGAGAGTTTATGAGGACTAGGCCGCCAACCTTTGCTCAAGCCGCTGACCCTATGGATGCGGATTATTGGCTCAAGTCCGTGGAGAAGAAGCTTGCTATTGTCCAATGCAGTGACCGGGAGAAGGTCTTATTTGCTTCTCATAAACTAGTTGGAGCAGCTGCAGATTGGTGGGATTCTTATTGCAATGCTCATGAGAACCAAGTGAGGATTACTTGGGCCAAATTCAAAGAGAGCTTCCATTCTCATTATGTGCCTGAGGGAGTTATGATCTTGAAGAGGCAAGAATTTGATAACTTGAGGCAAGGAAGATTGAGCGTGGGTGAGTACCTCAATAAATTCACACAACTTTCAAGGTATGCACCTGAAGATGTTAGTTGGGACAGCCGAAAACAATACTTGTTCATGAGAGGCCTCACCAATGAAATCAAAGTGCAGTTGCTCAATTGTGACTATGCAAATTTCTAGAAGCTTGTGGACAAAGCAATTGTGGTTGACAACAAGATCCGTCAGATGGAGCAAGACAACATGATGAAGGCGCCATATCAAGGACAGCAACAAGGAAGTAATGTGCGCCCTTGCTTCACACCGCCCAATGCGCCTTACTTCACCTCTTTTGCGCCTACTCATCACCATGGATTTGCACCGCGCCCAGCTCAGTTTGTGCAGTAGCGCCCTGTTATGCAAGCACCTAGGCCTTCAATGCCATATGCACCTCGTGCTAATTTTCCTGGTGCAAATGTTCAAAACCAAGCTCATCCTAATAATTCTGGTGAAGTTTAGAAGTGCTATACTTGTGGAGAAGCTGGACACTTTGCGCATCAATGTCCTAAGTCAGGCCTTGGTCAAGGAAGTAAAGCACCGAGGCAAAACCCAAGACCCAATGGAGGACAGCCACAAGGGAACCGTGGACAACAGAATTTTGCTCATGGCGATGTGAACCATGTCTCTACGAAGGATGCTCAACAAGCGGATGACGTGGTCATTGGTATGTTTCTCGCCAACTCCAACCCCGTGACTATGTTGTTTGATTCTGGAGCATCGCATTCATTGATTGTATCGAAATATGTTGCCAAGTACAGTTTGCCGATCTCTCATATGAAGTTTACTCTATTTGTTAAGTCTCTTGGAGGAGAGATGAGGACAAATATAGTATGTCCAAAAGTAAGCCTTAGAACAAGGGGGGTAGACTTCTCCGCCAACCTCATTGTTTTGGATTCTCAAAGATTGGACATTATAACTGGTATGTACTGGTTGAGGAAGCACAATGGAGTTATTGAGTGTGCCAAGAAAACGGTAAAGTTGACCAATGAGGAAGGGATCATCGTAGAATTTGAAGCATCTCAAACCGCACCGAAGCAATTGGAGCTGCATCATATGGACGGTGCCGCAATTGAGGAGATTCCGATGGTTTGTAAATTTTTTGATGTTTTTCGGACGAGTTGCCAGGTATGCCACCTGATCGAGATATTGAGTTTGTTATTGATTTAATACCTGGAACTGCACCTATAGCTAACAGGCCGTATAGGATGCCTCCTATGGAATTAGCGGAGCTCAAGAAACAAATTCAAGAGCAACTAGAGAAGGGTTTTATTTGCCCCAGCTCGTCACCTTGGGGAACACCCGTTCTATTTGTGGACAAGAAGGATGGAACGCAAAGGATGTGTGTGGATTACCGAGATCTCAATGAGGTGACCATCAAGAACAAGTAAACCTTGCCACGCATAGAAGACTTGTTTGATCAGATGAAGGGGGCTTGTATCTTCTCTAAAATTGATTTGAGGTCAGGATACTTTCAAAGGAGATTAGACCATCGGACATACCCAAGACAGCTTTTAGAACGCGATATGGATCTTATGAGTACACCGTGATGTCTTTTGGATTGACAAATGCATCTGCCTACTTTATGTACCTCATGAATAAGGTCTTCATGGAGTACTTGTATAAGTTTGTTGTGGTTTTTACTGATGACATTATGATCTACTCGAAGGATGAGAAGGAACATGACAAACACTTGAGGCTTACGTTGCAGAAATTAAGGGAGCATCAATTGTATGCCAAGTTCAACAAGTGTCAGTTTTGGTTGAGAGAGGTGTCATTTTTGGGTCATATCATCTCAGGAGGAGGAGTATCGGTTGACCCCAGAAAAGTGAGAGACGTGTTGAAATGGGAACCTCCGCAAAATGTAAAGGAAGTAAGGAGTTTTCTTGGGATGGCTGGGTATTACCATCGATTCATCAAGGACTTTTGCAAGATAGCCAAGCTAATGACAGAATTGCTAATGAAGGGAAAAGCTTTCCATTGGACTCAAGCTTGACAAGAAAGTTTTGAGGAGTTGAAGAAGAGGTTGACTACAGCCCCAGTTTTGATATTGCCAGATGTAAGCAAGAGTTTTGATATTTATTGCGACGCATCGAGGCAAGGACTTGGATGTGTATTGATGCAAGAAGGTCAAGTAGTAGCATATGCATCGAGACAATTGAGGAAACATGAGCAGAATTACCCAACGCATGATTTAGAACTTGCAGCCGTGGTACACGCATTGAAGATTTGGAGACACTATATCCTTGTACATAGCTGTGAAATTTATACGGATCACAAGAGCCTCAAGTATATTTTCACACAAACGGATCTGAATTTGAGGAAATGAAGATGGTTGGAGCTTATCAAGGATTATGACTTGGGGATCAACTATCATCCAGGAAAGGCTAATGTTGTGGCCGATGCATTGAGTAGGAAAGGAGTAAGTCATCAACTTACAGTTCGAGAGTTACCTTCCGAGTTATGTAAGGAGTTTGAACGGTTGAACCTTGGATTTGCAAAAGAGATGGAGACAATGGAATTAAACCCAACCTTGAAGCAAGAAATTCAAGAGGCACAGAGGAAGGATGAGGAAATTCGGGAAATCAAGGAAAGGACCCAAGAAGGGAGATAATTCAGATTTGATGACGATGAACATGGTGCCCTATGGCTTGGAAAAAGGATTGTTGTGCCTAATGTGAAGCACATTCGGGAGACAATAATAAAAGAGGCACATGACTCACCTTACTCAATTCACCCTGGTTGTACGAAGATGTACAAAGACTTGAATACTTGCTATTGGTGGAATAACATGAAAAAGGACATAGTTGAATATGTAGCATCGTATGATGTGTGCCAACGAGTCAAGGCGGAACATCAAAGGCAAGCTGGACTATTACAACCATTAAACATCCCGGAGCGGAAGTGGGAAGAGATCGGTATGGACTTCATAGTTGGTTTACTACGCAATCCAGTTACGACTCAATTTGGGTAATTGTGGATCGGTTAACTAAGTCAGCCCACTTTATTCCCGTCAATACCACCTATAATGGAGAGAAATTGGTGGAACTGTACATGGGAAGAATAGTATGTTTGCGTGGAGTTCCGAAGAAGATAGTCTTGGATAGATGTTCTCAATTTACTTCCAGGTTTTTGCAAAAATTGCATGAAGCTTTAGGAACAAGGTTGAATTTTAGTTCAGCATACGATGGACAAACCGAGAGGACCAATCAAATTTTGGAAGACATGTTAAGAGCTTGTGCTTTGAAGCATGGGAAAAGTTGGGACAAGAGCTTGCCATATGCAGAATTTTCATACAACAATAGTTACCAAGCATGTTTGAAGATGTCACCATATGAAGCGCTTTATGGAATAAAGTGTAGGACACCTTTATTTTGGAATGAGGCAGGAGAAACCCAAGTATTTGGTCTGGATGTGTTGCAAGAAGCTGAAAAACAAGTCCAAATAATTCGCGAAAACTTAAGGGCTGCCCAATTAAGGCAAAAAGGCTATGCGGACAATAGGAGAAGGAAATTAACCTTTGAAAAAGGAGACTATGTTTACCTTAAAGTGTCACCTATGAGAGGTCATAAGAGGTTTAACATAAGAGGCAAGCTAGCACCTCACAACATTGGACCATTCAAGATTGTGGACAAAAGAGGAGAAGCAGCGTATAAGTTGCAGATGCCAACTCATATTTCAGATGTACATGATGTCTTTCATGTCTCCCAGCTCAAAAAGTGTTTGAGAGTGCCAGAAGAACATGTGCCCATGGAAGGATTGGAACTAGAGGAAGATTTGACTTATGCCGAGCAACCGGTAAAAATCTTGGAAACCAAGGAGAGAGTCACAAGGAACAAGTTTATTAGATGGTGTAAAGTTCAATGGAAGCACCACACAGTAAAAGAAGCGACGTGGGAATTGGAGGATGATATCAAGAAGGAATTTCCCTATCCCTTCTCTTACGCGTCAAATCTCGAGGGCGAGATTCATTTTAAGGGGGGTAGGTTTGTAACACCCTCATTTTCATGCATCGTGCCCTACGTACATTCATATGCATGTTTAACATTAACCCACATAAAGAGGAACGAGTTTAAAATTTATTTGGAACATTTAAAATTCATTTGGAACAAAACCACACTTAAAATGCTGAAAAGTGTAGACTAGTCTGATTTCTCTCTGACTAAAAACGGACTTCTCCGTTTTTGCTGCGGACTAGTTCGATTTTTCCTCTGGAAACTTTCGGACTTGTCCGATTTTGTGCGGACTAGTCCGATATTCCAAGAATCCTTGAAAATTTTCTAAGTACCTGGACTTTTTTGGACTAGTCTGGTGTTCCAGCAGACTTGTCCGTTTTCCTCTCTGACTAAAGTCGGACTTGTCCGATTTTAGGCCAGACTTGTCTGATTTTCTCTGTGGAAATTTTTGGACTAGTCCGGTCCTTTTTGGACTTGTCCGATATTTCGCGACTCCGAATTGATCTTTTGTTTTACGACTTGTTTCTTGGGTTTCACGTTAAGTGGGCCTAGTGACGTCGTGCCTAACTCTTTTAGAGCCCATGTGGGACTCTAAACCGGCCTCTACTCATCTCGAACTCGAAATCCATCAAACCCTAGCATCCACCTCTATATAAACAACCCACCCCTTGGCTTGACATCTATTTGCCACTTTTTCACCCCACCCAAACCCTAGTTCGTGGAGAGCCGCCACCAAGGAGGGAGGAGGAGACCCCAAGCAAGAAGAAGAGGAGGAAACGAAAGAGGATCAAGATCTCCACCAAGCTTTCGTTCTTCATCACCAATTCATCTCCATGTTCTTCACCAACCCTAGATCATCGAGATCCAAGTATTGCCTCCAAGTTTCTTGATTCATTGGAGTTCTAAACACCTGGTATACCTTCCACTCTCTTTTTCTTACGTGAATTTTACCCCTAACCTCCGAATTCATATTGATCGAGAAAATCCTAGTTCGCTAGTTCTGCGAAGTGCGGACTATTCTGGCCTTCTACAGACTAGTCCGATTTTCCTGGTTAAATTGTGTTGAATTGATTCTAAAATTTGACCTAATCAAGTCCAAACCTGTATAAACTTGTTAAAAGCTATTGGAACTAGTAAGTGTTATTAAAAGCAATCTATTAACAAGTTCTACCTTGCATTTGCATCAATCATGCATGTCATGTTATATTGAGTAATATTTGTGCACTCTTTGATTGTGTTTCTTGTGTTGTATGTTTATTGTGTGGATTAGACGGATTTGCGCTAGAGAGTGCTGCAGAGGATCTTCAGCACCAAGAGTTTGAAGACTTTGACCCTAATCAACAGCAAGAGCAAGGCAAGTGTCCTTGAAGCATATTGATCATGATTTGAAATAAATGTTTTGTTTGCAAAACTGCATGCTTGTGTCAATTTGATGGGAAATCCTGTGGTAGTAAGTTTACTAGCGTTGTTTGACCACCCTTGTCACCTGGGATATATGGTAGAGAGTCGGGATGGGATTTTTACCTTTTTGCTTCACTTAATCAACTGGGATGGGAAAACAACTATACCACTCACTTTAATTATGCATGGATGAGATTATGATTAACATGAACTAGTTAATATGATATGGTAATGGGTGATCTAGGCAAGCCAGGTATGTGGATGGGTTTGATGTTATGGTGGTTTTGCTTGCTTTAGATCTAAGGACCGGTGTGTTGAGCGACCATCCAGGAATTACAGTGCCACCACGAGGCCAAGTATGGGTGCGCCGTAGCTGATTAATTAGGGCTTTGCCAGTGCTATTTGGACCATTAAGGATGCTCGGGGAAGGGGTAGTAGGATTGGGTTTGTGGATGATTGGTGGGACTACCCTGCGATCCGAATGGCTTAAGAGGGGGCCCTTGGTTGAATATGTGCTCAGTGGGAGACATCGCCACCAGTGAAACCTCAGTGGGGTCTAAATAGGCTAGTAATCCCTTTGTAAAGGCTATTTTGTGATCTCTTGGCCACACACCTACGGATGTGTGAGACAGCATAATAGAGGTTCTAGTCATCGAAAGGTGATGAAATCACAAACACATGGGTAAAGTGGTACAACCTCCGCAGAGTGTGTCTAAACTATCATGATAGCCGTGCTCCCGGTTATGAGCAACTTGGACCCTCACACGATTAGAAGGAACATGGTATTGGGATGATTTTTGGGATGGTTATGGTTTGGTAACGGTTATGGCTGGTTATGGGTTAATTTCTGGTATTGAATATGGTTATTGGCAAATGGTGAAATCTGGAATTATTGATGATGGTATTGAATTCAGACAGGTATTATGATATTACTTATGATTATGATGGGTTTACTTCACGTACATATAATATATTGCTTTTTCAAATGTTTTAATGTACTTTTCAGCACTTAACCATTATTATATTAATCATTTGAATGAGCCACATGTCATACTTTCCACACTTGCTGAGTACAACATGTACTCACTCTTGCAATCCCCCCAATAGTTGCAGGTCAGGATTGGGAGTTTAATGGCGATAATGCGTAGTTCTAGGCCGTGTCTACCATCAGCTTTGCCTGTGGTGTTGATTGGAGCTGCGCTATACCCTATTGCTTAGCTGCATAGTTACATATTTAGTTTATTTCCGCTGCATTAGTTGAACTTGTCATTAATATTCATCAGAATTTGTATTCGATGATAATATGGTTTGTGTAATACAATTTAGATAATTAATCTTGTGTTGTGGTAATTTTTTGTATACTCTTTTGTGAATGCACTCCTGTATGTGTGTTGAACATCCAGGGCACACATATGCGTTCACTTGGTTCATTTTTCGGAACTGGGTGTCACAATAAAGGACCTTGTCAAAGAGGTGATCCCCAATTGAGCATGAAATTGTTGGACATCCAGTGTCCTTCTTCTTTTTCGGAAGCTTGTTAAGGATGGTTGCACTGCCTGTGAAGGAATGGCAATAAGTTGGTGTCTTCAAATTGCTTGGCCATTCTCTCACTAAGTGGTTCACTTATGCCAATTGGGACATCCTCTGTCTCTATTGTAGTTGTCCTGTTCTCTTGTGTGGGATATGGTGGGTCACGAGTGGTCTTGCTACCTCTCATAGCCACCACACTCACCTTTGCATTAGAGGAACAACTGTAGCAAGTTGAGCCAACTAGGTTTCCAACATCTTGTTGAAACTCAATTTGTACTTGAAGGCTCAGGATAGTCTTTCAATCTTGGCATTAATGCTTTCTAGGGTCTTGTCATTGGCTGACAACTTCTTGGATATAGCATCATTGATCTTCAGCTGGTCAATGGCAAGCTCTCTCAAGTTGGTTTGATTTCCATTATTGCCATTGTTGTTGTACCCTCCTTGAAAGAATGGGCGTGGTCGGCCCAACCCTTGACCTCCTAGATGATAGCCATCTTTGTTTCCATTGTTTGCTGTGTATAAGGCATCCTCTTGGGTTTCTAGGCAATCATTGCCCATATGGCCTGTGTCGCCACAGACTTCACAAGTGATGTGAGAGTCTAAGGCATAGGCATTGCCACATACCTCACCATTTCTTTGTCCATTGATATTTTTTTTCATAAGGAGGACCAATTTGGCAGCGATCATATCCACCTCTTTCAAGGTGTGCATGCCTCACTGGCGGGTATGGAGATGCTCGTCGCTCCAAACCATGTTTGACACCATCTTCTCAATCAAATCTTAGCTTTGGGCACCATCAATGAGAAGAAGGCACCTCCAGCAGCAGCATCAACATAGTCACAGGCGGAAGGGATCAACCCATTATAGAAGTTTTGGATAATTAGCCAATCATCCATCCCATGGCGGGGACAGGCTAGGACATACTCCTAAAGCCTTTCCCATGCCTTGGGAATAGATTCCTTGCCATCTTGTTGGAAGCTGGAAATTCATCCACGCAGGGCATTGGTCTTGCCCAATGGGAAAAACTTGGCGAGGAATGCCGT
Organism: Tuctoria greenei; assembly: GCA_036927565.1. Taxonomy (NCBI): domain Eukaryota; kingdom Viridiplantae; phylum Streptophyta; class Magnoliopsida; order Poales; family Poaceae; genus Tuctoria; species Tuctoria greenei. The sequence continues at coordinate 198,547,441 of JAYESD010000003.1, read as the reverse complement.
AGAACACTTCTCCCAAGTGTTTACAAAACTTTGGATCCTGTAGAACCACTGTTTTGCTCTCCCAAGAAGAGGGAATGGAAACAGCCTAAGACGGATAACATCAGGAGATACATCCTTGATTTTGAAAGTGCTGCAGATCTCAAGGAACTGTTGCAGGTGAGCACTTGCATCCTCGTTAGACTTCCCCCAAATTGAGTTGGCTTGCATCATTGTGATAAGGCCATTCTTGATTTTGGTGTTCACATCTCCCATGTTAAAAGTGGGCCCAACAGACACATTTTTAGTAGAGGGAGCCCAAAACTCACAAAGGGTCTCCTCGGCCAATGGCGTTTCGGTTAATGGTGTAGTTATGCTGTCTTTCTTTGCCGCTCGAAGCTTCTGAGGAGTAAAGACAAGTGGTCGATCTCTCAGAAAGGATTCAGAATCTTCATCAAAGTTTTCCGGCAAGCGGAAACCAGACATACGCTACCCTGTTTTTACATAAAATGTGTAAACAAAAAGGGTTATCCTACTAAAACCTACCAGGGTCCTATCCTATTCACTCAATCATGCAACACTTCGGTTGCCTTCCACAGCAATGGTGCCAGAAATGCTTGTTGACAGTTCCTACACACTACTAACGATTCATCCCTAGCAGTGGTGCCAGAAATGCTTGTTAATAGATTTTAGATTATACATGTAAATCCGCAAGCACACGGAAACTATCGATGTAGCATTTCCCCTCTAAGAGTATTCCCAAAGGGTGTCATTTATATTCTCCCAAAGAAAGGCTAGATGGAAGTAAAGCAATCATCAAGTGGAGAAGCTAGGTTGGCCTAGGTAGGATTCTAGCAAGGATGGATAAATGATATTTGGAGTAGTGTGACACACACAAGAGCATTCTATCATAAGGGGATAAATGAGGTAAAGAGGGATTATGCTAAGGGTTAGGTAGAGACTCCTACTATGCTTATAATGTACGTATACATAGCCTAAGCTAGTTACTAATGATTATATTAATTATGAATTCTTTGCTAAGTGGATTAACACATCGGGCACGGGTTTACCCCTAGAAATACTAGGACAACTCCCGCCAAGAGCCTGTGGCATAGCCGAATGTGGAGGATTACAAAGGACATAAAGGGCTATCACCACCTATTGTCTACCTTTTCAATCTGTGGGTCTACGAGACATTCAACGCTACATTCTATCCTAGCACCATACAAGCATATTAAATAATTACCTTAAGAGCCTAGGCACAAGCCATCTGAAGGCAATGAACTAAATCATTGTTGAACCAATGTCAATTCAAATTGTAAGTTATTCTTGTTAACATAATCATGTCATAGCTAATTAGACTATAGTGGGGGTTTGTAGTATTTATGATGAGATAATGAGAATGGTATAGCATAATCATAAATACTACTCCTACCACATACATGGAATCCACAATCAAACTAAAAATGCTCCATTAATGTATATGAACAATAGAAGACTAAAGATATCATCTTAATTAAGAGGAAAGTCATAAATACAAATAGGAATATAAGATCCATACCTTTCCCAATTAGGAAATGGGAAGAGACCCCTTCTACTCCTCTCCTACTTGGACTATGTACTAGAGGCTCTCCTCTCTACAACCTATACTCCTCTAAACCTATGGAGAGTAGTGGATACAATGGATGAATACTCAAGTGGTGTGGTGTTGATGTGAGGGCTGAGAGGTCCTATTTATAGATTGGAGAAGGGTTGGTTCTTGTCACCAAAAGTGTGCGAATGAGTCTTCATCGTGACTAGGGCACTATAGGGAGTCAACACGTGGAAGGTGACCGAGTTTGGCGCCAGGAAGCATTCGGCGGAACCCCCTAGTCGGCCGAACAGAAAGATGGGTCATTTCGTGTGTGCTTCCTTAGGGTATTTCCAAGTAGGTCCCTTTGACATATATTGGTGCTACACCATCGGATGGCCTCAGATACTTCTGTTTGTGGGCCATTTGATCCATGTGGTGCCACATGTCATCGCTTGCTTGGCTGGAATGATATTTTGTAGGATCCATCCTATTGTTTCACTTCAATTCTGCATAACATATCTGCACGCACTAATTTCTACATGGACAAGTGAAAATAGGTTAAAAAAAAGGTGTTGTGTGCAAGAAATGATATTTCCTTCACAAAATTGAGTTATATTGACGGGTGAACTTGGTATATAGCAACCGTCAACAGCGGTCATCCACGAGTCGCGACAGCTGGATTCATTCATTACCTGGTTAACCAATAGTTGGGAATTCCCTCGTACATAGAGGCATCGTACGTCGAGCTCAGTGGTGATCCACAACCCGTTGAGGAGTGCTTCGTATTCGACTACGTTGTTCATGGGTTTATATTGCAGCTGCAACACGTACTGAAGTTGATCCCCTTTCGGGGAAGTTAGTATTACGCTGCTACCGACACCGTTCAGGGCGAGCAAGCCGTCAAAATACATTGTTGAGCACTCGGGCCTGGCCTGGGGGCGGTATGTGTGTCTCTGTCCATTTAACGAAGAGATTGGCGAGTGCTTGGGATTTCATCGTCATGTGTGGGGCGTAGGATATGTTCAGCCCCATAAGCTCAAGGGCCCACTTGGCAATACTTCCCGAGGCGTACCAGTTGTTGATTATGGTTCCTAACCCATGCACAGTGACCACTTGCATCAGGTGGCTTTCGACGTAATAAGCTGCTTGTGCTTTGTCAGCAGTGTGGTGTACATGAGTTTCTGCACATGTGGGTAGTGAAAGTTAGTTAGAGGGGGACTGAATTGGCAATATGACCTAAAATCACTTAATAAAATGAGATCAAATAACTAGGGAGGGACTAGTCCACTTGGTACACAGGAAAAACCATAACAACTTAATTTCTATAAGTTTAACTGGATTTTAGTATGACAAAAGATGGATACAATATCTAGCAACCTAATAAAACTTAGATTGACAAGTACGAAACACTAGATTACAAGAATACAATGAAGAACAAAGTGAGGTGTGTATATGAACCCTAAAAGCAATTCTAGTGAATAGCAAAAAGTAAAGTGACAAGTGAGACAAGATTTATCCAGAGGTTCAACTTCACAAAGAAGCTTACATCCCTGTTGAGAAGTCCACGAAAGGATCGGGATCTCACTTGACCCTCTTCTCACCAAGCAACCACACAAGGCCATCTTGGTTTCTATTAATCACAAGGGGCAATAACAATGTTCTTGGGGCTTCTCACAAGTTGAGGCTCCCACAAATGGTCAACAACAAGAGCATACGAAGCTCAACAGCCACAAGCCACAAAATGCAACAACAAGTGCAAGAGATCAAACCAAGATCCAAAGAAAGACGATTTTCCTTATCTCCCCTTCCCAAAACCTAATCTTCTCAAGATTTGGTTCTAGAGGGCAAGTATGCAGAGTAGAAGGCTTGGGATGGCTCAAGGAAACTTGTGGCGGTGCTAGGGTTCCAGTACTTCCAAATGAGGGTCGGGGTCCCCTTTTTATAGGGTTCCCGACATCTAACCATTGCCAGCATTCAATGTGCGGACTAGTTCGGCCAAGACCTCGGACTAGTCCGACCTACTGGGTCCATTCTACGTCACACTCTGCAGAGGGTGACGTACCCTCCAATGTTCAAATTTGAAACGGTCATGGCACACCAGACAAGTCTGGCCAACAACAGACTAGTCCAAACTACAACGGGATGACTTGGTCCATATAACAACGGACAATTTTGGACACACCAGGCTAGTTGTCCAACAGGACTTAGCCTCAGGGACCCCTTCCCTCAAAATACCATGGACTAGTTCGCCTCACAATGGACAAGTCCGAAGTAACCATTAGTCCGGCTGGAAATGGGCTACTCTAGAGTGTCCGGACTAGTCCGACCCTTGTGGCAGACAAGTCCGACCTCCTAGGACTTAGCTCCGAAAACTCACCAAGTGTAGAATGGACTAGTACGTCCCCAAACATACATGTCTGAACTCAAATATAAACTCTTTGTCTTTCCCAAAATGGACTACTTTGGCTCACCTGGAATAGTCCGGCTCTGAGGCTCGGACAAGTCCGGTCTCCTAGGAATTCTCTCGACAAGGCTTCTCACTTAGGTCTTCTCTCAACCACAACATTGAGCCATCTCCTATGATCTCAATGCACTTGATACACACACCCTCACACACAAAAGGCTAGTCTAAATTCAACACATAACAAACCCTAATTTCTATGCTTGAGTCTTCGACGCCCGTTTCAATCTTGTTCTTTTTGAGGGATTTTCTTTCATTTCAATCATCATACATGTGCCTAAGATCAACTGAGCTCATTAGTCCCTTAATTTGTCATCATCAATCATTTAAAACCCACAGGGATGCCTAGATGGACTTTCAATCTCCGCCTTTTTGGTGATTGATGAAAACAAATTAAGCTTTAACAAAAATGATGTCAATTGGTTTCATAACAAGTGTGTGTATGAACATAGACATACAAGTTTAGTTTGTTTTCCTTAATTCTTAGAGAGAAGACTCGTTGCTGGCTAGTATAGGAGATCTTGAAATGCAAGAAAAGAGAGGACAGCTAGAGTAACTCCCCCTCAGGGTATGCATCGTGAATGAAAGATATGAGAGAGTTATCATACATACACACGTTATGGTGGGGTGCCTAAGTGTTGTGTCTATGATTTGTGATAAGACAATGAACATGAATGAGAAATAGGCAATTTTAAGCATCAGATCTCAAATAAGCATAGCAAACATCGTAATGTGCATACAACCCTTAACACAAATCAAGTCTTACAAAATGGAAATGCAAGTTTTAAAACATATTACAAGTCCATAGGATCAACAAGAGAGACAATGACTCTAAAAAGAAGAACCCCCTTCCAACCTTGCTACATCAAGACACCAAAAAGGAAAAGAGGAAGGAAGTTCTACACTCTACTCATCACCATCATCGTCTTGCTGCTCATTGTCGCTCTCCGTATACTCTAGATCTTCAATGTCTTCATTGCCATCTTCATCATTGGAGGTTGCAGCCTTGGAGATTCCATCTTCCTCGAATTGAGCCAGTTCATCGGCTGTGAACTCAGGAAAAGGAGTCAACTCTCCATCACTCTCCGCAACGGGAGGCATGGGAACCTCGAGCTTTTCGCACATCGCCACGGGATGGGAGTAGGAGGCAGGAGGATCGGCATTCTTCCTTCTTGGTGCAAGAGGATCGGGAGGAGGAAGTTGAAGACGAGGCTTCCGATGAGTAACATCCTTATTGAACTTCAGTCCGGATGCCTTCTCCATTGGATACATGACATATGGTGCATAGACACACATGCGGTTGGGATGTGTGACGTGTTTAAGATGTCATCAAAGATATAATCCACAATGTTGAATCGGACATCCCCATCAATGAGCACCATCAAATGCCTCATATTTCCTTGAATGATCCCCGCATCTCCATCTTTGGGGGCTATAGTCTTCCTTAGGACACGGTTGAGCACACTATAGAAAGGCTTGATGTTCCTTATGTGCCCCGCCTCATAAACTACATGGATTTGATACATGTAATCCAAATCATCCCTATCAATAGCCTTGAAAGTCGAAATGATGATCTCGTTGTGAATATGACCCCCCAAGCAAAGTATTTGGGCAAACTCCCAATAGGTGACTGTATATTGCTCACCATTTGTGAGCCAAGTAATTCTTTGGTCTCCATGCCTATGGAAGTACACCGTGGTAAAAATGCACAATGACCTCAACATTCTAATCATGTCTGAATCTCATGATATCCTTGAGTCCACGGATCTCAACGACTTCAATAATTATGCGCCATATAGTTTCAATCAATCAATTGGACATATGTCCCCAACGTCTGCTTTGTCATGTATACCATCCGACGATGTCCTTCTCATACTTGTGTACATCGTCCATCCTCAACTTATTTGCTTTTTCTACCCCTTTACCTCTGGATAAATTGGCTTCAATGGTGGCTTGATGATTTGGATCCCTAGCTGGAGAGGACATTATTGAAAGGCCAATGGGTTGTGATGACCCATTTTTACCCTTTTCTCTTATGGTGACGCCAACTTGGGCCTTGCATGCGGGCTTCTTGACTGGTCTTCTCTTCTTTGGCGGTTCATCCACCAGTGCCTTGCTTTTACCTTTTGCATCTCTAGCCATTTGAGTTCTTCTTTTCTCACTCATGGTCACAAGCCTCTTCTTCCTTGGGGCTTGTTCAGCTGCAGCTGAGTTATGATCCTCTTGTTACTGTTTCTTTGCCTTCCTTGACTCAGTCCTCAACTCTAGAAGAGCTATATCAAGCTCTCGCTCCCCACGAGCACGGCGATAGGTTTCTTGCCTCGCCACCTCGTGCACGGGATCAGATAGAGGCGAGTCGTTGGGGTTTAACATCGGCCCCGAGGGGAGATAAACAAGAGAGAATATGAGTTAAAGGAAGTGCAATATAGCATTAAGATTCACAAAAGCAATCCAAGTTATGGTTTACACTATGAACCCCGGACTTGTCCGCTCAGGGGCCAGACTAGTCCGAATGAGCCAGACTTGTCCGCCATCCAGCCGGAATTGTCCGGTGGAAAGAGTAAGAACCCTAATCTTGATGATTTTTTGTTAAAACTATGAATCGGGCACAATATTCCTAGGCTTGGATCACAATTACATATAGAATGACTTTTGTGAAGAGTTTTCTAACAAAAAACCTAAAAGATTTGAATTTTGAAGGATTTGGAGTTAGATCAAGAATACCTCTTCAAATCGACAAAATGTGGGTGAAGAATCAACCAAGGATGCGAGGGGAAGAGTTCCCACACACCTTGGGGCCTCAACCCACAGATTATAAATGGTTTTTGTTGGATGGAATTGAAAAACACCAATTTGGGGCGCGATTTTTGTGTTTGTAGAGGGAGAGAGATAGAGAGAGTGACTAGAGTAAAGAGTCGGGGGCTCCTTGGGGAGGTTAAGTCCCTAGGGGCCGGACTAGTCCGGTTGGAGACCCGGACTTTTCAGGCCTACGGACACGATTCAGACTACTTGGATGGCTAGACTTGTTCGACCCGGTGAAGGACTAGTCCGTTTGGGACTTGTCCATCACAGCCCAGGGAAGTTGGACTCCGAACACATGTATATTTTGGTTTTCACCAGAGATTTGATTCTTTTGGACTAGTTATCACCAAAGATCTTTGAAAATATGGTCAGTAAGCAATCAACAACAAAACTATGACCATAATTTACAAAGATCCAATAATTTTAAATAGTTTTGTAGAAAATTGAGGGAGATGAGTTTTTTTGCAATCACGCGGGAATTTTGAACTAAATACAAGTAACAATCAGATGTACAAGACTCGAGCCACATTTTGAGAATCTAAGATATTGATCTCACTTCTAAGTTCACAAAATCTTTTCTCATCTAAGGGCTTGGTGAAGATATCGACCAACTGTTTTTTGGTTCTCATATGGGAAATCACTATGTCTCCTTTGTTGGAGTGATCTCCCAAGAAATGATGGCGGATATCAATGTGCTTGTTCCTTGAGTGTTCAACTGGATTGTTTGCTATTTTTATGGCACTCTAATTGTCACATAGGAGAGGGATATGGCGCAAGTTTATGCTATAGTCCCTAAGAGTTTGCCACATCCAAAAAAGTTATGCACAACAACTTCAGGCTGCAACATACTCCGTTCGGCTGTGGAGAGAGAAATGGAATTTTGTTTCTTTGAGGACCAAGACACTAGGGACTTATCCAAAAATTGGTAAGTGCCAGAGGTACTCTTCCAATCGACTTTGCATCCCGCATAATCCACATCGTAATATCCATTTTGATTATACTTGAGCCCTTGGGGTATCAAAGACAGAGGCTTGGTGTGTGAACCAAATATCTAAGAATTCTCTTTACGGCGATCAAATGACACACCTTGGGAGCAGCTTTGAATCCAGCACACATACAAACACTTAGCATTATATCGGGCCTAGATGCACATAATTAAAGCAATGAACCTATAATGGAGCAATATACCTTTTTTTCCACATTTGGACCATCTTCATTAAGGTCGAGTTGCCGTTTGGTTCCCATTGGATTCTTTATGGGTTTGGCTTTGTCCATGTGAAACTTCTTGATTATGTCCCTCGTGTACTTCATTTGACTTATGAACGTGCCTTCCTTGAGTTGCTTCACTTGAAATCCTAGGAATAACTTCAACCCCCAATCATGGACATGTCAAACCTTTCGGCTATTATCTTTGAAAACTCATCACAAAAAGTTTTGTTAGTAGAATAAAATATAATGTCATCGACATATATTTGGCAAAAAAATAAATCATCATTGAAATGCTTAGGGAATAGAGTATAGTCAGTCTTCCCAATTTTGAAACCATTTTGAGTTAATAAGTTTCTAAGGCACTCATACCAAGCTCTAGGAGCTTGTTTGAGGCCATAAAGAGCCTTATGCAATTTGTAGACATGGTTTGGGAAGTCTTCATCTCCAAAGCTGGGGGGTTGCTCCATATACACCTCTTCTTTGATTGGGCAATTTAGAAATGCATTCTTGACATCCATTTGGTATAGCTTAAAATTATGGTGAGTAGCAAAGACAAGTAATATGCAAATTGATTCAAGCCTAGCTATGGGAGCAAAGGTTTCTTCAAAATACAAACATTCAACTTGTGAGTAACCCTTGGCAACAAGTCGTGCCTTGTTCCTTGTAACCACCCCGTGCTCGTCTGTTTTGTTGCGGAACACCCACTTGGTGTCCATAACATTTGCATTTGGCCTCTTCACGAGCTCCCATACTTGATTTCTCTCGAAATTGTTGAGCTATTCTTGCATGGACATCACCAAATCCAGATCTCATAATACTTCTCAACCTTGTGAGGTTCCAAATAAGAAACAAAAGAGTAATGCTCACAAAAATTTGCAACACGAGATCGAGTAGTTACCCCCATGGAGATGTCTTCAACGATGTTGTCAACAGGATGGTCCCATTGAAAGCTTTGATGCACTCTTGGGTGTGGTGCTTGAGTTCCTGGAACTTCATCATCCTCTTCATCATTTTCTTTGTCTTCCCCTTGATCGATGCCTCCATTTTGATCTTGTTGAAGTGTATCCCGAGGGTCTTGAGCTTCGTCATTTGAGGAAGAGCTTTGTTGATGTGTGGGATGGTTACTTGAGTCTTGAGGTTGTTCTTGTGGTCGATTGTCTCCGAGTGCCATCCTCCCTATCTCCACTTGTGAAGCTTCTTCTTGATCTATCACACAACGATCAACTTGCTCAACATGGGAGCCATTAGTCTCATCAAACACTACATCACGTGCCACTTCAACAATTCCGGAGGATTTGTTGAAAACATGATAGGCGTAAGTGTTTGAGTCATAACCAAGCAAGAAACCCTCATCAGACTTTGAAGAAAACTTTGAAGTCCTAGGCTTCTTGTTGAGAATATAGCATTTGCTCCCAAAAACATGAAAATAGAAAATATTGGGTTTGTTACCTGTTAGGAGCACGTAGGACATTTTTTTCAGTATGCGATGAAGGTACAACCGGTTTATGGCATGGCAAGCGGTGTTAACCGTTCTGCCCAAAACCGACTCGACATCTTGTACTCATCAAGCATGGTTCTAGACATCTAAATGATAGTCCTATTCTTCATCTCTGCCACCCTGAGTGGAGTAGGGGCCAAGAACTCATGCTCAATGCATTCTTCATCCAAGTATCTTCAACTTGAGTTTTCTTGAACTCGGTGATGTTGTCGATCCTTATAGTCTTGATCCTCAAGGATAACTCATTTTGAGCTCTCCTCTAGTATTTCTTGGGGACACCTTGAGTCTCTCTTTTGTTAGGCAAGAAGAACACCCAAGTGAAACATGAAAAATCATCAACAATTACAAGACTATATTTGTTACCACCAATGCTTATGTAGGCGATTGGACCAAAGAGGTCCATGTGTAGAATCTCCAATGGTCTTCTTGTCATCATAATGTTCTTAGATGGATGTTGAGATCTAACTTGCTTTCTTGCTTGGCATGCGCTACATGGCCTATACTTTTCAAAGACAACATTATTCAAACCACATATGTGCTCGTCCTTAAGAAGTTTTTGTAAATTCCTCATCACAACATGGGCTAGTCTTCTATGCAAAAGCAATCCCATGTTGGTTTTTGCCATTAAGCATGTGTCAAGTTGGGCTTTATCTGCGGAGAAATCCGCAAGATAGAGCTTTTCCTTGAGCACACCCTTAAATGCAATTGAGACATTGCTCCTTCTTGTGACGGTCACACCCTCCTTAGTGAAAAGACAATTATAACTTTTGTCGCATAGTTGTGACATGGACAATAAGTTATAATCAAGTGAATCAACATGAAAAAATTGGAGAGAGTATGATTAGGGGATATAGCAATTTTACCGGTGCCAAGAATTTTCCCTTGGCTATTATATCCCCAAAGTAGATTCCCTCACTTGGATCTTCATTTTTCTCGTACTCCATAAACATCTTCCTTTCTCAGTCATATGATTTGTACATCCACTATCAAGCACCCATTTTGTCCACCAGGGGAATATGCCTACAAAATAGAGTTAAGCCTTGGTGTTAGGTACCCAAGCGGTGTTGGGTCCTTTGATGTTAGTCAAGAGGCATTTGGGCACCCACACGTAAGGTTTTGGACTCTTGTGGAATGTCCCAACATACCTAACATAAGGCTTACCAAATTTGTTCCCCAATAATACATATGAAGCATCAAAATCATCAAACAATGGACGAGGTTTATTTTTAGGCATATTATTTGAAGTAGCAATGTTCTTTCCTTTGTTGTTGTGGTATGAACCTTCTTTAACAAAAACAATCAAGTCTTAGTCATTCCTGGGAGTCTTAGCATTTTGCTTCCTCTCTCTAGAATAGATAATACCATCTTTGATGTGAGGATTTCTTGTGTTGGCGTATGCACTACGTGCATAAGCCATCTTATCCTTGTCAAAGATGCTACCTTTCGGTGCTTGCTTGTTTTGTACTACTCTAAGCTCATCGTTTAGTTTTACGATCAAGTTAGAGCACTTGCAAGCTTGAGGTCTTTCGGATTTGACATTTGTAGAAGATGAGCTTTTAGAGGAAGAAGGTGCATTGACCTTGAGAGACTCCACTTGTGTTTCAAGGATCTTGTTAACTTTTGTCAAGTTAACAAGTTCATCATTTAGCACAATTGTAGTGTTCTCAAGATTTGAGCAAGTTTTCATGCTCAAAGCAAGTTCATGCTCAAGTGCATTGCTTATTTGTCTTTCAAGCTCTAAGAGCTCCTCGAACTCTTGACATCTCTCCTTTCCTTTGATGAGCATGTCCTCTTGACGGTTAATGAGCCATTCTTTCTCAAATATCGCATCCGACAACAACTTCAATCTTTTTAATGTTCTCTTGCTCATATCTTTAAGCATGTGTTCATTTTCACTACTGCTATAAAAGTTATCATGCGATGAAATTAAAGAAGGTGATTTATATTTAACCTTCTTTCTTCCCTCCTTGGCCTTGAGGCATGTTGATCGTGAGCTCACCAAGTTTGGGAAGAGCTTGTTCTCCATGTTTGATCTCTTCATGGAAATTGGTGCCATCTTCTCTTCTTCATCGGAGGATGAGTCTTCATTTGAATCCCACTCATTTCCAAGGAGGTATTGTCTCAATTTCTTCTTCTTCTTGAAGAACTTCTCTTGTGACTTGCCCTCCTTCTTTGTGTTCTCTTCATGTGGGCAATCCACAATGAAGTGGACATATTCCCCACAATTGTAACAAGCCCTCTTTCCTCTTGTCTTGGACTTGTCCTTCTTCTTGCTCTCATGATTATAGCTCCCTTTCCTCCTTCTCATCATCCTTTTGAACCTATTTATGAAGAGCGCCTCTTTGTCATCGGTGTCGAGGTTCTCTTTATAACTTTCTACTTGATCTTGGGATTTGGATGATGTTGCATTGAATGCAACATCCTTCTTCTTGGAGGAAGTGAGCTCTTGGAGATCATTGTAGAACATAGCTTCTCGCTCCATCATCTCGTGGTTGATGATTCTTCCAAGAACTTCCTACGGGGTCACTTTAGTGAACCCCAGACTGCCACGGATCATAGAGCAAAGAGCAACATTTCGAGGCTTGAATGATCGAATCATTCTATTCACAGCTTCGTGGTCCGTCTGTTAGACCTATGTGTGCTGAAAACATTGGCTATGATGATAAAAGTTTTGAATACTGCCAAAACACCCATCTCAACAAGGTCTGTCTCCAGGTCCGAGCTCCTGCAAGGTCTGACAATAGGTCGGACTTGTTTTGTGTAGATCTGGCAAGATCCGACGTAAGGTCCGACTTACTTTGTTTAGGTCCAAAAGGTTTTTGCTAGGTCCAACTTACTTTGTCTAGGTCCGACTTGCTGTGGCTAGGCACTACTAGCTTTGGCAAGCTCTAGTGCTAGGTCTGACTAGCTTTGGTAAGCTCCGATGCTAGGTCCGACTAGCTTTGGTAAGCTCCGGTGCTAGGTCCTGCTAGTTTTGGTAAGCTCCGTCTCAAAGTTCGGCTAGCTTTCGCAAGGTCTGGTGCTAGTGCAATTGTTCTACTTTTAACTTGCAATTTTTCGAACTTGCTTTACACTTATGGAAATTTTGGATTCTTTTACTATGTTTTTGATTTTTTTTTGCTGATCATGGTGGTTAATGTTTTGATATGGTTTGCAACATGCTTATGTGAGGTGCTCGCGTAAGGTGTTGCGGTTTCAAAACTAATGTGAGTCAAGTCAACGACTTGTGCTCGGAAGTATCGGTTGTTCATTCATGTGCAGGTGTTGCTTCAGTTCAATACATGGCTGGTGATGGGATCCATTGAACTAGTCTTAGAGATAAGATGAGGTTCGACAACCGAGTTCGGGAGGAATTGTGGTTCAGTTGATCGGGAGGTTGCGTAGCATGTTTGAATCAAGAATAATGCATATGAACTATCGTGGACGTCGTTGGAAGATGTTTGCACGTGTGCAAGGAGTGCATGGACGTGGCAACATGGTTCCAAGGTGTGATAAAGACAAGTGGACGTAAGGAATTGGTTGAAAAGGTCCAACCGACCAGGTTATGGACTCAAGCTGCGGCTGAGTCGGGTTTGACTCAAATATGGAAAGATTTGAGTTGGTTATGATAGTATTTCGTGGTGAGAACGAAGTTGAGTTGTTTTAAGGAATGTGGGATACGTTCCTAAGGTGTTTGGAAGTCTTAAGATTGCTTCTATCTGCTTATAGAAGAGTCTTGAGAAGTTATGGAATGTTTCGGTGGAAACTGAGTAGGGTACGAGTCCTAGTTTCGTTCGGGTTGGCCTCATGGCTAGTTATATAAGCAAGGGAGGCCAGATCTCGTGGTGCACATATTTTTGGCTGTTCCTCTTGTGTTATATGAAATAAATATCTTAGTTTAAAGGAACTTTTGTGCCTTGTTCGTCCAACTTGTTTCAGACAAGTTTTTCTCGTCGAATTCCTGCACGACACTACCTTGCTTCGGTGGTTTTATCATAACTCGAGTTTTACCAATCCAATTAATGTGATTCTTTTTGGGTTGTATTCAAAACTTGATTATATATCATTTGTAAAACTTGCATGGTCATTGGATTTGTGGTTTCGGATGTACACATCTCGGATAGAACGGATTGACCTTCGTTCAATTTTTCGTTCGTACCTTGAGTTTTTTCTCAATGGATTTCAGTTATTCTTGTTGTCGTGTCTTTGTGACTTGATCCTCTATAATTTCTACCACTTTTGTCACCGTTGAACACGATTAGATTAGTCACACACACGATTTCTTTAACATATCAATTTTCTGCTGAGGGTTTTTCTTGCTTCCGCTAAAAAAATTGTAGTCTACCATTCACCCCCTCCCTCTGGTAGCTTTTCACGTTCTCTTCGATCCTACACCATCTATCGGGTGCATCCATATGAGCAGCTCTTTTTGATGAGGATCTTGAGGCGGTTGTACATTGTTAGACCTATGTGTGCTGAATACATTGGCTATGATGATAAAAGTTTTAAATATTACCAAAACACCCTTTTAAAAAGGTCTGACTCTATGTTCGAGCTCCTTCAAGGTCCGACGTAAGGTATGACTTGCTTTGGCTAGGTCCGACTTATTTGGCTATGTTCAACTTTTTTGTCTAGATCTGACTTCTTTGTCTAGGTCTGACTTGTTTTGGCTAGGTCCGACTTGTTATGGCTAGGTTCGACATGTTTTTGCTAGGTCCAGCGTAAGATTCAACTAGCTTTGGTTAGCTCCGGCACTAGGTTCGACTAGCTTTGGTTAGCTGCAGCACAGGTCCCACTAGCTTTGATATGCTCTGGCACTAGGTCTGACTAGCTTTGGTAAGCTCTGGCGCTAGATCTTGCTAGCTTTCATAAGCTTCAGTTCAAGGTCCGATTAGCTTTGGCAAGGTCCGGTGCTTGATCAAATTGGTTTTGCTTTTACCTTGTGATATTTTGATCTTGCTTTTTGGATAATGGAAACTTTGTTTAGTATTCTTTTACTATGTGTTTGGTGTGTTTTGGTGGTTATGGCTGATATTATTTTACTATGGTTTGCAACATGCTTATGTGAGGTGCTCACGTAAGGTGTTGTGGTTTCGGAACTAACGTGAGTCAAGTCGAGGACATGTTCTTGAATGTATCGGTTGTATATTCATGTGCAGGTGTTGCTTGAGTTCAAGACCTGGCTGGCGATGTGATCCATTGAACTAGTCTTAGAGAGAAGATGAGGTTCAACAACCAAGTTCGGGAGGAATTGTGATTGAGTTGATCGGGAGGTCATGCAACATGTTTGAATCAAGAAAAATGCATATGAAGGTATCATGGACGTAGTTGGAAGATGTTTTCATGTGTTCATGGAGTGCATGGATGTGGATGCATGGTTCCAAGGCGTGATGAAGAGATGTGTACGTAAAGAATTGGTCGGAAAGGTCCATTCAACTAGGTTATAGACTCAGACTGCGGTTGAATCGTGTTTGACTCAAATATGGATAGATTTGAGTTGGTTATGATAGGTTTTCATGTGGGTTATGAAGTTAAATTGTTTTAGGAATGTCGTATATGTTCCTACGGTGTATGGAAGTTTTAAGATTGTTTCTATCTGCGTATAGAAGAGTCTTGAGCAGTTATGGAATGTATCGGTGGAAGCGGAGTAGGATACAAGTCCTAGTTTGGTTTGGTTTGGCCTCATGGCTGGTTATATAAGCAAGGGAGACCAGAGCCCGTTGTAGACAGATTTTGAGCTGTTCCTCTTGTGTTCTATTGAACAGAGATCATATTTTAAGGAACTGTTGTGCCTTGTTCGTCCGACTTGTTTCAAATAAGTTTTCTCGTCGAGTTTCTGCACAACACTACCTTGCTTTGGTAGTTTTATCATAACTCGAAATTTACAGATCCAATTGATGTGATTTTTTTGAGTTGTCTTCAAAACTTGATAATCTATCATATGTGAAAATTTCACAGTCATTGGATATGTGGTTTCTTATCTACACGAGTTTCTTTGCAGTGTTGCAGATCTGTTTTTACTCGGGTAGAACAGATTGACCTTTGTTCGATCTTTCGATCGTAATTTGAGTTTTTCTCCACGGATTTCAGTGATTCTCATTGTCATGTCTTCGTGATTTTATTCTCTACAATATATACTACTTTTGTCACAGTTTAAAACATTTAGAACAGTTGGACACATAGTTTTTAACAGATTGATTTTGTACCAAGGGGTTTTTCATTGCTTCTTCTAAAAAAGTTTAAATCTACCATTCACCCCCCTTTGGTTGGTTTTCATGTGATCTTCGATCCTACAATTGGTATCAGAGCCACGATGCTATAATATTTGAGATTTGCACGTGTTTTGAATAATCATCATGGAGAAATACTCTGCCAAACCTTGTATGTTTAGTGGTTTTGATTTTTAGGTTAGGAAGGCACGCATGGAGGATTTCATCCAGGCGCAAGGCTTTGCAAAATGGGAAAAGGTGTACGAGCCTTACGAAGTTACAGCTAAAAAGCTGAGAGATGTTGACAAGGACAACAAGGCTCGGAACTTGATCATACAAGGATTAACTCAAAGCAACATCGTCCGTGTGGCTCACCTCTGATTTGCGTACGATGTTTGGAAAGCTCTATGTGACTACCACGAAGCATCCAACACGATCAAGGAGGTCAGGCAAGACATGTTCAAAAAGGAGTACATGCGATTTTAGATGCAACCAGATGAGTCCATCGACGACCTCTTTGCTCGCTTTAAAAAAATTCTCAGCAACTTGCGTAGCGTTAATGTTAATTTTACAGATGCTGAGAATGCTACGCAATTACTAAGTGCATTAGACATGTCAATTTGGGAGATGAAAGTCACATCTATTCGTGAATCTACTATCATGAGTACACTTACTTTAGATGTTTAATATTCTAAACTGAAAACTCATGAAATTGACATAATCTCACGTAAGAACCCCGGAAAGTCTCCTGCATTTGTTACTCAATTTGACATGCCTAGCTTCAGACAATCTTCATCTTGTGGAACACTTGCTTTGTTGTCCTCTCTAACCCTTGAGCAGATTGAAGAGTTTCCAGAGGAAGAACTTGCACTCATCTCTACTCGGTTCTCAAAAGCATTGCAAAATGTGAGAACGAGAAGGTGATGGAGTGCTGGACCTCAACGATGCTTCGAATGTGGTAAGACAGGACATTTTCGCACGGATTGCCCTAACCTTTCATGTACTACTTCCTGTGATGAGAAGCCAACAAGGACGAAGCACTCCTCTACAAACAACAACAAGAAAAAGAAGGGTTTTACAGGACGCCGAGCGATGTGGACATTGGAAGTGATGAAGATGAAAATGATTTGGCAAACTTGTGCTTCATGGCAGGCAAGTCAAGATCAAGTATGGAGGAGGCAGAACACAACAGTGACAATGAAGAGGTATGTCCTACTTGCAAAGAAATGTGTGATGCTATTTCTCGTTCCACTATCATAGTTAAGAAAAACACAAAAATCATAGGGACAATGCTGTTAAAATTGAGTCACTAGAATATGAAATTAATCATTTGAAATTTTTGAATCCTAGTAATGATTCTTGTTCCTCATGTGATTTAATACTGAACAATTGTCCTCTCTAAGAAGTGCACACACCTCCACACTTGATAAACTAGAGTTAGAAATTGAAAAGAACGGAGAGCTTGCTTCACTTAATGATAAAAACTTGAAAGATACCAGCTGTTCTACAATTGATTTGCATTGTTCTACTTGTGATGATGTTGATAAAAAACTACATGATGCTATGGATGAAATTTATTTTTTGATGAATGCTTTACGTGCTCATGAAGTTAAAAATTGTTCTAATTGCAAATTAAAAGGAAATACTTCATGTGAAAATTGCCTTGATCTGTCTAATAAATTTGATGACATGCATAGGACATTAGATCGGTTTTGTAATGCAAATAAGAACCTAAACCTGCTGCTGAATTCATCCAAGTCTTGCAATGATAAAACTGGTTTAGGTTCTGATTCTCATGCTCATGCTAAGGCAGATCCACCTAACATTGTAATGTCATTAGGAAGTGGTCTGATTCAAACAGTTCCTAAACAAAAAAAGTGATTTTCAAATCTGCAGGGGTGCTGTCTCATTCAGCTTCTAATAAACATGTTGCTTGCTCATCTAGACATGAACACAAAGTTAAATTTCATTGTACCCACTGTGGTAGAGATGGTCATGTCATAGATTTTTGTTATAGACTAGCTAAACAACATAAAAAGGAAAGAATGCAAGCTAGATCTCATAACTCTCATGCAACATTTGCTGCACATGCTAAATAAAATATCAAGAACATGCAACCTGCTGTCATGAGTCAAAAACATCCAAAGTTTGGTCCCAAACCTACTCTTTTTCGTACTACACATGTAACACCTCGTAAGTCTGTAGTTAGGTACAAAAATCCTCAAACATTGGCTCATAAATCTGCTGTTTTGTCTCAGCTTTCACGTGTTTTTCCTGCTACAAGTCATGTGACTCAGTACTAGATTCCTAAATACCTTTTGACCAACCCCAGTATTGAGTCATCGACGTATTGTGCTTCTATGTAGGTTACACGTTTGAGGAAGGAAAACATTTTTGGATTGTGGATTCAGGTTGCTCATGCCACATGACCAGTAACAAAGATTGGTTCTCCTCTCTCTCTCTTTTGTGTCATGTGTAGAGAATATTATGTTTGCCAATAATTCTTGAACCCCTATAATTGCTAAAGGTTCGGTTAGAGTAAATAATCACTACACTTTGAAGGATGTGGAACTTGTTACAAATTTAAAATACAACTTGCTTTCTGTTTCACGATTGCTTGGTGGAAATATGGAAATTATTTTTACTAAAAATTGCTGCAAGGTTGTAGGTTCAAATAGTGAGTTTATTTTTATCATGTATCGGTTTGGAAGAGTTTTAAAGCTGATTTTGATATGTCATCCTCTAAGCATAGGTGTCTAGTTGCTAATGATTCAATGGACTTATATTTTCGGCATGGTAGACTTGGTCTCGTAGGATTTGATTATCTAACATGTGTTAGTGCTCTTGATCGCGTACGTGGGCTGCCTAAGCTTAAATAGGACAAATAAATTATGTGCTCTTCTTGTAGAAATGCTAAGATTGTTTTAGGTTCAGATGCTCCTCTCACAATGACCATGACAACTGAACCGGGTCAACTTTTGTACCTTGACACTGTAGGACCTTCACGTGTTCAATCCTTCGGAGCTAAATGGTATGTTCTTGTGGTTGTTGATGACTATTCTAGATACTCTTGGGTTTACTTTATGGCATCTAAGAATGAAGCTTTTAGATAACTTTATTTCTTAGAGTATCGATCACCCATTATCTTTAAAAGCAACTAGAAATGATAATGGAATCGAAGTTAAAAATCAATCATTTGATCACTTTTATGCTGAAAATGGAATAGACCACCAATTTTCTTCACCTCATGTACCTCAACAAAATGATATTGTAGAGAGAAAAAACAGAATCTTAGTTGAGATGGCTAGGATTGCTTGATGAATATAAAACTCCTAGAATGTTTTGGGCAGATGAAATTGCAACCGCTTGTTATGTCTCAAATCGTGTTTTCTTGCGTTCTAAGCTAGGAAAAACACCATATGAACTTCGATTTGGACATAGGCCTAGTGTGACACACCTTCACTACAGGAATCCCGACGATTTGCGATGGCCAAGACCGTCACAAATAAGGGAAAAGCCATCGCAAATAAGCTATTTGCGACGGCTTTGCTTATTTGCGACAGTTTTCAGCCATCGCAAATAATTCATCGCAATTAAGCTTATTTGCGACGGCTAGCTTTAGCTGTCGCAAGTTATTGCCAAGGGACACGGTGGGCCCCTCATATCTATTTGCGATGGCTAGACCGTCGCAATTAAGTCCGTATTTGCAACGGCAAAGCCATCGCAAATAAGTTCAGCCAGCGGGACCCACGCGTCCTCCGGTGGGACCCACGCGGCCATTTGCGACGGCTGGGCCATCGCAAATAGAGCCTTAATTGCGACAGCCTGGCCGTCGCAAATAACAGAGGCTTGTTTGCAACGGCCTAGGTCCTTGTTTGCGATGGTACTGTATAACAAGCCGTCGCAAATAAGGTTTTTTATTTAAAAAACTGAAAATACTACCCAATTCGATGGCCAGAATCACAGAACAGACAATATAATGTATCACAATCACAAACAGCATCACAATCACAAACATCATCACAATTTCGTCGAGACATCACACATCACCATCAACAAAGCAAACAAGGGCCCACTCGCCCGTCTGACCTCCGAAGCCACCTCCGAAGTCGAAGTCATCGTCGCGCCTCATTCCAGGTGGCGGTAACGACGGCGACGGAGTTTAAGCAACCATCGCAGATCCCTGTAATTAATGAAACTTAGAGTTAGAATATAAATGCATCAACATATCTCTCCCTCCCTCTCCCTCTATCTCCATCTAGATCCCCTCTCCTCCTCTCTCTTTCTATTCCTCTCTCTATCTCAATCTATCTCTCTCTCACTCTATCTCTCTATTGCTCTCATTTTCCCCTTCTCTTCCTCCCTCTATCTCCATCTACATCTCCCTCTCTCTTCCTCTCCTTCTATATCCATCTACATCTCCCTCTCTCTCTTCATTCCTTTCCCACTCCATCTAACTATCTCTCACTCTTTCTTCTACCTCTCTCTTTCTTCTGTCTTAATCTTTTTCTTCTATCTTACTATCTCCCTCTCTCTTCTATCTCAATCCTTTTTTCTCTATCTTCCTCCCTCTTCTATCTCCATCTCTCACTCTATCTACTATCTTTCACTGTCACTCCATTTCCTCAATTTATTTGGTTGAGGTAAACTAGAATTGTTAAGTTGACATAGAAAATTACCTGACCCGTAGAAGAAGGATCGCCTGGAAGGACCGGTAGTAGCGGTAGCTGGATCCCCAGACCTTGCGCCTGAGCCATGTTACCTATTAGTAAGTCAGTTATGCTGAATTAATGAGAACTTTATTTTTCATTTTGTTACCTCCATTGTGTCCTGCATCGGCGCCATCCAGGCTGCCTGGGAAGAGATCGTGGCCTCCATCGCGATCCTTTGCTGTTCTGCCTCCTCCTGTCGCCTGAGGTTCTCTTCTACAGTTTGTCGGGGGGACTGCATCTCAATGTCCCTCTGCGAGACGCAGCAACCTGACGTGCCCACCAACGAAACCTGCGTGGAGCTGCCTCTCGCAGGTCTCTCTGCCCTAGAGTCGACAACTCTATCGAATATGGCGAGCCTATAAAAAAGAGAGTTAGTAATATGAAATTGAAATATCTTGAATACTTTAAATTGAAAATGATAAAATGACTTATAAACTCACCTTCCGTGTGCTTTTCCACTTCTACTTGCATACGCGGCTTGAGGATCGATTGGTTCATGTTCCCAATCGAAATCTTCGCCGTGTATCTTCCTAACCTCCTCCCCGTACTTAGCCTGCAAAACAAGAAAATTGTGTAAGTTCAAAAATCCATATAGTTATATCTAATATGAATGATTTCTAAACTTACCAATCGCTCGGTTGCAACCTGACTGCACCCCTGAGGCTTAGAAGGGTCCCTGTGACCTCTCTTCTAGATCTCAGCAGGGGTCGGCGGCACCCCCGTCTCGCGCTCCTCTGAATATGTGTTAGTACGAATAGTATATTATGAATATATAAACATAAGTTACATACATTTACCATGCGTTTAGCTAAACACAAGTGGTTATCTTGGCCGTGCCTGCTCTTCTCCTCGACCCCTCTACACTCTCGACCCATCCTGGACTTAGCCTTAAACTCATCGCTTGCTCAGTAGCGATAAAGGGCCCGAAAGGCATCGGACTGAATCTGGAAACAGCTCATGTGGCCCTGCACATAGTTGTAAGTCGTTAAAAATAATATCGAGGAATTTATCAGGGAAAAAATACTTACTACACCCCACGTACCTGCATGTACTCCTCCTCGGTCAGGTGGCTCTCACTCTCCTGCTGGAAGTGTAGCATGTGGTGATGGTTCGCCTTCAAGTGCTCATTAATAATTTGAACACGAGCGTTCGACAAAGCTTGTCGAAGCGCCTTGGCGGCGTTGTAGTGAAACACTCTCCTCGCATCCTCAACCATGCGAGGGTCGTTCTGGTCTTCTTAAGTAAACCTTGTCTGTGATAAAGAATATATTGAAGAGATGTTTATTAAAAGAGTTTAAGAGTTAAAACTTAAAAACTATTTTTAACATACTTACCATAAAATTGGCCCATGCGCCCTCCTGAAGGTTGTCGTGCTCCTGGTGATGGACGCGTGCGTAGTCCTCCCATGAAAGAGCAGGCACCCGAGGATACTCTGCACTAAGGATAGTGCAAACGCACTAAGGACCCGAGGACACTGTTCATCGGTCTTTGGTGTCTCTCATCGGTGAAAGACTTGTCGTCCCAAACCCTGCAAGATATTTATTGGTTCATTACTTATGTAACCAAAAGAAACTAGAATTGAAAAATATTATTTTGTATTCCCTATCTCTGACCAGACGAATCACAATCCTCTGTGAAGGGACCGCAGGAGGACTGACAAAGTAAGTCCTCCTCGTCCTTCGCGTCTGCTGGGGCACCACATCAGATGACCCAGACGACTCGTCACCAGCTGAGTCAAAGGGCTCAGGAACAGAACGCTCGCCAGTCGAGGGCTGGCTGGCCGAGGGCTGGCTCACCGAAGGGTAGCCAAGGTGAACTGGTGCCGTAGCCTCTGAGTCAGCCGGTGAGGACTACAACATTCCAATGATTCATAAGTAAGTTTAATTGGAAATTGAATTTAAAGAATTTGTCAAAAACCAGTGAAATTTACCTGTGATGATCTGCTCAGGACGCGCCCCAGTAGCTGAGAGCGTGTCCTCCCAGTCGACGAGGCACCAGCGAAAGCGTCCTCGAGTCTAGAGGGGAAGAACCCCCTCATCGGCAGCACCTTCTTACCCTTCTTTGACGCCATCCTATTTTAATAGATAATTAGTAAATATGCAAATAAGATTTACAAAATTCATGTTACTATCTTCAAGAAGACGTTACTTGTAATCACTATCAAAATTCAACAACATCATTATCATGTGCCCTACTCCATAAACCATCCCAACGATCTTCCATCATGTCCTGTTCTAATTTCTGTTTTCGCATATCATCTGGCTCTACATCTTCAACATCTTCAACATCTCCAACTAACTGATCAAGTCCTGCATCAAGCTCGACGATAAAAGTGTCTGGCAACTATTCTTCTTGGTACACTTCTTCAACGTCTTTGCTATCATGGTAACCATCATCCCCGGGAGTATATAACTCCTCATGAGGATTCACCTTATATACCACCCACCAAGCAGTAAGCTTCGTGCATGGATAAGGTAGATAATACACTTGCTCCACTTGATGTGCAAGAACAAATATATCGTAACCTCGTAGTCAGTCCTTATGTTTCACTTCCACCATTCCAAATTTGTTTTCTCGAGTTCCATGAGTGCGATCAAACCAGTCACAGTCAAAGAAGACAACTCAAAGGGTCTAATTTTCGGTAAAAGTAAATTCAAGGATTTTGTTAATGATCCCATAATAATCAGTTAATTTCCCTTGAGTGTGAATTGCTCTCGTCACAACACTGGAATTTGATGTTGCTGCAAGAGGATGAAGATCTTCAAAATGAGTTGTACAGAATCGAAAGCCTTTTACGTTATATCGACCATAACTTCTAACATTCATAATCCATAAGATAGTTTCCGCAAATCTTCATGGACATCGTGAGTCCGACACTGTCTAAAATAATCATAAGTTAAAATATTACTTTTTTAATAATGGTAACTTATAATATATAGAAGATGAGAGAGTATTACATAATCTCAAAACCAGGATAGGAAACTCGCCCCTCCATTTATTCCTTCTTTTTGCATCCCTTCTACTTGTTTGGCCGTAGGTTGATGCCCATGTTGCCAACAATGTCTGTGGAACTCGCTGAACGTGAAAAAACATCTTTTAGAATGCATGTGTAGCAAAATATGTTGATTAGCATAAATGTAGGACAAAAACTTACTTGAAGTATTCCTGCATGCCTTCTATATTTGCGTACATGTAGAGTAAAGCAACAGTCCTGTCATGTTCGGATAGCACGTAGGTCGTGTAGCTACTAATGGTGGTGCCTCTCGTTTGCAAAATGGAAAGGTCGCTTAAAGGGGGTGCTTCGTCCACATTGTACCGCATCACCGAAGTATTGATATTGTTTTCTTTTGCAAAGTAGACACTTGAAAAGTATCCTACTTCCTTAAGAGCATATGCTTCAGCGATGCACCCTTCAACCCTCGTCCTGTTGCCAACCATTGGTTTCAGATATTGTAGCGCTCTTTCAGTGTGATACATTGTTGACGGCTGTTATATACCAATTTCATCCGTCAATTTAACTCAATTATGTGAAGGATTGATCATTTCTTGCACACATCACCTTTCTATCTAACCCAATTCCACCTGGACTTGGAGAAATATGTGTATGCAGCATTTTATGCAGGAATTGAGGAAATGTAGGGGGACCAATCCTATAAAATATCATCCCAGCCAATCACGCGACGACATGTGGCATCCCATGGATCAAACAGCCCACAAATATAAGTATCCGTGGAGAACCAACGGTGTATCACCCATATACATCAATGGGACCCACTTGGCAGCCACAAGGAGAAAACAAACGAGAAACGGTGCAATGACCAGGTCGGCCGAACCAGGGGGTTGGCCGACCTGGTCTTTGCACCAAACTCGGTTAGCCTCCACGTGTTGGCTTCTCCCGGCTCCCTGGAGTCAATGGTGACTGATTCGCGCACTTTTGGTGGCGGGAACCGACCTCAACACTAGTATAAATAGGACCCCTACCCCTCACTTCAACACACACCACTTGAGCATCATTCTATTGTATACACTATCTTCCATAGTCCTTAGAGGAGTTAGGATGTAGAGAGGAGAGCCTCTAGTCCCAAGTCCAAATTGGGAAAGGAGTAGAAGGAGTCTCTCTTCCCAATTCCACATTGGGAAAGGTATGACTTATGTATTCCTTCTTGTATTTGTGACTTTGTGCTCAATACAGAAATTATCTTTAGTCTTCTTTTATACGTATACTTGGACAAAGCGTTTCTTGTTTGATTGTGGAGTCCATGTATGTGGAAGGTATAGTCTTTATGATTTCACTCTCATGATCACATCTTATGGTCATAAACACTATAGACCCCCACTATAGTCTATGTATTTATGATATGATTATGTTAATATGAATGACTTATGCTATGCTTCAACATTGGTTCAACAATGTTTAGGTTAGTCATTGCCTTAGGATGGCTTGTGCCATGGCTCCTAAGGTATTTACTTCGTATGCTTGCATGGTGCTAGGGTATTTAAGTAGCATTGGATGTCTCATAGACCCACGGATTGAAGAGGTAGGCAGTAGGTGGTGATAGCCCTATCTGTCCTTTGTAATCCTCCATGTTCGGCTACGCCGCAGGCTCTTGGCAGGAGTTGCCCTGGTATTGCTAGGGGTAAGCCCGTGCTCGATGTGTTGAATAGCATTGCATAGGAATTCACCATTGACATGACCATTAGTATCTACCTAAGGCTATGTATATGTATTAGGAGCATTGTAGGAGCAACTCTCTAACTCTCAATCCAATCTCCCTCTAGGACCCATTTACCCTTTAGAATAGATTGCCTAGGTGTGTGTCACACTAACCATATTATCAACTTACCCCTGTCCGAATAATGGATTAGTATCCCATAGCTTGACCATAAAAGTAGCATATACTTTACTCCATTGCCTTCCTTTGGGATAAATATGATACCTTGGGAATACTCATGGGTGAAATGCTACAACGGTATCTTCCGTGCGCTTGCGGATCTCACCTCTTTACCGGAGATGATCTTTGGTGTTAAGAAATACCAACAAGCATTTCTGGCGCCTTTGCCAGGGATGAATTGTTAGTATATCTTAGGAGCCGTCAACAAGCATTTCTAGCGTCGTTGCCATGGAAGGCAAAGGAAGTGAAGGATAGCTATCACTTGTGATTAAGCAATAGGTACTAAAAGTTATTAGGCAGGATTACCCTTGTTTGTTTTCTCCTTTGTGTGAAAATAGGGTAGTGTTGGCCAACCCATTGTATGGAATGGCCAACGAGGGCGCAAGTGCTAAACTGCAAGATGATTTAAGGCGTACCTCAACAAATGTCTGCTAGGCAACTCCATTGCCTTTTGCAGGAGAATTTCTTATTTTAGTAGGAGCCAAAGTCATCCATACCCAAGCTTGGGGAACGCTCCAAGAAGTTCTTCTTGGTTTGCCTCCACCATGGGGTGGATAGTTGGCTCTTCATCCAACACTCATGTCATGGGTTGGCTCCACCAATCCATAACCACATCCGTGTTGGAGCTGAAGGAGCCCTATTATCATCCATCATGGATGAGAAGAAGGTCTCCACTCAAGGGGTGAAGTAAAGAATGCTCGAGTTCCAATAGCTTGTCATGCACACCACTTCACAAGGTGGACATGCTAGTTATGGAACTACACCTCCCATTGAAGTATCGTGAATACCAAGTCAATGGAAATTTGTTTGGATAATCCAAGTCGTGGATATTCACATGATTTGTGAAAATCCATGTCAACATGGGACGCTTGGGAATTATTTCCCTAAGACCCATGAGGACCTTTTTTCAAACAACAACTCCAATGGCTACCTTTCACAAGGAGGTCAAGGGTGGAATTAACATCACCCTTGAATTCAAGGAGGCTATGGCTTTCCAAGGGATTTAAGTTCAACTAGCCTACCTTGAAGTATCTTGGCCAAGCAGAAATCAAGACAACATTCACATGAAGATCTTGACCAAGGACAAGAACATAAGGAGCATTCAAAGTCCAAGATACCCCACAACTTTTGTTGGGATTCCCACACTTTGACCAAACCCATTGAACCTAGGGCAAGTGACATTGTGGATGAAGCGTTTCTTGTTTGATTGTGGAGTCCACATGTCATCATGCCCAAGGAAGCCTTTGATCCATGATCAATGTATGGGTTGATTCAATGGAATATCAATATGGTCAGAGTAACACCCCTAAGAAGGACAAAGCCTCACCATGCTCATGAAGGAATACATTCAAGAGGGAGAACCTGTCGCTACAACAACATGTCTATATCAATACAACGGGGAGAGGCTAGGGCCACCATGTGGCCCACATGTCCAAATGACAGCCAAATGAGTTTGGAAAGTCAAAACAGAAGAAATCGTCCACATCTTCAACTCCAGGATTGGACAACAAATCATCGCGCTGAACAGAACGGAGGTAAGTCCTACTCATCGGACTTCAAAAATTCGGTGAGTCCTTGCCAATAGGTTATTTGGTAGTTATCTCATATTTGTTTTCCAAATCGCATCAACCCTTGCATTTACATGTTTGAAATTCCACACTTGCATGTTGGAAAGTAAAATTTCCAACCATCATAAAACTAAAAATTTGAATTAGGGGAGAAATTTAATTGGATATGAACTATGTGCATGACCACATGAATTTATCTTCCTAGTTCAAACCAAAAAGATTTGCTTTGACCCTCATTGCATTTACAAGTTATTTCAAGCTAGGCAAGACAATTTGAAAATTGGTTTCAATTTTCTTTTGGCTAACGTAAACCGTTTTCGAGTTGTTTTGTGTGTTCTTGATTAAAGTATATCTGGGTAAAAATTGTGAAGAGGTGGTATGGCAAGAAAGTGGAATGTTTCATCAAGCTCAAGTCACCATTGGGAGGATTTGAGAACACTTCTCTCCTTCAAACTAATTTTGAGTTTGAGGAAGAGAAAAGTTCAAGATGATGACCCAATGAAGGAGCCAAAACCAAATCCATCGCCAAATCCAACCTCAACATGGCATTTGACATCAACCATCAAGCCTACGCCGAGAATAAAGGTTGTTAGTTTCTCACACGAGGACCTTCATCACCAACTGCTCTTCAAATGAGGTATGAGTTTAGAATTTTTCATTGTTTGGTTTGCCATAGAATTTAATGTATTTGCTTGCATTTGTGAGGAAGGTTGACACTTCCTCATCATTTAATTCTCATGCATCCTCACAAGAGTAAGTGTGGGTATTGACTTTTGGATCTCCAAAAGGAAATCCCAACTTACTTGGAAAAATCTAAAACAAGTACCTAGAATCCTTGAAGCATTTTTTTGTAGACTTAGTCATTTTTGTCAAAGTTTAGAAAACAAAACTTTTGGACATGACTTAATTGGTGAATTGACATATAGGAACTTGGGCATAGTGACAGCCATAATTTTTAATTGAGCTTCATGCATAGATGGTGTCACTATATTTCAAACTCCTAGGAATAAGTGATATCCTTGCTCTAAAATTTAATTGCATTTTTTGGAGGAGTCACTAAATTTTAAATTCCTAGTGAAGTTCAGGAGGATAAAATTGAGAATCTTGTTTGTCATGGTCTAAATGATAAAATTTGCTCTTGAAAGCTAAGATAATTAGAAAATTTAAAAGATGTAGGGATCCATATAGTATATTTCTATCACATGCATTGCTATGAGTAGGAGCTTTAGAAAATATGCAACATGAATTATCCATAAAGCTCCACTCTTATCAATGAATAACACATTGATCATGGATACACTTGACATTGGAACCAATGCATCTTTGATTTTGTTCTTCCCCGTATGTACAAATGAAAGTTCAGTTACCTAACCCAATCGTTCATTTGTACAAGTATCGGGAGCTAACCATCCCTCTCTATTGAAGAGAGGAAGTTTGCAGGAGTAATATTACTATGCAGGCATTCAAGAAGCTAATTGTTGGGATCCCTAGAGGATTCCATTTCAACATCTCTTGGCCAAGTAGTAAATTAGGATGGTTGTTATCTATCGGAAATTATGGCCGAAGGTCAATCATAACTATACGAGGCAAGAGATTTGAAATGGGAACCCTCCATGAGCAACCAATGAGCTGCCACGAATGGGTGAGAGCATTATGCTCTCAACTATTTTAAGCACTCATTCAAGCTCAAGGGATTTGCCACCATCATTGGGTACAAGTTATTCCTATGTGGCTAAGAGTTTTGATGTACCATGACCAAGGAATGACAATATCACACCCAATTTATATTGAGTGCAAGTTGTTCCTATGTGGCTATAAGGTATGTCATGCCTTAGCCAAGGAACAACAGATCACACTCAACCCATGTTCAGTGCATGTCATTCCTTTGTGGTTCTAGGTATGTTGTACCTTACCCAAGGAACAACTGATCATACCCAATGCATGTTAGGCACATGTCACTCCCTTATGGCAAAAAGATATGATACACCTTAGCCAAAGAATGACGAACATACTCAATGTATGTTGAGTGCACGTCATTCCTTTGGATCTAAAGGTTATCATTATCCTAGCCAAGGAATGACAAATCACACCCAACACATGAAGTCCCTGATGTGCGGACAATCAACATCGGAAACACTCTATTCAACGACCCTCATGGTGTCAATGGAAGGCAACACAACAATCAACACTCAACCCTCCATTGTCAAATCCACGCTGCAACAAGGATAGGCCAACTCATGGTCTACCTCCATTGTTAGGGTTTCAACCCACTTGAGGTAACTTGTATCACACCCACTACATTTTTATTTCAAATCATCCATTGCATATTTTCCATCGATCTATCATCCACCTTGCAAAAAATATATATATAAAAATAGGTTAGATTTGCTTTCATCAAATAAAGATGTGCGGTAAGAATGATTTAAAATTCACATAGATGAAATGATGAATAGTTGCTCTGTTTTATTTTCCTAAGCCTCTAGTTTACAACTTGCTACTCTTCGAATATTGCTTTCATTGGTTTGAAATACTTTTACCTTAATTTAGAAGTTGTGGGTAGAAAAAGCTTAATCTAATTCTAGTTTGTTGCAAGACTAGAATTGGTAATAGGGCTGCTAGTCCTAGTTTGAAAGTAAAACTTAGATTTCGAGAGAATTTCTAAAAAGATTTGAGTTTCCCTCAATTAATTGAAAATACCTACCAAAGCCATATGATGTCCATACATAGACAAAACCTTATGCATATGCTATATGCTTTCACATTGAGCCTAGTCAAACTAGTATAGACCTATGTGAGAAATCATTCAACTCTTTTGGAATTCAAGACTTCACTTACATATGCTATACTTCTGCACTAGAAGTAAGCAAAATGTCAATCATATCCACCATACCACAACAAAAAGAGAAACTCCATGTTATTCATGTTCAGTACTCTCTTCAAAATTCATTGCAAAGAAAGGGAGTAGAAGACATGGCTAAAATAAAAAAAGAGGCATGCTTACATCATAAGCATGAGAAAAAAAAAGAGAAAAGAAAAGTAGCCATGTTTCATCCCTGCAAAAAGAAAGAGAGATTATACCAAGAAGGAGTTATCTCAAGTATCCACATCCACTTCCACTCCATCACACATGCACTAGTCTTGAATCAAAAAGTTTTGAATTGAATTCTCCTAAGGCTTACTCTTTTGACTGAGCAATATATGTGATGCAAATATGCCTACTTACTTTCCTTACCAAGCTCCACATACAAGCCATATTCAATGAGTAGGAATAGTAGAGGCACAACGCTTTGTGAGGAAATATTTCCACTATACACAAAGGAGTGACTGAGAGAATCAAATTGAGGTACCTAATATCTAAATTGAATTGTTCGGGATTTAAGTGGAACTTGATTTCTAGGCTATGTTTGCTCCATTTGCTATTCTACCTTTCAACTACTCATGAATATGAAAAAGCATAAGCCCCATGATAACTTAAGAAAGGTAGGGTATCATAGCCAATTTCTGCAATACTAGGTAGAGTATCTTGTTGTGCATTAGATACTTTCGAAAATAAGAAATTGTAGCAAATCCTAATCATCAACCTAAAGTCTTGACTTTGCTCGGGACGAGCAAAGGATAAGCTTGGGGGAGTTTGTTGACGGCTGTTATATACCAGTTTCATCGGTCAATTTAACTCAATTATGTAAAGGATTGATCATTTCTTGCACACATTACCCCTCTATCTAACCCAATTCCACTTGGACTTGGAGAAATATGTGTATGCAGCATTTTATGCAGGAAATGAGGAAATGTAGACGGACCAATCCTATAAAATATCATCCCAGTCCATCAGGCGATGACATGTGGCATCCCATGGATCAAATGGCCCACAAATAGAAGTATCCAAGGAGATCCAACGGTGTATCACCCATAGACATCAATGAGACCCACCTGGCAGCCACTTGGAGAAAGCACACGAGAAACGGTGCAATGACCAGGTCGGTCAAACCAGGGGGTCGGCCAACCTGGTCTTTGCACCAAACTCGGTCAGCCTCCACGTGTTGGCTCCTCCCGGCCCCCTAGAGTCAATGGTGACTGATTCGCGCGCTTTTGGTGGTGGGAACCGACCTCAACACTAGTATAAATAGGACCCCCTACCCCTCACTTCAACACACACCACTTGGGCATCATTCTATTGTATACACTATCTTTCATAGTCCTTAGAGGAGTTAGGATGTAGAGATGAGAGCCTCTAGTCCCAAGTCCAAATTGGGAAAGGAGTAGAAGGAGTCTCTCTTCCCAATTCCACATTGGGAAAGGTATGACTTATGTATTCCTTCTTGTATTTGTGATTTTGTGCTCAATATCTTTAGTCTTCTTTTATACGTATACTTGGACAAAGCGTTTCTTGTTTGATTGTGGAGTCCATGTATGTGGAAGGTATAGTCTTTATGATTTCACTCTCATGATCACATCTTATGGTCATAAACACTATAGACCCCCACTATAGTCTATGTAGTTATGATATGATTATGTTAATATGAATGACTTATGCTATGCTTCAACATTGGTTCAACGATGTTTAGGTTAGTCATTACCTTAGGATGGCTTGTGCCATAGCTCCTAAGGTATTTGCTTAGTATGCTAGCATGGTGCTAGGGTATTTAAGTAGCGTTGGATGTCTCGTAGACCCACGGATTGAAGAGGTAGGCAATAGGTGGTGATAGCCCTATCTGTCCTTTGTAATCCTCCACGTTCGGCTATGCCACAGGCACTTGGCGAGTGTCGCCCTAGTATTGCTAGGGGTAAGCCCATGCCCGATGTGTTGAATAGCATTGCATAGGAATACATCATTGACATGACCATTAGTATCTACCTAAGGCTATGTATATGTATTAGGAGCATTGTAGGAGAAACTCTCTAACTCTCAATCCAATCTCCCTCTAGGACCCATTTTACCCTTTAGAATAGATTGCCCAGGTGTGTGTCACACTACCCCTATTATCAACTTACCTCTGTCCGGATAATTGATTAGTATCCCATAGCTTGACTATAAGAGTAGTATATACTTTACTCCATTGCCTTCCTTTGGGATAAATACGATACCCTTGGGAATACTCATGGTGAAATGCTACAACGGTATCTTCTGTGTGCTTGCGGATCTCATCTCTTTACCGGAGATGATCTGTGGTGTTAAGAAATACCAACAAGCATTTCTGACGCTGTTGCCAGGGATGATTTGTTAGTATATCTTAGGAGCCATCAACATACATCCACCTGTATTGCATAGGACCGCCAACTTTAGCTTCGAATGGAAGATGGATAAGCAGATGTTGCATTGGATTGAAGAAACCCAGTGGAAAATTTTTTTGTCCATCTTACATAAAAGTATGGGTATCTACTTCTCTAACTTATCCATCATCCCTATCTTGATTTCTTTAGCACAATGCTATCTATAGAAATAGCTAAGCTTGGCTAAAACCTTCCACACCGCATCATCTAGATAGCCCTGAAACATAACAGGTACGATTCTTTCTATTATAATGTGGTAATCATGACTCTTCAACCCAATGAGGTTTCCTTTGTTCACATTCATGGCTCATTTCGGGCTAGCTGCGTAATCATCTGGGAATTTCAAAGTTTTCATCCATTTCATAACTTCTTTCTTTTCTTTAGGTCGAAGACATAAAGAAGCACGTGGCTTCCCACCACTTTCAGAGATTTCAAGAGTTGGACGGTGCCGAATGTCTGCCAAATCTAGTCTAGCTTTGTAATTGTCTTTCGTTTTGCCAGTCATATCCATGCAAGTGCTTATGATACTTTCGCTCATGTTACGCTTCTGATGCATGACATCAATGTTGTGCATTAGAATCAACGACTTCACATACGCTAGCTCCCAAAGTCCACATTTGTGAGTCCAATTGTGTTCCTCTCCATAACCTACGAACATCCAGGACGACCTTCATCAAACACTAGTTTGTCCCACATATCAAAAATTTCTGACCCGTTTAGACGCTTCGGTGGTCCTTTAGTGACAACAGTGTTCTTTCTAAAGACATGCCTCTTTTGCCTAAATATGTAATTCGAGGGCAGCCAACGTCAGTGGCAATCGAAGTAAGATATTTTTCCTCCATGAGTTAGTTGAAAGCAATCCGTGTATGAAGCACATATTGTACACGTCAGACGACCGTGAGTGCTCCATCCGAAAAACATGCCATATGCTGGCAAATCATGGAAGGACCACAAATAAGCAACTTGAAGGTTGAATTTCTGCTTCATGTAACTGTTGTACGCTTCGACTCCTGTCCACAAGACTTTCAATTCTTCGATCAGCAGTTTCAACATCACGTTGAGACGTGACCCAGGATGATCAGGTCCAGGTACAATAAGGCTGAGAAACATGAACTCGTTCTTCGTACAAGGAGCAGGTGGCAGGTTGTACAAAATGACAAAGACGGGCCAACAGGTGTATGGCGTGGCGTTTGTACTGAACGATGAGAATCCGTCTGTCGCTAATTCGATGTGAACATTCCTCGCATCACAAGAAATGTCTGGATCAAAACTCTCTAGAACCTTCCATGCATCACCGTCGGACGGATGCGTCAAGAATTCTTTGTTTTCATGTTTACCTTCTTTGCGCCATCTCATGTGTCTTGCGATTCTTTTTGAAAGAAACAACCGCTTCAACTGAGGTGTCACAGGTAGGTAACGAAGCTGCTTATGTGCGACATCTATCATCACATTATTGCCATCGTCATTAACAACTTTGACATACCTTGATTTACCACATTTCAAGCACATCTTTTCATTGGTGTGCTCTTTCCAGAGTAGCATGCAGTTGTCTAGACACACATCGATTTTCTCATACTTCATACCAAGACTAGATATCTTGAACATTGACTGATACATATCTGGTGGCGCTTTGTGAGGTTGTGGAAGGATATCGCGGATCAATTTCATGAGATCAGCAGTTGATAAAGAAAAAGTACTTGGACTTAATTGCCATAAATCTGGTCAAGGAAGCAAGTACGGTCACAACCGTGTGTTCATGCAACCTCTTGTGATTTCTTCAGCTCCTCATAGAACTCCCCTGCCTCATTTGTAAGAGGATCCTCCGCTTCCAGAGCTTCTAGCATCTCATCCATCCAATCAACCTCTATTATATCATCATCCTCATCAACTTCTGCTATGACTCGAGATTTAGTCTCGTTGTGAAAGGTCCACACTTCATAATGTGGAGTGAAACCGTTTTTACATAAGTGAAATGAAAGCTCCAATTGACCTATGTGTGCTGATACATTGGCTTGTAGTGAATACACTTGCTTTGATGATAAAAGTTTTGAATATCACCAAAACACCTTTTTATTAAGGTCCTGCTAGTTTTGTAAGCTCCAGCGGAAGCTTGGTTATACTAGTTTTGGTATGTTCTGGCGCTAGGTTCTACTAGCTTTTGTTAGCTCCGACTCAAGGTTCAGAACTTGACCGCAATGCTTCTGCTTTTTATTTTCAATGTTTCGTACTTGACTTACATTGTTGGAAAGACTGCTTAGTATTCATTTGATATGTTTTTGGTGCGTTTTGGTTGATATGGATAATATCGTGTTACTGTGGTTTTGCAACATGCCTATGTGAGGTGCTCACATAAGGTGTTGTGTTCGGAACTAACTTGAGTCAATTCGAGGACTTGGCTCGTATGGATTGGTTTTTTATTCATGTGCAGGTGTTGCTTGAGTTCAAGACATGGCTGGTGATGGGATACATTGGACTAGTCTCAGGGGGGAGATGAGGTTCCAACAAGCAAATTCAGGAGGAATTGTGGTTGAGCTAATCAGGAGGTTGCGCATCATGATTGAATCAAGAACAATGCATGTGAAGGTATCATGGACGTCACTGGAAGATGTTTGCACGTGTGCAAGGAGTTCATGGACGTGGCTACATGGTTCCGAGGCGTGATGAAGAGATGTGGACATAAAGAGTTGGTCGGAAAGGTCCAACCGACTAGGTTATGGACTCAGGCTGCGGCTGAGCTGGGTTTGACTCAAATATGGAAAGATTTGAGTTGGTTATGATAGGATTTCGTGTGGGTGACGAATTTGTGTTGTTTAGGAATGTGGGATACGTTCCTAAGGTGTTTGGAAGTCTTAAGATTGCTTCTATCTGTGTATAGAAGAATCCTAAGCAGTTATGGAAAGTTACGATTCATGAACAGAGTAGGATTTGGTTCCTGATCTGAGTTGAGTTGGCTTTCGAGCTGGTTATATAAGAAAGGGAGCCCAGTGCTCGTGGTGCACGACTTTGAGGCTGTTGCTCTTGTGTTCTATTGAATAAAATTTGTAATTTGAAGGAACTTTTGTGCCTTGTTCGTCCGACTTGTTCCAGACATTTTTACTCGTCGAGTTTCTGGACAGCACTACCTTTCATCAGTGGTTTTATCATAACTCGAGTTTTACAGATCCAATTGACGTGATTTTTTGGGTTGTCTTCACAACTTGATTATCTATCATCTGTCAAAATTTCACGGTCATTGGATTTGTGGTCTATGTTCTACACGAGTTTCTTTGTAGCGTTCCAGAACTGTTTTTTTTTGTAGGGCAGATTGACCTTTGTTTGATCTTTCGATCATCACTTGAGTTTTTCTCGATGGATTTGAGTGATTCTTGTTGTGTTGTCTTCGTGACTTGATTCTCTCTGATATCTATCACTTTTGTCATGGTGAAACACGTTTAGATTAGTCTCACACACGATTTCTTTAACAGATCATTTTTCTGCCGAAGGGGTTGGGGTTTAATTGTTTTCGCTGCGTAAGATTTTTAAATCTACCATTCACCCCCCCTGGTAGCTTTTCATGTGATCTTCGATCCTACAATTGGTATCAGAGCTACGGTGCTCTAATCTTTGTGATTTTCATGTGTTTTTGACTAATCATCATGGAGAAGTACTCCACCAAACCTTGTGTGTTTGCTGGTATTGATTTTCAGGTTTGGAAGGCACGCATGGAGGCTTTCATCCAGGCACAAGGCTTTGCAATATGGGAGAAGGTATACAAGCCTTACGAAGTGCCATCAAACGATCAAGCTACAAATCTGAGAGATGTCGACAACAACAACAAGGCTCGGAACTTGATCATACAAGGATTAATACAAAGCGACTCCGACCGCGTTACACACCTCTGATCTGCATACGATGTGTGGAAAGCACTTTGTGACTACCACGAAGTATCCAACACGATCAAAGAGGTAAGGCAAGACATTTTCAAGAACGAATACATGTGCTTCGAGATGCAACCCGGTGAGTCTATTGATGACCTTTTTGCTCGCTTTAATAAGATTCTTAGCAACTTGCGTAGTGTCAATATTAATTTTTCAGATACTGAAAATGCTAGGCAATTGCTAAGTGCATTAGATATGTCAATTTGGGAGATGAAAGTCACATCTATTCGTGAATCTACTGTCATGAGTTCACTTACTTTAGATGTGCTATATTCCAAGTTAAAAACTCATGAAATTGACATAATCTCACGTAAGAACCCCAACAAGTCTATTGCTTTTGTTTCTCAACGTGACATGCCTAGTTCTGGTCAAACATCATCTTGTGGTACACTTGCTTTGCTGTCCTCTCTAACCCTTGAACAGATTGAGGAGTTTCTAGAGGAGGAGCTAGCGCTCATCTCTACCCAGTTCTCAAAAGCATTGCAAAATGTGAGAACTAGAAGGAGAGGAAGCTCCGGACCTCAACGATGCTTTGAATGTGGTAAGACATGACATTTTCGTTCAGATTGCCCTAACCTTTCAGGTCCTACTTCCTGAGATGAAAGGAAAACAAGAATGAAGCACTCCTCTGCAAAAGATACGAAGAAAAAGAAGGGTTTTACAGGACATCAATTGGTGTGCAGTTTTATCTCAGCACTCCAGGAACTTGGCTCAAGCGACGTGGACATTGGAAGTGATGAAGATGAAGATGATTTGGCAAACTTGTGCTTTATGGCGGGCAAGTCAAGATCAAGTATGAAGGAGGCAGAACACAACAGCGACAATGAAGAGGTATGTCCTACTTGCGAAGAAATGTGTGATGCTATTTCTCGTGCCACTGTTGTTGTTAAGAAAAAGGACAAAAAGCTTAGGGACAATGCTGTTAAAATTGAGTCACTAGAATCTGAAATTAATCGTTTGAAATCCTTGATTCCTAGAGATGATTATTGTTCCTCATGTGACTTAATATATGAACAATTGTCCTCCCTAAGAAGTGCACATACCTCCACACTTGATAAACTTGAACTTGAAATTGAAAAGAACAAAAAGCTTACTGCACTTAATATTGGAAATTTAAAAGATGCTTCTTGTTCTACAATTGATTTGCATTGTTATACTTGTGATGATCTTGATAAGAAACTACAGGATGCTATGAATGAAATTTCTATATTAAACAATGCTTTACATTCTCATGAAGTTAAATTTTGTTCCAATTGCAAACTAAAAGGAAAAACTTCATGTGAAAATTGCCTTGATCTGTCCAATAAACTTGATGACATGCATAGGACATTAGATCGGTTTTGTAATGGGAATAAGAACCTAAACTTGATGCTTAATTCTTCCAAGTCTTGCAATGATAAAACTGGTTTAGATTTTGATTCTCATGCTCATGCTAAGGCACATCCACCTAAAATTGTAAAGTCATTAGGAAGTGGTTTGATTCAAACAGTTCCTAAACAAAAAGAATTGGTTTTCAAATCTGCAGGAGTATTGTCTCATTCGATTTCAAATAAAAATGTTGTTTGCTCATCTAGACATGAACACAAAGTTAAATTTCATTGTACCTACTGGGTAGAGATTGTTATGTCATAGATTTTTGTTATAGACTAGCTAAACAACAAAAAAGGGAAAGAATGGTTGCTAGATCTCATAACTTTCATGCAAAATTTGCTGCACATATTGAACCGAATGTACAACCTGCTGTTTTGAGTCAAAAACATTCAAAGTTTACCTCCGGACCTTCTGTTTTTGCCTCCAGAGCTACTGATTTTTGTGCTACACAAGTAACACCTTATAGGTCAGTAGTTAAGAATAAAAAATCTCAAACTTTGACTCATAAACCTGCTGTTTTGTCTCAGCTTTCTCGTGTTTTTCCTGCTGCACGTCGCGTGACTTAGTACTGGATTCCTAAATGCCTTTTGACTAACCCCAATATTGAGTCATCGACGTATTGTGCTTCTATTTAGGTTACACGTTTGAGGAAGGAGAACATTGGGATTGTGGATTCAGGTTGCTCACGCAACATGACCGGTAACAAAGATTGGTTCTCCTTCCTCTCTTTTGTGTCACGTGTAGAGAATGTTACTTTTGCCGATAATTCCTCAACTCCTATAATTGCTAAGGGTTCGGTTAGAGTAAATGGTTACTACAATTTGAAGGATGTGGCACTTGTCAAAAATTTGAAATACAACTTGCTTTCTTTTTCACAATTGCTAGATGAAAATCTGGAAATTATTTTCAATAAAAACTGCTGCAAAGTTGTAAGTTCAAATAGTGAGCTTATTTTTAACATGTCTCGGTTTGGAAGAGTTTTTAAAGCTGATTTTGATATGTCTTCCTCTAAGCATAGGTGTCTAGTTGCTAATGATTCAAAGGACCTATATTTTTGGCATCATAGACTTGGTCACGTAGGCTTTGATCACCTAACGTGTGTTGGTGCTCTTGATCGCATATGTGGGCTGCCTAAGCTTAAAGGGGACAAAGAAATTGTGTGCTCTTCTTGTAGACATGCTAATATGGTTGCAGGTTCACATACTCCTCTCACAATGATCATGACAACTGAACCATGTCAACTTTAGCATTTTGACACCGTAGGACCTTCACGTGTTCAATCCTTCGGAGGTTAATGATATGTACTTGTGATTGTTGATGATTATTCTAGATACTCTTGGGTTTACTTTATGGCGTCTAAGAATGAAGTTTTTAGTCACTTTAGAACTTTATTTCTTAGATTATCAATTGATTGCCCAGGATCTTTAAAAGCAATTAGAAGTGATAATGGAACTGAATTTAAAAATCAATCTTTTGATCACTTTTGTGCTGAAAATAGAATAGATCATCAATTTTCTTCACCATATATACCTCAACAAAATGGTGTTGTAGAAAGAAAGAACAGAACCTCAGTTGAGATGGCTAGGACTATGCTTGATGAATATCAAACTCCTAGGAAATTTTGGGCTGATGCGTTAGCAACCGCTTGTTATGTCTCAAATCATGTTTTCTTGCGTGCTAAGCTAGGTAAAACACCATATGAGCTCCAGTTTGGACATAGGCCTAGTGTTACACACTTTCGGGTCTTTGGTTGCAAATGCTTTGTTAAGAAACATGGTAATCATGATAAATTCGAACCTAGATCCATTGATGGCATGTTTCTTGGTTATCCATCTCATACTAGAGGCTACCGTGTCCTTTTACTTAACACTAACAAAATTGTGGAGACTTGTGAACTGTTTTTTGATGAAGCTAGCCCAAGTACTAGCTCAAACATTGCAGGTCCAAATCCATATCCGCAGGGGGGGAGCATTTTCGTTGAAGACGAGGAAGAATTGGAGCTGCTGCCCGAAAATTCAGCAGCTAAAGACTTTGGTTCAGCTCCGGATGTTAATTCTCAACCAGCACCGACAACCATCAATGCTGATTCTAATCATCCTCAAGTCACAAGCTCATCGATTTGTGATGAACATGAAGAAGAAGAAGCTTGTGAGACATTGTTCCCCTACGGTTTTACAAAGATCATCCCCCACAACAGATGATTGGAAGCTTGCACGAACGAGTCAGATGGTCCAGGTTTTGCAATCCAAACTCTTATGCTCATTCTGCTTTTGTTGCTTCTTTTGAACCCAAAGATATACCACACGCACTCACTAATGAATCTTGTATAATTGCCATGCAAGAAGAGTTAGAAAATTTTGAAAGAAATAATGTTTGGAAACTTGTACCTCCACCTCAAGGTCACACCTTAATTGGAACTAAATGGGTATTTAAAAATAAACAAAGTGAGGATGGGGTTGTGGTTAGGAATAAGGCTAGGTTGGTTGCTCAAGATTTCACTCAAGTTGAAGGTCAAGATTTTGATGAAACTATTGCACCTATTACTAGATTAGAAGCCATAAGAATTTTGTTATCTTTTGCTGCATCTATTGGTTTTAAGCTATATCAAATGGATGTTAAAAGTGCTTTTCTTAATGGCTACATAGATGAGGAGGTTTATGTCAAACAACCACCAGGTTTTGAAAATCCAGATTTTCCTAATCATGTGTACAAACTGTCCAAAGCCTTATATGGTCTCAAACAAGCCCCTAGAGCATGGTATGATAGGTTAAAAACATTCTTACTTGAAAAGGGGTTTACCATGGGCAAGGTTGATAAAACTCTTTTTGTGCTTAAACATGGCAATGACTCATTATTCGTTCAAGTGTATGTAGATGATATTATCTTTGGTTGTGCTTCTCATGATCTTGTGTTCAAGTTTTCAGCAATGATGATTTCCTAATTTGAAACGAGTATGATGGGTGAACTCACACACTTTTTGGGGCTGCAAATCAAGCAAACTAAGGAGGGTACCTTTATGCATCAGACAAAGTATACAAAAGACCTCCTAAGGCGCTTCAACATGGACAAAAGCAAACCTCTTCAGACACCAATGGGAACAGCAACAACACTTGTACTTGATGAAGATGGTGAACCCGTGAATCAAAAAGAATATAGAAGAATGATTGGATCACTTTTGTACCTCACGGCATCAAGATCGGACATACAATTCAGCGTATGTCTTTGTGCACGGTTTCAAGCCTCCCCACGTGCTTCACATCGTCAAGCAGTCAAAAGGATTCTCAGGTACTTACATGGAACTCAAGAATTTGGAATTTTTCTTCCTTCTTCGTCAACCGTTACTTTGAAAGCTTTTTCGGATGCTGATTTTGGAGGTTGTAGGATGGAAAAGAAAAGTACTTCCGGTGCTTGTCATTTTCTTGGTAATTCTCTTGTTGCTTGGTCCTCTAGAAAACAAAATTCAGTTTCACAATCCACAGCCGAATCTGAATATGTAGCTGCTGCTAGTGCTTGCTCACAAATTCTTTGGATTGCTCGAACACTTAAGGACTTTGGGGTTGATCTCGATAGTGTTCCACTGTTATGTGATAACACTAGTGCCATTTGCATTGCTAAAAACCCCGTGCAACATTCTAGAACTAAGCACATTGACATTAGGTATCACTTTCTCCGAGATAATGTTGAAAAAGGAAACATTGTGCTTCACCATGTAGATACCGAACAACAATTGGCTGACATTTTTACAAAACCTTTGGATTTCACTCGTTTTTGTTACATTCGTAGTGAAATAGGGGTTATGCATCCTCATGGCTTAAATTGAGGGGGAGTTTTGAAACTTGGGAAGTCTATGTGTGAATATGAAATTAAAATAATATGAGCATAGTATTTCATAGATATATGACTTTGTGATTCGTTTTAGATGCTGAAAGTTCGTACTACATTACTCGTGTTATACATTTTG
This sequence comes from Tuctoria greenei, assembly GCA_036927565.1. Lineage (NCBI taxonomy): Eukaryota > Viridiplantae > Streptophyta > Magnoliopsida > Poales > Poaceae > Tuctoria > Tuctoria greenei. The sequence goes on along the minus strand of JAYESD010000003.1, from coordinate 198,506,042 downwards.
TAGTTTTTGCCATGTCTAGTAATTGGAATAATTACTTACACTAAAACTGGTCATGGTGAACTTTCTTGCTGTTTTGAACTTGTTACATGTTCACAAGTGCTTTTAATCATTAAGAATTAACCAAGTAATCAACTCACATGTTGAGTTTTTATGAACAAATATAAATTGATAAAAGATCAAGAGAATATACATGCATCGCACTTCTTCTTTTGAGATGGCTTATCATTGCACTTAGATATGAACTTGGAAGAAGTTGTGTATGACTAAAACCATGTCCTTAAGCTTCTGATTGTCAAATGACATAGGCTTGGCTTGGTTGGTTAGAATAAGGCATATGCGCATATAATCTCTTGCAAATATCATATGATCTAAATTTATGCTTCGAAAAATAATAAAATGCAGCAACTAGTGTCATGCTTTCAGGTTTTGAATAGTTAAGTTTGCGAGATCATGACTTACTTAAATTGAAAATTACATTTGATCTCTAGCATGGCTTACACTACTTTATGTATTTCATTGATGTGATAATGTAAGGTACTTGATAGTATGACCTGGATGAGCTTTGTTTATATGTATATGTTATAATATGCACATAACAACTAAAGGGGGAGAGATAATTTGATTATATGCTCATGACTTGCTGAATACATTGTCAAAGGGGGAGAGATAAGCATGAAGAGAAAGAGAATATGTGCATAAGGAGAATTAATATGGGATATTTTTTGGATTTTCTTCTCATTTTACTTTTGATTTACAAACGGGGACAAATTGCCTTCAAAACTTTTATGTGAATAAGCCAATGTTCGGAGTTTAAATGGTGTTGCCAATGCATTCATCAAGGGGGAGATTGTAAGACATATGTGTGCTGAATACATTGGCTTGTAGTGAATACACTTGCTTTGATGATAAAAGTTTTGAATATCACCAAAACACCTTTTTATTAAGGTCCTGCTAGTTTTGTAAGCTCCGGCGGAAGCTTGGTTATACTAGTTTTGGTAAGTTTCAGCGCTAGGTTCTACTAGCTTTTGTTAGCTCCGGCTCAAGGTCCGGGTTGCTTTGATAAGGTCCGGAACTTGACCGCAATGCTTCTGCTCTTCATTTTCAATATTTCGTACTTGCTTTACATTGTTGGAAATATTGCTTAGTATTCATTTGATATGTTTTTTGTGTGTTTTGGTTGATATGGATAATATCGTGTTACTGTGGTTTTGCAACATGCTTATGTGAGGTGCTCACATAAGGTGTTGTGTTCGGAACTAACTTGAGTCAAGTCGAGGACTTGGGCTCGATGGATTGATTTCTTATTCATGTGCAGGTGTTGCTTGAGTTCAATACATGGCTGGTGATGGGATCCATTGGACTAGTCTCAAGGAGGAGATGAGGTTCCAACAACCAAATTCAGGAGGAATTGTGGTTGAGCAGATCTGGAGGTTGCGCAGCTTGATTGAATCAAGAACAATGCATGTGAAGGTATCGTGGACGTCATTGGAAGATGTTTGCACATGTTCAAGGAGTGCATGTACGTGGATACATGGTTCCAAGGTGTGATGAAGAGATGTGGACATAAAGATTTGGTCGGAAAGGTTCAACCGACTAGGTTATGGACTTAGGCTGCGACTGAGTTGGGTTTGACTCAAATATGGAATGATTTGAGTTGGTTACATTAGGATTTCGTGTGGGTCACGAATTTGAGTTGTTTAAGAATGTGGGATAAGTTCCTAAGGTGTTTGGAAGTCTTAAGATTGCTTCTATCTGCGTATAGAAGAATCCTAAGCAGTTATGGAAAGTTACGATTCGTGAACAGAGTAGGATTAGGTTCCTGATCTGAGTTGAGTTGGCTTTCGAGCTGGTTATATAAGCAAGGGAGCCCAGAGCTCGTGGTGCACAACTTTGGGGCTGTTCCTCTTGTGTTCTATTGAATGAAATTCGTAGTTTGAAGGAACTTTTGTGCCTTGTTCATCCGACTTGTTCCAGACAAGTTTTACTCGTCGAGTTTCTGGACAGCACTACCTTTCATCGGTGGTTTTATCATAACTCGAGTTTTACAGATCCAATTGACGTGATTCTTTTTGGGTTGTCTTCACAACTTGATTATCTATCATCTTTCAAAATTTCACAGTCATTGGATTTGTGTTCTATGATCTACACGAGTTTCTTTGCAGTGTTCCAGAACTGTTTTTTTGTAGGGCAGATTGACCTTTGTTTGATCTTCCGATCATCACTTGAGTTTTTCTCGACGGATTTGAGTGATTCTTATTGTGTTGTATTTTTGAATCAATTCTCTCTGATATCTATCACTTTTGTCATGGTGAAACACGTTTAGATTAGTCTCACACACGATTTCTTTAACAGATCATTTTTTGCCGAATGGGTTGGGGTTTAATTGTTTTCGCTGCGTAAGATTTTTAAATCTACCACTCACCCCCCTCTGGTAGCTTTTCGCGTGCTCTTCGATCCTACACCAATCTTCTCAAAAACTTGGTGTTCCGGGATTTTTTTACATGGGCACCGCACCATATCTTTCGTTGACAACAAAAATGCTCAATCCAAAAATTTATCTAACTTGATGTACCACTCACCTGAGTGACCACCAGTTCTGCTCTTCCAGCCAGTATACATCCAACTGTGGTCTTCACCCATGTTTGGCTCTGCAGTTTAAAGTGAAAGAAATTGTCGTTAATAACGGGCACCTAGGCGTCTAGGCATGATTTTACAACCCTGGTTTAGACGCATACATTAACTTCCAACTAAATAGGCCTTGTCAAGTCCTAAATGGGTTGTGTCCGGTCAAGCCAACCCGAATCCCATTTTTGTACATATAGTAACACTGAAGCAATCAAATAAAAAATTATAACCGTAATCTAAAAACAAAGCAATGGAATTAAACGTAAACACGAGAATTATTAAACTGTAATTTATCAATTAATAAACATAAACCTAAATATAAACAATTGTATTATAAACATAGACATAAGCATTGACCTAAACATAATCAATTTAATTCTCAATATAAACCTAACCAAAAACTTAAACATAAGCATCAATTCCATTCAATTCAATTCTATTCATAAGTATCAAATCAATTCTCAATATAAATTCAATTCAAATCAATTCTACTCTTAAATTCGATTGTAAGTATCATAATTATGAGAATCAAAATTTCAACATAAGCATCACCAAAACATAAGCATCACCTAAACATAAGCATTACATCATCTAACATAAGCTCGTAATTACAACACTCTAAGCATAACAATTGTAGATGACGGCTCACAATTTAAAACGTTGCATCACTTAATCATAACTAGCAACACAGCTGTTTCACAACTGCTTCACAACATTGCTAGTGGCAATAGATAAGAAAGATAATTTAACAACATTGCATCACAACCGCTTCACAACATTGCATCACAACGTTGCATCATACCTACGTCGAGGGAGGCCAGTGGGGAGGCATCGGAGGAGGTTGGCGGCGCTGGAGGAGGCCGGTGGCGTCGGCAAGCACGGCGGGCGCGGCGGGGGCGGGGGCAGTGGGGGTGCGGGGGGAGCGGGTGCGGCGGGGCAGCAGCGGGCGCGGCGGCGGGGGCGCGGCACGGCGGCAGCAGGTGGTGTTTGGGGGCGGTGGGTGAGAATGAGCTATCGGAGTCCCATTGGGCCGATAGTAGACCTTATTTGTGATGGCTGTGTTAACTGCGACGGCCTTAACCTACGGCCATCGCAATTAATGTTATTTGCGATGGTGCTTTTTGCAGCCATCGCAAATAAGGTCCTATTTGAGATGGCCCTAGGGTTGGCCGTCGCAAATAAGTGTTTATTTGTGACGGTCTCCTTCTTTGCGATGGCCAGAGACAGGCCGTCGCAATTTACATTATTTGTGATAGCACGCCGTCGCAAATAAACCTAGCCGTCGCAAATGATCGCGTTTCCTGTGGTGTTTTGGGTCTTTTGTTGTAAATGCTTTATTAAGAAACATGGTAATCTTGATAAATTCGAAGCTAGATCTGTTGATGGCATGTTTCTTGGTTATCCATCTCATACTAGAGGCTATTGTGTGCTTTTACTTGACACTAACAAAATTGTGGGGACTTGTGAGGTTTCTTTTGATGAAGCTAGTCCATGTACTAGCTCTAATATTGTAGGTCCATATGCATATCCGCAGGGGAAGAGTACTTTCATCAAAGAAGACAAAGAAGTGGTGTTGCTGCCCAAAAATTCAGAAGCAAATGATGTTGGTCACACTGCTGATTTTGCACCACAACCAGCACCAACAACTACTACAGCTGGTACAGATCGTCCTCAAGCCAAAAGTTATTCGATTTGTGATGAACATGAAGAACAAGGATCTTGTGAAGTGTCTACTCCCCTCCAAATCCTCAAAAGTCATCCTCCACAAGAAATCATTGGGAGCTTGCACGAATGAGTCACACGGTCCAGGTTTTGAGATCAAAAATCTCATTCTCATTCTGCTTTTGTTGCTTCTTTTGAACCCAAAGATATATCACACGCACTCACTAATGAATCTTGGATTGTTGCCATGCAAGAAGAGTTAGAAAATTTTGAAAGAAATAATGTTTGGAAACTTGTACCTCCACCTCAAGATCACACATTATTTGGAACTAAATGGGTGTTTAAAAATAAAAAAAAAGTGAGGATGGGGTTGTTGTTAGGAATAAGGCTAGGTTGGTTGCTCAAGGTTTCACACAAATTGAAGGTCTAGATTTTGATGAAACTTTTGCTCCTGTTGCTTGATTAGAAGCCATAATAATTTTGTTAGCTTTTGCTACATCTAAAGATTTCAAGTTATATTAAATGGATGTTAAATGTGCTTTTCTTAATGGCTATATAGATGAGGAGGTTTATGTCAAGCAACCACCGGGTTTGAAAATCCAGATTTTTCTAATCATTTTAACAAAATGTCCAAAGCCTTGTACAGTCTCGAACAAGCACCTAGAGCATGGTATGATAGGTTGAAAACATTCTTACTTGAGAAGGGGTTTACAATGGGCAAGGTTGATAAAACTCTTTTGTGCTTAAGCATGGCAATGACTCATTATTCTTTCAAGTGTATGTGGATGATATTATCTTTGGTTGTGCTTCTCATGATCTTGTGTCCAAGTTTTCAGCTATGATGAGTTTAGAATTTGAAATGAGTATGATGGGAGAACTCACATACTTTTTGGGTCTGCAAATCAAGCAAACCAAGGAGGGTACTTTTGTGTATCAAATGAAGTATACAAAAGACCTTCTTAAGCGCTTCATCATGGACAAAAGCAAGCCTCTTCGGACACCAACGGGTACAGCAACGACACTTGAACTTGATGAAGATGGTGACCCACTCGATCAAAAAGAATATCCAAGCATGATCGGATCACTTTTGTACCTCACCTCATTAAGACCGGGCATACAATTCAACGATATGTCTTTGTGCACGATTTCAAGCTTCCCCACGTGCTTCACATCGTCAAGCCATCATAAGGATTCTCAGTTACTTATATGGAACTCAAGAATTTGGCATTTTTCTTCGTTCTTCCTCAACCATTACTTTGAAAGTCTTTTCAATTGCTGATTTTGGGGGTTGTAGGATTGATTGGAAAAGCACTTTGGGTGCTTTTCATATACTTGGTAATTCACTTATCGCTTGGTCCTCTAGAAAACAAAACTCAGTTGCACAATCACAGCCGAATCTGAATATGTAGCCGCTGCTTGCGCCTGCTCATAAATTCTTTAGATTGTTCAAACACTTAAGGACCATCGGGTTGAACTAGATAGTGCTCCACTGTTTTGTGATAATACTAGTGCCATTTCATTGCTAAAAACCCTGTGTAACATTCGAGAACAAAACACATTGATATTAGGTATCACTTTCTCCGTGATAATGTTGAAAAAGGAAACATTATGCTTCACCATGTAGATACCGAACAACACTTGGCTAACATTTTTACAAAACATTTGGATTTTACTCGTTTTTGTTACATTTGTGGTAAAATAGGGGTTATGCATCCTCATGGCCTAAATTGAGGGGGAGCTTTCAAATTTGAGATATGAATTTAAAAGTAATATGAGCATAGTATTTGATACATATATGACTTTGTGATTCCTTTTACATGCTGAAAGTTCTTACTACATTACTCATGCTATACATTATGTAGTTTTTGCCATGACTAGTAATTGGAAAAATTACTTACACTTAATTTGGTCATGATCGAACTTTCTTGCTGTTTTGAACTTGTTGGATGCTCGCAGGTGCTTTTATAATGAATAATTAATCAAGTAATCTACTCAATGTTGAGCTTTTATGATCTAATAAAAAATGAGAAAAGATCAAGAGAATATACATGCATCGCACTTCTTCTTCTTTTGAGATGGCTTATCAGTGCACTTAGATATGAACTTGGAATTAGTTGTGTATGACTAAAACCATGTCCTTAAGCTTCTGATTATCAAATGACATAGGCTTGGCTTGGTTGGTTCGAATAAGGCAGATGCGGCATATAATCTCTTGCAAATGTTATATGATCAGAATTTGTGCTTTAAATAAAATTGAAAAAATGAAAATGCAGCAACAAGTGTGAGGCTTTTAGGTTTTAAAATAGTTAAGTTTGTGAGATCATAACTTGCTTAAATTGAAAATTACACTTGATATCTAGCATGGCTTACAATACTTTATGTATCTCATTGATATGATAGTGTGAGTTACTTGATAGTATGACTTGGATGAGCTTTGTTTTATATGTATGTGTTACAATATGCCTATAACAATTGAAATTTCTCTCTTGAGCTTTGTTGAATAAATTGTCAAAGAGGGAGAAATTGATCACACATTGCACACATTCACAAGGGGAGAATTTTTTGTTTTTATTCTCATTTTATTTCTGATTTACAAAAGGGGAGAAATTTGTATAGGGGGGAATATTTGTTTTGTTTTCATAACTTTTCATGTGAATAAGTCAATGTTCAGATTCTAAGTGGTGTGTCCAATGCATTCATCAAGGGAGATATTGTGAGACCTATGTGTGCCGAATACATTGGATATGACGATAAAAGTTTTGAATACTGCCAAAACACCCTTTTAACAAGGTCCGACTCTAGGTCCGAGCTCCTGCAAGGTCCGATGTAAGGTCTGACTTGCTTTGGCTAGGTCCCACTTCTTTGGCTATGTCTGACTTCTTTGTCTAGGTTCGACTTCTTTGTCTAGGTCCGACTTGTTTTGGATAGGTCTGACTTGTTATGGCTATCTTTGACATGTTTTTGCTAGGTCTAGGGCAAGGTTTGACGAGCGCTAGGTCCGACTAGCTTTGGTTAGCTCCAGCGCTAGGTCCGACTAGGTTTGATAAGCTCCAACACTAGGTCCCACTATCTTTGGTAAGCTCCGGCCCTAGATCTTGCTAGCTTTGGTAAGCTCCGGTTCAAGGTCCGGTTAGCTTTGGCAAGGTTCGATGCTAGATCGCATTGGTTCTGCTTTTACCTTGCATTGTTTCGAACATGATTTTTGGGTAATGGAAAGTTTTCTTAGTATTCTTTTACTAAGTTTTTGGTGTGTTTTGGTGGTTATGGCTGATATCATTGTACTATGGTTTGCAACACGCTTATGTGAGGTGCTCACGTAAGGTGTTGTGATTTCGGAACTAACATGAGTCAAGTTGAGGACTTGTGCTCGGAAGTATCGGTTGTTTATTCATGTGTTGGTGTTGCTTGAGTTCAAGACATGGATGCTGACGGGATCCATTGAACTAGTCTTAGAGAGAAGATGAGGTTCAACAACCAAGTTCGGGAGAAATTGTGGTTGAGTTGATAGGGAGGTCGCGCATCATGTTTGAATCAAGAACAATGTATATGAAGGTATCGTGGATGTCGTTGGAAGATGTTTGCACGTGTGCATGGAGTGCATGGACGTGCTTCATGGTTCCTAGGCGTGATAAATAGAAGTGCACGTAAAGAATTGGTCACAAAGGTCCAACCGACTAGGTTATGGACTTAGGCTGCGGCCGAGTCGGGTTTGACTCAAATATGGAAAGATTTGAGTTGGGTATGATAGGATTTCACCGTGAGCACGAAGTTGAGTTGTTTTAGGAATGTGGGATACGTTCCTAAGGTGTTTGGAAGTCTTAAGATTGCTTTTATCTGCGTATAGAAGAGTCTTGAGCTGTTTTGGAAAGTTTCGGTGGAAACGGAGTAGGATACGGGCTCTAGTTTGGTTTGGGTTGGCCTCATGGTAAATTTAAACTTTTTTAGCGGAAGCAACAAAAACCCCTCGGCAGAAAAACCATCTGTTAAAGAATCGTGTGTGCGACTAATATAAATGTGTTCATTAGTGACAAAAGTTGTATATATTGTATATAATCAATTCATGAAAACATGACAACAGGAATCACGGAAAATCGTCTAGAAAAACTCAAGTTACGATCGAAAGATTGAACAAAAGTCAATCTGTTCTACCGAGTAAAAAATAGTTATGTAATACTGCAAAGAAACTCATGTAGATCCAAAACTACAAATCTAATGACCATGAAACTTTTATAGATGATAGATAATCAAGTTGTGAAGACAACCAAAAAAGAATCACGTCAATTGGTGTAACACCCCAGCCACTGCGGGCCTGGCAGTCATTACTTCTGGCAGCACTCTAGTATCACATACTATCCCCACAAACCAACACTAGTCTTTTATGCACATTTTGTCCTCACTCGTGCGCACCCGGGAAGACATCCCGGTCAGTCACCCATAAGTAAATTGCTCCGATCCAAGCACGCTTAACCTCAGAGTTTTTTTTTTGCAGGTGGGCTCCCGGAAAAGAAGGTATACCTTGGTGGTATGAGTTATTCTATCAATCCTATTAAACCTTGATCCAAGATGGCACAATTGGATCTATAAAACTCGAGTTATGATAAAACCATCAAAGAAATGTAGTGTTGTGCAGAAACTCGACGTGAAACCTGTAGAAAACAAGTCAGGCGAACAAGGCACAAAAGATCCTTTAAACTATGATCTTTATTCAATTTAACACAAGAGGAACAACCCAAAAGTCATCTTACAAGATCTGGCTTCCCGTGCTTTTATAACCAGCCTAAAGGACAACTCAACTCAAACTAGGACTCTAATCCTACTAAATTCACTAATCAAAACTTTTCATAACTGCAGAAGATCCTCCTATTCACAGATAGAAACAATCTTGAGACATCCTAACAAACTCAGGAACATATCCCGTATTCCTCAACACAATCTATTTTTGTGTAACTCACAAAAACTACCATAACCAACTCGATATTTCCCATACCGAGCCATAACCGACTTCTCCGCTGCCTAAGTTATTATCCAATACAATCCAATCTTTCCAACCAGATCTTTCCTTCCATAACCCTTCTTCGGAACCATGTTGCCACGTCATGCACCGCACGCATACAAGCGAACACCTTCCTTTAATGTCCAGTTTCCTTCATATGCACTACCCTTAATTCAATCACCCTGCGTGACCTCCTGATCAGCTCAACCACAATTCCTCACGAACATGGTTGTTGGAACCTCAACTCCTCCCTTAGACTAGTCCAATTGATCCTCTCACCATCCATGACTCGAACTCAAGCAACACCTGCACATGAACAAACAATCGATACTTCCGAGCACAAGTCCTCGACTTGACTCTCATTAGTTCTGAAACCACAACACCTTACGTGAGCACCTCACATAAGCATGTTGCAAACCACAATAAAAGTGGAAATTTTTATAACAGCCAAAACGCAACAAAAACTTAGTAAATGAATAATAAGCAACTTTTTAGAATGTCAAACAAGTTCAGAACAATTCAGAGAAACAATAAAATCAGGTTCCGAAACTTGCAAAAGCCAACAGGAGTTAAAACAACGTCAGTTGAAATACAACCAACAGGAGCTTCCCAAAGTTAGCAGAACTAGCATCCGCCAGAGCTTACCAAAACTAGTCAACCCAAAAGCCAGAGTTAGAAAAAGCAAGTCAGAGTTTAACAAAGACATGCTGGAGATATCAAAGATATGTTGGAGCTAAAAATAAAACTCACCGGAGCTACCCAAAAACCTGTCGAACCTAAACAAAGCAAGTCGAACCTTACATCAGACCTTGTTGGAGCTACCCAAAACAAGCCGGACCTATCGGCGGACCTTGCTGGAGCTTGGACCTAAAGTCGGACCCTGTTAAAAAGGTGTTTTGGTAGTATTCAAAACTTTTATCGTCAAAGCCAATGTATTCAGCACACATAGGTCTTACAAAGGGACAAGTGAGACAAGATTTATCCTGAGGTTCATCTTTACAAAGAAGCTTACATCCCCGTTTAGAAGTCCAATAAAGGACCGGGTCTCACTTGACCATTTTCTCACCAAGGCACCGCACAAGGCCGGCTTGGTTTCCACTAATCACAAGGGGCAATAACAATGTTCTTCGGGTTTCTCACAAGTTGAGGCTCCCACAAATGATCAACAACAAGAGAACACAAAGCTTAACAGCCACAAGCCACAAAATGCGACACCAAGTGCAAGAGATCAAACCAAGATCCAAAGCAAGATGATCTTCCTTCTCTCCCCTTCCTAAACCATAATCTTCTCAAGATTTTGCTCTAGAGTACATGTAGGCAGAGTAGAAGGCTTAGGATGGCTCAAGAAAACTTGTGGCAGTCCTAGGGTTCCAGTCTTTTCAAATGAGGGATGGTGGTCCCCTTTTTATAGGAGTCCCATCATCTAACCTTTGGCAGCATTCAATGTACCGACTAGTCTGGCCAGGACCCAGGACCCTGAAATAGTCCAGCCTACTGGGTCCATGCTACATCAAACTATGGAGAGGGTGACATACTCTCCAATGTTTGAATTTCAAACAGTCATGGCACACTGGACTAGTTTGGCCAATGAAGGACTAGTCTGAACTACAACAAAATGACTTGGTCCGTCTAAAAACGAACAAGTCTGGACAAATCGGACTAGTTCGACAAATAGGACATAGCCTCAGAATAACCCTTCTCTCATAATACCATGGACTGGTCCGGCTCACAATGGACAACTCCGAAGTACAATAGTAACCTTTAGTCCGGCCGAAAGCGGACTACTCTGGAGTGTTCGGACTGGTCTGACCCCTGTGGCGGACAAGTCCGACCTCCTAGGACTTAGCTCCGAAAACTCACCAAGTGTAGAACAGACTAGTCCGTCCCCAAACGTACAAGTCCGAACTCACAAAGAAACTCTTAGTCCGTCGCAAAATGGACTACTCTAGCTCACACGGACCAGTCTGGTCCTGAGGCTCGGACAATTTAGGTCTCTTGGGAATTCTCTCAACAAGGCTTCTCACTTAGGTTTTCTCTCAACGATAACTTTGAGCCCTCTTCTATGATGTCAATGCACTTGATACGCGCACCCTCACAGACAGAAGGCCAGTCCAAACTCAACACATAAGAAACCCTATTTTCTATGCTTGAGTCTTCGACACCCATTTCAATCATTTCCTTATTGAGAGATTTCCTTTCATTTCAATCATCACAGCTGTGCTTAAGATCAACTGAACCCATTAGTCTCTTAATTTTTCTTCATCAATCATAAAAAACTCATGGGGATGCCTAGATGCACTCTCAGGTAGTGTATTCCGCAATCAGACAGCTCTTTACAACTAAATTAGACCGGTCTTTGTACCTTGTGGGTGCGCCTGATCTCCTCCGGTTCCACTACAAGAGCGATGCTGGCAACCTCATTGGTTGGCGCTTTGTAGAGGAGGAGTTGCTCGTTTGGCTTGGGGGATGCTAGAATTGGCGGGTTCGATAGGAAAGCCTTTACCTTGTCTGGGGCGGGCTGCGCTTCCTCGGTCCACTTGCAAGGCTCTGAGTTTGTAACACCCTCATTTTAATCCATCATGCATTGCATTCATTCTCATACATGTCTAATACAATGCAACACAAGGCGGAACAATATTAAAATGAGTTCATGGCAAAACAACAAATAAAATCAGTCTTTGGAACGGACCTGTTCGGACCTATCCACGAACTACTCCGGTATACCCGTCTGCTCTGGCCTAATTCAGTTTTCTTCAGAACAATGGACTTGTCCAACACATGGTACGTACTAGTCCAGTTTTCTTTTTCTTTCCATCCTGACTTGTCCCAAAAAATTATGGACTAATCTGGTTACGCTTCTATTTTCCCTCGGACTTGTCCATTACAACTACGGAATAGTCCAATACATATTACTGGAAGACTTCAGACTGACTCATTATAAATTAGTGGACTTATCTGGCACAAAATTGGACATGTCCGATATTCCTCTCTATACCGAACGGACTTGTTTGGCCTCATACGGACTAGTCCATTTTCTATGGTTTCAACTCGGATTCCTATTTTTCTCCACGATGAGTTATTAGGTAATTGACTTATTTGGGACCTAGAACATCGGGCCCCACCCTTGAGGAGCCAATGTGGGACCCCACCAGGGCCCCTACATGTCCGCACCATTTCCTACTTGGATTCCACCCTAACCTCACCACTCCTCCTATATAAACACCCGAAGCCCCTCCTCTCACCCTGCCCACGTTAGAGGAAAACCCTCACCACCTATTTCTCATCATGGGACGCCATCCAAGAAGCAAGAAGCCCTCTCCGCAAGGGAGGAGAAGGAAGAGGAAGGAGAAGAGGAAGGAAGAGGGAGGATCAAGCAAGGTCTTCATCGTTGCTGCGATCTTCTTCATCAACTCTTTATGATCAATGTTCTTCTTCTACTTCTTGTCGCCAATGCATCATCACTGGATTTAAACTACAAGTTTCATGCGTTGCACCAAATCCTCGATTGTTGAACCTTTGCGTTCACGGTAACTATCCTAGATCCAACCTTTCATTTCGATTTTGACCGCACCCTTGATTCAAACCATGCCCTAGTTGGGAAGTTCACAAAACCCTAGACATAGCTAACTTGTCCAGTCGAGAGCGGACTAGTCCGGCCCAGAGCGGACATGTCCGACCCATTGTGCAGACTAGTCTGACCTCTGAAATTCAAAATTCCTGAAACTTTCCCAGTTTTTCCAAAAATGACTTGAAACTTGCTCAAACATGTAATACTCAATTGTGTCTAGTTATTAAACAATAGTAGTAACCTAATAACATGTACGACCTCATAGTTGCATCATTCATGCATATCATGGCATATTGTGTAACATATGTGCATTTATTGATTGTAATGTTTGTTTTGATGTTTGTCGCGCAGAATAGAAGAAAACACTCTAGAAGGTGCTTTACAGGACCTCCAACACCAGAACTTTGAAGCTCTCGATCCAAACCCACCACTAGAGAAAGGCAAGTGCCCTTGAACTATTTGATCCTGTTTTGAAATGTTTTGTTTCGAACTTGCATGCTCCTGTCAAATTGACAGGAAAAAACACAATAGGTGTATACTAGACTTGTATGCCCATCCTTGTCGCTCCGAATGTAATGTAGAGAGTCGGGAAGGGTATTTTACACTTTTGCTCCGCTATACTTAGTTGGGACTGGGAATAACCAAATGGCTTAATTATGAACTAATGAACATATGAACTATGAGAATTGATGTTAATGACCATTTAGCAACATGGAACCTATGGATCTAAGCAAGCCGGTTATGGGAATGGGTTGGATGACTTGGTGGTTTTGCTTGCTTTATATCTAGGGACCGGTTCATGGAGCGGCCACCGAGGATAACAGTGCCATCATAGGGCCAAGTACGGGTGCAGCTTAGACGATTAATTAGTGTATTGCCAGCATCATTTGGATCATATGGAAGGCTCGAGGAATGGATGTCGGCTGGGTTTGCAATAGTGGCGAGACTACCCTAGGACGAGAATGGCACAAGAGGGGGCCCTTAGATGGATGTGCTCAATTGGAGACATCACCTCTAGTGAAACCTTAGTGGATCCGCGACATGCTTGTAGTCACTTTGCAAAGGCTATTTTGTGATCTCGTGGCCACACATAGTCAGAAGTGTGACGTGGAAACACAGAGGTTCTTAGTCACTGAAAGGTGATGAAATCACGAACTCGTGGGTAAAGTGGTGCCACATCTGCAGAGTGTAAAACTATCATGGTAGCTCTGCTCCCGGTTACGAGCGACCTGGAACCTCACATGATTAGAGTTATGGACCTGAGTATTGAATAAACCATTTATTCCATCAATTTTTAAGCAACATGTAGTACTTTCCCATACTTGTTGAGTACAACATGTACTCACCCTTGCTATTTCCACATAAATTCAGTAACAGGTGATAATTTGGAGTATCCAGAGGATTATGAGGAGTACTAGGCATGTGTGTTGCAGTCAAATTGCCTTTGGAGATGGAGTCTACTAGTGCTTAGTTTTTTCAATGCAGTGTTATTAGAATTTGTATTTGAGACGATATGGATATTGTAATAATGTACTATTCATTATTCAAAATATGGTAATTATCTGAATATCATTTGTGATGCACTTGTGTATGTGTGATGAACATGTTGGAAACACATATGCGCCACACTTGGTTCATTCTAGGACCAAGTGTCACAAATTGGTATCAGAGCCGTGTTTGACCATAGTACGCAAGCCTAAGTAGAATGGACACCACAATCCACTTAGGACTTATTTTCTTTCAAATTTTCCTATTTTTGCACTATTTTGCCTTCTACAAAATATTTTGTTGAAAAATATGTGGTTTTGCTGCTGCTGCAAAATTTTTACCTCTTTTCCATCTTTTTTGAGCTATTGCACATTCTCTCACCTTCTTTTATGAAATGCTGCAATTTCAGCATTGCATTTACACTTTCCTCTAATACTCTCATGTTTTCTTCATAGATGCCTCACACTAAAATGATGACCTGCAAGAAAGCTCGTTTGTCGCCTCTTGGAAGCAATCTTAGACATTACATGGAACCACCGAGAGAACCAATCCTAGAAGAAGAGGAAGTGAGCTCCCCACAAAGGAGGTTGAGCATGAGCACTCCAACACAACGGAAAAAGATCCTGAAGAGGTGGAGTTCTATGGTGATGATGAAGATGAAGACGAAGCACATGAGGATGAGAAAACCCATGAGGATGAGCCACAAGAAGACAACCAAGAGGATAAACCCGCAGCTCAAGAGGATGTACCTGCAGTGCAGTCCAGGAAGGTGCACCCGCGCCTACTGGAGCTATAAAACAGGATAAGGTTCCAGTTTTCTGCTTTGCTCAAGAATTCTGTTCTGATGGAATTGATGGAGGATTTGCAGCTAAGGAATTGAAGGAGTTCCTTGACCAATATACTATGCAACTGGAGTATTACGTTAAGAGGATTCCTCTCTATTGGCGTTATGAATGGAAGGCTCAAGTTACAATTCTCGCTAAGGACGTTGTGATCACCCAACACTTTGCGCCTACATGGAGATCCACCAGGGAGCAAGCTATTGATGACATTGCTTGGGAAGCACTCACTAGGTTGTGTTACTCCTACTGTGAGCAGCTTGGAGGTACTAGCTTTGCGCTACACCCGCGTCGCAAGAGTGGAACAAGGGAAATCATGGGACCACAAGAAGAAGCTCAATCAGGTCCTTATGATTTTGACAGGTCTCAGAGGATACTTGTGAATCTACGAAATCATTATGTCGATGCCATGGAAGAGATACGCTACCTCTGCAAGAGATTGTACATCATGGAAAGGCAAGGGGAGGTTCATTCCACTATGGAGACCAATGGTGTGGCATGTTCACCTACACCTACATGGACGGCCGATTCACCTTGTCATGCGCCTGTGTATGACTCGCCACCGCCGTCGCCTACACCGTCTCATGACTAGCACATCCATGGATCCCACAATTAAGTGTAGGCCTTCTGTAGGAAGGTTTGGAGATGTTAAGATTCTAATATCTATAGTTAGTGTGGTATAATGAATTTTCTGTGGTGTATTCTTGTGATTGTGTGCTTGGTGTGAGTTGTGGAACGCTTTGGCGATTTGTTCACATCCGCACGTAGTAGAGAGATGTGGGATGCTTCGGCACTTGTCTATATTCTCATATAGGGTTTAATTAATAGAATGGAGTTGCTTAGTTTCATATACTTTGATGCATATAGTTGGGGGACATTTTCTTTCAAATTCTAAATCCCTCCATCTTGTACTCTTTTCCACCCACAGATGTCAAGGGTAACCCAAAACCAAATGTAACACCCTCAATTTTTGCATCATGCATTGAATACATGTTCATGTATTAAACATTAGTAGAATAAAGGAAAGATAATAAAATATAAAACATACATATACAAGATATGTGTAGAAAAAGAAGAAAAAGAAAATAATAATATAAAACATGTATTAGAGAACAAATATAAAAATAATAATAATATATATAGAAAAAAATATGTGAAACCTAAAGAAAGAAAAAGAAATTCCCGAAAACTTCTGAAAGTTTCCAGGGGAAGCTTTGTTTCACCCCCGGAAGGTTCCAAGCAAACAGTGCCCAGGTGAAGCAATCGGCACCGAGCTGGTGCCAGGCTGCCGCCCGTGCCCGTAGCCGAGCCGGCCTGGCCAAGCGGCCCGCGCGCTCCACGCTGGCCCGGCGCCACACTTGGTTCATTCTCGGACCGAGTGTCACAAATTGGTATCAGAGCCGTGTTTGACCGTAGTACGCAAGCCTAGGTAGAATGGACACCACAATCCACTTAGGACTTCTTTTCTTTCAAATTTTCCTGTTTTTGCACTATTTTGCCTTCTACAATATATTTTGTTGAAAAATATGTGGTTTTGCTGCTGCTGCAAAATTTTTACCTCTTTTCCATCTTTTCTGAGCTATTGCACATTCTCTCACCTTCTTTTATGAATGCTGCAATTTCAGCATTGCATTTACACTTTCCTCTAATACTCTCATGTTTTCTTCGTAGATGCCTCACACTAAAATGATGACCTGCAAGAAAGCTCGTTTGTCGCATCTTGGAAGCAATCTTAGACCTTACATGGAACCACCAAGAGAACCAATCCTAGAAGAAGAGGAAGTGAGGTCCCCACAAAGGAGGTTGAGCATGAGCACTCCAACACAACGGAAAAAGATCCTGAAGAGGTGGAGTTCTATGGTGATGATGAATATGAAGATGAAGCACATGAGGATGAGGAAACCCATGAGGATGAGCCACAAGAAGACAACCAAGAGGATAAACCCGCAGCTCAAGAGGATGTACCTGCAGTCCAGGAAGGTGCACCCGCGCCTACTGGAGCTATAAAAGAGGATAAGGTTCCAGTTTTCCGCTTTGCTCAAGAATTCTGTTCTGATGGGATTGATGGAGGATTTGAAGCTAAGGAATTGAAGGAGTTCCTTGACCAATATACTATGCAACTGGAGTATTACGTTAAGAGGATTCCTCTCTATTGGCGTTATGAATGGAAGGCTCAAGTTACAATTCTTGCTAAGGATGTTGTGATCACCCAACACTTTGCGCCTACATGGAGATCCACCAGGGAGCAAGCTATTGATGACATTGCTTGGGAAGCACTCACTAGGTTGTGTTACTCCTACTTTGAGTAGCTTGGAGGTACTAGCTTTGCGCTACACCCGCGTCGCAAGAGTGGAACAAGGGAAATCATGGGACCACAATAAGAAGCTCAATCAGGTCCTTATGATTTTGACAGGTCTCAGAGGATACTTGTGAATCTACGAAATCATTATGTCGATGCCATGGAAGAGATACGCTACCTCTGCAAGAGATTGTACATCATGGAAAGGAAAGGGGAGGTTCATTCCACTATGGAGACCAATGGTGTGGCATGTTCACCTACACCTACATGGACGGCCGATTCACCTTGTCATGCGCCTGTGTATGTCTCGCCACCGCCGTCGCCTACAACGTCTCATGACTAGCACATCCATGGATCTCACAATTAAGTGTAGGCCTTCTGTAGGAAGGTTTGGAGATGTTAAGATTCTAATATCTATAGTTAGTGTGGTATAATGAATTTTCTATGGTGTATTCTTGTGATTGTGTGCTTGGTGTGAGTTGTGGAACGCTTTGGCGATTTGTTCACATCCGCACGTAGTAGAGAGATGTGGGATGCTTCGGCACTTGTCTATATTCTCATATAGGGTTTAATTAATAGAATGGAGTTGCTTAGTTTCATATACTTTGATGCATATAGTTGGGGGACATTTTCTTTCAAATTCTAAATCCCTCCATCTCGTACTCTTTTCCACCCACAGATGTCAAGGGTAACCCAAAACCAAATGTAACACCCTCAATTTTTGCATCATGCGTTGAGTACATGTTCATGCATTAAACATTAGTAGAATAAAGGAAAGATAATAAAATATAAAACATACATATACAAGATATGTTTAGCAAAAGAAGAAAAAGAAAATAATAATATAAAACATGTATTAGAGAACAAATATAAAAATAATAATAATATATATAGAAAAAAATATGTGAAACCTAAAGAAAGAAAAAAAAGATTCCCGAAAACTTCTGAAAGTTTCCGAGGGAAGCTTTGCTTCACCCCCGGAAGGTTCCGAGCAAACAGTGCCCAGCTGCAGCAATCGGCACCGAGCTGGTGCCAGGCCGCCGCTCGCGCCCGTAGCTGAGCCGGCCTTGCCGAGCGGCCCGCGCGCTCCACGCTGGCCCCGCGACCCCGTGACCGATTCGGCTTGCCGTGCCTCAGTCGGGCTCCGTAGCCACGCGTGCCTCCCCGCCTATAAAAGCAGTCGGTGGCCTTCGTATTTCTCGGAAAAAGCAAGCAACGCAGCCGCCACAAACCCTAGCCACAGTAGAAAAAAAAGAGAGACCAAAGGCACCACCAGGAGAAAAAAAAAGGGAGAATAAAAGAGGAAGAAGAAGAGGAGGGTGTCGTCACCCCCCCCCCCCCCCCCCCCGGAGATTGTCGTCGTCGTCGTGCCGCCGGAGGACCGCTGCACCATCCACTTCGTCTACGCGTCGCCTTCGTCCCGCGATCTTCGAAGCCGTCGCATCTACGGTAGGATACGTTTTCCAATGCGAGTTTTAGCGAACGTATTAGATCTAGTGAAAGAAATTTAATTTTAGTTGCATCATCTATTTTTTTGCAGCAACATTAATCCCTGCTAAAACCCTTGTAAACTCGAATAAACACGTACGAACTAGTTGCATCTAATCAATAAACAACCATAGTTAATTCATAATTGAACTTTGCATGCATGCATGTCATCGCATGCTGATTAATATGTGTGCATCATGTTGATTTGTATGTATTTTCTTGTATGTTTGATCACGAGTAGATGGAAGTTCTCAAGAGTCGTGTACAAGGATTTTTAGAACCAAGACTTTGAAGCTGAGCAACCCTATCTGTCGGAGCAAGTCAAGTGTCCTTGAAGCATATTGATCCTGTTTTAAAATGAATGTTTTGGTTGCAAAACTGCATGCTTTGTCAATTTGATTGGGAAATCCTATGGTAGGAAGTTTACTAGATTTGTTTAACCACCCTTGTCACTTGGAATTATGGTAGAGAGTCAGGATGGGCTTTTTACCATTTTGCATCACTTAATTAATTGGGATGGGAAAACAACACTACACATTTAATTATGCATTAATGATGTTATGGTCAATATGATATGGTAATGGGTGACCTAAGCAATCCTGGTATGTGGATGGGTTGGATGTCATGGTGCTTTGCTTGCTTTAGATCTAAGGACCGGTTCATGCAAGAATAAGCCAGGACAACAGTGCCACCATGAGGCCAAGTACGGGTGCGGCGTAGCTAATTAATTAGGGCTTTGCCAGTTCTATTTGGACCATTAAGGATGCTCGAGGAAGGGGTAGTCAGATTGGGTTTGTTGATGATTGGTGGGACTACCCTGGGATCCGAATGGCTCAAGAAGGGGCCCTTGGTTGAAGATGTGCTCTGTAGGAGACATCACCACAGGTGAAACCTCAATGGGGTCTAAATAGGCTAGTAATCCCTTTGTAAAGGCTATTTTGTGATCTATTGGCCACACACCAACGGAATGAGTAATGTGACCGACGGGTCATGGACATAAGGGAGGTTCTTAGTCGCCGAAAGGTGATGAAATCACAAACACGTGGGTAAAGTGGTACAAACTCTGGAGAGTCTAATAAAACTATAATGATAGCCGTGCTCCGGGTTAAGAGCACCTGGACAACTTCCATGATTAGAGGGAACCTGGTATTGGGATGGTTTTTGGGAAGGTTATGCTTTGGTACTGGTTATTGGATGGTATTATGGTTTATGTCAATGGTTATGGTTAATGGTAATGTGAAATCTAGGATATGGATTGGAATTATGATGATTACATGGTTTATGATGGGTTTATTTCATATACATATAATATATTGTGTCGGAGTGTTTTTCCGGCAATTCTCCCGATACTACATTGGTAGATCGCGGAGTTTGTAGTTCGCTATTGGGTGCGCAGAGATTCCAAAGAGTATGGAAAATGGACACAAGGATTTACGTGTTTCGGGCCGCCTGAGCGTAATACCCTACTCCACGGGATGTGTAGCTGTTGTATTGAGCGTCTAAGAGTCTAGAGCTTCTAGAGAGTCTCCAGTTCAGAGATCGTGCCCCCCTGAGTCCCCTTGTGTATCATCGACCAGTCCTTTTATAGTACAAGGACTCGTCGTTACACCGTTAGCCTGGCCCAACATGTGGCCCTGGCGGTTACTGATGTTTAATACATAATTAATGAGATTAATTACACTTAATAGCGTGGTATCGGGACTTTACAGTGCCGTTACTTGTATTAAGGGCCTTCTAATCGTGTGTCATTAATATAGTATTAATGACACTTATTCAGGTCTTGAAGTCTTTGATTGCCCTTTGAAGGTCTGAGCCGTTGGGGGTTCACCAGCCTGATTGTCGAGGTTGAAGGTCCGGCGGTCTGGAAACGTGGCAGCTTCGGAGCTATTCATCTTGGACGGGTAGGTCCAGTGTAGATGTACACGTGTCGATACTGGAGCTTTCCTCTGTCAGGGGTTAGGTCAGGGGGTGCTGCACACGTGTTTAGCCCGGAGCTATCCCATGTGTGGGATGTTGGTCCGGTTGTATTGTATACGTGGCAACACCGGGACTAACCATAGATGGGAGGCATGTCCGGTCTCGTATGACATGTGGGGCCTTTGCAGGACTTCAACTCAGACAGGTGAAATCACTTTGGTCTTTTGGTAGTCCCAAGGGATATACGGTACACAGGGTATCGACAGTGGCCCACTGGGCCCACGTCTGGGAGAGACCTTTTGGATGAAGTCGTTCTGCCAGAGGTGGGTCCATCCTTTGATTTTTTGTGTCGTGTCTTCAAGGTTCTTCGGATATGCCGTTGGCGGTAGTTCGCAGTTAAACCAACGCCAAGTGGCATGTCCAGGATGCGGTAGGTGAGATCTTAGCGTGCAGATCTCACGCAATTGAAGGTCGCCGGTTCCCGATACGAAAATCATACCGGTTCCGCGCGCCTTGTCAGGCCACCGCCTTCAGGTTTCCTATCTTTCATGATGACAACCGTTCCCCTAAGGTAAGGACCTCGACTTGATCGTCGGGGTGGCCCCGGGCCCCATTGTCATTGGCAGGGTGAAGTTTTTGAATTGTATCGTCAGCTCCTCTGCGGTTTCCATCCAAGAGTTGCGGGGGCTTACTTAAGAATGAAAGCGTGCACCGTTTGGGGGTTCTTTACGCCTTCATTTGATCTTGCGCTCGAATCCTCCAAACTTTCACTTGATTTTCGTCCCTAGCCCCACTTGTGCTGCGATGGAGTTGGGTCTCCGCGAGAGCCAACTTAAGACCGATGGCAATTTGAAGAAGGTCCGTGCCCTCATAGGGTGATCCAGTGACTTCTTGAACCACCAGGTCCACGCCAGCAAGCTTCCATTCGAGAAGGAACACACCAGCGACATGGCATACTTCTCCGCGTACGCCATGGTGGGACTGGTGCCACCCTTTTCTTCTTTTCTCTTGATGCTGCTAGACTTCTATGGTCTGCAGCTGTACCACCTTGGCCCCCACTCCATTCTTTTGGTGTCGATCTTTGTCCACTTCTGTGAGATGTGGGTGGGTATTCCTCCCTACGTCGAGATCTTCCGCACCTTCTTCACCATCCACACCATCAGCAAGAGTGACAAGTACCTTGGCTTCTATTATTTTGTGTAGCGCAAGAACTGACCGCACAAGTACTTGCGGTCACTCCCTTCGGGCGAGTGGGACGACTGGAAGAAGAATTGGATTGTCATCAGGACAGAGGAGCATGAGAGGCTAGAGTTGCCCGTAGGCCTCCCCAACATTGACACTGAAGCTTGGAGCAAAGTTCCGGTGTTATCAGATGCCTTGAACCCTGCTCTGACCAGGATCTGCCAATGCGTGGAAGGAGGGGTGACTCCCAAGGCGGTATTTTGCAACTTCCTGGCCAACAGGTGGGCTCCGCTGAAGAAGAGGGAGAAGCTCGCTTGGGCCCTCAACAGCGTGATGGACGATGACCGGATCGAAACCGGTTTGAAGTCTAATCTGGAAGGATCAGCCTTGGAGCTTCACCTCAAGAAGTTCCAGCGCGACATCGACGTCGAGGGTGACTACTCGTCTCCGCCGGTGGCTTTCCTCCCTCTGAACATGGAGGCAGAGTTCAGCAGGGAGCTCTGACGGAAGGTGTCGATGCCTGATGACCTTGGTGTAGTTGAGAGGCGTTCGACCACCGGGTTAGTGATCTCCGGAGCTTCTTAGTGTGGCCCCCTTCTGTCTAGGAACCGAGAGTTGAAGTCTCGGGCAAGGGCAAAGAGTTGGCCGAGCCCTCGAGCCGTAAAAGGAAGCTGAAGCACTCTTATGGGAGGGTCCGTCAGGCTTGCTTCTTCCGCAGCGGCTCCTTCTCCCCGGAGGTGTAGGTATTCAACGGTGGCAGCCACTCCAGCATTGACATCTTCTTGGGGTGCTAGTTCCGACTGTGCACCTACAGTACCAGGACAAGCTGAAGGCTCTGGGTCCGGAGGTTCTTCCCAATTGAGGGGGTCCTCGACCAAAGCGGCGCCGACGGTAGCGTCAAGCTTTGGGGAACCTTCCGGAGCTCACACGCCAGTGGCGACAGGGTCCAGTCCTGAGCATCCGGGGAAGAGGTTCCACGCTAGCTTGAGTGGAAGCCTTCCAAGGTAAATTTTGTTTATTACCTCAATTGGTTGTTTTGTGTTGTAATTGCATTTTGAGTGTCTTCGACCTTCATCCACAGGGTACCCAAGAGAGGGGCTGAAGCTCGTGTTCCTACCACAACAGCTGAAGCTGTACAGGCGGAGGCTCCGGCTCCAATCCCAGCACTGCCCCAAGGAGTGGCTGAGGCTGCGACAGCTCTGGCACCAGCTGTCATGGTCTTGGACCTTGAATCATCCCCAGAAGCTCATGTGGTAGAGCCAGACCACGGGAATGAAGATGTACCAGCGGCACCTACCCCGGAGGCTGAAGCTCTGGGTTTGGATGCTGAAATGGTGGAGGCTCCAGCCTCAGAACCGGAGATATCTATGATTTCGGCCTTAGAGCCGGATATTGTTGAAGCCCCGGCAGTGGAGCCGGTGGTTGATGAGGCCCCGGCGATAGAGCCGGTGGTTGATGAAGCTCCGGTGCTTGAGCCAATTATTGAAGAAGTCCCGGTGGTAGAGCTGTTTACTACAGAAGTTCCGGCGGTAGAGCCGTTCGTTGGAGAAGTTCCGGCGCCTGAGCCAATCACTGTAGAGGTGCCGGCGCCCGAGCCCATGATGGTCGAAGCGTCAGCGCCTGGGCCGGTGGTGGAGGATCGAACCTTCAATGCCTGCCTCGAAGGTGGTGGTCCCGGAGGTGTCCGCGCCTAAGCCAGGGTGCCGAGATGGAGTTGCTGCCCCCCCCCCCCCCCCCCGCTTGAGGGACCAGTTGTTGATGACCTGGCGGCAGGACCTTCAGAGCCAACTCCGGAGGTTGAAACTTCTGTAGCAGGACCTTCCTCGGCGGCGGTCGAGACTATTCTGGAGGGCGGCCCTAGTGCCGTGGAAGCTCAGGGAACTGCTCTTGTAGAGTGGGACCCAATTTTGTAATGGAGAACCCGCTGGAACCAGCGGAGATGACCCTGATAGGTCCGGACCCGATCCCTCTGTCGTTGTCTATTGACGATGCCTGCTCAGTCTTCGTCAGATTCAGTTGGCTTGTACCACGACAGCAAGGCTCTCGAGGAGGAGCGCCAAACTCTTAGGAGGTGGCGCAATCGGCTCCAATTCAAGACCAAGCTTGTGCAGTCGAGGCTGGATGACGACAAACAGTGGGTGAGGAAAGAGAAGATCCGTCTGGAGTATTGGGGTAAGCTGCTGGATTAGAGGGAAAGCATGACGTGATCCCTTGACAACCACTCCTGGGCCATCTACGAACAGGCCAAAGCTGCTAATAGCGCAGCGGATGATCGCCAAGAGAGGCTCGACGGCATCCACGATAGTCTCGTCGAGCGCCAGGAGGCTCTTGAGGAGGGGGAGAGAAAGCTCGAGGATGAAGAGCAAAACCTCCTGGAGCTGCGGGATGACGTCGTGAAGACGGAATAAGAGCTTACTCAGAGGCTAACTCTGGGTGACAAGAGTCTCGAGGAACGCACTAAGAAATTGGACGAGCGCTGCGAGAAAGAGGAGAAGAAGGCCTAGCAGTAAGGACAGGACCTCCACAGGAGGGAAAATGACGTTGCTGCCAGGGAGAAGAAGGTGCGGGGCCGAGAGAAGGACCTGGTTAACCGCCGGAACGAGATCCACCTCCAGGAGGAAGAGCTCAGCAATCTCGAAAGGCAGGTTTATGAAAAGATTCAGCAGAACGCCAAAGAGGTAGAGCGTCTTGCTCGGGAGAACTCGGAGCTGGCGGCGGCTAGAAGATCCTTGGAGGAGCTGCGAGGTTGCAGGGCTGCGGAGTCCCAACAAGTTCGGGACTTCCTGGGCAAAGCCAACGATGCACTGACGCCAATGGGTTTTAGTCCCGTGCGTCTGGATGATCCTGAGCCGGAGCTGGACCAGGCGTTGCAAGAGCTGAGTTTGGCAGGCAACAAGCTCACCAAGATGGGCGATGTAATTGCGGACCAGCTGGAAACCGAGGGTCAATCCCTGGCAAAGAGCGTCGCAGAATTTGTTCTGACGTGCTACACAAGCCGGAACCCTCAATTCCCCTTGGACCCGATGCTCAAAGGCCCCGTCGACGGAGAGGGAGAATCTACCCAAGACAGCGTTTCGGAGGTTGCCCAGAAGGTCGCCTCGTTCTTCCATAGGGTCTAGGACCATATCTTTGTAGCTCCCGCGTGTATCCCATCTTCTTTTTTCTCCAATTTTGTAATCTCTTGTCTCCAGATGAATGAAATCCAAGTTTTTTGTGAATTTAATTTTTTGTCTTCAACACCTTTGTCCCACTTGGACCCCTGGTAGATGTACGCAATTTGATTCTGAACATGTACCAAGAGGATGTAATAGTTGTTGAAGACTTAAGTGCTTCAAACTTGTGGAGCATAGGTCCGAAGTTTTCGACAGTTAAGGCCCCCTAAAGTTGTCGGAGCTTAAGGGATCCGGCCTTGCCCTGGATTTACTGGAGCTAAGTAGATGCTTGCTATAAATGTTTGAAACATCGACTACATGTCATCTAGGGGATGTCGAAGCTTTTGTAGCTCTTGCTTAATTCACCATCATCATGATATCTTTATTTTTCCTGCACACTGAAGTCAAGAAAAATGGTAAAGTTCATTTCCTATCTATAACTCAGTGGCGACTTACTATTCTCGTAAGGAATTTTTAGGTCGAACGCAATTCTTCATACAACCAAATGCACTGAATTGTTTTCTCTAAGTCCAATTGTTTTCAGGACCCGCCTTACTTTAGCCTGCCGGGGTGTAGGTAGAGTGGCGTACTTAGGGTGCAAGACCAGGCTAAGTCGATAGCACACTCCGGACCTAGATTAGCTGGCGGCATTTAGGCGAGTGAGCCATTCAACAACGTGAAAACTCGAAGGAATTAACAATGCAACTCGAGTTGTACATGAATTAGTCGATCTAAAAATTTCTTGAGAATCGCACCACCTTGTTATAGACAAGAAAGAGAAAAATAAAAAATATTGAGCTTGTACAAAGTAAATGCACGTGGAGTCTGTTTTCACACCAAGATGTCTATTATTATAGGTCCGGGGTACATGGGAAACAAGTACACCCTTAGGTTATGGAACCAGGCTTAGTGTGTTTTGTTTCTTGTTTGACCCAAGGTAGCTAGCTACACTTTTAGTTCTGAGACTGTGACAAGTGTTGCCTGGACTTTGCGGACCTTCTGGGCAAGGTCTGGCTGTTCTCCCGGAGGAGCTACCCAACTCTGTACAATGACTCTATAACATACATCACGTGTAACTACAGACTCACCTCCGTGATATTAAGCGTAGAACTTATGAAGGTGCTCAATGTTCCAAGGATTAGGTAGAGGTGTCCCATCCTCGATTGCCAAGCGAATGCATCCGGGACGGGATACTTTGATCACTCGGAAGGGTCCTTCCCATCCGGGGAAGAGTTTGTTTAACCCTTCTCTAGATTGTATTCTCCGTAGCACGAGATTGTCTTCCTCGTGGTGTCGGCTGTGAACATGGCTTTGGTGATAGCGCCGAAGAGCTTGGCAGTATCGGGCATTCCAAACAGCTGCTCGGCACCTTCCCTCTTCAAGGAAGTCATGGTCTTCACGCTGAAACTGGTCCTGTGCGGCATCCTGGAGCGCTGTAGGCCATTAAAAGCCATGCCGGAAGGCTTTACCGACTAGCGTTCGGGAAGACGCGTGATTCCCACACTCGCCTCCATGGATTTCTACGAGGAGCTCGCAGCCTTCTTCCTTTGTAATGCACCGCATTAGGACACCATTAGCACCGCACCGGTAGAGATCCCCTTCTACCAGCGTGTATCTTTTACCCAGTCTGACTATCCGGTCAGCGGATACATTATCTTCGGGAAGGAAGTTGTCTTTCAAGTAGCTCTGGATCTCTGAGATCCATGCATCGGAGCTAGCTTTAGCATTTAAGTCTTGCGTACTGGATTGCTCAGAGCTTCCGGCAGCACCTACGACCCTTGATGGCTGCCATGGTAACAGGACCATCGTGACTGCCAGCTTTGAGGTGCTGGTCTCGCCCCCTTCGCTCAGTTCGGCAGGTTGAGCTGTATGTTTAGACAACCTCCGGATGAAGGTTCCGTCGGGAGACGGAGCTCCAGTTGACGCTTTTGTCGAGAGTTCGTCATCTTCAGCGTTATGGAGACGCTGGACATGGTGGAGGTCCAGGACTTCGAAGTCCTTCTGAAGCCTCTGGACTTCAAGGAGATAAGCAGCTAGTTGGGGATGGTTCTAGGAGCATTCACCCTTTACCTTTTTAATGATGAGCTGCGTATCTCCCTTGACAACCAGCTGCTTGACACCATATGATAGTGCCACCTTTAGTCTGTAAATGAGTGCTTCATACTCTGCCATGTTGTTGGTCGCCTTGATGTCAAGGTGAACCATGTATTTACCCTTCTCCCCGGTCGGAGCGAGAAGAAGGACTCTAGCTCCGGCCCCCTGCTTATGCATGGAGCCATCAAAGTAGAGATTCTAGTGAGGCTCAATCAAGACCGGAGCCTTGAGTTCCGGCTTCTGCTCACTGCGGCCCCCAGGGTTTGATGGAGAGGGGGTCCACTCTGCCAGAAAGTCTGCTAATGCTTGACTTTTGATTGCTTGTCTTGGGATAAATTCATGGTCAAACTCGGCCAATTACGCTGCCCACTTTGCAATGTTCCCAGTGGAGTTGGTATTATGCAAAATTGCTCGCAGTGGATATGATGTCACCACTGAGATCTTGTGAGCTTGGAAATAGTGTCGGAGCTTCTTGGAAGCAATAAGAACTGCGTATAGCAGTTTATGTACTTCCAGGTACCGCGTTTTGGCATCGTGGAGTACTTCACTGATGAAGTACACTGCTTGTTGGACTATCCAGACCCTCTCGGAGGGACCCAGAGCTTCCTCCTCATCAACCCGGACCCTCCCGGAGGGGTCCGGACCTTCTTCCGGGACCTCCGGGTCCTTGTTAGAGGAACCTGGAGCTTCTTCAGGCGTGACTTGGACCCTCCCAGGGGGGTCCGGCTCTTCTTGCTCAACAAGAGTAACTCCTTGTTGACCCAAGTCTGGGGGCTGGGACCCATACTCGCCTTCAGGAACCTACTGACTCTCCCGGAGGGGTCTGGATTCCTGAGCTTGTAACGGTTCTGGTCTCTCCGCAACCAGGACCATTCTGAAGACTTCTTCAGTTGCTGAAATGTAAAACAGTAAAGGCTCACATGGATTTGGAGGTACCAAGGTTGGTAGAGTGGTGAGGAGCCGCCTCAGCTCCTGGAACGCCTTTTCTGCTTCTTCAGACCATTGGAATGGTCCGGACTTCCTCAATAGCTTGAAGAAGGGTAGTGCCCATTCCGCCAGTCTTGAGATGAACCGGCTAAGGGCGGCTAGACATCCAGTCAGCTTCTGGATGTCCTTGATACGGGCTGGCAGCCGCATATCTTCAATGGCTTTAATCTTCGCCGGATTTGCCTCTATGCCTCGGTGGTTTACCAGGAAACCAAGAAGCTTTCCGGTGCTAACACCGAAGACACATTTGTCTGGGTTCAACTTCAGGCGAGTGTCTCGCAACTTGTTGAATACAGCTTGCAAGGTGTCAAGAATTGACTCCTTTTCCTTAATCATGATGACGATGTCATCGACATACAGTTCCACTACGTCTCTGATGAGCTCTCCAAAAGTTTTGTACATAGCTCGTACAAATGTTGAAGCTGCATTCTTGAGACTAAATGGCATGGCAGTATAACAATACAATCCATCTACTGTGATGAAGGAGGTATGTTCCTCATCTTCCCTAGACATTCTAATTTGATGGTACCCAGAATAAGCGTCTAGGAAACATATTAATTCACACCCGGAGGTGGAATCCACTATCTGATCTATTCTAGGTAGTGGGAATGGATCTTTCGAACATTCTTTATTCAATGTAGTGTTGTCAATACACATCCGAAGCTTCCCGCCGGCCTTGGGTACAACGACTAGGTTTTCCAGCCATTTTGGGTGGAAGACTTCTCGGATGAATCCAGCTTCGATCAACTTCTTCACTTCTTGTCGTATGAAGTTCGGTCGCTCTACTGATTGCTTCTGAGTCTTCTGATGTATAGGCCGAGCGTCAGGGTAGATCTTCAGATTATGCTCGATCACTTCCCTATGGATCCCAGGCATTTGTGACGATTGCGCGTCAAACACGTCGACATTATCCCGGAGGAAAGTGATGAGCGCGAGTTCCTATTTGTCGTTCAGACCTCCCGATATATGGGTGGTCTGAGCGGCGTCAGAACCGATTTGGATGACTTTGACGAGAATGTCGGTGTCGCCGCTTGGTTGCACGTGAGGTGCGGAGGTTGAGCTTCAATGACAAATGCTCTGAGGTTTCGGGCTTGCTCCTTTCCAGATTCTTCTTCCTGCACTGTGGTAAGCGCGTGAAGTTCTTCCAGAGCTATCACTCCGGCGGTGCAATCTCCACGGATCCGGAGAACACCAGCTGGTATCAGCATCTTCAATACCAAGTAGCCATAATGAGCAGCAGCCATGAACCTTGTCGAGGTGTCTAACTGACACCTCCCCCGGACCTACTCGGGAGTGGTTCGCGGAGGTTCGATGTGTTATCAGGGTGCTAGTCCTAGCAAGATCACACACAATAGACGATGAACACGAGGAATTTACGTGGTTCGGGCCGCCTAAGCGTAATACCCTACTCCATGGTGGTTTGTGTGTTGTATTCCATGAGTCTGTATCTTAGCCTGAGCGAAGTTGTCTAAGTCGGTGGCCACTCGGTCCATTTATAGTCCAAGGTCGAACAGCTTACAAGTGGGGCCCGAGGCCTGACAAGTGGCCCCGGGCATACCAAATCCTCCCTAAGATCTAGGCGTAAATGTTCTCCCCTGACAACGGCTTCAATGTGCAGTCTGCCCATACCCTGCTGCGGGGCTACGAATAGTCCCCTCATCATGGTTGGCCATGTCTTGTCTGTCCCGTCGGGGCTTCTCATTGGTCCGTCGTACGTAGTAGTTCGGCTCTGACAAGTCATGACAAGACCGGCCACAGTCCACTTGACTTATGAGTGCAATCTCCCGCTCACCTAGGGAACATGCGCGTCCTAGATTTGGCATCTCGGGCATGCCTCCCTTCTCTTATCCTTCCGTGGGAATGCTCAGGCTCAGTGCCACCTAACACGTGGCACCTCCCAGACCTTACCTAAGTAGGATGCCCAGTTCCGGGAGTTTGGGCCCGGAGCTCCCGAGGCCGGTCGCTCCGGATCCTATGAGGGACGTCCAAGTCCAAGAGGTTGGATCCGGAGCTACCGGGATTGTCGCAATATCGGACCCTTTTCCCAGGTGGGGAGGTCCGGAGCTGCCATTGTAGCGGCCTCGCTGGATCATTCCCCGGCGAGGTGGTGGGCCCAGGGGCGCGGTTGGCGTGGAGGCACTGGACTTTCCCTCGATGGGAGACGCTACTGTTCCACTTTCCACGTAGCGCTCTGGGCCCATGTCAGGCCTCCCCCGGTGGGGGTGGGCCTAGTGTTCTTTTATCCCTGTACCCAGGGATATTTGGTTCACTAGGCACCGAAAAACTTGTATAAGGCTAGCCTGCCCAGAATGTCGTCGAAGGGTAAGTTGATCTGAGCAACGTCAAAGACCAACTTCTCAGTGCGATAATTCTACGGATTCCCAAAGGTTACGGGGAGAGTAATGGCACCAAGTGGGGTTATGGCCACCGTACCTACTCTGGAGAAAGGTCGGGAGGGGCGAAGGTCTGAAGGTCAGAGCTGAAGCTTGACGAAAGCTTCAATGCTTATGAGGTTCAACACCGAACCTCCGTCTACCATCACGTGGTGGAGTTGGATGTTGTTGATGGTCGGATATACCATCAATGGTAGTTGGCCAGCTCCGATCATATTCCGAGGGCAGTCTGATGCGTCGAAAGTGATGGTAGTATCCATCCATTTTCGGTGCGGCTCTGCCCTAGCGGTGGGAGCCACCGAGGACATGTCCCACCGCATGGTCTTGAGGACGTGGTGGGAGGTGATGTCCCACGAACCACCAAAGATGGTGTTCATGGTTTTCCGACGTTCATTGTCGGAGACGTCGGAGTCATCGTCGACCGAGGTGTAAACATCCTTCAAGACCTTTTTAAGGTCCTGAAAGCCTAACTCCTCTTCAGCCGGAGCTACGTCGACTTTCTGCTTTCCTTCCCTTTGTCAGAAAGGAACTTCTTCCCGGCGCTTGTTGTAGCGCTCGACAAGGTTCTGGACCTCTCGGCAATCTTCCAGGTTGTGGCTGTTCGACTTATGTATAGGACACCACAATTTGGAGTCGCCGCCATCTTCAGATGACGGTCGAGGTCGTTTCTCGGGGCGTGGCCCCCGGCCACCCGGAGTTGCAGCAACTGTAGCAGTAGGTGTGCCGATCGATTGCTTTTTCTTGCTGTTGGACTTTTTCTTCTTTTTGTCACTCCAAGAGGTAGTGGCTTCACCCTTGGAGGATTTTTTATTATCCTCCGGAGGTGGTTTTGAGTGCATTTCACGGCCTTCCGCAGCTCTGGCACACTTGTCTGCCAAGCTAAAGTGCTCCGTGACGCTGGTGATCTCCTTGATCGTCAGCTTCTCCAGCATCTTCTAGTATCGTATGCCGTGTCTAAATGCCACAATAACAGAGGCACTGGAGATAGAAGGAATAGTGTTTCGCACCTGGGAGAACCTCTGGATGAAGGAACAATGAGAGACTCCCCCCTTCCGCGTGACAACAAAAAGGTCCAGTTCACTGCCTGGTCGGGTGTATGAACTCTCGAAATTGGCGGTGAACTGTTGGCACAGTTCCGCCCAACTGTTGATGGAGTCGGTAGGAAGGCTCATGAACCAGGACCTAGCGGTCCCAGTTAAAGCCACTGGGAAGTAGTTGGCCATTATGGCCTCGTTACCTCCGGCCGCAAGGATTGCAGTGGAGTAAATCTCGAGAAACTCCATGGGATTGACAATCCCGTCAAATTTCTCTGGTAGGTGAGGCTAGAACTTTTGTGGCCATCTGACCATGCGTAAGTGCATGGCCAGGGAAGAACAGCCTCCTCCTACTTCCTCAGCAGCAGGACTATCTCAAGCCTCTCGCCTTTTGCGAGCACACTCGATATGGACGCGGCTGTCCTGTTGATGGTAACGGCGATCAAGCTCCGCCCGGAGGTCATTAGTTGAAAGCCTGGTTACCGTATGGGTGCGTCGCGCCCGGGAAGGCAGCGATGTCACTTGTCGAGACGCAGCACGCCTCCTATTTTGGGAAGCGTGCGGACCAAGTCTGCCCGACACAGTCCGATGCTGCGATGGGGCCCGCCCCCAGGGGGGAGGACCTTGGTTGCTGATGCGATCGGCTGCTGCTGCAACCAAATGCTCCACAACAGCCCTCCACTACTCCATTGCACCCTGAGATGCGCCTAGAGGTGGTGGGTGTTGGAGAAGAGCATGCGCTGCATGGAGCGCGTGTTCAGGATTGTTGTTATTCGCTGATGCGGTGACCGGCGCAGAAGCTCCGTCTCGTAGACCAGCTTGATTTGCTGGTGCATACGGTGGCGGCGGAGGCATGACTCTTGCTGGAGCCGTGGCACCTGCTGGTTGTTGCATGTTGGAGGGATTGCCTCCAGCAGGTTGCGCAATAGAGTTGTCGTTGGATGATCCAGCTGCAGAGTTCACCATCTTCGAATCTCGAGCACCCCTTTCCTGGCGCGCCAACTGTCGAAGTGTTTTTTCTGGCAATTCTCCTGATACTACCGTTGGTAGCTCGCGGAGTTTGTAGTTCGGTATTGGGTGCGCAATTCCAAAGAGTATGACAAATGGACACAAGGATTGACGTGTTTCGGGTCGCCTTAGCATAATACCCTACTCCACGGGATGTGTAGCTGTTGTATTGAGCGTCTAAGAGTCTAGAGCTTCTGGAGATTCTACAGTTCAGAGATCGTGCCCTCCCCCCCCCCCCCCCCCCCCCGAGTCCCTTTGTGTATCTTCAACCAGTCCTTTTATAGTACAAGGACTGGTCGTTACACCGTTAGCCTGACCCGACAAGTGGCCCTGGCGGTTACTGATGTTTAATACATAATTAATGAGATTAATTACCCTTAATAGCGTGCTATCGGGACTTGACAGTGCCTTCAATGGTATTAAGGGCATTCTGATCGTGTGTCATTAATATAGTATTAATGACACTTAATCAGGTATTGAAGTCTTTGATTGCCCTTTGAAGGTCTGAGCCGTTGGGGGTTCACCAGCCTGATTGTTGAGGTTGAAGGTCCGGCGGTTTGGACATGTGGTAGCTTTGGAGCTACTCGTCTAGGACGGGTAGGTCCGGTGTAGATGTACACATGTCGATACCGGAGCTTTCCTCTGTCGGGGGTTAGGTCTGGGGGTGCTGCACACGTGTTTAGCCTGGAGCTATCCCATGTGTGGGATGTAGGTCCGGTTGCACTGTATACGTGGCAGCACCGGGACTAACCATAGATGGGAGGCAGGTCTGGTCCCGTATGACATGTGGGGACTTCGTAGTTCTTCAACTAAGACAGGTGAAATCCCTTTGGTCTTTTTGTAGCCCCAAGGGGTATACGATACACAGGGTATCGACATATTGCTTTTCAAATGTTTTAATGTACTTTCCAGCACTTAGCCTTTATCATTGTCGTCATTTGTATCAGCTACATGTCTACTTTCCACACTTGTTGAGTACGACATGTACTCACTCTTGCAATCCCCCCAACAGTTGGAGGTCAGGATTGGGAGTATTACGTTAAAAATGAGAAGTTCTTGGTCATATCTACTAGCTTTGCCTGTGGTGTTATTGGGGTTGCGCTATCCCTTTTGCTTAGATTGCTCTGTTTAGTTTATTTCTGCTACATTAGTTGAACTTGTAATTAATAATCATTAGAGTTTGTATTCGAGGATATTCTGAATTTGTAATAAAAGTGGTTAATTAATATTGTTTTGTGGTAATTTTCTGTATATCCTTTTGTGATTGCACCCGTGTATGTGTGTTGAACATCCTGGGAACACATATGCGTTCACTTGGTTCATTTTTGGAGCTGGGTGTCACAAATTGGTATCAGAGCCACAGGTTGACCGTAGGACGCAGCCTACATAGAATGGACACTTTATAGCACATAAGAGCACTCAGGAACAGATGTGTTTTTGCTTGAAGTGTTATTTCCTATATATATTGTTTGCTTGTGTGCTTAATAGAGGATTATGCGATGCTTTAGCATTGCCATGTCCACCTAGGCTAGTATAGCTAGTTGTTTAGTTTCATATCTCTTGATGCATTTAGTTGGGGATGTTTCTAAATTCTTACCTATTGCTTTCCTTCAAATCGTGAGGACTCGCAACTAGAGGGATATCAATGATGAGGAGCAGAACCATGGAGTACCTCATAACAACAATGGACAAGGACCTTCTCATGGAGCTATCAATATTGAGCAGCTACTGGCTATGCAGAACCAGCTCATGCAGACCATGATACAGTCTATGGGACAGCTGCAGGCTGGTAACATCAATAATCAGCCCCACATGCCTCCACCGTCACCCCTGCCTCCCCATAACCGACTGGGAGAGTTTATGAGGACTAGGCCGCTAACCTTTGCTCAAGCTGCCGACCCTATGGATGCCGATGATTGGATCAATTCCGTGGAGAAGAAACTTGCTATTATCCAATCCAGTGAGCGGGAGAAAGTGCTATTTTCTTCTCATCAACTCGTTGGAGCAGCTTCGGATTGGTGGGATTCTTATTGCAATACTCATGAGAATCAAGAGAGGATCACTTGGGCAGAACTCAAGGAGAACTTCCGTTCTCATAATGTGCCTGACGGAGTTATGATCTTGAAGAGGCATGAATTTGAGAACATGAGGCAAGGAAGGTCGAGTGTGGGTGAATACCTCAATAAATTCACTCAACTTTCAAGGTACGCGCCTGAGGATGTGAGCCAAGACAACCGGAAGCAATACTTATTCATGAGGGGCTTGAACAATGAGATCCAAGTGCAATTGCTCAATTGTGACTATGCAAATTTCTAGAAGTTTGTGGACAAATCAATTGTGGTTGAGAACAAGATTCGTGAGATGGAACAGGATAACAAGAGGAAGGCACCATATCAAGGATAGCAACAAGGAAGCAATTTGCGCCCTCTCTTTGCACCACCTAATGCGCCTTATTTCGGCTCCTCTGCGCCTGCTCATCACCCAGGATATGCACCGCGACCAACTCAGTTTGTGCAGCAACACCCTGTCATACAAGCACATAGGCCTCCAATGCCCTATGCACATCGAGCCAACTTTCCTGGTGCAAACGTTCAGAATCAAGTTCGTCCAAATTCTGGTGGAGTTAAGAAGTGCTATAAATTTGGAGAAGCTGGACACTTTGCACATCAGTGTCCTAAGTCAGACCTTGGTCAAGGAAGCAATGCGTCGGGGCAAAAACCAAGACCTAATGGAGGAGCGCCACAAGGGAATTGTGGACAACATAATTTAGCTCATGGCAACGTGAACCATGTCTCTATGGAGAATGCTCAACAAGCGGATGATGTGGTCATTGGTATGTTTCTCGCCAACACCAACCCCGCGACTATGTTGTTAAATTCTGGAGCATCGCACTCATTCATTGCATCAAAATATGTTGCCAAGTATAGTTTGCCTATGTCACATATGATGTTTACTCTATTGGTTAAGTCTCCTGGAGGAGAGATGAGGACAAATATAGTATGTCAAAAAGTAAGCCTCAGAATAAGGGGGGTAGACTTCTCCGCCAACCTCATTGTTTCGGTTTCCCAAGGATTGGACATTATACTTGGTATGGACTGGTTGAGGAAGCACAATGGAGTTATTGAGTGTGTCACGAAAATGATAAAGTTGACCAATAAGGAAGGGATCACCGTAGAATTCGAAGCATCTCAAACCGCACCAAAGCAACTAGAGCTGAATCATATGGACGTTGCCGCAATTGAGGAGATTCCGGTGGTGTGTGAATTTTTTGATGTTTTTCTGGATGAGCTGCCAGGTATGCCACCTGATCGAGACATTGAGTGTGTTATTGATTTAATATCTAGAACTGCTCCTATAGCTAAGAGGCCATATAGGATGCCTCCTATGGAATTAGCGGAGCTCAAGAAGCAGATTCAAGATCAACTAGAGAAGGGTTTTATTTGCCCAAGCTCTTCACCTTGGGGAGCGCCTGTGCTGTTTGTTGACAAGAAGGATTGGTTGCAAAGGATGTGTGTAGATTACAGAGCTCTCAACGAGGTGACCATCAAGAACAAGTACACCTTGCCACACATAGAAGACTTGTTTGATCAGATGAAGGGTGCTTGTGTCTTGTCTAAGATTGATTTGAGGTTGGGATACTTTGAAATGAAGATTAGACCATCGGGCATACCCAAGACAACTTTTAGGACACGGTAAGGATCTTATGAGTACACCGTGATGTCTTTTGGATTGAAAAATGTGCCTTCCTACTTTATGTACCTCATGAATTAAGGTCTTCGTGGAGTACTTGGATAGGTTTGTAGTGGTATTCATAGACGACATAATGATCTACTCAAAGGATGACAAGGAACATGTGGAACACTTGAGACTTACGCTACAGAAATTATGGGAGCATCAATTGTATGCCAAGTTCAACAAGTGTCAGTTTTGGTTGAAAGAGGTGTCATTTTTGGGTCATATAATGTCATGAGGAGGAGTGTCAGTTGCCCCAAGAAAGGTGAGGGACGTGTTGAAATGGGAACCCCGCAAAACGTAAAGGAAATAAGGAGTTTTCTTGGAATGGCTGGATATTTACCGCCGATTTATCAAGGACTTTTCAAAGATAACCAAGCCAATGACGGAATTGCTAATGAAGGAGAGGGCTTTCCAATGGACTCAAGCTTGTTAAAACAATTTTGAGGAGTTGAAGAAGAGGTTGACAACAGCCCCAGTTTTGGTACTGCCGGACGTGAGCAATAGTTTTGATATTTATTGCGATGCATCGAGGCAAGGAGTTGGATGTGTGCTCATGCAAGAAGGTCAAGTGGTCGCCTATGCGTCAAGACAATTGAAGAAACATGAGCAGAATTACCCAACACATGATTTAGATTGCAGCCGTGGTACATGCGTTGAAGATTTAGAGATACTATATCCTTGGACATAGGTGTAAAATTTATACGGATCACAAGAGTCTTGAGTATATTTTCACACAAACAGATCTGAACATGAGGCAACAGAGATTGTTGGAGCTCATCAAAGATTATGATTTAGGAATCAACTATCGCCCAGGAAAACCCAATGTTGTGGCTGATGCTTTGAGTAGAAAAGGAGTAAGTCACCAACTCACGGTTCAAGAATTACCATCCGAGTTATATAAGGAGTTCGAACGGTTGAACCTCGGGTTTGTAAATGAGATGGAGATGATGGAGTTAAACCCAACCTTAGAGCAAGAAATACGGGAACACCAAACTAAGGATGAGGAAATTCAAGAAATCAAGGAAAGGACCAGAGAGGGGAGATAATTCAGATTTGATGAGGATGAACATGGTACTCTATGGCTTGGTAAGAGGATTGTCGTGCCTAATGTGAAGCGTATTCGGGAGACAATGTTAAAGGAGGCACATGACTCGCCATACTCGATTCACCCCGATTGCACGAAATTGTAAAAAGACTTGAAGGCTTGTTATTGGTGGGATAGCATGAAGAAGGACATAGCTGAATATGTAGCTTTATGTGATGTGTGCCAATGAGTTAAGGTGGAACATCAAAGGCCAGCTGGATTATTGCAACCATTGAAGATCCCGGAATGGAAGTGGGAAGAAATTGGAATGTACTTCATAATTGGGTTACCACGTACTCAGTCCGGTTACGACTCAATTTGGGTAATTATTGATCGCTTAACCAAGTCAGCTCATTTTTCCCTGGGAAGACCAAATATACAGCTGCACAATTGGCCGAAATATACATGGAGCATATTATGTGTCGAAACAGAGTACCGAAGAAGATAGTCTCGGATAGAGGTTCTCAATTTACCTCCAGATTTTGGCAAAAATTGCATGAAGCATTGGGAACAAGGTTGAACTTCAGTTCGGCATATCACCCTCAAACGAATGGACAAACCGAGAGGACCAATCAAATTTTGGAAGACGTGTTAAGAGCTTGTGCTTTAAAGCATGGGAAAAGTTGGGACAAGAGCTTGCCATATGCAGAATTTTCATACAGCAATAGTTACCAAGCAAGTTTGAAAATGTCACCCTATGAAGCACTATACGGAAAGAAGTGTAGCACACCTTTGTTTTGGAATGAAACAAGAGAGAACCAAGTATTTGGTCCTTATGTGTTACAAGATGCTGAAAGGCAAGTTAAAATAATTCATG
This sequence comes from Tuctoria greenei, assembly GCA_036927565.1. Lineage (NCBI taxonomy): Eukaryota > Viridiplantae > Streptophyta > Magnoliopsida > Poales > Poaceae > Tuctoria > Tuctoria greenei. Next base: position 198,467,677 of record JAYESD010000003.1, on the reverse strand, counting down.
AAAACCTAAGGGCTACTCAGTCGCAGCAAAAAGGCTATGCGGATAATAGGCAAAGGAATATGGCATTTGAAGTTGGTGATTTTGTATACGACAAAGTGTCACCTATCTGAGGGAAACGATGGTTTAACGTCAAAGGAAAACTGGCACCTCGCTATATCAGGCTGTTTAAGATTCTGGACAAGCGGGGAGAGGTAGCTTATCGACTTTAGCTGTCGGCGTATCTCCATGATGTACACGACGTGTTTCACGTGTCTCGACTCAAGAAATTTCTAAGGGTGCCGGAAGAACAGGTGCCGATGGACGAGTTATAACTTCAGCAGGATTTGTCCTATGTCGAGCAACCTATCAAGATCTTGGACGTGAAGGAAAGGGCCACGAGGAATAAGAGGGTTCGTTCGTGCAAAGTCCAATGTAACCATCATACGGAAGCCGAAGCTACGTGGGAATGTGAAGAAGACCTGAAGGCAAAATTCCCTCATCTTTTCTCCACGCTATCGAATCTCGAGGGCGAGATTCACTTTAAGGGGGGTAGGTTTGTAACACCCTCAATTTTTTCATCATGCATTGCATACATGTTCATGCATTAAACATTAGTAGAATAAAGGAAAGATAATAAAATATAAAACATACATATACAAGATATGTGTATCAAAAGAAGAAACAAAAAATAATAATATAAAACATGTATTAGTGAACAAATATAAAAATAATAATAATATATTTAGAAAAATATGTGAAACCTAAAGAAAGAAAAAAAAGATTCCAGAAACTTCCGGAAGTTTCTATGGCAAACTTTGCTTCACCCCTGGAAGGTTCCGGGCAAACAGCGCCCGGACGCACCAACTGGCACCGAGCCGGTGCCAGGCTGCCGCCTGCGCCCGTAGCCGAGCCGGCCTGGCCGAGCGGCCCGCCCGCCCTGCGCTGGCCCAGCGACCCCGTGACCGAGTCGGCCTGCCGTGCCGCGGCCGGGCTCCGCCTATAAAAGCAGCGGGTGGCCATCGTATTTCTCGGCAAAAGCAAGCAACGCAGCCGCCACAAACCCTAGCCGCCATAAAAAAAAGAGAGACCAGAGGCGCCGCCAGGAGAAAAAAAAAGGGAGAAGAAAAGAGAATGAAGAAGAGGAGGGTGCCGTCATCTGCCGAAGATCGTTGTCGTCGTGCCGCAGGACGACCGCTGTGCCATCCACTTCGTCTATGCGTCGCCTTCGTCCCGCGATCTTCGAAGCCTTCGCGTATAGAGTAGGATATGTTTTCCGATGCGAGTTTTAGAGAACATATTAGATCTAATGACTGGAATTCAATTTTAGTTGCATCATCTATTTATTGTCAGCAACATTAATCCCTGCTAAAACCCCCGTAAACTCACATAAACACGAATGAACTAGTTGCATCTAATCAATAAACAACCATAGTTAATTAATAGTTGAACTTTGCATGCATGCATGTCATCGCATGTTGATTAATATGTGTGCATCATGTTGATTTGTATGTATTTTCTTGTATGTTTGATCACGAGTAGAGGGAAGTGCCCAAGAGGTCGTTACGAGGATTTCCAGAACCAAGACTCCGAAGCGCTTGAGCAACCCTATCTGTCAGGGCAAGGAAAGTGTCCTTAAAGCATATTGATCCTGTTTTAAAATAAATTTTTTGTTGCAAAACTGCATTCTGTGTCAATTTGATTGGGAAATCCTATGGTAGGAAGTTTACTAGATTTTTTTAACCACCCTTGTCACCTGGAATTATGGTAGAGAGTTGGGATGGGTTTTTTACGTTTTTGCTTCGCTTAATTAATTGGGATGGGAAAAAACACTACACATTTAATTATGCATTAATGATATTTTGGTCAATATGATATGGTAATGGGTGATCTAAGCAAGCCTGGTATGTGGATGGGTTGGATGTCATGGTGGTTTGCTTGCTTTAGATCTAAGGACCGGTTCATGCGAGAATAAGCCAGGACAACAGTGCCACCACGAGGCCAAGTATGGGTGCGGCGTAGTTGATTAATTAGGGCATTGCTAGTGCTATTTGGACAATTAAGAATGCTCGGGGAATGGGTAGTCAGATTGGGTTTGTTGATGATTGGTGGGACTACCCCGGGATCCGAATGGCTCAAGAGGGGGCCCTTGGTTGAAGATGTGTTCCGTAGGAGACATCGCCACCGGTGAAACCTCAGTGGGGTCTAAATAGGCTAGTAATCCCTTTGTAAATTCTATTTTGTGATCTCTTGGCCACACACCAACGGAAGTGTGTAATGTGACCGACGGGTCATGGGCATACGGGAGGTTCTTGGTCACCGAAAAGTGATGAAATCACAAACACGTGGGTAAAGTGGTACAAACTCTGCAGAGTCTAATAAAACTATCGTGATAGTTGTGCTCCCGGTTAAGAGCACCTGGACAACTTCGATGATTAGAGGGAACCTGATATTGGGATGGTTTTTGGGAAGGTTATGGTTTGGTACTGGTTATGGGATTGTATTATGGTTTATGGCAATGGTTATGATTAATGGTAATGTGAAATATGGGATATGTTTTTGAATTATGATGATTACATGGTTTATAATGCCTTTATTTCATATACATATAATATATTGCTTTTCAAATGTTTTAATGTACTTTTCAGCACTTAGCCTTTATCATTGTCGTCATTTGTATCAGCTACATGTCATACTTTCCACGCTTGTTGAGTACGACATGTACTCACTCTTGCAATCCCCCCAACAGTTGCAGGTCAGGATTGGGAGTATTACGTTAATAATGTGAAGTTCTAGGCTGTGTCTACTGTCAGCTTTGCCTGTGGTGTTATTGGAGCTGCGCTATCCCTTTTGCTTAGTTTGCTCAGTTTTGTTTATTTCAGCTGCATTAGTTGAACTTTTCATTAATAATCATTAGAGTTTGTATTCGAGAATATTCTGAATTTGTAATAAAAGTGGTTAATTAATCTTGTTCAGTGGTAATTTTCGGTATATCCTTTTGTGATTGCACCCATGTATGTGTGTTGAACATCTTGGGCACACATATGAATTCACTTCGTTCATTTTTGGAGCCGGGTGTCACACCAAAGGGATGCCAGTGGTGATGATGACAATGTTGAGGTTCCTATGAACATCAACCTTGGACCAGATGCTAGCAAAATGGAGCGCCTCATAGATATGCAAAACCAGCCCACGAAGACGATGATGCAAACTTTGGGACAGCTGCAAGCCAACAACAACAACCAAAACCACATGCCTGCGCCACCACCGCTGCCGCCAGCCCCGCCTCCTCATAACCAGATCGGAGAGTTTATTAGGACCAGGCCACCTACCTTTGCTCAAGCCAATGATTGCATGGAAGCTGATGATGTTGTGATTAGTATGTTCCTTGCAAACTCCAACCCTGCTACTATATTATTTGATTTTGGATCATATCATTCATTCATCCCATTGAAGTTTGTTGCAAAGTATAATATGCCTATATCATACATGAAGTATACTATCTTGGTTAGTTCTCCTGGAGGAGATATGAGGACAATATAGTATGTCCAAAAGTAAGTCTTAAAATATGGGAGGTAGATTTCCTCGCCAACCTTATAGTTTTTGACTCGCAAGGATTGGACATATACTCAGAATGGATTGGCTACAAAAGCATAATGGAGTGATACAGTGTGCCACATGAACAGTGCAATTGACAAATGGTGAGGGGGTCAGTATAGAATTCAAGGCAGTTCAGCCAACAACTGGAAAGGCAATGCAAAACCTTACGAAAGGTGTGACATTGGATGAAATTCTGATTGTTCTCGAGTATCCATAGGTGTTTCTGGAAGAACTACCAGGTGTGCCACCTGATCGTGACATCGAGTTTGTCATTAATTTAAGACCTGGAACTGCACCTATAGCTAAAAGGCCATATAGGATGTCTGCTAATGAATTAGTGGAGCTCAAGAAGAAGATTCAGGAGCAACTAGAAAAGGGTTTTATATGCCCGAGTTCTTCACCATGGGAAGCACCAGTGCTCTACGTAGATAAGAAGAATGGATCCCAAAGTACGTGCATAGACTACAAATGTCTCAATGAGGTAACGATCAAGAATAAGTATTCATTGCCCCGAATAGAAGATTTGTTTGACCAAATGAAGGGAGATCGAATATTTTCCAAGATTGGTCTTCAATAAGGGTACTTCCACCTGAAGATCTAACCTGCAGACATACCCAAAACAGCCTTTCAAACACAACATGGGTCATATGAGTACACTGTTATGTCATTCGGGTTGACGAATGCACCTGCTTACTTCATGTACTTCATGAATAAAGTCTTCATGGAGTATTTGGATCAGTTCGTCATAGTGTTCATCAATGATATCATGGTATACTTGAGAAGCAAAGAAGATAATGAAAAGCATTTAAGGCTAACATTGCAGAAATTGTGAGAGCACCAGTTGTATGCCATGTTTAACAAGCGCCAATTCTGGTTGATAGAGATATCATTTCTAGGCCATATCATCTCCGAAGGAGGAATATTTGTCGATCCAGGAAAAGTAAAGGATGTGTTAAAGTGGAATCCAACACAGAATGTGAAGGAAATCCAAAGATTCTTAGGAATGGCTTGATATTATCACCGTTTCATTAGTGACTTTTCCAAGATAGCAAAGCCCTTGACTGAACTACTAATGAAGGAGAAACCATTCAAATGGACTCAGGCTTGTCTACACAGCTTTGAGGAGTTAAAGGGGAGATTGACCACTGCACCAGTGTTGACATTGCCGGATTTGAGCAAGAGCTTCAATATTTATTGCGACACATCGAGGCAAGGACTTGGCTGTGTGTTGATGCAAGAAGGCCTATTAGTAGATTATGCATCAAGACAACTAAAGAAACATGAGCTGAATTATCCAACGCATGATCTTGAACTTGCAGCCGTGGTACATGCTTTGAAGATATGGAGGCACTACATCCTTGGTCATAGGTGTGAGATTTACACAGACCACAAGAGTCTCAAATACATATTCACGCAAACACATCTGAATTTGAGGAAACGACGATGGTTGGAACTCATTAAAGATTATGATGTGAGGATCAACTATCACCAGGGAAAGGCCAATGTAGTGGCAGACGCCTTAAATAGAAAAGGAGCAAGCCACTGGCTCACTATTCGGGAGTTGCCATCTGAGCTATGTAAGGAGTTTTAACGATTGCATCTCGGATTTATGAATGAAATAGGAGCAATGGAAGTGAAAGTGAATCTAGGACTCCCTTGTGGGTTTTGGATGATTTATGACAAGCAATTGTGATCCTAACCTCTTTATTGAGATGAGTGCAGGCTTATGACAAAAAAATGAACAAAGTACCAAAAAGAAGGAAGAATGAGGAGCAAAGTGGAAATGAGCTCAAGGAAGAAGAGTAGTAGATTATTGTGTATGGAGTGTGTTAAGGAAACACATCTCAATAGCTCAACCACATTGAAACACACACATTGCACAAAGTTACACAGGACCGGACTAGTCCGACAGACACCGGACTAGTTCGATATCCTTTTTGACTAGAATCGGACTAGTCCTCCCCAGTGCGGACTAGTCTCAAAACACTTCACAAGTCACACAAAATCGGACAAGTACGATCACATCTGGACTAGTCCGATATTCTTTTTGATCCAAATCGGACAAGTCCGATGTGTACACGGACTAGTCTGAAATACCCTCTAACATGAATAGGACAAGTCTCCCAAGTGCGGCCTTGTCATCCTATACACTTAGGGTTTCACATAATCGGACAAGTCCTATGGCTATCGGACTAGTCCGAAGATTTCGAGTAGCGAAATCGGACAAGTTCGCTCCTAGCCGGACTAGTCCGATATTTCGGGACACTTAGAGTTTGCTACACACAGCACACCGGACTAGTTCGGTGACCACCACGGACTAGTCAGAACTTTCTGAACCCTAACGGTCACTTTTAGAAACCCATATAAATAGAGTTGTACGGCCATATTTTTACCACTCTCGAACCCTAACGCCGTCACACCTCCCAAGAGCCTCAAAAACCACATCTCTCCACAAAATTAAGTGCAACAACGATCAATCCTTTGAGGATTCACTCTAGATCATTGGAGAGACACGTTCATCACCCCATTGAGCTCTTGGTTTGATTCTCTAACACACTCCTGCGTTTTAATTGTAATCTTTTGAGTGTGTTTTGGTGGTATTTCGTGTTGTAATCCAAGGGAGCTCTCAACGTGTGAGAAGGCCCCTTTGAATTCGGTTATTCACCCCTTTGTGATTAGTGGAAGAGGATTGGCCTTCGTGGCGATCCGACGAGGGTAGGGTTAGAGAAGACCTGGTCCTTTTCTGGACTCCTCAACATGGACATAGGTTGCCTTCGTGGGAGCTGAACCACGGGATAAATCCTTGTGTCTTGTTCTTGGTGTTCAACGTTCTTATTTATCAATATAATCTAGGGTTTCACTAATCATTGCTTATCTCTCGTTGAATTGTTAAACATAAGATTTAATCTTGATATAATTTGATATATAACATTGAAATCTTCATTTGATTCTATACTTCCGCTGCATACATAGTAGAATCAATCTAATCAATCAAATTTGATCTACTTAGTCTGTGAACACCAGACTAGTCTGCACTTTACCGAACAAGTTCGATATCTCTGGCATTGAACTAGTCGTTAAGTGTTGCAGGATCCGACAATTTTCAGAAAGACCTATTCACCCCCCCTCTAGGCCACATTCAATTGGTATCAGAGCAGGTTCTTCAAGAAAGAGTCTAACCACTCGAAGAGATCATGTCGGAGATGAAGGACATACACAAAACCAACAACCAAGAGGAGGTTAACAACGACAAGACCCAAAAGATGGAGATGTACCTCGAAGCCATTCAAGACTTCAAGGATGATGATGAGGAGACGCTGGAGCTAAAGGCGCTGCTCAGAAAGAAGGCACTTTCCAAAGGGAAAGTGAAAGTTGAAGAGAAGAAGAAGGGGAGTAGTCACACCGACTACTACCGATATACTTTTAACTATGATCGTCTAAATTCCAATAACAGTCATTACTTTTCTATCCAACATGAAAATCCCCACATTTCGATGGAAGTGATTACTCAATGTGGAGGCATAATATGAAAATGCATTTGATTTCCCACAATCCAAGTCTATGGCATGTTGTATGCACAGGGATAGATATTCCGGACGACGACGAAGAGCTCACCCCAAGTCAAGAGCAGGCTATTCATAGAAACGCTCAAGCCGCAGCAGTAATCACCTCCTCACTCAGTTGGGACGAGTTCACCAAGGTTGATGGACTCGAAATTGCTAAGGAGATATGGGATACACTGCAAACTCCACATGAAGGTGACCGACATGTTCGTGAAGCAAAGATTGAGATGATCGAAGGCGAACTAGGAAGATTCGCAATTGAGGAAGATGAGTCACCTCAAGATATGTACAACCGATTGAAGATACTCGTCAACAAGGTTCGAACATATGGGAGCAAGAAGTGGAATGACCACGAGGTGGTAAAGCTCATCCTTAGAGCTTTTATGCCTCGCAATGTCACACTATGCTCCATGATTAGAGAAAGCCCCGGATACAAAAGGATGACTTCAGATGAATTTCTTGGAAAGATCATCAACTTAGAGATGATGGAGAAACAGGCAAAGCACGTCAAGGAAATTACCGACCTCACCTCGGCAAAGAAGAAAGGGGTTGCCTCGAAGTCCACCCTCAAGCCCCTATCCAAAGAAGCTAGAGAAGCACAACTAGAGGAAGACAGTGACGACGAGAGCAGTGAACTAGATGAAGATTACATGATATTATTCATGAAAAAGTTCAAGAGAATAATGAATAAAAGACAAGGTACAAAATCAAGTGAAGGAAAGTACAAGGACAGAACAAAGGAAAAGTTAAGGTGGGCATGCTATAATTATGTTGAGTACAACCAGTTTATTGTTGATTGCCCGTACGAAGAGAACAAGAAGAAGACAAAAGAAGCCAAGCCACAACCCAAGAAATTCTTCAAGAAGAAGAAACAAGCCGAACAAGCTGACATAGGGAAGGAGTGGGACTCAAATGATGAGTCCTCATCATCCGAAGAAGAAGAGATGGCTAGCATAGCTATTGAGAGCACGTCCAAGAAGTCTACACTCTTCCCTACACTCAGCACAAGGAAGGGAAATGGCACTTGCCTCATGGAAAAGGAAGGTAAATGCAAGGTAACCATCAAAGCCCCTTCCGTGCATTCCTACTCTAGTGATGATGAAATAAATAGTGATAATGAGGATATGCTTATTGGACTAGATAGAAAAGATGCAACAAAAATGAAATTTTTACTTGATCAACTTGTTGAGAAGGAGAGGTTAATTCATCGTCAAGAGGACATGATCATCTCCCAAAAGGAGGAGTATGTCGAACTTGACAAACTTCTAGAACTTGAAAAAGAGAAAAGCAATTCACTAGAGCTTGAGTTAGCTTCAAGCAAGGAAGCTTGCCTGAAGTTAACCAACTCAAATGTTGCAATCAAGGATCAACTTGCTAACCAGATCAAGGTAACAAGATCCTTGAAGTGCAAGTTGAGTCACTCAAGCTGAGTGAACCTTCCTCCTCTTCAAGTTCACCTTCTCAACCCACTAAAACTGATTTAGCTCATGCTTGTACATGTAAGAAAGGTGACACCAGTTTGAAGGAGAAGTCAACCTCCACAAAGGATAAACATCCTTCCCAATGTGGCATATTTGACAAGGAGAATATCAACTATGCACGTAGTGCATACTTGGTCCAAAGACCTCCAAACGTCAAATATGGAATTGGTTACTCTTATGGTGAAAAGCAGCATGCTAGAGGTCATAAGAATAACAAGGAGAGTATTACCTTTGTAAAAGGAAGACCCTCTCAAACTGGAAAGTCACAGATTAAAACTGTACCTGCACAGGAACATTGGACTAGTCTGGTCGATGTCTGGACAAGTCCGGTTCTCCGGACAAGTCCAGGCCCCCAGACTAGTCCGGTACATAAACAGCTATTGTTTAAAACCTTTGATGCCTCTTATGTGTTAAAGAGAAATAACTTTGGCAAGGTTTATGCTCATTATGTTGGGCCACGCCATGGGAACACTAAATCTCATGTGTGGTGCCCAAATGTATTGTAACTAACCTCCTAGGACCCAAGCAACCTTGGGTACCTAAAACCAAAGTATAATTTGTTTTTGCAGGCCTATTCCTCCGGTGGATCTAAATGGGTGCTAGACAGCGGGTGCACCAACCATATGACCGGAGAAAGAAGAATGTTCGTGGAATATGAAGAGAATATGGACCAAAATGAGGGCATCTACTTTGGAGATAACAGTCAAGGAAGAGTGTTCGGTACCGGTAAAATTGCTATATCATCTAAACACACACTTTCTCATGTTTTACATGTTAAATCCTTAGATTATAACCTGCTGTCCATATCTCAACTATGTGACAAAGGTTATAATTGCTCGTTCACTAACGAGGGTGTGACCGTCTCTAGGAGGAGTGATGATTCCATTGCATTCAAGGGTATGTTGAAGGGAAAGCTTTACCTTGTTGACTTCAACAAGGATAAAGCCGAACTTGACACATGCTTGATTGCAAAAACCAACATGGGTTGGCTGTGGCATAGACGGCTAGCACATGTTGGTATGAGGAATCTTCAAAAACTCCTCAAGGGTGATCACATCCACGGTTTGGAGGATGTTGTTTTTTAGAAAGACAGGACTTGTAGCGCATGCCAAGCCGGGAAGCAAGTTGGAGCACCTCATCCTGCAAAGAATGTCATGACTACGACAAGACCACTCAGACTACTTCACATGGACTTATTTGGTCCAATTGCTTACATAAGCATCGGCGGTAACAAATATGGTTTAGTAGTTGTTGATGACTTTTCTCGCTTCACTTGGGTTTTCTTTTTGCATGATAAGTCAGAGACACAAGGAACACTGAAGAAGTTCTTCAAGCAAGCTCAAAACGAATTCTCATTCACAATCAAGAATGTTCGAAGCGACAATGGCACGAAGTTCAAGAACACACAAGTAGAGGAGTACCTTGATAAGAGGGCATCAAGCACAAATTTTCAGCGCCATATTCCCCACAACAAAACGGAGTTGTTGAAAGGAAGAATCGAACACTCACATAGATGGCAAGAACAATGCTCGATGAGTACAAGACATCGGATCGATTTTGGGTGGAAGCGATTAACACTGCTTGCCACGCTGTAAATCGACTTTATCTTCATCGACTACTCAAGAAGACACCCTATGAGCTACTGACCAGTAACAAACCAAATATTTCATATTTTCAAGTTTTCGGCTCTCCATGCTATATCTTAAACAAGAAGCCTAGGACTTCAAAGTTCGCTTCGAAGTCCGATGAAGGTTTCTTGCTTGGTTATGATTCGAACACTTACGCCTATCGTGTTTTCAACAAGACCTCCGGACATGTTGAAATAGCACGTGACATAGTGTTCGATGAGACTAATGGCTCCCAAAAGGAGCAAGTTGATCCATGTGAACTAGGTAAAGAAGAAGCTCCTTGTCAAGCATTGAAGAGAATGGCTCTAGGTGAGGTTCGACCACAAGAGCCACCTCTACACGTACTTGAGGGAGATGAACCACAAGAGGAGATCAACGATCAAGGGGGAGCTTCAACACAAGATCAACCACAAGGATACCAAGATAATCAACAAGTCAACGAAGGCAATGACTCAGGGGGAGAAGCAGATAATCGTGAAGATACAACTCCTCAAGTGCCACACCCAAGAGTGCACCAATGCGTCCAAAGGGATCACCCAATCCACAACATCATCGGTGACATCCAAAAGGGAGTAACCACTAGATCTTGCATAGCTAACTTTTGTGAACACTATTCGTTTGTATCCTTTTTGGAACCACGCAGGGTTGAAGATGCATTGAAAGATCCGGACTGGGTGGTAGCAATGCAAGAAGAATTGAACAACTTCAAGCGGAACGAAGTTTGGGAACTTGTGGCAAGACCCAATGCAAACATTGTTGGCACCAAGTGGGTCTTCCGCAACAAACAAGATGAACACGGGGTGGTGACAATGAACAAGGCATGACTTGTGGCCAAAGGGTACTCACAAGTCGAAGGTTTGGTGAAACTTTTGCTCCAGTAGATAGGCTTGAATCTATTAGAATATTACTTGCATATGCTACTCACCATGATTTCAAGATGTATCAAATGGATGTGAAAAGCGCCTTCCTCAACGGACCAATCAAGGAAGAGGTGTACGTGGAGCAACCACCCGGGTTTGAAGACAAAGAGTTCCCCGACCACGTGTTTAACTTGCGTAAGGATCTCTATGGCCTCAAACAAGATCCTAGAGCTTGGTATGAGTGTCTTAGAGATTTCTTAATTGAAAATGGCTTTAAGATTGGCAAGGTAGACTATACACTGTTTACAAAGAATTTTGATGATGATCTTTTTATTTGTCAAATTTATGTTGACGATATAATATTTGGGTCAACTAACCAATCTTTTTGTGAAGAATTTAGTAAAATCATGACAGACAGGTTTGAAATGTCAATGATGGGAGAGTTAAAGTACTTTTTAGGATTCCAAGTGCGGCAACAAAAGGAATGGACGTTCATAAGCCAAACCAAGTACACGCAGGACATACTTAAGAAGTTTGGTATGGACAAGGCAAAGCCCATAAAGACCCCCATGGCTACAAATGGCCACTTGGATCTCAATGAAGCTGGACCTAACGTCGACCAAAAGGTATATCGCTCTATGATTGGATCTCTACTTTATTTATGTGCATCTAGGCCAGACATTATGTTGAGTGTATGTTTGTGTGCAAGATTTCAAGCCAACCCAAAAGAATGTCACTTGAAAGCCGTAAATAGGATCTTGAGATATTTAGTTCATACACCCAACCTTGGTCTTTAGTACCCAAAAGGCTCAAAATTCAATCTCATCGGTTATTCTGATGCAGATTATGCTGGGTGCAAAGTAGATAGAAAAAGCACTTCCGGCACATGCCAATTCCTAGGGAGATCCTTAGTTTCTTGGTCCTCCAAGAAACAAAATTCCATTGCTTTATCCACAGCCGAAGCGGAGTATGTTGCAGCCGAGAGTTGTTGTGCTCAACTCCTTTGGATGCGACAAACTCTAAGGGATTATGGTTACACTATGAACCATATTCCACTCCTTTGTGACAATGAGAGTGCCATCAAAATTGCCCACAACCCAGTCGAGCACTCTAGAACTAAACACATAGATATAAGACATCATTTTTGAGAGATCATGCCATGAAAGGAGACATAGATATTTCCCATGTCAATACCCAAAAGCAATTGGCTGACATATTCACCAACCCACTTGATGAAAAACGCTTTTGCGAACTTCGAAATGAACTAAATATCCTTGATGCTCGGAGCGTGGCTTGAAATGTTGCATACCTGTATGAATTCTTCAAATATGTTGATTGGATTGTGAAAATCATCTCTCTCATTTTTTCTCCAAAAAAACTATGTCAATTACTAGATCTTGGTGAATTATGATCATTGCTTGATTGTTGTATGCTTACTGATCATATTCATCAAGACTATTTGATGTGTTTTGCCTCTCTTTTCTCTAAATATGTACCTTCAAATATATATGAACGGGCTACAAATTCTTGCCTGGTGACCACGGACTAGTCCGTGGTTGCCCGGACTAGTCCGCCCATGCAGACAAGTCTGTAGAGTGTCGGTTAGGCCGGACTAGTCCGGTAGACAACGGACTAGTCCGATATAGCCCCTGGAAAAGTTTGGACTAGTCCGGTCATCTCCGGACTTGTCCGATTTTTTGTGTCCATAACCCTAGCCTCCACTAAACCCTAAATCCCTCACCTCCACTATTGCCTCACACACTCTCTCTCTCTTCATGCTCGAGCCCCCAAGGCGATTTCTCGATTTCTCCATCAAAACTTCGCAAGTTTGGGTGGGATTTGATCGACATTGCATCGGGACTGAAGCTCTGGGACTAGTCCGGCCTTCAACGTCCTCTTCTTCCAGCTCCACTCGTTTTCTTCTATAATCTTTCACCCTAACCCTAGAAATCCCAAATTCCTTCATTGTTGATCAAATAGCCTAGCATATTTCACTATATACATGCCTCCTTAATCTATTACGTTTATGCTACGCCTGTTATGCATTGGGAATCACCATTTGTCAAGTTTCCTAGCTTTTTGAGTTTGAATACCGGACTAGTCCGATCCGTGCATGGACAAGTCCGATATCCCTGACTAGTCAGTGCCTGGACACTGGACAAGTCCGACTTTTCTGAACTCAAAACCTATCTTTTCAATTCCTCAATGCAAGTCCTTGATATACTTTCACAACTATGCCTTGTACCATTCATTCTCAATCAAGCCTCTCATTCTCAGATCATGTCGAGCTCAAACGATGAAGTTTTCGATTTTGAGGCCGAGATGGACCACGAGATGGAACCTCGAACCCCAACGAGTCTCAGCAAGAAGCGCCAAGAGAGACCTACTGAGCCAACTCTGTCTCCTCCACAGGTTCGGAGGAAAGTGCTAGCGAAGAAGCCGGCCTCCAAGGTGCAAGCTTCTAGGACTACCACCAGTGGTGGTCCTAGCTCGGCAAGTGCCCGCCAAGCAAAGGGCAAGGGCAAAAGGGATTGCTACGGGTCCAGTTGGCCCGTTGAAGTTGCATGCTCCGAGGGAAGGGGTTCGGGACCCCACTGAAGAGAAATTCAATGGAAAGGGCAGAGACTCAGCTGCAAAGCTCAGGAGCATTAATTGCTATAGTCATCCAAAGCAGGCTGCAGATGGAAGATTCTGGAGCAATTTTCATGCTGACTATTACAGGGCTATTTACCTACAGATGAAGACACCAGTAATGCGCAGTCAGTGGATTGACTGGGCACATCTTGAGAAGAAGAGATGCTCTGCATTTGATAAAGTGATTGCAACAGCTGAAAGACATGGCTTGAAGGACCTCTTTGCCTTCAAGTACAATTGGAATGATGAAGTGGTGGCTCAGTTCTATGCCACTTGTTACTTTGCAAGCGATGAAGAAGAGAGAGTGACTTGGATGACTCATGGATCCAAGTACAATATCACATATGAAGAATTTGCAAGGATGTTGCATCTTGACACCTCAAGCAATGACTATGTGATTATTCACAATGTTGGTGTCATCGAGAAGGAAAAGATGAAGTTTCTCTATGAGCCCAACTCAAAGTTCATCCCTCCTTCCACGAAGAACATGAAGCCATTCTTTGTGGTGCTAAACGGAGTCTTGAGAAAGACAATAGCTCCTAAGGATGGGGGATGCAGGGAGTGTTCAAGGATACCTCAGAACTCTAATGAGGGTCATAAGCAAAAATCGCCCATTTGATGTGGCGGAATACATTTGGAATGACATGGTGAACATATCCTGCACTCGTAACAGATCATATGGCTATGCCCCTTATATCATGTACATGATTGAGAAAGTCACAGGGATCGAGTTTGTCAACGATGTGGAGCACACACCTCTGAGGCCTCAGAAGCCTCAACAAGTAAGTGTCCAGGCTGCTCCATCGCCAGCCTCCAGCCCTGAGGCACCGGTGAAAACAAGAGAAGATGCAAGTGCTGCACCTGCTGGTAGGGCAGCCCCTCAAAAAGGATCAGCTAGTGGGATCCTTAAATATCTAGCTGCAATCTTTGCCTCCTGCAAGAAGGCCGAAGTGAAGGCCCACAAGCTCAATCAGAAAAGAAAAGAGTACATGAGGTACATCAAGGCAAATGTAAAGCAAATTTGCCAAAAGTTGGAGATCGATCCCATTGGATCTCTAGTGATTTCTGAAGACTCCGACCCGGACATCACTGAGCTCGGGCCCTTGACCCCCTCCGAGCTTGCCTACTTTGGCGTTGGGGACTCGAGTACCTCCGCACCTCCTCCTCCTCCTCCTCATCAAGCTGAAGATGAAGATGATGAAGACGACGATGAGAGGACCGACAGCGAAGAGTGAAGACCCTAGGACCCTCCTTTCCTTCTTTTTGGTGTCTTGATGCCAAATGGGGAGAGATTGAGGGGGAGTCTTAGTCTTAGCTGTAGTTTGCGAGGAGAGAGTTCTATGTTTTTCCTTTTACCTCTTTTGTGGCTTGTAATGATTTCACAATGATCTTATGTTAATTATGGTTCTGTGTTGCAATGAGTTAATCCTTTGAGTAGTATTTGTGAAAACTAAGATTTTTCTCTAGAATGTCATATATGCTAATTAATGTCAATTATATCATTATCAATGTTTCAGTAAACTTAGTCATGCATCCCACCATAAGGAATGCACATATGGATAATACTTTTCACTGCTTGATGTATTTTGGATTCATATGTGCATGCTTTATGAAAATATCAATGTTTATCACATTTTGTGAAATCTCAATTGGTTGTCATCAATCACCAAAAAGGGGGAGATTGAAAGTGCATCTAGGACTCCATTGTGGGTTTTGGATGATTTATGACAAGCAATTGGGATCCTAACCTCTTTGTTGAGATGAGTGCAGGCTTATGATAGAAAAATGAACTAAGTACCAAAAAGAAGGAAGAATGAGGAGCAAAGTGGAAATGAGCTCAAGGAAGAAGAGTAGTAGATTATTGTGTATGGAGTGTGTTAAGGAAACACATCCCAAAAGCTCAACCACATTTAAACATACACATTGCACAAAGTTACACAGGACCGAACTAGTCCGACAGACACTGGACTAGTCCGATATCTTTTCTGACAAGAATCGGACTAGTCCTGCCTAGTGCGGACTAGTCCTCAAAACACTTCACAAGTCACACAAAATAGGATAAGTCCGATCACATCCGGACTAGTCCGATATTCTTTCTGATCCAAATCGGACAAGTCTGATGTGTACACGGACTAGTCCGAAATACCCTCTGATATGAATCAGACAAGTCTCCCAAGTGCAGACTTGTCATCCTAAACACTTAGGGTTTCACATAACCGGACAAGTCCGATTGCTATCGGACTAGTCCGAAGATTTCCAGTAGCGAAATCGGACAAGTCCCCTCCTAGCCGGACTAGACCAATATTTCGGGACACTTAGGGTTTGCTACACACAGCACACAGGACTAGTCCGAACTTTCTGAACCCTAACGGTCACTTTTAGAAACCCATATAAATAGAGTTGTACGGCCATATTTTTACCACTCTCGAACCCTAGCGCCGTCACACCTCCCAAGAGCCTCAAAAACCACATCTCTCCATGAAATTAAGTGCAACAACGATCAATCTTTTGAGGATTCACTCTATATCATTGGAGAGACATGTTCATCACCACATTGATCTCTTGGTTTGATTCTCTAACACACTCCTGTGTTTTAATTGTAATCTTTTGAGTGTGTTTTGGTGGTATTTCGTGTTGTAATCCAAGGGAGCTCTCAACGTGTGAGAAGGCCCCTTTGAATTCGGTTATTCACCCCTTTGTGATTAGTGGAAGAGGATTGGCCTTCGTGGCGATCCAAAAAGGGTAGGGTTGCAGAAGACCCAGTCCTTTTGTAGACTCCTCAACGTGGACGTAGGTTGCCTTCGTGGGAGCCGAACCACGAGATAAATCCTTGTGTCTTGTTATTGGTGTTCAACGTTCTTATTTATCAATATAATCTAGGGTTTCACTAATTTTTGCTTATCTCTCATTGAATTGTTAAACATAAGATTTAATCTTATATAATCTGATATATAACATTGAAACCTTCATTTGATTCTATACATCCGCTGCATACATAGTAGAATCAATCAAATTTGATCAACTTAGTCCGTGAACACCGGACTAGTCTGCACTTTACCGGACTAGTCCGATATCTCTGGTATTGAACTGGTTGTTAAGTGTTGTAGGATCCGACAATTTTCAAAAAGGCCTATTCACCCCCCACTCTAGGCCACATTCAGGAAGTAAACCCAACACTGGAATAGGAAATATGAGAGGTTCAAACAACATAGGAGGAAATCCAAGAGATCATGGAAAGAATCTAAGAGGGG
Organism: Tuctoria greenei; assembly: GCA_036927565.1. Lineage (NCBI taxonomy): Eukaryota > Viridiplantae > Streptophyta > Magnoliopsida > Poales > Poaceae > Tuctoria > Tuctoria greenei. The sequence goes on along the minus strand of JAYESD010000003.1, from coordinate 198,450,684 downwards.
GAGAGAATGGAGGTTTGACAAAGATGACAATGACACGCTATTGCTTGGGAAATGAATTGTTGTGCCTAACGTGAAGCATAGTCGCGAGATGATACATAAGGAGGCACATGACTCACCTTACTACATTCATCTAGGTTGTACAGAAATGTACAAGGTCTTCAAGCCGTGCTACTGGTGGGATGAGATGAAGAAGGACATAGCTGAATATGTTGCATTATGTGATGTATGCCAATGAGTGAAGGTTGAACACCAAAGCCTGGCTGAATTGTTGCAGACATTGAAGATTCTGGAATGGAAGTGGGAACACGTTGGTATGGATTTCATAGTTTGTTTACCGCTCACCCCGTCGAGATATGAATCAACATGGGTTATTGTGGATCGGTTGACCAAGTTTGCACATTTTATGCCTGTCAAAACTAGTTATAGCTGTGCGAAGCTGGCTGGGCTATATATAGGGAGAATAGTGTGTTTACATGGAGTACCTAAGAAAATAGTATCCGACAAAGTTTCTCAATTTAACTCTAGGTTTTGGCAGAAATTGCATGAGTCTATGGGACTTCAGTTGAATTTTAGTTCTTCATATCATCCCTAACCGGATGGACAAACCGAAAGGACAAATAGAATATTGGAAGGCATGCTAAGAGCATGTGCGCTAAGGTGTGGAGGAGGTTGGAACAAAAGCCTGCCATATATAGAATTCTTCTAAACACAACAGCTATGAAGCAAATTTGAATATGTCGCCATATGAGGCACTAAATGGAAGATGTAGAACGCCCCTGTTTTGGAATGACATAAGAGAAACCCAAGTATTTGGGCCTGATGTGATACAGAACGACGATAAGCAAGTCCAAATAATTCGTGAAAACTTGAAGGCTGCTTACTATTGACGGCTGTTATATACCAAATATCACCCATCAATATAACTCAATTATGTGAAGGAATTACCATTTCTTGCACACATCACCTTTCTGTTTAACCTATTTCCACTTGTACTTGGAGAAATAGTGCATGCAGGGAATTATTGTAGGAAATGAGGTAAAAGAGGGGGAGCAATAAAATATCATCCCAGCCAATCATGCACTGACATTTGGCATCACATGGATCTAATGGACCACAAACTGAAGTACTCGAGGTGATCCAATGGTGTAGAAACCATATCAAGGGATGGGACCCACTTGGTAGTGACCTGGAGAAAGCACACGTGAAATGGTGCAAAGACCAAGTCGGTCGACCCCCCTAGTCGGCCGACTTGGTCCTGGCGCAAAACTCAGTCAATCGCCATGTGTTGGCTCCTTCCGTCTTTCTGAATATGATGGTGACCGATTCGCGCGCATTTGGTGGTGGGAACTAACCCTTCTCCACCTATAAATAGGACCCACTACTCTCACCTCACACACACACCACTTCAATATTCATTCTATTGTATCCACTACTCTCCATAGGTTTAGAGGAGTTTAGGCTTTAGAGAGGAGAGTCTGTTGTCCATAGCCCAAGTAGGAAAGGAGTAGAAGGAGTCTCTTCCCAATTCGAAATTGGCAAAGGTATGGGTCTCATATTTCTATTTCTATTTATGACTTTAATCTTAATAAAGATCTTGTCTTTAGTCTTCTTTTATTCATATACTTCGATGAAGCATTTCTTGTTTGATTGTGGATTCCATGTATGTGGTAGGAGTAGTATTTATGATTATGCTATACCACTCTCATTATATCATCATTAACACTACAAACCCCCACTATAGTCTAATTAGTTATGACATGATGATGTTAGTATCAATGACTTATGCTATGTTTCAACATTGGTTCAATGATGTTTAGGTTAGTCATTGCCTTAGGATGGCTTGTGCTGCAACTCTTATGGTATTTACTTAATGTGCTAGCATGGTGCTAGGATAGATAATTAGTGTTGGATGTCTCGTAGACCCACATATTGAAGAGGAAGGCAGAAGGTGGTGATAGTCCTATCCGTCCTTGTAATCCTCCACGTTCACCTATGACACAAGCTCTTTGCGGGAGTTATCCTAGTATTGCTAGGGGTAAACCCCTGTACGATGTGTTGAACAACTTAGCATGAGAATTCACCACTGATATGATCATTAGTTTCTAACTTAGGCAATGCATATGTATACTAGAAGCATACTAGGAGTATCTACCCAACTCTTAGCTTAATTTCTCTTTGACCCATGTATCCCCCTTAGAATCGGATACTCTTGTGTGTGTCACACTACCTCCACATATCTCTTACCCATCCTCACTATAACCCTACCTAGACCATCCTATCCCTTCCATTTGATGATTGCTATGCTTCCACCTAGCCTTCCTTTGGGAGAATGTAAATGACACCTTTGGAATACTCTTTTAAGAGAAAATGCTACATCGATAGTTTCTGTGCACTTGCGGATTTTTATTTGTGACGTAAGAAACATTAACAAATATTTCTGGCGCCATTGCAGGGGAAAGAAGCCGAAGTATTGCATTTTATGTTTTTGCGTTTTAGTAGGATAACCCTTTTTGTTTTCACATTTTATATGAAAATAGGGTATTGTATGTCTGGTTTTTGCTTGCTAGAAAAGTTTGTTGAAGATCCCAAATCCCTTATGAGAAATCGACCTCGTGTTGTTATTCCTCACAAGCTTCTTGCGGCAAAGCAAACCAGCGCAACTGCACCAACAACCCAAATGCAAATCGCCCAGGAGACCATTAGTGAGTATTTGGCTCCCTCTGCTAACAATGTGCCTGTTGGGCCCACTGTTAACAGGAGAGACATGAACTTCGAAATCAAGACTGGCATGGTCACTACGGTGCAAGCCAACCCATTTTTTTGGGAAGGCTAATGAGGATGCAAGTGCTCACCTGCAACAATTCCTTGAGGTCTGCAACACTTTTAAGATCAAGGACATATCTTTTGATGTCGTTCATCTTAGGCTGTTTCCATTCTACCTTCTTGGGAATGCGAAGCAGTGGTTCTACGTGAACCGAAGTGCTGTAGACACTTGGGAGAAGTGTTCAACAGAATTCCTTGCCATGTTCTTCATGTTGGGCAAGACTAATGCACTACATGGAAAAATTTCTAGCTTCTAGCAAGATGCTAAGGAGTCTATTACCGGGGCTTAGGAAAGGCTCTAGAAATACATCCTGGCTTGTCCCCACCATGGGATGACGACTGGCTGATATCCAAAACTTCTACAATGGGCGGATCCATTATGCCCATGACCATGTTGATGTTGTTGCTAGAGGTGCCTTCGTGTCATTGGCGTGCCAAAAGCCAATGACTTAATTAAGAAGATGGTTTCAAACATGGGTTGGAGCAACGAGCGTCTCTATATGCATCAGTGTGGCATGCACACCTTGAAGGAGGTGGACGTGATCGCTGCCAAATTGGACCTCCTCATGAAGAAGATAGATGGACAAGCCAATGGGGACATATGTGGCAATGCCTATGCCCTAGAATCTCACATCACACGTGAAATTTGTGGCAACACAGGCCATTTGGGCAATGAATACCCAGAAACCCGTGAGGGTGCCTTATACGTAGCTAACAATGGGAACAACAATGGCTATCATCCAGGAGGTCAAGGGTGGGGCCAACCACACTGATTCTTTAAAAGAGGGTACAACAACAATGGCAACAATGGAAATAGACCCAATTTGAGAGAGCTTTCCATTAGCCAACTGAAGATAATCTATTCGCTGTGAAAGAAGTTGTCGACTAATGATAAAACCCTATAATGCATTAATGCGAAGATTGAAGGAATATCTTCGGCCTTCAAGAATCAATTGAGCTTCAACATGATGTTGCAAAGTCAGTTGGCTCAATTGGCAGCTGCTGTTCCACCAGTGAGAATGGCAACATGCTAGGATAGCCCGAACCTCCCGTGAAAAATGTCAACATGATTTCTCTACGGGAAGGTGAATGTGTCCTAGAAGGGGATAAATAGGCCTTTTTGAATTTTAGTCGGAACCTGCAACAGTTAGAAACTTGATCAAATACCAAGAAATCACACTAGTCCAGTAGAGTGCGGACTAGTTGCACGCGGAGTAGATTGATCAAGTTAGATCAATGATTACAATACAAGCACAGTACGCAGCGGAATATAGTATGTAAACTGAAAGTATTGAGTCAATGAAATTAAGTGTAGTACAAATTAACTTTGATTTGATTGTTTTAAAGTAAGATGGACAAGATCAAGCAAACCCTAGAATATGATATGAAAAACTTAAGAACAAGATTGACATAAGATTTTATCCCGTGGTTCAGTTCCCACAAAGGCAACCTACGTCCATGTTGAGGAGCCCAGGAAAGGACCTGGTCTTCACTGACCCTTGCCTCACCGAATCGCCACGAAGGCCAATTATTTTTCACTATCACAGGGGTAAATCACCAAGTTCAAGGGGCCTTCTAACAAGTTGAGGGCTCCCCAAGATTACAAGTCAAACACTACCAAGAACGCACTCTTAAGATCAACAATGAAACAACTAGAGTGTGTTAGAGATCAAACCCAAGAGCTCAAAGGTGTGAATCGTGTCTCTCCTTTGCCCCAAGATGAATCCTCAAGGATTTGATCTTTCTTGTGTTTGATTGCATGGAGATATGTGTTTTATAAGCTCTTGGAGGGTGTGATGGCGCTAGGAGTCAAGATATTGAAAGTAGGTTCGTGCACATCTATTTATATGGTGTTTCCAAAAGTTACTGTTAGGGTTTTGAGGGTCCGGACTAGTCTGTGGTGGAGTCCGGACTAGTCCGGTGTGCGGCGTGGAGGAAACCCTATGTTCTCAGGAAGATCATACTTGTCCGACTTAGGGCGGACTAGTCCGATTTAGGCTCTGGAAAAAGTTCGGACTAGTCCCGTTATCTTCGGACAAGTCCGGCTATGGTGATCTCCCTAGTGAATTGGGGAGAAGTCCGAATTTGGAGGACTTGTCCGATTTTAGTCAGAGAGGTTATCGGACTAGTTCAGATATTATCGGACTTGTCCGATGTTTGTGCAAAGAGGTGAAGTGTTGAGGACTAGTCCGCACAAGGGAGGACTAGTCCGATCTTAGTCAGAAAGATATCGGACTAGTCCATGGTGATATCGGACTAGTTCGGTCTGTGTAGACTCGGACTGTGCAGACAAGTCCGCATTGGGAGGACTTGTCCGATTTTGAACAGAGGGGTTATTGGACTAGTCCGGATATTATCGGACTAGTCTAGACCTATATAAATTAGTGCAGTAAGTGAGTTTTCTTGTGATTGAGCTATTGGGTTGTGTTTCTCCAACAGACTCCATACACAATGATCTAATCTATTTAGCTCTTTAACTCTTTTCCATATAGATCCTCATTGTCCTTTCTTTTTGCGCTTTCTTCATAATTTCTTTTAAGACCTGTGCTCATCTCAACAATTTGGTTAGGATCTCATTTGTTTGTCATAAATCAACCAAAACCCACAAGGGATACCTAGATGCAGATTCAATCTCCCCCTTTTTGGTGATTGAGGATAACCAATTGAGATTTCACAAAATATGATAGAGATACAAAATTTTTATAAAGTGTGCACATAGGGTTAGGTAAAAGTTAAGCAGTGAAAACATAGGTCATATGTGCACTCTTTATGGTGGGGTGTAAAACTACGTGAGTGTGAGCAATAATTGTGATGAGAATGAAGTGATTGACATTAAAATACCAATATCAAGCATATATGTCAATTTCAAGGCAGAACACAAATTTCATAACATAAGGAAAGTCATTCCATCACACCACAATACCAAAGATAGAGATAACAGTATTAAGGTTTTACAACCCAAGAGAGACACAAAAAGATACTCAAATGAAGTTATGAAGCTCTCATGTCCCAACCTACAGCTAGGACTAGTGACTCCCCCTCAATCTCTCCCCCTTTGGCATCAAGACAACAAAAAGAAGGAGAGGAGGAATCTAGTGGATCATTCCTCGCTGTTGGTCCTCTCCTCGTCTTCATCTTCATCTTCAGGCTGCGGAGGAGGAGAAGGAGCAGATCCACTCGAAGTGCCCCCAATGCGATAGTAGGCAAGCTCGGAGGGTGTCAAAGGTCCGAGCTCAGTGTAATCAGAGGCTGAATCTTTAGAGAATATTGGGGATCCAATAGGCTCGATCTCCAGGCTCTAGCAAATATGTTTGACATTTTCTTTGACATACCTCATATCTGCCTTCCTCGCATTGTTCAGCTTGTGAGTGCTCACTTCCGCCTTCTTGCATGAGGCAAAGATTGCTGCTAAGTACTTCAAGATTCCACTAGGAGACCCTTTTTGGCTAGGGGCCCTAGTGGTGGGAGCAGTCTTCTCATATCCTCTAGCTCTCCTCAGAGCTTCTTCACTGGATGCAGGGGATGGAGCAGCTTGGGCAGTGGCTTGGGGAGGCTTCTGGGGCCTCAAAGTTGTGTTCTCCACATCCTTCACGAACTCAATCCCTGTGACCTTCTCAATCGTGAACATCAAGTAGGGGGCATAGCCACAGGATCTGTCCGGAGTGTAGGAGATGCTGACCATATCATTCCAGATATAGTCAAAGATGTGAAACTTTCTATTCTTGCTTATAACTTTCATCATGGTCCTCAGGTAATCTTGGACACTTCCTGCATCCCCGTGTTTTGGTGCTATTTTCTTCGTCAGCACCCCGTTGATAACCATGAAGAAGGGCTTCATGTTCTTGGTTGAGGGGGGGGGGGGGGTTGTACTTCAGGGTAGTGTCATAGAGGAAGTCCATTTTATCCTTTCTTAAGACACCAATGTTGTGGATAGTCAACTCATTGTCGCTGGTGTCTTCTAGGTGAAGGAGTCTTGCAAAATCATGATAAGTGATAGTGTACTTGGATCCATGAGTCATCCAAGTCACCCTTTCCTCCTCATCACTCGCAAAGAAAAAAGTGGCATAGAACTGAGCAATGATTTCATCACTTCTCCACTTCATTTATAACCTCATCAAATGCTGAATAGCTCTTCCTCTCAAAGTGATTCCAGTCGATCCACTGACTGCAGACCACCGGAGTCTTCATGGTAAGGTACACTGAGCTGTAGAAGTATGCATAAAAATTGCTCCAAAATCTGGCATTGGCAGCTTTCTTGGGACGGCTGTAGCAATCAACAAATCTGAGTTTGGAAGCAGTGTCGCTTCCCTTGCCATTGAACTTCTCGTCGAAGGGATTTCTGTTTCCCTGCCTCAGAGCATGCTTCTTGAGAGGGCCAACTAGGCCCGAAGCAATCCCCTTTCTTTTGCCCTTCACTTGGCGAAGAGCCGCTGAGCTGGAGCCAACTGCGTCCTTTGCCTTAGACGTAGGCTTCTTGGCAAGCACCTTGCACCGCACCTGAGGTGGGGAAGGTGCAGGCTCGAAGGGATGCCCTTGCCTCTTTTGAGCGTGAGACTCCGAAGCGCGCGACAACAAGTCTTGTTCCATCTCATCTTCAAAGTAGGAGATGTTCTCGTTTGACATTGTCTTGAGAGAGTATTGCACAATGTATGGATAAGAATTGATGGCAAGGAGGTGCATTGAGAAATGAGAAATTAGGGTTGAGATAAGTTAAAAATCGGACTTGTCCGGTGTACAGGTGCGGACTAGTCCGGGGGACCAGACTTGTCCGTACATGGACCGGACTAGTCCGTTGTTCATCACCTCAAACCCTAACTAGACGACAAGTGGTGATTCCCAATGCAAAACTAGTTCAAGATAAATGTAATACATCAAGGAGGAATGTATTACCCGAGAGGAACTAGGCTATTTAGTCAACAATGAAGAAAATCACAATTTCTAGAGTTTAAGATGAAATTTTACCGAAGATCCTTGATTCTTAGAGATGGAGGGGTTGAAGTTGCGGACAAGTCGGTGGTCTTCAATCCCTATGCAATGGAGATTGTTTTCCACCCAAACTTGGAGGGATTCGATGGAGAACGTAGGAAATCGCCTTGGGAGCACTCGAGCGAGGAGAGAGAGCGTGGGGCAAGTTTTGAGGATGAAGAAGATTAGGTCTTGGCGGCGGCTAGGGTTATGGAGTCGAAAAATCGGACTAGTCCGTGGTTTACCAGACTACCAGACCCTCTATGGACTAGTCTGCAGTGTGCGTAGTAGTCTGGACAACCAGGACTAGTCCATGTTCACCAGAACAGATTAGTTTAGCCCATTCGTATATATTCAAAGGTTCTCATAAAATGTTGGGGGCCCAAACAATCAAGTAATCTTGATGAATATGATTAGTAAGCATACAACAATCAAGCAATGACCATAATTCATCAAGATCAAGTAATTGAAATAGTTTTTCAGAGAAAAATTGAGAGAGATGATTTTCACAACACAATCAAAATATTTTGAAGAATCCATACAGGTATGCAAGTTTTCAAGCCACATTCCACGCATCAAGGATATTTACTTCATTTCGGAGCTCGCAAAAATTCTTTTCATCAAGTGGCTTGGTGAATATGTCCGCTAGTTGTTTTTCATTGTGGACATGGGAAATAGCTATGTCTCCTTTCATCGAGTGGTCTCTCAAAAAGTGGTGTCGGATGTCTATATGTTTGGTCCTAGAGTGCTCAACAGGGTTATGGGCAATCTTAATAGCACTCTCATTATCACAAAGGAGTGGAATACGACTCATTTTGTAATCGTAATCCCTTAGAGTTTGTGGCATCCAAAGGAGTTGTGCACAACAACTCCCAGCTGCAACATACTCCGCTTTGTCCGTGGACAAGGCTATGGATTTTTGTTTCTTGGAGGACCAAGAAACTAGGGATCTACCTAGAAATTGGCATGTATCAGGGGTGTTTTTTCTATCTACTTTGCATCCGGTATAATCTGCATCAGAGTATCCAATGAGATTGAACTTGGAACCTTTATGACACCAAAGGCCTAGGTTGGGTGTATGAAATAAATACCACAAGATTATTTTTACGGCAGTCAAATGACACTCTTTTGGGTTGGCTTGAAACCTTGCACACAAACATACACTCAACATAATGTCTGGCCTAGATGCACATAAGTAAAGTAGAGATACAATCATGGAGCGATATACCTTTTGATCGACACCTGGTCCCTCTTCATTGAGATCCAAGTGTCCATTTGTTTCCATGGGAGTCTTTATAGGCTTTGCCTTGTCCATTCCAAACTTCTTGAGTATGTCTTGAGTATACATAGTTTGGCTTATGAACGTCCCCTCCTTTTGTTGCCTCACTTGGAATCCCAAGAAGTATTTCAGCTCTCCCATCATAGAAATTTCAAACCTATCTGTCATAATTTTACTAAATTCTTCACAGAAAGATTTATTAGTTGAACCAAAAATGATATCATCAACATAAAATTGGCAAACAAAGAGATCATTATCAAAGAGCTTCGTGAATAATGTATAATCAGCTTTGCCAATCTTAAAACCATTTTCGATATAGAAATCTCTCATACCAAGCTCTAGGAGCTTGTTTGAGGCCGTAGAGAGTCTTACACAATTTAAAGACGTGGTCGGGGAACTCTTCATCTTCAAATCCGGGGAGTTGCTCCACATACACCTCCTCCTCGATTGGTACATTGAGGAAGGCGCTTTTCACATCCATTTGATAGAGCTTGAAATCATGGTGAGTAGCATATGCAAGTAATATTCTAATGGATTCAAGCCTAGCTACAGGAGCAAAGGTTTCATCGAAATCCAATCCTTCGACTTGTGAATACCCTTTGGTAACAAGTCGCGCCTTGTTACTAGTCACCACCCCGTGTTCGTCTTGTTTGTTGCGGAAGACCCATTTGGTGCTGGCGACGTTGAATTTGGGACTTCCGACGAGTTCCCACACTTCATTCCTTTTGAAGTTGTTAAGTTCTTCTTGCATCGCAACCACCCAGTCCGGATCCTTCAACGCATCCTCAATCCTGTGTGGTTCCAAAAAGGATACAAAAGAGTAATGTTCACAAAAAAATAGCAATTCTAGATCTAGTAGTTACTCCCTTTTGGATGTCACCGATTATGTTGTCGATGGGGTGATCTCTTTGGACGCATTGGTGTACTCTTGGGTGTGCCACTTGTGGTCTTTAGTCTTCATGATCATCTTCTACTCCCCCTAGATGGTTGCCCTCATTGACTTGTTGATCATCTTCGTCTTCTTGATGTTGATATTGTGTGGAAGCTCCCCTTGATCGTTTACCTCCACTTGTGGTTCACCTTCTTCATTTGCACTTGGAGATGGCGCTTGTGGTTGAATATCTCCCAAGGCTATTCTTCTCAATGCTTGGCATGGAGCTTTTTCTCTATCTAGCACACATGGATCAACTTGCTCTTCTTGAGAGCCGTTAGCTTCATCGAACACTACGTCGCGTGCTACTTCAACAAGTCCATAAGTCTTGATGAAGACACGATAGGCGCAAGAGTTCGAATCATAACCAAGCAAGAAACCTTCATCAGACTTTGAAGTGAACTTTGAAGTCCTAGGATTCTTGTTCAAAATATAGCACATAGAACCAAAAACTCAAAAATATGAAATATTAGGCTTGTTACCCGTGAGTAGCTCATATGATGTCTTCTTGAGTAGTCAATCCGTGACTAGTCCGGACTGGGGAGGACTAGTCCGATTTTAGTTAGAAAGATATCGGACCAGTCTGTGGTGATATCGAACTAGTCTAGTCTGTGTAGACTCAGACTGTCCAGACAAGTCCGCATTGGGAGGACTTCTCCGATTTTGTACAGAGGGGTTATCGGACTAGTCCGGATATTATCGGGCCAGTCCAGACCTGTATAAATTAGTGCAGTGAGTGAGTTTTCCTGTGATTGAGCTCTTGGGGTGTGTATCTCCAACACACTCCATACACAATGATCTAATCTATTTAGCTCTTGATCGCTTTTCCATATAGATCCTCATTCTCCTTTCTTTTTGCGCTTTCTTCATAATTTCTTTTAAGACTTGTGCTCATCTCAACAATTTTGTTAGGATCTCATTTGTTTGTCATAAATCAACAAAAACCCACAAGGGATACCTAGATGCATTTTCTAAAGGCAACTGGTTGAAGGACCCTGGATGTCCTACAAAAACTTGCTCGATTGGGGCTCACCACTTTGACAGGGCACTTTGTGACCTTGGAGTGGGTGTGAGTGTGATGCCCAAGGTGGTCTTCGACCAGCTGAACTTCACGGAGCTTACTGCAACACCAATGCAACTCCAACTTACTTATTCTTCATTCTGTTATCCGGCGGGCATCACTGAAGATGTTTTGGTGAAAATTCAGAATTGCTTCATACCCATGAATTTTGTGGTTCTCGACATGGACATCAAGAAGGATACGCCTCTCATCCTTGGGCGACCATTCCTTAGCACCGCGAAGGATCACATAGATGTGGAAGCTGGAGAAATCCATTTCCATTTCAATGGCAAGGAGGAGAACTTTAACTTTTTCCCAAAGTTTGAGCAATGTTCCATTATCCATATCAAGAATGGGCCGAATGCTAAACACATTCAAGAGGTCAAAGTCACACCTACAAAGGTGGACCCGCTCATTGCATTAATGAAGAAATTAATCTATGCGGAGAACCCATCTTATTGTCCACGTTGACACTCCAAGAAGACGGAGGAGTCTGGTCCTTCCCAAAGGCCCAAGTCCACCAAGACGCCAAAGAAGGAATGGTGGAAGAAGCAAGACAAGCCGTACGAGCCCATCCCTCCGGGCCTGGATGTCAAAAATAAAGAAGGTGGAATGTCCATCTCATCGGACAATGGTGAGACCTAGCCAATATGTTAAATTGGTAGTTATCTTTTCTTTGATTTTCCTTTTCTCTTCATTTTTCTCACTTAGTTTGATTTTCTACACTCCATATTTCAGTTTTCTTTGCAAGTTAAGAATCTTATCTATTATTTTTATTTTTCACAAAAATAAAGGTGTCGGGTTTGAAAAAAAAGGGGTTTTATTCGGAAAACAATTTTTCCGTGCTGCAAATGTGGCATTTCACCGACGTGCTAATTCTATAGCAGTTGAGGAGCCATCTGCCAAAAAGGGGAACTGGGGGCCCACTTTTCAGTTTGGCCGACCCCCTGTTTGGCCGACTAAGGGAAAGGGCCTTTTTGGCTCTCTCTCCTCCAATGGCTACATTTGATTCCCTTGTGACCATTGGGGAGTGTACACTATAAATGGTGGTCGTGAGGAGCACTCCTCTTCACACTTCACCTCATTTCACACCTTCCCAAAGTCCCTCTTTGCTAGCATTGTTTTTCTTGCTCTTCATTGAAGCACTCTTACTCAAATCCAACCCAAAGAGATTTCTTTTGTTTGCATTTGCAATTTGCTCTCAAGTTCTTCAAAGGAAAATTTGTTGGGGGTTTTGATTTCACTAAGATCACCTCTTTCGAGTTTTTGCTTTGTTGTGTTCTTGATTGTTGTGGCCATGAAAGGAATGAAGAGGTTGTCTGGGAAGAGGAAGGAGGCTTCAAGCTCAAGCCATGGTGGAGACTCAAGTGCACACCCCTCTTTTGTTGCTACACCAAGTTCACAGGGGAGGTGTGTATGTGAGTACACTCCCATGGGTGAGAGGAGCAACCCTTGTCAACTTTTCCACGACGACGACCTCGACATACAAAGTGATGTTGATGATCAAGCACGTAATCTCATCTAAGATTGTGAGTTTTCTCATATGAAAGCTTATGATCCAGATTTGATCTCCAAAATATGTATGGATTCCGAATTCTTTTCCATTTGGCGTGCACTAGGATGGGACAATTTTGCTCACATAGAGGAGAGAGGTTCACTCCTTCTCTCCATACAATTCCTTTGCACCCTCAAAATAGGATTTGATGGTTCTTCCTTAAGATTATTACAAAAAAAATACAACATCCTATTGAAAGAATTAAGTAAAATCCTAGGCTTTCATAAATGTTGTTTGCTAGATTTGGACATTTTGCCTAAGTTTATCAAACAATGTTTTTGATATGTATTGACTAGTGAGGTCAGGTGTAGTGCTCCTAGGAATAGCCACTTGCACAATCCTACTTTACGCTTCATGCATAGATTGATGGCTATGACTAAGTTCCCTAAAGAAAATGTTAGAACAGTGTGTGATGATAAGCTAAAAAATTTTATTTGCCATGATTAAAAAGATGAAAGTTGCTCCAGTTACCGCCATGATGACACGATGGTTAGACTACATTTCAAGTTCGGGGCCAATGGAACGCACTTCATTGATTACCCATATTGCTACTAGGTAGGAGCACTAGAATATACTTCATTTGAATATATCAAAAATGAACGAGAACTAATTAATGAAGATTATCTTGTGCAAGGACATACCCTTAAGTATGATGTTTTATTATCCCGACTTTGTCAGTGATATTCAGTTACCTAACCCGGATTTTCATTTGTACAAATGCCGGAGGCTAACCATTGACCTTTTTCCCATAGAGGAAGCCCGAAGAAGTAATGTCTCTGGTAGGATAACTAGAAGCCACACAAGGAGAGCGACCATGCCTCCGACAACCTCCACGGTCTATGAGTACAAAGAGGATCAGAACCCAATAGGTGATGCATCCGGATGGACTCAACTTCCATCGTATGAGACCAAAGGTCCGTCTGGGCATGGATGGCCAGGTGTCGCGTGGGAGCCACCCCTATCCACATCAAGCTCTAGCAGCTTGCCTCCAACATCCATGACATCTCACTAGAAGTATGGAACACCTTAAAGTGAGAATGGGTGACATCTACAACACTCTCCAAGAGCATGTCCAAGGTATCCAAGATTGGTAACAACACATGGACGCTCAATTCATCAACTTCAACTCCGTGCTACAATGACAAGCCGATCTCGAAGCATACTTCTGTCATCAAGGGTTCAACCTCATCACGGAGGTGAGTGAATAACAAGCTTGGGGGAGGACCCCCACTTGAGGTAAATTGTATCACACCCCTTGCATATTTATTTTTTATTCATCCACCATTCACCTTGCATAAAAAAATATATAATAGATTTTCTTTCAAATAAAATAGAGATGTGCGGTAAGAATGGTTTAGAATTCACATAGATGAAATAATGAATAGTTGCTCTGTTTTAATTTTCCTAAGTCCCTAGTTTACAACTTACTACTCTCCAAAAATATTGCTTCTATTGGCTAAAAATAACTTTTGCCTTTATTTAGAAATTGTGGGTACCAAAAGCATATCCAACTCTATGTTGTTGTGAGATATGATATAGTAATAGGACTGCTATCTCTAGTTTGAAGGTGAAACTTAGATTTCCTGATAAATTTTAAAAAGATTTAAGTTACTCTCATTTGATTGTAAATACCTACCAAAGCCACATGATATTTTTACATTGATAATCCTTTTGCATATGTTATTTGTCTTCACATTGAGCCTAGTCAAACTAGTATAGAGCTATGTGAGGTTTCATTCATTTCTTTTTGAATTCAAGACTCCACTTGCACATGATATACTTCTATGCTAGAAGTAAGCAAAATTCCAACATACCGTGATTCCACAATAAAAAGAGAAACTCCATATCCTTCATGCTTAGTACTCTCTCTAATTTATTGCATAAAAAGGGGGTAGGAGACATAACTACATGAAAAGGAAAAAAGAGAGAAAATGCATGCTTACATCATAAGCGTGAGAAGAAAAAAATAAAGAAAAAGAAAAAGAAAAGTAGCCATGTTTCATCCCTGCAAAATAAAAGAGTCTACATATATAGCAGTCATGTCATACATCCACTTCCACTCCATCTTACATGCACAAGTCTTGAATCAAATGGTTTTGAATTGATTTATCCTAAGGCTTGCTTTTTTGACTTAGCAATATTATGTGTTGCAAATATGCCTACCACATTCCCTACCAAGCTCCACGTACGAGCCTTATTTAGTGGTAGGATGAGTCTAGGAAAAATGCCTTGGTGAGGAAATATTTCCATTACACACAAAGGAGTGATTCAGAGAATCAAGTTGAGGTACTTAAAATCTAAATTGAACTCTCCAGAATTTGATTGGAACTTGATCTATAGGGTATGCTTGCTCCAACTCTATGAATAGGAGAAGGCATAAGTCCCATAATGACTTGAGATGGGTGAAGTATCATGCCAATTTTTGCAATACTAGGTAGAGTAAAGTCAAGACTTTAGGTTGATGATCAGGAGTTGCTGCAATGTTCTATTTTTCACAAGTACTACGTGCACAACAATCACTCTCCATAGGTTTGGATGAGTTTAGGCTGTAATGAGGAGAGCATCTAGTTCGTAGTCCATGTAGGAAAGGAGTAGAAGGAGTCTCTTCCCAATTCGAAATTTGGAAAGGTATGGCTCTCATGTTCCTATTTGTATTTGTGACTTTATTCTTAATAAAGATGTTATCTTTAGTCTTCTTTATTCATATACTCTAATAAAGCGTTTCATGTTTGATTGTGGATTTCATGTATGTGGTAGGAGTAGTATTTATGATTATGCTATACCACTCTCATTATATCATCATAAGCACTACAAACCCCCACTATAGTCTAATTAGTTATGACATGATCATGTTAATATGAATGACTTATGCTATGTTTCAACGTTGGTTCAACTATGTTTAGGTTGGTCATTGCCTTAGGATGGCTTGTGTTGCAGCTCTTAAGTTATTTACTTAATATGCTAGCATGGTTCTAGGATAGTTAACTAGCGTTTGATGTCTCGTAGACCCACGGATTGAAGAGGTAGGCAATAGGTGATGACAACCCAATCTGTCCTTGTAGTCCTCCACATTCGGCTATGCAACAGGCTCTTTGCGGGAGTTGTCCTAGTATTGCTAGGGGTAAACCCGTGCCCAATGTGTTGAACAACTTAGCATGAGAATTCACATTGAAATGATCATTAGTAACTAACTTAGACAATGTATATGTATACTAGAAGCATAGTAGGAGTATCTACCTAACTCTTAGCTTAATCTCTCTTTGACCCTTTTACCCCCCTTAGAATAGGATACTCTTGTGTGTGTCACACTACCTCCACATATCTCTTACCCATCCTAACTATAACCCTACCTAGACCAACCTATCCCTTCCATTTGATGATTGCTATGCTTCCACCTAGACATCCTTTGGGAGAATATAAATGACACCCTTGGAATACTCTTTTAAGGGGACATGCTACATCGATAGTTTTCGTGCGCTTGCTGATTTTCATACATGATATAAGAAATGTCAACACTCAGTCACGTCAAAAGGGCTATGCGGATAATAAGCGAAGAGACTTAGCTTTCAAAGTGGGAGGCTTCGTGTATCTCAAAGTGTCGCCTATGTGTAGTCATAAGTGATTCAACGTTAAAGGCAAGTTGGCATCTGGCTACATTAGACCGTTCAAGATTTTGGACAAATGTGGAGAAGTGGCATATCAATTGGAGATGCCAACAAGCCTTTCTGATGTTCATGGTGTATTTCATGTTTCTCAACTCAAGAAGTGCTTAAGGGTGCCGAAAGAAGAAGTACCAATGGACAAATTGGATCTTGAGGAAGATTTGACTTACGCTGAGCAACCTATCAATGTCTTGGAGACAAAAGAGAGAATCACAAGGAGCAAGGTAATTCGATGGTGCAAAGTACAATGGAAATATCATACTTAATTCGAAGCAACTTGGGAGCACAAAGATGATCTCAAGAAAGAATTTCCCTATCTTCTTCCTTCTACGTCAAATCTCGTAACACCCTCATTTTCATCCATCCTGCATTGCATTCATTCTCATACATGTCTAATATAATACAAAACGAGAAGGAACAAGATTAAAATGAGTCAGTGGCAATACAACAAATAAAATCAGTTTTGGGCACAGAATTGTCTGTAACTACCCACGGACTAGTCCGATATACCTGTTTGCTCTGGCTCAATTTAGTTTTCTTCAGAACAAGAGACTTGTCTGACACATGGTACAGACTAGTTTGGTTTTGTTTCTGTTTATGTCCGTACTTGTCTGACAAATTTACGCACTAATATGGTTGTGCTTCAGTTTTCCCCCATACTTGTCTGTTACAACAACGAACTAGTCTGATAATTGTTACTAGATCACTTCAGACCAACTCAATGTAAATTAGGGGACTTATCCTGCACAGCACCAGACTTGTTCAATATTCCTCTCTATACCCGAACAGACTTGTCTGGCCTCATATGAACTAGTCCATTTTCCAGGGTTTCGACTCAGATTCTTATTTTTCCCCACAATGAGTTATTAGGTAGTTGACTTATTTGGGCCCTAGAACGTCCCATCCCTATGGAGCCCATGTGGGAGCCCACCAAGGCCCCTTCTTGTCCCCACCATTTCCGACTTGGATTCGACCCTAACCCCAGAACTCCTTCTCCTATATAAACACCCAAAGCCCCTCCTCTCAACCTCCCCATGTTAGAGGAAAAGCCTCAACGCATGTTTCTCATCTTGAGACGCCATCCAAGAAACAAGAAGCCCTCACCGCAAGGGAGGAGAGGGAAGAGGGAGGAGAAGAATAAGGAAGAGAGAGGATCAAGCAAGATCGTCATTGTTGCTGCGATCTTCTTCATCAACACTTCGTCATCAACATTCTTCTACTTCTTGTCATCGATTCATCATGAACGGATCTAGACGTCAAGTTTCACGCATTGTACCAAATCCTCCATCGTTGAACCTTTGCATTCACGGTAACTTTCCTAGATCCAACCTTTCACATTGATTTTGACCCCACTCTTTATTCAAACCATGCCCTAGTTGGGAAGTTCGCAAAATCCTAGACATAGCGATCTTGTCCGGTCTAGAATGGACTAGTCTTGTCCAGAGTGGACATGTTCGGCCAATTGTGCAGACTAGTCCGACCTCTAAAATTCTGAATTCCTGAAACTTTCCAAATTTTTCATGAAATGACTTGAAAATTTCTCAAACATGTAAAACTCAATTGTTCCTTATTAGTAAACAACGGTAGTAACCTAATAACACGTACCACCTTATAATTGCATCATTCATGCGTATCATGGTATATTGTGTAATATATGCGCATTTATTTTTTGTAATTCTTGTTTCACATGTTTTTCGAGCGAAATAGAATAAAATGCTCTAGAAGATGCTTGCGAGGACCTCCAGCACCAGAACTTTGAAGCTTGCGATCTTGCATGTAAAACTTTCGATGACGCTCTAGAAGCCACCAGAGCAAGGCAAGTGCCCTTGAACATTTTGATCCTATTTTGAAATGTTTTATTTCAAATTTGCATGCTTGTGTAAAATTGACGGGAAAACCCTAATAGGTATTTACTAGACTTGTATGCCCATCCTTGTCGCTCTGGATGTAAAGTAGAGAGTCGGGACGAGTATTTTACACTTTTACTCCGCTTTACTTAATTAGGATTGGGAATAACCAAATGGCTTAATTGTAAACTAATGAACATATGAACTATGTGAACTGATGGTAATGAGAATTCAACAACATGAAACCGAGAGATCTAACACTACAAGGATTCCCCCCTGTTGTAATGATTATACTGCAACGAATACTAAATCATTGCAGTAAGCTTGGTGTGACACCTGGTTTTGAAAATGAACCAAGCTTAATTCATAAGTGTGCCCAGGATGTTTAGCACACATACACAAGTGATCCACAATTGATAAACAGATATAAACATCCTTTATGGATTTCGGTTTATCGCAACGAAAAAATTCGTCGCAGTAGGTCCTTTTTTGTTGCAATAGGTCACTGTTGCAACGAAAAAAGTTTTGTGATAGTTTTTACGAATCATTGAAATAAGTCCTGTGACGATAGGTTATTGCGATGACTTGACATCCGTGGCAAATAGTACAGTATTGCAACGATTTCACATCGGTGGCCAATAGTGTTCTATTGCAATGATTTCACGTATTGCGACGATTTAACGTATTGCAACGAATAGTACGATATTGCAACGATTTCACAATCGTGGTAAATAGTATGTTATTGTAACGATTTCACATTCGTGGCAAATAGTATATTATTGCAACGATTTAGCATATTGCGATGATTTAATGTATTGCAACGAATAGCATGGTATTGCAATGATTTCACATCTGTGGCAAATAGCATGGTATTGCAACAATTTCACATTTGTGGAAAATAATAAAGTATTGCAACGATTTAGCGTATTATAATGATTTAACGTATCGCAATGGATCGGTATTGCAACAATTTCGCAATCGTGGCAAATAGTACGGTATTGCAACGATTTCACTTTCGTGGCAAATAGTATGTTATTGCAACAATCTAGCATATTGCAGCGATTTAACGTATTGCAATGAATAGCATGGTATTGCAATGATTCCACATTTGTGGTAATATTATGTGATTGCAACGATTTCACATTCGTGGCAAATAATACAGTATTCCAATGATTTAGCATATCGTGATGATTTAACATATTGCAATGAATAGCAGGATGTTGCAGCGATTCCACATTCGTGGCAACAGTATGTTACTGCAATGATTCCACATTCGTGGCACTAGTACATTACTGCAATGATTTCACGATTGTGGCAAATAGCAAGATATTACAATGATTTAAGGTATTGCAACGATTTAATGTATTGCAACGAATATCATGGTATTGCAACGATTTCACATTTGTGGCAAATAGTATGGTACTGCAACGATGTCACAACCGTGGCAAATATTATGGTACTGCGACGGTTTAACGTCTGTGGCAAATAGTATGTGATTGCAATGAGTTCACAAATGTGGTGAATAGTATTGTATTGCAACGATTTTAGATCCGTGGGAACTACTATGGTACTGCTTTCACATTCGTGGCAAATAGGTTGGTATTGCAATGATTTCTTATCTATGGCAATAGGTTCGTAATGCAGCGTTTCCTGATCTGTGGCAATAGGTTTCTAATTCAACGTTTCCTGATCTATGGCAATAGGTTTGTAATGCAGCGTTTTTTTATCTTTGGTAGTACGGTTGTAATGCAACGTTTAAGGATTTGTGGTGATAGAGGTGTAATGCAAAATTTTCTCATTTGTGGCAATAGTGTTGTAATGCAATGTTTTCTGCGTGGTGGCAACAACAGTCTAGTGCAAAGTTTTTTCAGCCGTGGCCAAATGTTTATACTGCAACATTTTGTAATTCATGGAAATAGATTCCTATTGCAACAATTTATCATCTGTGACAAGAAATTCATAATGCTACGTTTTATAATTAGTGGCAGTAGAACCCTAATGCACCAGGTTTGAAAATTAGTGGCAATAGAATGACGGGTTTAACAATAAACATCTATCAATTGCAACATGCATAACAACACTCAAGGATTACTAACGTGATGTGTTTGCATGTTAAGAGTTTTCCTAAGCTGACCGGGACTAAGTTGGAGCAGGTGGCTTTTGGCGGCTCCTTTGTTGGACCTTTTGCAGAGTGGTCTCCATCATTTTGCGCATTTCATCCCTCATTGAGAGGCGCATGACCTCCATTTCCTGAGTTCTCTGCTCACGATCAGCTCATATATGACCTTCTAAGTTCTGAACTTGAAGGTTTAACTCTTCATTCCTATGGTTTATGCAGTCCATCTGGGTGGTTAAACTATAATTTCTTCCTTCCAACTCCTGCACTATGTGATTGAGGCCTGCATTTCTATCTTCTAAATTTTGATCTTGGTTGTTGAGGAGTTCAAACATCTGGATACGCATCCGTTCACGTTCAGGACCAGTAGGGTTAGCCATATAACCACGGCCCCGAACCTGTGATCCTGCACAACCGATTGAGAATCTATAACAACACTAGAAGATGTGGTTTTTCTCCTCATTTGGAATTGGGCCTCCCTGCTCAACTTCCTTGTCGTCCACATGGGCACGTGCCTGGCTCTATATACAAAAAGAAAAGTCACAGGTACATTGCAAAAATTTATTTAATTAGGGATTGTTTGAAGTGTTACTCATATATATAGCTTCTGCGTGCTCGTTTGCCCAGTCACCGTTCTTCAAATAGCTTGCCTCCCACAGTTGTATGTCATCGTCTTCTTCTCCGGTCTCTGGATTTCACTACATAAAATACAAGTAAAATTCAACATTTAGGTATACATAATTATTGCAGCGCAAAGTACAAGCATGATTAATTTTTCATACCCTCTCATAACTAAGTTGGCGTAGGAGTTTGAGCCAAGCAAGTGATTCGTCTTTTGTCTTATTCGATTTTGAGAATTTACTCCTGCTTATTGACTGCAATAATTTTATGAATTAATTCCATGAATGAATGTAAATCAAATAGTATTTGTATGATGCGAAGCTATTAAAAAGTTAGCTGACCTTGAATCACTCAGACCCATAATATTCTATTAGGTGCAACCACTCAAGCGCCGGTACGTCAGCAGGCTTGCTTCGTATATGTTCTTCATTTGTCGCATAACTCTTATAGGTGGCATGCAAAGTCGAGCGCCGCCGCTTGTAGCACTCACCAGCAGTATTCAAAATTTTTCTTGCGCTCTCTTGTGTGTCATCCATGTCCCAGGAATTTTGTACATTGTATAACAAGTTGTTGTAAATGTACAATATGGAGAGCGCAAGAAAAAAAAATACTTGTGTGGTGTGACGACACTAACCAGAATGTCTCGTACTATGTCTCTCTTGGTACTATTGCTAACCTCTGCCCACTTCCTTGCACCGTTGAGGGATGCATGTTCTTTTATAAACATAACCACATCATCGACAAAGTGCCACTGCTTAATACCAACCGCAGCACCCAAACTAGTGGAGAACTGAATTGGTATCTTCACATGCTCCATTCTACTAACTGGGATTCTTAGCGTATTTGTAACCTTAAGTCCTTGTAGGATCGAAGAGCACGTGAAAAGCTACCAGGGGGGGTGTTGAATGGTAGATTTAAAAATCTTACGCAGCAAAAACAATTAAACCACAACCCCTTCGGCAGAAAAACGATCTGTTACAGAAATCGTGTGTGAGACTAATCTAAACGTGTTTTACCGTGACAAAAGTGATAGATATCAGAGAGAATCAAGTCACAAAGACAACACAACAAGAGTCACTCAAATCTGTCGAGAAAAAACTCAAGTTATGATCGAAAGATCGAACAAAGGTCAATGCTGCAAAGAAACTCGTGTAGATCAAAAACCACAAATCCAATGACCGTGAAATTTTGACAGATGTTATATAATCAAGTTGTGAAGACAACCCAAAAATAATCACGTCAATTAGATCTGTAAAACACGAGTTATGATAAAACCACCGACGAAAGGTAGTGCAGTCCAGAAACTCGACGAGTAAAACTTGCCTGGAACAAGTTGGACGAACAAGACACAATAGTTCCATCAAACTACGAATTTTATTCAATAGAACACAAGAGGAACAGCACCAAAGTCGTGCACCACGATCTCTGGGCTCCCTTGCTTATATAACCAGCTCGAAAGCCAACTCAACTCAAATCAGGAATCTAATCCTACTCTGTTCACGAATCGTAACTTTCCATAACTGCTTAGGGTTCTTCTGTACGCAGATAGAAGCAATCTTAAGACTTCCAAACACCTTAGGAACGTATCCCACATTCCTATACAACTCAAATTCGTGACCCACATGAAATCCTATCATAACTAACTCAAATCTTCCCATATTTGAGTCAAACCCGACTCAGCCGCAACCTGAGTTCATAACCTAGTCGGTTGGACCTTTCTGACCAACTCTTTACGTCCACATCTCTTCATCACGTCTCGGAACCATGTAGCCACGTCCATGCACTCCTTGCACACGTGCAAAAATCTTCTAATGACGTCCACGATACCTTCACATGCATTGTTCTTGATTCAATCATGCTGCGCAACCTCCTGATCAACTCAACCACAATTCCTCCCGAACATGGTTGTTGAACCTCATCTTCTCCCTAAGACTAGTTCAATGGATCCCATCACCAGCCATTTCTTGAACTCAAGACCCACCTGAACAGAATAAACAACCAATCTGTACGAGCCCAAGTCCGCGACTTGACTCAAGTTAGTTTCGAACACAACACCTTACGTGAGAACCTCACATAAGCATGTTGCAAAACCACAGTAACACGATATCATCCATGTCAACCAAAAATGCACCAAAGACTTAGCAAATGTATACTAAGCAATCTTTCCAGAGATGTAAAGCAAGTACGAAACATTGCAAATGAAAAATAGAAGCATTGCGGTCAAGTTCCAGAGCATGCCAGAGCAACCCGGACCTTGAGCCGGAGCTAACAAAAACATGTCGGAGCTATCAAAAACATGCCGAAGCTAAAGTCGGGCCTTGATAAAAAGGTGTTTTTGTGATATTCAATACTTTTATCGTCAAAGAAAGTGTATTCACTACAAGCCAATGTATTCAGCACACATTGGTCTTACAATCTCCCCCTTGATGAATGCATTGGCAACACCATTTAAAATCCGAACATTGGCTTATCCACATAAAAGTTTTGAAGGCAATTTCTCCCCCTTTGTAAATCAAAAGTAAAATGAGAAGAAAATCCAAAAATTATCCCATATTATCTCTCCCCCTTTATTATCTCTCCTTATGCACATATTCTCTTTCTCTTATGCTTATCTCTCCCCCTTTGACAATGTATTCAGCAAGTCATGAGCATATAAACAAATTATCTCTCCCCCTTTAGTTGTTATGAGCATATTATAACATATACATATAAACAAAGCTCATCCAAGTCATACTATCAAGTAACTTACACTATCACATCAATGAGATACATAAAGTGGTGTAAGCCATGCTAGAGATCAAGTGTAATTTTCAATTTTAGCAGGTCATGATCTCACAAACTTAACTATTTCAAAACCTGAAAGCATGACAGAATTTTATTATTTTTCAAAGCACAGATTTAGATCATATGATATTTGCAAGAGATTATATGCGCATCTGCCTTATTCTAACCAACCAAGCCAAGCCTATGTCATTTGACAATCAGAAGCTTAAGGACATGGTTTTAGTCATAAACAACTTCTTCCAAGTTCATATCTAAGTGCAATGATAAGCCATCTCAAAAAAAGAAGTGTGATGCATGCATATTCTCTTGATCATTTCTCAATTTATATTTGTTCATAGAAACTCAAAATGTGAGTTGATTACTTGATTAATTCAGAAAGAAAATCAATTTCTCTTGATTACTCAACATATAAAAGCACTGGTGGTGTGGGTGAACATGTAACAAGTTCAAAACAGCAAGAAAGTTCGACCATGACCAGTTTTAGTGTAAGTAATTATTCCAATTAGTAGACATGGCAAAAACTACAAAATGTATAACACGAGTAATGTAGTAAGAACTTTCAGCATGTAAAAGGAATCACAAAGTCATATATGTATGAAATATTATGCTCATATTATTTTAATTTCAGATTCACACATAGACTTTCGAAGTTTCAAAACTCCCCCTCAATTTAAGCCATGAGGATGCATAACCCCTATTTCACTACGAATGTAACAAAAACGAGTGAAATCCAAAGGTTTTGTAAAAATGTCAGCCAATTGTTGTTCGATATCTACATGGTGAAGCACAATGTTTCCTTTTTCAACATTATCTCGGAGAAAGTGATACCTAATGTCAATGTGCTTAGTTCTAGAATGTTGCACGGGGTTTTTAGCAATGCAAATGGCACTACTGTTATCACAGAACAGTGAAACACTATCTAGATCAACCCTATAGTCCTTAAGAGTTTGAACAATCGAAAGAATCTGTAAGCAAGCACTAGCAGCAGCTACATATTAAGATTCGGTCGTGGATTGTGCAACTGAATTTTGTTTTGTAGAGGACCAAGCAACAAGAGAATTACCAAGAAAATGACAAGCACCGAAAGTACTTTTCCTATCAATCCTACAACCCCCAAAATCAGCATCCGAAAAAGCTTTCAAAGTAACGGTTGAGGAAGAAGGAAGAAAAATTCCAAATTCTTGAGTTCCATGTAAGTACCTGAGAATCCTTTTGACGGCTTGACGATGTGAAGCATGTGGGGAGGCTTCAAACCGTGCACAAAGACATACGCTGAATTGTATGTCTGGTCTTGATGCCGTGAGGTACAAAAGTGATCTGATCATGCTTCTATATTCTTTTTGATCCACGGGTTCACCAACTTCATCAAGTACAAGTGATGTTGCTGTTCCCATTGGTGTCCAAAGAGGCTTGCTTTTGTCCATGTTGAAGCGCCTTAGGAGATCTTTTGTATACTTCGTTTGATGCACAAAGGTGCCCTCCTTTGTTTGTTTGATTTGCAGCCCCAAAAAGTACATGAGTTCAACCATCATACTCATCTCAAATTCTGAACTCATCATAGCTGAAAACTTGGACACAAGATTATGAGAAGCACAACCAAAGATAATATCATCCACATACACTTGAACGAATAATGAGTCATTGCCATGCTTAAGCATAAAAAGAGTTTTATCAACCTTGCCCATGGTAAACCCTTTTTCAAGTAAGAATGTTTTTAACCTATCATACCATGCTTTAGGGGCTTGTTTGAGACCGTACAAGGCTTTGGACAGTTTGTAAACATGATTAGGAAAATTCTGATTTTGAAAACCTGGTGATTGCTTGACATAAACCTCCTCATCTATGTAGCCATTTAGAAAAGCACTTTTAACATCCATTTGATATAGCTTGAAACCTTTAGATGCAGTAAAGGCTAACAAAATTCTTATGGCTTCTAATCTAGCAACGGGAGCAAAAGTTTCATCAAAATCTAGACCTTCAACTTGGGTGAAACCTTGAGCAACCAACCTAGCCTTATTCCTAACCACAGCCCCATCCTCACTTTGTTTATTTTTAAATACCCATTTAGTTCCAATTAATGTGTGACCTTGAGGTGGAGGTACAAGTTTCCAAACATTATTTCTTTCAAAATTTTCTAACTCTTCTTGCATGGCAATAATCTAAGATTTATTAGAGAGTGGTGTGATATATCTTTGGGTTCAAAAGAAGCAACAAAAGCAGAATGAGCATAGAGTTTGGATCGCAAAACCTGGACTGTGTGACTCGTTCGTGCAAGCTTCCAATCATCTGTGGGGGATGATCTTTGTAAAACCGTAGGGGAACAGATGTCTCACAAGCTTCTTCTTCTTCATGTTCATCACAAATCGGTGAGCTTGTGACTTGAGGATGATTTGAATCAGCATTGACGGTTGTCGGTGCTGGTTGAGAATTAACATCTGAAGCTGAACCAAAGTCTTTAGCTGCTGAATTTCGGGCAGCAGCTCCAATTCTTCCTCATCTTCAACGAAAATGCTCCCCCCTGCGGATATAGATCTGGACCTGCAATGTTTGAGCTAGTACCTGGGCTAGCTTCATCAAAAGACACTTCACAAGTCTCTACAATTTTGTTAGTGTCAAGTAAAAGCACACGATAGCCTCTAGTATGAGATGGATAACCAAGAAACATGCCATCAATGGATCTAGGTTCAAATTTATCAAGATTACCATGTTTCTTAACAAAGCATTTGCAACCAAAGACCCGAAAGTGTGTAACACTAGGCCTATGTCCAAACCGGAGCTCATATGGTATTTTACCTAGCTTAGCACGCAAGAAAACACGATTTGAGACATAACAAGCGGTTGCTAACTCATTAGCCCAAAATTTTCTAGAAGTTTGATATTCATCAAGCATAGTCCTAGCCATCTCAACTAAGGTTCTGTTCTTTCTTTCTACAACACCATTTTGTTGAGGTACATATGGTGAAGAAAATTGATGATCTATTCTATTTTCAGCACAAAAGTGATCAAAAGATTGATTTTTAAATTCAGTTCCATTATCACTTCTAATTGCTTTTAAAGACCCTGGGTAATCAATTGATAATCTAATAAATAATGTTGTAATGTGACTAAAAACTTCATTCTTAGACGCCATAAATAAACCCAAGAGTATCTAGAATAATCATCAACAATCACAAGTACATACCATTTACCTCCGAAGGATTGAACACGTGAAGGTCCTACGGTGTCAAGATGCAAAAGTTGACATGGTTCAGTCGTCATGATCATTGTGAGAGGTGCATGTGAACCTGCAACCATCTTAGCATGTCTACAAAAAGAGCACACAATTTCTTTGTCCCCTTTAAGCTTAGGCAGCCCACGTATGCAATCAAGAGCACTAACACGCGTTAGGTGATCAAAGCCTACGTGACCAAGTCTACGATGCAGAAAATATAGGTCCTTTGAATCATTAGCAAATAGACACCTATGCTTAGAGGAAGACATATCAAAATCATCTTTAAAAACTCTTCCAAACCAAGACATTTAAAAAAAACTCACTATTTGAACTTACAACTTTGCAGCAGTTTTTATTGAAAATAATTTCTAGATTTTCATCTAGAAATTGTGCAACAGAAAGGAAGTTGTATTTAAAAATTTTGACATGTGCCACATCCTTCAAAGTGTAGTGATCATTTACTCTAACCGAACCCTTAGCAATTATAGGAGTTGAGGAATTATCGAAAAAAGTAACATTCCCTACACGTGACAGAAAAGAGAGGGAGGAGAACCAATCTTTGTTATCGGTCATGTGGCGTGAGCAACCTGAATCCACAATCCAAATGTTCTCCTTCCTCAAACGTGTAACCTACATATAAGCACAATACGTCGATGACTCAATACTGAGGTTAGTCAAAAGGCATTTAGGAATCCAGTACTGAGTCACGCGATGTGCAGCAGGAAAAACACGCAAAAGCTGAGACAAAACAACAGGTTTATGAGTCAAAGTTTAAAATTATTTATTCTTAACTACTGACCTATAAGGTGTTACTTGTGTAGCACAAAAATCAGTAGCTCCGGAGGCAAAAAAAGAAGGTCCGGAGGTAAACTTTGAATGTTTTTGACTCAAAACAACAGGTTGTACATTCGGTTCAATATGTGCAGCAAATTTTGCATGAAAGTTATGAGATCTAGCAACCATTCTTTCCCTTTTCTGTTGTTTAGCTAGTCTATAACAAAAATCTATGAGATGACCATCTCTACCACAGTAGGTACAATGAAATTTAACTTTGTGTTCATGTCTAGATGAGCAAACAACATTTTTATTTGAAACCGAATGAGACAATACTCCTGCAAATTTGAAAACCACTTCTTTTTGTTTTGGAACTGTTTGAATCAAACCACTTCCTAATAACTTTACACTTTTAGGTGGATGTGCCTTAGCATGAGCATGAGAATCAAAACCTAAACCAGTTTTATCATTGCAAGACTTGGATGAATTCAGCAGCAAGTTTAGGTTCTTATTCCCATTACAAAACCGATCAAATGTCTTATGCATGTTATCAAATTTATTGGACAGATCAAGATAATTTTCACATGAAGTTTTTCCTTTTAATTAACAATTGGAACAATATTTAACTTCATGACAACGTAAAGCATTGTTCAATATAGAGATTTCATTCATATCATCTTGCAGTTTCTTATCAAGATCATCACAACTACAACAATGCAAATAAATTGTAGAATAAGAAGCATCTTTTAAGTTTCCAATATTATGTGCAGCAAGCTTTTTGTTCTTTTCAATTTCAAGTTCAAGTTTATTAAGTGTGGAGGTATGTGCACTTCTTAGGGAGGACAATTGTTCATATATTAAGTCACATGAGGAACAAGAATCATCACTAGGAATCAAGGATTTCAAACGATTAATTTCAGATTCTAGTGACTCAATTTTAACAGCATTGTCCCTCAGCTTTTTGTCCTTTTTCTTAACAATAACAGTGGCATGAGAAATAGCATCACACATTTCTTCGCAAGTAGGACATACCTCTTCATTGTTGCTGTTGTGTTCTGCCTCCTCCATACTTGATCTTGACTTGCCCACCATGAAGCACAAGTTTGCCAAATCATCTTCATCTTCATCACTTCCAATGTCCACGTTGCTTGAGCCAAGTTCCTGGAGTGCTGAGATAAAACTGCTCACCAATTGACGTCCTGTAAAACCCTTCTTTTTCTTCGTATCTTTTGCAGAGGATTGCTTGGTTCTTGTTTTCTTTTCATCCCGCAAAGTAGGACCTGAAAGGTTAGAGCAATCTGAATGAAAATGTCCAGTCCTACCACATTCAAAGCATCGTTGAGGTCCGGAGCTTCCTCTCCTTCTAGTTCTCACATTTTGCAATGCTTTTGAGAACCGGGTAGAGATGAGCGCTAGATCCTCCTCTGGAAACTCCTCAATCTTTTCAAGGGTTAGAGAGGACAGCAAAGCAAGTGTACCACAAGATGATGTTTGACCGGAACTAGGCATGTCACATTGAGAAACAAAAGCAATAGACTTGTTGGGGTTCTTACGTGAGATTATGTCAATTTCATGAGTTTTTAACTTGGAATATAGCACATCTAAAGTAAGTGAACTCATGACAGTAGATTCACGAATAGATGTGACTTTCATCTCCCAAATTGACATATCTAATGCACTTAGCAATTGCCTTGCATTTTCAGCATCTGAAAAATTAACATTGACACTACGCAAGTTGCTGAGAATCTTATTAAAGCGGGCAAAAAGGTCATCAATAGACTCACCGGGTTGCATCTCGAAGTGCATGTATTCTTTCTTGAACATGTCTTGCCTTACCTCTTTGATCGTGTTGGATCCTTCATGGTAGTCACAAAGTGCTTTCCACACATCGTATGCAGATCGAAGGTGTGCAACACGGTCGAAGTCGCTTTGTGTTAATCCTTGTATGATCAAGTTCCGAGCCTTGTTGTTGTTGTCGACATCTCTCAGATTTGTAGCTGTAACTTGATTGTTTGATGGCACTTCGTAAGGCTTGTATACCTTCTCTCATATTGCAAAGCCTTGTGCCTGGATGAAAGCCTCCATGCATGCCTTCCAAACCTAAAAATCAATACCAGCGTGCACACAAGGTTTGGCAGAGTACTTCTCCATGATGATTAGTCAGAAACATGTGCAAATCACAAAGATTAGAGCACCGTGGCTCTTATACCAATTGTAGGATCGAAGAGCACGTAAAAAGCTACCAGAGGGGGGGGTGAATGGTAGATTTAAAAATCTTACGCAGCGAAAACAATTAAACCCCAACCCCTTCGGCAGAAAAATGATCTGTTAAAGAAATCGTGTGTGAGACTAATATTAACGTGTTTCACCATGACAAAAGTGATATATATCAGAGAGAATCAAGTCACGAAGACAACACAACAAGAATCACTCAAATGCATCAAGAAAAACTCAAGTTATGATCGAAAGATCGAACAAAGGTCAATCTGACCTACCCAAGAAAAACAGTTTCTAGAATGCTGCAAAGAAACTCGTGTAGATCAAAAACGACAAATCCAATGACCGTGAAATTTTGACAGATGATAGATAATAAAGTTCTGAAGACAACCCAAAAAGAATCACGTCAATTGGATCTGTAAAACTCGAGTTATGATAAAACCACCAAGAAAAGGTAGAGCAGTCCAGAAACTCGACGAGTAAAACTTGTCTGGAACAAGTTGGACGAACAAGACACAAAAGTTCCTTAAAACTACGAATTTTATTCAATAGAACACAAGAGGAACAGCCCCAATGTTGTGCACCACAAGCTCTGGGCTCCCTTGCTTATATAACCAGCTCGAAAGCCAACTCAACTCAAATCAGGAATCTAATCCTACTCTGTTCACGAATCGTAACTTTCCATAACTGCTTAGGATTCTTCTATACGCAGATAGAAGCAATATTAAGACTTTAAAACACCTTAGGAACGTATCCCACATTCCTAAACAACTCAAATTTGTGACCCACACGAAATCCTATCATAACCAACTCAAATCTTTCCATATTTGAGTCAAACCCGACTCAGCCGCAGCCTGAGTTCATAAGCTAGTCGGTTGGACCTTTCCGACCAACTCTTTACGTCTACATCTCTTCATCACGTCTCGGAACCATGTAGCCACGTCCATGCACTCCTTGCACACGTGCAAACATCTTCCAATGACATCCATGATACCTTCACATGCATTGTTCTTGATTCAATCATGCTGCGCAACCTCCTGATCAACTCAACCACAATTCCTCCCGAACTTGGTGTTTGAACCTCATCTTCTCCCTAAGACTAGTTCAATGGATCCCGTCACCAGCCATTTATTGAACTCAAGCAACACCTGCACATGAATAAACAACCAATCCGTACGAGCCCAAGTCCGCGACTTGACTCAAGTTAGTTCCGAACACAACACCTTACGTGAGAACCTCACATAAGTATGTTGCAAAACCACAGTAACACGATATCATCCATGTCAACCAAAAACCCACCAAAGACTTAGCAAATGAATACTAAGCAATCTTTCCAGAGATGTAAAGCAAGTATGAAACATTGCAAATGAAAAACAGAAGCATTGCGGTCAAGTTCTGGACCTTGCCAGAGCAACCCGGACCTTGAGCCGGAGCTAACAAAACCATGTCAGAGCTATCAAAAACATGCCGGAGCTAAAGTAGGACCTTGATAAAAAGTTGTTTTGGTGATATTCAAAACTTTTATCGTCGAAGCAAGTGTATTCACTACAAGCCAATGTATTCAGCACACATAGGTCTTACAGTCCTTTCGCCACTCATCTTCCAAACTTCTTTCCTTCTGTTACATTGATTCAAAGAGTAAACGATTAAAGCAAATTACCACATGGCTAAGTTTAGTCTCATGTACAAATAGTGTAAAAAGAAGAAAAGTCTGATGTTTGTACCATATTCAGGATGAGTGCGGAAAATACGAGCATGGGACGACTGCGTCCCAACAACATTTTGTTCTGTATTACTCCCTCCTGGTTTATATTAGTTGTCGTATAAGACCAACAAATGAATTAAAAATGAATTAGTTAGGACTATATGAACGACAACTATTTTAATCGTGGGGGAGTACATTGTTGACTTCTTTGTTGCTGTTCATACCCTAAAATGAGCCATCAGGTACACATGTCAGTGGCGCTACTGCACATGTAGTACTGAAGAGGATTTTCAGTCCAACAGCAAAGCAAGCAAGACATAGGGGGCGGGCATATAGCTGGAAACGCTAGACTAGACAAAGATAGGGTTCATCGGTTCGGTCTGACTGACATCAGCTGGAGCACATCTCGAAGAGAATTGGCTGCAGGACGAGTAATGAAAGCTAGCGGTATCAGGTGGCGAATGCAAGATAGATAAGGCAGACAGCTTGCGGGATTCAAATCCTCTGCAGTACTGCACCTGCAGTAGCTGCCCCTGACATGTGGGCAATGAGACATCGGGTCCACTTATCACTGGCGGCTACTTCAGGTGCAGTACTGCATAGTCCCATCTTGCAGCGCTTAATAAAGCGAGCGTTTGGTCTAGCCAAGATCACCAGGAGCAACTCTCAAGGAGGATTGGTTGCAGGGCGAGTAATGGCCATGGATTTCCAGGCGGCGGGGTTATCATGGCACGCGAAGGATGGGATGTGGCGATTGGAGAGGGAGACGCGTCGGGGATGACACTAAAGTGACCAGCAGGAGGGTGTGGGCGCCGGTGCCGGCCGGAGTGGCCGACAGCGAGGGAGCACAGCGTGGAGGCATAAAAAAATCACGCCATCACACAGGCTGATGAACTGTTAACTACAAAGACTAAGAAAGTAGAATCGTAAGGCAAGATAAAACTATTAGTAGAGTCGAGTACATACTCCATCCATTTTAACTCATCTCTATTCCTCAGATTCAAACATTGTCTCAGCAAAGAATGCAAATGACCATAATACCCATCATCAATACATTTAAAGGACAGAACGTAGTGTCTCCAAATGCTCCAAATTCAATGCCAAAGGAGTAAAAAACTAACACACTCTGCCAAAACAAATGGCACGGTAGAGAGGCGGGTAGTAATGTTATGTGATATGGGTGGTTGGAATCTACCGATAGAGTTGGAGTGGGACATTTTTTAAGCTCCAAAAGTAAAGTTACGCTGGGACAAAAGGAGTATCTCTAATTTTTATATCTATACCTGATGTTGGTTCATGCATCGTAGTACCAGGGAGTGAAGAATCTCGGGGTTCCTGAACATCATGTGCTGCAATATTCTCTGCATACCATGCAAAGCAATTAATGTTTTATAATTTTTTTTAATTTTGATAGTATACAAATTTATAATTATACCATGTGTTTGAGGCCACCATGAATGCTTGTAGACGACATCACGGTTTGTTGTCCTGTTCCTATAAAGTAAAGAGCATTGTAAGTAGTCATTCCAAATAATAGTGATAACGTTAGATTACATGACCAACATAGATTTTGGATCAGGCGGTGTGGTTTCTATAAACTGACAGTGTTTGTTTGGAACAGAGGAATTAGAAATGAAGGAATAGGAATAAACGTACGATCCGAGAAAGCCACAAGAAAGAAAAAAGTGTAAAAACAGTGGGAACTGAAAATTCTTAGGAATACAAATTTGTAAAACATGAATGAGAGTACAACATTTGTAGTGGTTGATTAGATAAGCCATGCGTTATTTACTTCTAAATCCAGAAATTACATACTACCTCTGGTTTTTAATATTTGTTGTTCCCGGCCAAGAATTGAACTAGAAATACACTATCGTAATAAGTTGTTGGAGCGACATTTACTTTGGAAAACTAAATTCATGAAATATAAGACCACATTTATTCTTTGTTACTTTTTTTAATCTTCGTGTATCAGCATGGATCGTGTAGAAGCTAGCCAATATAGCTCAATAAAAAGAGGACATCGATCGTGTAGAACTTACCTAGCACAAAATTGGAGTTCGGGATGTCGCGGAGAGTTGTTGGTGACGAAGAGGTTTGGTAGAGCACGTCAAACTTGGTCACCCGGCGTTGTACCCACGAGTCACCACCATTGACAGCATCGATGTGTCACTACGAGGTGCATGGGCAAAAAATTGTAAAAACCGTTGGAAATGAAAACATATGAATTTCTTAGGAATACATGTTTGTAACACAGGACAGTAGACAACACATTTGGAGTACCGCGAGATCACTGGAAGGGCGGGCAGCGGTGTGTCGGGAATGAAGGCCAATGTTTTCATTTATACTCATCGTGGTTGAAATAGGGTTACAATAGGCAGGAATAAAATTGGAGGCGCAGTGAGTGAAAATTGAATTGTCAAAATCTCAATTGTGGCATTCCAAGAAGAACGAAAAAGTTTTCGCTGGCGTGGAGATTTTGACACCAGCCGTGCCCTTGTGCACGCATGCAATTGTGATTAATTACATGCCATGTCGCATCGATTCCTGCACATGGTGCGTGTAGCTAGAGGGGTAGACTTCTTCGGACAACTTGCTTGCTTCTTAATTATAGTATGGCGTAGCTGCTTGCTCGTTGTGCGACCGCTAGCTCCCCTTCATCTTTGTTTCCATGCATGGAGATCAAAATCTAAAAGCAGTCATCTGCTAGCTGGTGGGACATTCCAAAAAATATGAAAAAAATACGAATCGCCAAATATATATGTGCTAATGCAAACGATATACAAATACAGAACACCCAAGACCACAAAAGGACAATGACAAACAATCAGCATTCTGTAACAGTAATCACAATAAAATGATAACATATAGTATATACTAGTACTAAAAATACATTTTTCACACGCGCCACAATTTTTTGTCAATGTATGAGCTATAGAAAAAAAAATCTCGTCAATTATGAAATTTTACCAGATAGTGTTACCTAAGGTTGCCTAAATATTTACCAGATTTTAGTCTTTTCGTACAGATGCAGTACAAATGGTCCCATGTTAGAAACAAACAAGAGATATTTTTCGATACTGCATACGACACATTGTTCATGAACATAAAAAACATATATATTACGAACAACAAATACGAAAACACATAGAAAAGAAGAAAAAGAAAAAGTACTCCTAATCCTACTATACTCGGAGGAGGCGTCTCCTCAACCTCCTCCGCCGCCGCCCCTGCCTCTCCTCCTCGTCCGGCACCTGAGTCCGAAGCTTCCGGGCACCTGGTGTGTGCAGAAGGTGTTGGCACCTTGACCACCTCAGCGATCGTCTAGTGGAGGGCATCGAGACGACTGGTCACAAAGCTTAACCAAAGCAGTAGTGGCTGGCGCTGCGGAGTCCATGCTGGTGTGGACAGCAAGGGTCCCAAGAACCAGACGTTGACATGAGCAACTGCTTGAAATCGTGTCCTTGAAGAGATCATAGAAATCCTTAGAATCCGATGCGCGACAGGGATGTCACAATCTGTGGCTCCACGCGTGAGAGGCGATAACTAAAATTTTATTGTAGACTTGCACCGATGAGAACATCGGGAGCCTGAATCAGAGATCGAACCCCA
The DNA here is from genome assembly GCA_036927565.1 of Tuctoria greenei. NCBI lineage: Eukaryota > Viridiplantae > Streptophyta > Magnoliopsida > Poales > Poaceae > Tuctoria > Tuctoria greenei. Next base: position 198,415,522 of record JAYESD010000003.1, on the reverse strand, counting down.
AACTGATAAGTGGCCACCCATCCTTAATGTTGATCGATGAGTATGTTCTCTCCATGTACTTTTAGTATGAAGTACAGCAGTAATCTTAGCCTTGGTGAAGTTTTATCGCAAGATCAACCACGGGCTAAGATTATGTAAAATCGGTCACCATCGGTCTTCTTTTTTGTAAACATGATGATAACAATTGCAGTACGTAAATCGCTGACTAAAAATGAAAAAAATGAGTGAAAGAACATAAAAGAGGAGAAACGCAGCCTGAAACATTATCTCAATGGAGTTTCAACGAAGAGTCATCCATTGTCGCAACACAACGAATTCATGGCTACACATTGAACAATAGTTATCTCGCCCCTTTTTAGAAAGAAGTTGTTTTTAGATACTGCATAGGACACATTGTTCATGAATAGAAAAGACATTTTTCGTTAACATAAAAACAACACATATATTACAAACAAGAACTACGAAAGCACATATAAAACAAGAAAAGGAAAAACAACAAATACTACTTTACTCGGAGTCGAAGGAGATCTCCTCCATCTACTTCTCCACTGCTGCTGCCTCCTCCTCCGCCGCTGCCGCCTCTGCCGCCGCTGCTACCGCCTCCTGCGACAATTTAGTCTTGAAGCTTCCTGGCAACAGTCTGCAGAAGATGCTACCGGCCCTCCACCCCAGCCACCTCCTTTATCGTCTCATGGAGGATGTCAAGACGACCGGTTACAAAGCCTAACCCGAAGCAGTAGTAGTCGACGGTGTCCATGCTAGTGTAGACGGGAAGTTTCCCAAGACCCAGACGGTCACACGAGCGAGATGTATAAGAAAGTACATCCCGCGCTAATTTGTCGATCTTTTTTGCGCACCCAGCAGTGGCGGATAGGTGCTTTGTGGCCTCCCTCAGTTGCCGATTGAGTTCATCGATGCGGTGTTCGAGGAGGCATACAGTCTCCTGAACCCAAACGAGATAAGGAGGTGCGGGCGCCGTGGGCGGAGAAGGGGACAGAGGAGGTGCAGGCGCCACCTCTAGTTCCACCGATATTGGCAGCGACGGATCCAGAGAAGAAGGAGGTTCGGAGGACGTCGATGGTCTGGAGCGCTTCGGTGCAGGGCTATGCATTTGTGCAAGGACGGAGGTGCGAGGAAAGAGCGAGAGGTGGTCGACGGTGGTGCGGCGGAGAAGCAAGAGGAGAAGTTTGGAGGCTACAATCGATGGAGCGGTGCAGTGGAGAAGTGTAACACCCTCATTTCCATGCATCATGCCCTACATACAATCATATACACGTTTAACATTAATCCACATAAAGATGAATGAGTTTAAAATCGATATGGAACAAAACCGCACTTAAAATTTTGGAAAGTGCAGACTAGTCCGATTTTAGTGCGGACTAGTCCGATTTCTCTCTGACTTCGGTCGGACTTGTCCATTTTTGTTGCGAACTAGTCCGAATTTTACTCTGGACACTTTCTGATTTGTCCGGTCTTATGCGGACTAGTCCGATGTTCCAAGAATCCTTGAAAATTTGCTAAGTCCTTGGGCTTGTTCGTACTTGTCCAGACTAGTCCAGTGATCCAGCGGACTTGTCCGTTTTCCCCTTTCCCCTTTATGTGCCGCAGAGGATCTACAAAATCAATAGTTTGAAGTCTTTGATCCTAATCAATCCGAAGAGCAAGGCAAGTGTCCTTGAAGCATATTGATCCTATTTTTAAATAAATGTTTTATTTGCAAAACTGCATGCTTGTGTCATTTTTGATGGGAAATCCTATGATAGGAAGTTTAATAGATTTGTTTGACCACCCTTATCACCTGGAATACATGGTAGAGAGTCGGGATGGTATTTTTACCTTTTTGCTTCGCTTAATTCATTTGGATGGAAGAACAACTACACTACTTAACTTAATTATGTATTAATGAGATTGTGGTTGACATGAACTGGTTAGATCTGATAAGGTAATGGGTGATTTAAGCAAGTCTAGTATGTGGATGGGTTGGATCTATGGTGGTTTACTTGCTTTAGATCTAAGGATCGGTTCATGGAGCGACCATCTAGAATTTACAGTGCCACCACGAGGCCAAGTATGGGTGCGGCGTAGCTGATTAATTAGGGCTTCGCCAGTGCTATTTGGACCATTAAGGATGCTCGGGGAAGGGATAGTCGGATTGGATTTGTTGATGATTGGTGGGACTACCCTGGGATGCGAATGGCTCAAGAGGGGGCTCTTGGTTGAAGATGTGCTTAGTTAGAGACATCACCACCGGTGAAACCTCAGTGGGGTCTAAATAGGCTAGTAATCCTTTTGTAAAGGCTATTTTGTGATCTCTTGGCCACACACCTAAGGAAGTGTGAGACGTCATAATTGAGATTCTATGGTCATCGAAAGGTTATGAAATCACAAACACGTGGGAAAAGCGGTACAACCACTGCAGAGTGTGTCTAAAACTATCATGATGGTCGTGCTCCCGGTTATGAGCAACCTGGACCCTCACATGATTAGAGGAAAATTGGGATTTGGGATGGTTATGGTTGGTATTATGGTTATGGTTGGCATTATGGTTATGGATGGTTATTAATTGAATGCTGGTGTTGAATATGGTATTGGTGTATGATGATGGATATGGAATATGGACTGGTATTATGATAACTACATGGCTTATGATGTGTTTATTTCATGTACATGTAATTTATTGCTTTTAAAATGTTTTAATGTACTTTTCAGCACTCAACCATTATTATATTCGTCATTTGAATAAGCCACATGTCATACTTTCTACACTTGCTGAGTACGACATGTACTCACTCTTGCGATCCCCCCACCAACAGTTGCAGGTCAGTATTGGGAGTTTAACGATGATAATGCGGAGTTCTAGGCCGTGTCTACCATCAGCTTTGACTGTGGTGTTGATTGGAGCTGCGCTACTCTATTGCTTATGCTGCCTAGCTGTTTAGTTTGCTTAATTAGTCTATTCTGCTGCATTATTTGAACTTGTTATTAGTATTCTATGGAACTTGTATTTGGGGATAATATGGTTTGTATTATAAAATTTGGTTAATTAATCTTGTTCTATGGTAATTTTCTGTGTACTCTTTTGTGAATTCACTCGCGTATGTGTGTTGAACATCCTGGGCACACATATGCGTTCACTTGGTTCATTTTCGGAACCAGGTGTCATAGATTTGGTATCAGAGCCACAGGTTAACCGTAGGACGCAACCTAGATAGAATGAACACTTTAGAGCACATAGAAACACTTAGGAATCGATGTGTTCTTGCTTGGTGTGCTTCTTGCTCTATATATTGGTTTCTTGTGTGCTTAATAGAGGATTTTGGGATGCTTTAGCATTGCCATGTCCATGTAGGCTAGTTAGTTGTCTAGTTTCATATCCCTTGATGAATATAGCTGGGGATGTTTTCTAATTCTTACCTATTGCTTTTCTCCAGATGGTGAGGACTCGCAACCAGAGGGTTGGCAATGATGAGGAGGAGAACCATGGAGCACCTCAAAACAACAATGGACAAGGACCTACTCATGGAGCTATCAACATTGAGAAGCTATTGGCTATGCAAAACTAGCTCACGCAGACCATGATACAAACAATGGGACAGCTGCAGGCTGGCAATATCAACAATCAGCCCCACATGCCTCCACCACTACCCCCACTGCCTCATAACCGGTTGGGAGAGTTTATGAGGACTATGCCACCAACCTTTGCTCAAGCTGCAGACCCTATGGATGCTCATGATTGGCTCAAGTCCGTGGAGAAGAAGCTTGCTATAGTCCAATGCAGCGACCGGCAGAAGGTTCTATTTGCATCTCATCAACTAGTTGAAGCAGTTGCCGATTGGTGGGATTCACTATGCAATGCTCATGAGAACCAAGAGAGAATTACCTGGGCGGAATTCAAGGAGACTTTCCGTTCTCATTATGTGTTGGAAGGTGTTATGATTTTGAAGAGGCGAGAATTTGAGAACTTAAGGCAAGGAAGATCAAGCGTGAGTGAATATCTCAATAAGTTCACTCAACTCTCAAGATATGCACCTGAGGCTGTTAGTCGGGACAGCCAGAAACAATACTTATTCATGAGGGGCTTGAACAATGAAATCCAAGTGCAACTACTCAATTGTGATTATGGCAACTTTCAGAAGCTTGTGGACAAAGCAATTGTGGTAGAGAACAAGGTTTGTGAGATGGAACAAGACAACAATAGGAAGGCACCATATAAGCATAGCAACAAGGAAGTAATGTGCGCCCTGTTGATGGTTGTTATATACAAATTTCATCCGTCAATTTAACTCAATTATGTGAAGGATTTGTCATTTCTTGCACATATCACCTTTCTATCTAACCCAATTCCACTTAGACTTGGAGAAATATATGTATGCAGCATTTTATGCAGGAAATGGGGAAATGTAGAGGGACCAATCCTATAAAATATCATCCCAGCCAATCAGGCGACGACACGTGGCATCCCATGGATAAAATGGCCCACAAACAACAGTATCCGAGGAGACCCAACGGTGTTGCACCCATATACATCAAGGGGACCCACCTGGCAGCCACCTGGAGAAAAGCACACGAGAATTGGTGCCTTGACCAGGTCGACCGAACTAGGGGTTCGGCCGACCTCTTCCTAGCGCCAGACTCGGTCAAACTCCATGTGTTGGCTCCTCACGGCTCCCTGGAGTCAATGGTGACCGATTCACGTGCTTTTGGTGGCGGGGACTGACCTCAACACTAGTATAAATGGGACCCCCTACCCCTCACTTCAACACACAACACTTGAGCTTCATCTCTATTGTATACACTATCATCCATAGTCTTAGAGGAGTTAGGTTGTAGAGAGGAAAGTCTCTAGTCCCAAGTCCAAATTGGGAAAGGAGTAAAGAGTCTCTCTCTTCCCAATCCTACATTGGGGAAGGTATGGCTCATGTATTCTTTCTTGTATTTGTGACTTTATGCATAATAAATATAGTATCATTAGTCTCTAATTATACATATACTTGGGCAAAGTGTTTCTTGTTTGATTGTAGAGTCCATGTATGTGGAAGGTATAGCTTCTATGACTATTTCATCATGAACATATCTCATTATCATAGAACCTATAGACCCCCATTATAGTTTATTTAATTATAACATAACTAGGTTAGTATGGATAATTATGTTGTGTATCAACATTGGTTCACTGATGATTCAATTCATTGCCTTAGGATGGATTGTGCCTAGGCTCTTAAGGTAATTACTTAATATGCTAGCATGGTGCTAGGATAGCTAAGTAGCATTGGATGTCTCGTAGACCCACGGATTGAAGAGGTAGGCAGTAGGTGGTGACAGCCCTATCTATCCTTTGTAATCTTCCACGTTCGGCTATGCCACATGCTCTTGGCGGGAGTCGCCCTAGTATTGCTAGGGGTAAGCCCGTGCCCGATGTGTTGAACCACATAGCATAAGTATTCACTATTGATCTAGCTTATGAATAATTAGTTTAGACTATGTATATGTACAATAGAGCATAGTAGGAGTACCTCAATAGCTCTCAACCTTAACTAACCTCTAGGATCCTCTTACCCCCCTTAGACATGAAAGGTTTTGTGTGTGTCACACTACCTCCACTATTATTTTATCCATCCTTACTAGATTCTTGCCTAGACCTTTCTACCCTTTTCATTTGATGAATGATTGTTATATCTCTACCGCGCCTTCCTTTGGGATCAAATAAATGACACCCCTGGGAATACTCTTAAGGGGAAAAGCTACAATGCCATCCCCGTGCGTTTGCGGAATTCACTCTGTGATCCAATAGAACCGTTAACAAGCATTTCCAACACATCAGTTGGAGATGTTTAGTTAATGGTGCATGAGTAATACCAACAAGCATTTCTAGCACGATTGCTAGGGATGATTTTTAGTATAACTTAGGAGCCATCAACAAGCATTTCTAGCGCCGTTGATGTAACACCCTAAATCTTTGCATCATGCATTGCATACATGTTCATGCATTAAATATTAATAGAGTAAAAGAAAGATAATAAAATATAGAACATACATATACAAATATGAGTAGCGAAAGAAGCAAAGGAAAATAATAGCATAAAACTTGTAATAGGGAATAAGTATAAAAAGAATAATAACATATAAAAAATAAAATAAATAAAAATATATATAATAATATATATTTAATGATAATATTTATATATGTAAAGAAAAAGAAAATATATATAAAAAAATAATATAAAGAATAAATAAATAATAATATATTTATAAAGAAGAAAAAAAGAAAAAGAAAAAAAAAGGGACTGCTCCGCCGGCCAGGCCGACGGCCCAGCCAGCGAGCGCCTCCCGCGCGCGCCCCCGCGCTAGCGCGAGCCGCCCGCCCGCGCGACACGCCCTGGCCCCACCCCGTGCCGATGCCCCGCTCCCGCCCGCGACCCCGGGCGCTAGCCCCGACCGCCTATTTGCGCCTGGCTCCCGCGCGTGCCCCGACCCTGCGCCGCGTTGACATGCCCCGCGTGACCGACTCAACGCGCGCCCGATGGCCCAACAGCCCGTGCCTGCGCCATGCCCGCCGGCTATATATGGAGCGAAGTCCGTGTTTTCCCAACGCCAGAAAACCGCCGCCGCCAGGAAAAAGGGAAGAAACCCTAGTGCCGCCGGTAGAAAAAAAAGGGACCAGAGCCTGCCGCCGCCAGGGGAAAAAAGGGGAGAAAAAAAAGAGGGGAAGAAGAGGAAGAAAAAGAGGAGAGCGCCGTCGTCCACCGGAGATCGCCGTCGTCGTGCCACCAGAGGATTGCTGTGCCGTCTACTCCACTTCGTCTACACGTCGCCATCATCCTGCGATCTTCGAAGTCATCACTTCTACGGTAGGATTTGTTTTTCTGATGCGAGTTTTTAGTGATGTATTAGATCTAATAAACGTAAATTGATTTTTGTTGCATCGCCTTTTTATTTTCAGCAACATTAATCCCCGTTAAAACCCCCATAAACTCGTATGAACACGTATGAACTAGTTGCATCTAATTAATAAACAACTGTAGTTAATTAATTATTAAACTTTGCATGCATGCATGTCATCGCATGTTGATTAATATGTGTGCATCATATTGATTTGTATGTATATTCTTGTATGTGTGATTGCGAGTAGAGGGAAGTGCTCAAGGAGTCGTGTACGAGGATTTCGAGAACCAAGACTTGAGCAACCCTATCCGCAGGAGCAAGGCAAGTGTCCTTGAAGCATATTGATACTGTTTTTAAAATAAATGTTTTGTTTGCAAACTGCATGGTTGTGTCAATTTGATGGGAACCCTATGGTACGAAGTTTACTAGATTTTTTTAACCACCCTTGTCACCTGGAATATATGGTAGAGAGTCGGGAAGGGCTTTTTACCTTTTTGTTTCACTTAATTAATTGGGATGACAAACAACACTACACATTTAATTATGCATCAATGATATTCTAGTTAATGTGAACTAGTCAATACGATATGGTAATGGGTGATCTAAGCAAGCCTGGTATGTGGATGGGTTGGATGTTATGGTGGTTTGCTTGCTTTAGATCTAAGGATTGGTTCATGCGAGAATAGGCCAGGACTACAGTGCCACCGCGAGGCCAAGTATTGGTGTGGCATAGCTGATTAATTAGGGCTTTGCTGGTGCTGTTTGGACCATTGTGGATGCTCGGGGAAGGGGTAGTCGGATTGGGTTTGTTGAGGATTGGCTGGACTACCCTGGGATCTGAATGGCTCAAGAGGGGGCCCTTGGTTGAAGATGTGCTCAGTTGGAGGCATCACCACCGGTGAAACCTCAGTGGGGTCTAAATAGGCTAGTAATCCATTTGTAAAGGCTATTTTGTGATCTCTTGGCCATACACCAAAGGAAGTGTAATTGGCATAAGGGAGGTTATTTAGTCGCCGACGGGTGATGAAATCACAAACAAGTGGGTAAAGTGGTACAAACTCTGCAGAGTATTAAAACTATCATGATAGCCGTGCTCCTGGTTATGAGCGCCTGGATGACCTACATGATTAGAGGGAAATTTGGGATTTTGGATGGTTATGGTTTGGTAATGGTTATGGTTGATATTATGATTATGGTTATGGTTATGGGATGGAATTATGGATTTATTTCAGGTATTGAATATGGTTATTGGCAATGGTGGAATCTGGTTTAATGATGATGGATATGAAATATGGATATCTAATAATCATTGTGGGATATGATGGGTTTACTTCACATACTTATGATATATTGCTTTTCAAATGTTTTACTGTACTTTCAGCACTTAGCCATCATTATATTCGTCATTTGAATCAGCCACATGTCATACTTTCCACACTTGCCGAGTACGACACGTACTCACTCTTGCAATCCCCCCCCCCAACAGTGGCAGGTCAGGATTGTGAGTTTAATGGCGATAATGCGGAGTTCTAGGCCGTGTCTACCGTCAGCTTTGCCTGTGGTGTTGCATTGGAGCTGCGCTATCTCTTATGCTTAGTATGCTTAGTTGCTTAATTAGTTTATTTCTGCTGCATTAGTTGAACTTGTCATTGATATTCATTAGAGCTTGTATTCGAGGATAATATGGTTTGTGTAATAAAATTTGATAATTAATCTTGTTCTGTGGTAATTTTCTGTATACTCTTTTGTGATTGCACTTGTGTATGTGTGTTGAACATCCTGGGCACACATATGCGTTAGCATGGTTCAGTTTTTGGAACCGGGCATCACAGTTGATGAGGAAGGCATATAGATATATAACATGACCAAGTGAATAGGATAGAACCCTGGGTAGGACTTTAGTAGGACAACCATTCTTTGTTTTCGCATTTTTAATGTGAAAATAGGGTAGTTTATATCTGGTTTCCGCCTGCCGGAAAACTTTGTTGAAGATCCCGAATCTCTTCTGAGAGACCGACCCCGTTTCGTTACTCCTCAGAAGATTCGAGCGGCAAAGCAAGCCAGCATTTTTGCACCAACAATCCAAACGCCAATGGCTTAGAAGACCCTTCGTGAGTTCTGCTCCCTCTGCTAACAATGTGCCTATTGGGCCCACTGTTAACACGGGAGATGTGAACTTTGAGGTCAAAACTGGCCTTATCACTATGGTGCAAGCCAACCCATTCTGTGGGAAGGCTAAAGAGGCTGCAAGTGCTCACCTGCAACAATTCCTCGAGATCTGCAGCACTTTTAAGATCAAGGACGTGTCTCCGGATGCGCTCCGTCTGAGACTGTTCCTGTTCTCTCTCCTTGGGAGAGCGAAACAGTAGTTCTACGCGAACCGAAGAGCTGTAGACACTTGGGAGAAGTGTTCTACGGCATTCCTCGCCAAATTCTTCCCGTTGGGCAAAACCAATGTTCTATGTGGAAGGATTTCCAGCTTTCAGCAAGAGCCCAAGGAATCTATTTTCGAGGCATGAGAAAGGCTTTAGGAGTAAATCCTAGCCTGTCCCCACCATGGGATGGATGACTGGCTCCTTATTCAAAATTTCTATAACGGGCTGATCCCATTAGATCGTGACCATTTGGATGCTGCTGCTGGAGGAGCCTTCTTCTCATTGACGGTGCCAAAAGCTAAAGATCTTATTGAGAAGATGGTGTCCAACATGGGATGGAACGATGAGCTTCTCCATACCCGACAGCGAGGCATGCACACCTTGAAGGAGGTGGACATGATCGTTGCAAAATTGGACCTCCTAATGAAGAAAATTGATGGACAAGCCAGTGGTGAAGTGTCTGGCAATGCCTATGCCCTAGACTCTCACATCACGTGCGAAGTCTGTGGCAACACGGGACATATGGGCAATGATTGCCCAGAAACTCGTGAGGATGCCTTATACGTCGCCAACAATGGAAATTACAACAACAATGGCTATCGTCCAGGAGGTCAACGGTGGGGTCAACAACACCCATTCTTTCAAGGAGGGTATAACAACAATGGCAACCCTGGAAATCAGCCCAACTTGAGAGAACTTGCAATTAGCCAGCTCAAGATCAACGAGGCCCTATCCAAGAAGCTGTTAGCTAATGACAAGACCCCAGAGAGTATCAATGCAAAGATTGAAGGACTATCCTCAGCATTCAAGAATCAACTGAGCTTCAACAAGATATTGGAGACTCAGCTGGCACAACTTACTGTAGTTGTCCCTCCATTGGAAAACAACAAAATTCCAGGGCAGCCAGAAGCCCCCGTAGAGAACGTCAATGCAGTGGTTACGAGGGGAGGAAATACCACTCGTGACCCACGATATCCAACACAAGAAAAGAGGACAAATGTGCCTAAAAAGGAGGATGTCCCAAGTGAATTACTTTGTGAGAGAATGGACAAACACTTTAAAGACACCAACTTATTGCCATTCCCTCGCAGACAAAGGAAGCCAACAGTGGATGAGAAATTCAACCGTTTTGTTGAGATCATCCAAAAGATCCACATCAATGTGCCCTTGATCGATGCGATGCAAGTACCCACTTATGCTCACTATCTCAAGGACATATTGAACAACAAACACCCATTGCCCATCACTGAGGTCGTCAAGCTTACGGAAGACTGCAGTGCAGTCATCCTCAATAGGCTTTCTGAAAAGAAGAAGGACCCCAGATGTCCTACCATTTCATGCTCAATTAGGGCTCACTACTTTGAAAAGGCACTATGTGATTTGGGAGCAAGTTTTAGCATGATGCCCAAGGTTGTGTTCGCCCAGCTGAACCTCACAGAGCTAACTCCATCACCGATGCAGCTACAATTGGCTGACTCTTCAGTCTGTTATCTAGTGGGTATTGCTGAAGACATCCTGGTGAAGATCCGGAACTGCTTCATACCCGTGGATTTTGTGGTGCTATATATGGACACCAAGAATGATACACCACTCATTCTAGGGCGCCCATTCCTCAGCACTGCAAAAGCTCGCATAGTTGTGGGAACTGGAAAAATCCACTTCCATATCAATGGCAAGGTGGAAAAGTTTAACTTTCGGCCATGATCAGAACAATGCTCCATGATTCGAATCAAGTATGGGTCGAATGATAAACACATCAGAGAGGTCGAGGTCACACCTCCAAAGGTGGACTCACTCATTGCATTCATGAGAAGATTAATCTACGAGGAGAATCCGTCGTTTCAACCACGCCGATATCCAAAGGCGACGGTATCGTCTGGACCTTCCCGAAGGCCCAAGTCCACCAATCCGCCAAAAAAGGAATGGCAGAAGAAGCAAGACAAGCCGTCCGAGCCCATCCCTCCAGGCCCATATGTGAAATGAAGATGGAGGAATGTCCATCTCATCGTACGGTGATGAGACCTACGCCAATAGGTTAAAATTGTAGTTATCCCACTTTATTTTTGTTTATTTCTTTTTCCACCCCATTTGGATTTTTCCCATTGCATATTTGATCTTTCCTAGCAAGTTGAGAATCTTATATTCACAACTATCATTTTTCTTTCTTTCTTCTCAAAAGAAAATTTTTATTGGATTTGAAAAAAAGGGTTCTATTTGAAAAACAAATTTTTCTGAGCTGCACATGTGGCATTTCACCAACGTGCTAACTTTATAGCAGTTGGGGAACCAATTGCCAAAAGGGGAACCAGGGGGGCACCTATCAGGTCGGCCGAACAGGGAGTGGAGCCAAATTGGCTCTCCTTCCTCCAACGGCTATATTTTGAACCCCAAGTGACCTTTGGAGGGTGCTCCCTATAAATTGTGGTCGTGAGGAGCACCTCTCTTCACACACCACATCATTTTACACCTCCCCAAGTCACTCTCTAGCTCACCTTGTTTTTCTTGCTCTTCATTGCAACACTCTTGCTCAAATCCATCCCGAAAAAAGATTTTCTTTTGCTAGCATTTGCATTTTACACTCAAGCTTTCAAGAGGAGAAAATTTGTTAAGAGTTTTGTTTTCCAAACATCTCTTCTTTTCGGATTTTTCTCGCCTTGTTTTGTTCTTGCTTGTTGAACTCAAAAAGACATGAAGAGGTTGTTTGGAAAGAGGAAGGAGGCTGCAAGCTCAAGCCATGGTGAAGGTTCTAGTGCACGCCTCTCTTCCATGGGTACAAGCCCAAGGAGGAGAAGTGTGTGTGAGGACACTCCCATGGAAGAGAGAAGCAATCCACACCAACTTCTTCATGACAACGACCTCGACATACGAAGTGAGGTTGAAGATCAAGCACTCAGACTTCTCCAAGATCGTGAGTTCCGCCACACCAAGGCTTACAATCCACATTTGATCTCCAAAATAGGTATGGACTCCGAATTTCTTTCCATTTGGCATGCAATTAGATTTGATGACTTCGCTCTCATACAGGAGAAAGGTTCACGCCTTCTCACTATCCAATTCCTTTGCACGCTAAGAATAGGATTTGATGGTGTTACTTTTAGATTATTTCAAAAAGAATACAACATCCTATAGAAAGAATTAGGAAGCATCCTAGGCTTCCATAAACGTTGTTTGCTAGATTTAGACAATTTGCCTAAGTTTAACAAACAAAGTTTTTGGCATGAGCTAACTAGTGAGGTCACACGTAGGGCTCCTAGGAATAGCCACACCCAAAACACTACTTATGCTTCATGCATAGATGGGTAGCTATGACTATGTTCCCTAGAGGAGATGTTAGGGTTGTGCGAGATGATGACTTGAAAATTTTGTTTGCCATGACTAAAATGATAAAAGTTGCTCCAGTCAAAGCCATGATGACACAATGGTTAGATTACATTTCAAAATCAGTACCAATTGAATGCACTTCATTGATTACTCATATTGCTGAAAGGGTAGGAGCACTTAAATAATCTTTATTTGAATATATTGAAACTAAAAGAGAATTAATTGATGAAGACTATTTAGTGCAAGGACATACCCTTAAGCATGATCAAGATGGGTCCTTGATACTTTTCTATCCCGGCTTTGTCAATGAAATTCAGTTACCTAACCCGTATTTTCATTTGTACAAATGCCAGAGGCTAACCATTGATCTTCTTCCCCTTCAGGAAGCAAGAAGAAGTAATGTCTCTGGCAGGGTAACAAGGAATCGTGCGAGGGCTGCATCCACAGGCATGCCACCGATAATCTCTCCGGTCCATGAATACCAAGAAGAAGAGAACCCAATGGGTTATGCGCCCAGATAGACTCGACCTCTGACGTATGAGACTGGGGGATCATCTTGGCAAGAATGGCAAAGGGATCCACCCTTATCCTCTTCAAGCTCTAGCAGCTTGCCCCAAACGTCCATGAGAGTACATCGTTCTTTTTCGGCCAGAAGTCATCATGACTATAGCCAAGGAATGACGGACCTCACTAGACGTATGGGAGAACTTGAAGTGAGAACAGGTGACATCTACAGCACCCTAAAAGAGCATGTTCAAGGTACCCAGGATTGGCAACAACACATGGATGCTCAATTCACCGACTTCAACACGGCACTACAACAACAACAAGCCGACCTTGCAGCATACTTCCGTCATCAAGGGATAAACCCTTATCACGGAGGTAGCTGAAGAACAAGCATGGGGGAAGGTAGCATGTATCAAATTCCTTGCATATTTATTTTCCATCCATCCATCATCCATCTTGCATTTAAAAAAATAATAAATAAATAGGTTAGATTTGCTTTCATCAAATAAAGATGTGCGGTAAGAATGATTTAAGAATTCACATAGATGAAATGATGAATAGTTGCGCTGTTTTATTTTCCTAAGTCTCTAGTTTACAACATGCTACTCTCCGAATATTGCTTTCATTTGTTTGAAATAATTTTACCATAATTTAGAAGTTATGGGTAGCAAAAGCTTAATCTAATTCTAGGTTTTTGTAAGGCTAGAATTGGTAATAGGGCTGCTAGTCCTGGTTTGAAAGTAAAACTTAGATTTCCGGAGAAATTCTAAAAAGATTTAAGTTTCCTTCATTTGATTGGAAATACCTACCAAAGCCATATAATATTCATACATAGACAAAACCTTATGCATATGATATTTGCTTTCACATCGAGCCTAGTCAAACTAGTATAGACCTATGTGAGAAATCATTCAACTCTTTTGAATTCAAGACTTCAGTTGCACATGCTATACATCTACACTAGAAGTAAGCAAAACGTCCATCATATCCACCATACCACAACAAAAAGAGAAACTCCATGTTATTCATGTTTAGCACTCTCTTCAAAATTCATTGCAAAGAAAGGGAGTAGAAGACATGGCTACAAAAAAAAGAAAAAAGAAAAAAAAAGAGGAATGCTTACATCCTAAGCATGAGAAAAGAAAAAAAAGTAGCCATGTTTCATCTCTGCAAAAGAAAGAGAGATTATACCAAAAAGGAGTTATCTCAAGTATCCACATCCACTTCCACTCCATCACACATGCACTAGTCTTGAATAAAAAAGTTTTGATTTGAATTCTCCTAAGGCTTACTCTTTTGACTTAGCAATATATGTGATGCAAATATGCCTACTTATTTTCCTTACCAAGCTCCACATTTTAGCCATATTCAATGAGTACGAATAGTAGAGGCACAATGCTTTGGTTAGGAAATATTTCCACTATCCACAAAGGAGTGACTGAGAGAATCAAATTGAGGTACTTAATATGTAAATTGAAATCTCCGGGATTTAAGTGGAAATTGTTTTCTAGGCTATGTTTGCTCCATTTGCTATTCTACCTTTCAACTACTCATGAATATCAAAAAGTATAAGCCCCATGATAACTTATGAAAGGTAGAGTATCATAGCCAATTTCTGCAATACTAGGTAGAGTATCTTGTTGCACATTATATACTTTTGAAAATAAGACATTGTAGAACTCCTGATCATCAACCTAAAGTCTTGACTTTGCTCGGGACGAGCAAAGGATAAGCTTGGGGGAGTTTGTTGACGGCTGTTATATACCAATTTCATCTGTCAATTTAACTCAATTATGTGAAGGATTTGTCATTTCTTGCACACATCACCTTTCTATCTAACCCAATTCCACTTGGACTTGGAGAAATATGTGTATGCTGCATTTTATGCAGGAAATGTGAAATGTAGAGGGACCAATCTTTTAAAATATCATCCCAGCATATCAGCTGACGACACATGGCATCCCATGGATCAAATGGCACACAAACAGAAGTATCCGAGGAGATCCAATAGTGTTGCACCCATATACATCAAGGGGACCCACTTGGCAGCCATCTGGAAAAAGCACACGAGAATTGGTGCCTTGACCATGTCGGCCGAACTAGGGGTCCAGCCGACGTCTTCCTGGCGCCAAACTCGGTCAAACTCCACGTGTTGGCTCCTCCCGGCTCCCTGGAGTCAATGGTGACTGATTCGCGCGCTTTTGGTGGTGGGAACCGACCTCAATACTAGTATAAATATGACCCCCTACCCCTCAGTTCCACACACACCACTTGAGCTTCATCTCTATTGTATACACTATCATCCATAGTCTTAGAGGAGTTAGGTTGTAGAGAGGAAAGTCTCTAGTCCCCAGTCCTAATTGGGAAAGGAGTAAGGAGTCTCTCTCTTCCCAATCCTACATTGGGAAAGGTATGGCTCATGTATTCTTTCTTGTATTTGTGACTTTATGCATAATAAAGATAGTATCTTTAGTCTCTACTTATACATATACTTGGGCAAAGCGTTTCTTGTTTGATTGTGGAGTCCATGTATGTGGAAGGTATAGCTTCTATGACTATTTCATCATGAACATATCTCATTATCATAGAACCTATAGACCCCCACTATAGTTTATTTAATTAAAACATAACTAGGTTAATATGGATAATTATGTTGTGTATCAATATTGGTTCAATGATGATTCAATTCTCTGCCTTAGGATGGATTGTGCCTAGGCTCTTAAGGTAATTACTTAATATGCTAGCATGGCGCTAGGATAGCTAAGTAGCATTGGATGTCTCGTAGACCCACGGATTGAAGAGGTAGGCAGTAGGTGGTGACAGCCCTATCTGTCCTTTGTAATCCTCCACGTTCGGCTATGCCACAGACTCTTGGCGGGGGTCGCCCTAGTATTGCTAGGGGTAAGCCCGTGCCCGATGTGTTGAACCACATAACATAAGTATTCACTATTGATATTGCTTATGAATAATTAGTTTAGGCTATGTATATGTACAATAGAGCATAGTAGGAGTACCTCCATAACTCTCAACCTTAACTAACCTCTAGGATCCTCTTACCCCCCTTAGACATTAAAGCTTTTGTGTGTGTCACACTACCTCCACTATTATTTTATCCATCCTTACTAGATTCTTGCCTAGACCTTTCTACCCTTTTCATTTGATGAATGATTGTTATATCTCTACCCCGCCTTCCTTTGGGATCAAATAAATGACACCCTTGGGAATTCACTTAAGGGGAAATGCTACAATGATATCTCCGTGCGCTTGCGGAATTCACTCTGCGATCCAATATAACCGTTAACAAGCATTTCCGAGACATCAGTTGGAGATGTTTAGTTAATGGCACGTGAGTAATACCAACAAGCATTTCTAGCACGATTTCTAGGGATGATTTGTTAGTGTATCTTAGGAGCCGTCAACACGCCCTCACTTCAAACCACCCAATGCACCTTACTTCAGCTCTTTTGCGCCTACCCATTACCTTGGATTTGCTCCACGCCCAACTCAGTTTGTGTAGCAGCGCCCCGTTATGCAAAAACCTAGGCCTCCTATGCCTGATGCACCTCATGCTAATTTTCCTGGTGCACATGTTCAAAACCAAGCTCGCCCCAATAATATGGTGGAGTTAAGAAGTGCTATACTTGCGGAGAAGCTGGACACCTTGCGCATCAATGTCCTAAGTTGGGCCTTGGTCAAGGAAGCAATGTGCCGAGGCAAAACCCAAGACCCAATGGAGGACAGCCACAAGGAAGCCGTGGACAACAGAATTTCGCTCGTGGCAACGTGAACCATGTCTCTACGGAGGATGACCAACAAGCGGATGACATGGTCATTGATATGTTTCTTGCAAACTCCCGGCAACTATGTTATTTGATTCTGGAGCATCACATTCATTCATTGCATCGAAATATGTCACCAAGTATAGTTTGCCTATTTCATATATGAAGTTTACTCTATTGGTTAAGTCAACTGGAGGAGAGATGAGGACTATGTCCAAAAGTAAGCCTTAGAATAATGGGGGTAGACTTCTCCGCCAACCTCATTGTTTTGGATTCTAAAGGATTGGATATTATACTTGGTATGGACTGGTTGAGGAAGCACAATGGAGTTATTGAGTGTGCCACAAAGACGGTGAAGTTGACCAATGAAGAGGGAATCAACGTAGCATTTGAAGCATCTCAAACCGCACCGAAGCAATTAGAGCTGAATCATATGGACAGTGCCGCAACTGATGAGATTCCGGTGGTGTGTGAATTTTTGGATGTTTTTTCGGACAAGTTGCTAGGTATGCCACCTGATCGAGACACTGAGTTTGCTATTGATTTAATACCTGGAACTGCACCTATAGCTAAGAGGCCGTATAGGATGCCTCCTATGGAATTAGCGGAGCTCAAGAAGCTAATTCAAGAGCAACTAGAGAAGGGTTTCATTCGGCCCAGCTCTTCACCTTGGGGAGTGCCAGTTCTATTTGAGGGAGCATCAATTGTATGCAAAGTTCAACAAGTGTCAGTTTAGGTTGAGAGAGGTGTCGTTTTTGGGTCATATCATCTCAGGAAGAGGAGTATCGGTTGACCTCGGAAAAATGAGAGACGTGTTGAAGTGGGAACCACCGCAAAATGTAAAGGAAATAAGGAGTTTCCTTGGGATGGCTGGATATTACCGTCGATTCATAAAGGACTTCTCCATGATAGCCAAGCCAATGATGGAATTTCTAATTAAGGGAAAAGCTTTCCATTGGACACAAGCTTGTCAAGAAACTTTTGAGGAGTTGAAGAAGAGGTTAACTACAGCCTCAATTTTGATATTGCCGGATGTAAGCAAGAGTTTTGATATTTATTGTGACGCATCGAGACAAGGAATTGGATGCGTGCTTATGCAAGAAGGTCAAGTGGTCTCATATGCATCGAGGCAATTGAAGAAACATGAACAGAATTATCCAACGCATGATTTGGAACTTGCAGCCGTGATACACACATTGAAAATTTGGAGACGCTACATCCTTGGACATAGGTGTGAATATACGGATCACAAGAGTCTTAAGTATATTTTCACACAAACGGACCTGAATTTGAGGCAATGGATATGGTTGGAGCTCATCAAAGATTATGATTTGGGGATCAACTATCATCTGGGGAAAGCCAATGTAGTGGCCGATGCTTTGAGTAGAAAAGGAGTAAGTCATCAACTCACAGTTCCAGAGTTACCATCCTAGTTATGTAAGGAGTTTGAATGGTTGAACCTTGGATTTGTAAATGAGATGGATATGATGGAGTTAAACCCAACATTGGAGCAAGAAATTTGAAAAGGTCAAACTAAGGATGAGGAAATTCAAGAAATCAAGGAAAGGACCCAAGAGGGGAGAGAATTCAGATTCGATGAGGATTAACATGGTACCCTATGGCTGGGAAAAAGGATTGTCGTGCCTAATGTGAAGCATATTCGGGAGACAATATTAAAAGAGGCACATGACTCACCTGACTCAATTCACCCCGGTTGTACGAAGATGTACAAAGACTTTAAGACTTGCTATTTGGTGGGATAGCATGAAAAAGGATAGCTGAATATGTAGCATTGTGTGATGTGTGTCTACGGGTCAAGGCGGAACATCAAAGGCTGCCCGGATTATTGCAACCATTGAAGATCCCGGAATGAAAGTGGGAAGCGATCGGTATGGACTTCATAGGTCGTGTACCACGTACTCAGTCCGGTTACAACTCAATTTTGGTAATTGTGGATCAGTTAACTAAGTCAGCCCACTTTATTCCCGTCAAGACCACGTATAATGGAGAGAAATTGGCGGAACTATATATGGGAAGAATAATATGTTTGCATGGAGTTCCGAAGAAGATAGTCTCGAATAGAGGTTCACAATTGACTTCTAGGTTTTGACAAAAAATTGCATGAAGCTTTTGGAACGAGGTTGAATTTTAGTTCAGCATATCACCCTCAAACGGATGGACAAACCGAGAAGACCAATCAGATTTTAGAGGACATGCTAAGAGCTTGTGATTTAAAGCATGGGAAAATTTGGGACAAAGCTTGCCATATGCAGAATTTTCATACAATAATAGTTACCAAGCAAGCTTGAAAATGTCACCATATGAAGCGCTTTATGGAAGGAAGTGTAGGACTTCTTTATTCTGGAATGAGGCAGGAGAAACTCAAGTATTTGGTCCGAATGTGTTGCAAGAAGCTGAGAAGCAAGTCCAAATAATTCGTGAGAACATGAGGGCTGCCCAATCAAGACAAAAAGGCTATGCGGACAATAGGAGAAGGAAATTAGCCTTTGAAGTGGGAGATTTTGCTTACATCAAGGTGTCACCGATGAGAGGTCATAAGAGGTTGAATATAAGAGGCAAGTTGGCACCTCGCTACATTGGACCATTCATGATTTTGGACAAAAGTGGAGAAGTAGCGTATAAGTTGGAGATTTCAACACCTCTTTTAGATGTACATGATGTCTTTCATGTTTCCCAGCTCAAAAAGTGTTTGAGAGTACTAGAAGAACAAGTGTCAGTGGAAGAGTTGGAATTAGAGACGGATTTGACCTATGCCGAGGAACCGATCAAAATTTTGGAAACCAAGGAGAGAGTCACAAGGAACAAGGTTATTAGATGGTGTAAAATTCAATGGAAGCACCACACAAAAAAAAAGAAGCAACGTGGGAATTGGAGGATGATCTCAAGAAGGAATTTCCCTATCTCTTCTCTTCCACGTTGAATATCTAGGGCGAGATTCATTTTTTAAGGGGGGTAGGTCTGTAACTCCCTCATTTTCATGCATCATGCCCTACATACATTCATATACATGTTTAACATTAATCTACATAAAGAGGAATGAGTTTAAAATTGATTTGGAACAAAACCGCACTTAAAATTCTGGGAAGTGCGGACTAGTCCGATTTTAGTGTGCACTAGTCCGATTTCTCTCTAACTTCGGTCGGACTTGTCCATTTTTGCTGCGGACTCCGATTTATCCTCAGTACACTTTCGGATTGTCCGGTCTTATGCGGACTAGTCCGGTGTTCCAAGAATCTTTGAAAATTTGCTAAGTCCCTGGACTTGTCCGGTGCTCCAGCAGACTTGCCCGTTTTCACCTCTGACTAAAGTCGGACTTGTCCGATTTTTGGCCAGAGTTGTCCGATTTATCTCTGACTAACTTTGGACTAGTTCGGTCCTTTTCGGACTTGTCCGATATTTCGCGACTCCGAATTGATCTTTTGTTTTACGACTTGTTTCTTGGGTTTCACATTAAGTGGGCCTAGGGACATCGTGCCTAACTCTTTTTGATCCCATGTGGGACTCTAAACCGGCCTCTACTCATCTCAAACTCGAAATCCATCTAACCCTAGCCCCCACCTCTATATAAACAACCCCACCCCTTGGCTTGACATCTATTTACCACTTTTCCACCCCACCCAAACCCTAGTTCGTGGAGATCCACCATCAAGGAGGGAAGAGGCGATCCCAATAAAGAAGAAGAAGAAGAGGAGGAAACGAGAGAGGATCAAGTTCTCCATCAAGTTTCGTTCTTCATCACCAATTCATCTCCAAGTTCATAACCAACCCTAGATCATCAGGATCCAAGTGCTACCTCCAAGTTTCTCGATTCATTGGAGTCCTAAACACCTCGTATATCTTATATTTCCTTTTCCTTACGTGAATTCGACCCCTAATCTCCAAATTTACGTCGATCTAGAAAACCCTAATCCGCTGATCTTGTAAAGTATGGACTTGTCCGGTCCCTAGCGAACTAGTCAGATTTTCCTGGTTAATTGTGTTGAATTAATTCTAAAATTTGATCTAATCAAATCGAAACATGTATGAACTTGTTAAAATCTATTAGAACTATATAGTGGTCATTTAAAAGCAATCTATAAAGAAGTTCCACTTTGCATTTGCATTAATCATGCATATCATGTCATCTTGAGTGATATTTGTGCACTCTTTGATTGTGTTTCTTGACTTGTATGGTTATTGTGTGGTTTAGACGGGTTTGCGCTAGAGAGTGCCGCGGAGGATCTACATCACCAAGAGTTTGAAGTCTTTGATCCTAATCAATCCCAAGAGCAAGGCAAGTGTCCTTGAAGCATATTGATCCTATTTTTAAATAGATTTTTTGTTTGCAAAACTGCATGCTTGTGTCAATTTTGATGGGAAATCCTATGATAGGAAGTTTACTAGATTTGTTTGACCACACTTGTCACCTGGAATACATAGTAGAGAGTGAGGATGGGATTTTTATCTTTTTCCTTCGCTTAATTAATTGGAATGGAAGAATAACTACACTACTTAACTTAATTATGCATTAATGAGATTGTGGTTGACATGAACTAGTAAAATCTGATATGGTAATGGGTGATCTAAGAAAGCCTGGTATGTGGATGGGTTGGAAGTATGATGGTTTACTTGCTTTAGATCTAAGTACCGGTTCGTGGAGCGACCATCCAGGATTTATAGTGCCACCACAAGGACAAGTATGGGTGCAACGTAGCTGATTAATTAGGGCATTTCCATTGCTATTTGGACCATTAAGGATGCTCGGGGAAGGGGTAGTCAGATTGGGTTTGTTGATGATTGGTGGGACTAACCTGGGATTCGAATGGCTCAACAGGGGGCCCTTGGTCAAAGATGTGCTCAGTTGGAGACATCGCCACCGGAAACCTCAGTGGGGTCTAAATAGGCTAGTAATCCCTTTGTAAAGGCTATTTTGTGATCTCTTGGCCACACACCTAAGGAAGTGTGAGACGGCATAATTGAGATTCTATAGTCATCGAAAGGTGATGAAATCATAAACACATTGGTAAAACGGTACAACCTCCGCAAAGTGTGTCTAAACCTATCATGATAGTCGTGCTCCCGGTTATGAGCAACCTGGACCCTCACATGATTAGAAGAAAATTGGGATTTTGGATGGTTATGGTTGGTATTATGGTTATGGTTCATATTATTGCTATGGATGGTTATGAATTGAATTCTGGTATTGAATATGGATACTGGTATATGATGATGGATATGGAATATGGACTGGTATTATGATAACTACATGGCTTATGATGGGTTTATTTCATATACATGTAATATATTGCTTTTCAAATGTTTTAATGTACTTTTCAGCACTCAACCATTATTATATTCGTCATTTGAATCAGCCACATGTCATACTTTCCACACATGCTGAGTACGACATGTACTCACTCTTGCAATCCCCCCCCAACAGTTGCAGGTCATGATTGGGAGTTCAACGATGATATGCGGAGTTCTAGGCCATTTCTTCTGTCATCTTTGCCTGTAGTGTTGATTGGAGTTGCGCTACCCTATTGCTTATGCTGCTTAACTGTTTAGTTTGCTTAATTAGTCTATTTCTGTTGCATTAGTTGAACTTGTTATTAATATTCATTGGAGCTTGTATTCGAGGATAATATATTTTGTGTAATAAAATTTGGTTAATTAATCTTGTTCTGTGGTAATTTTGTATATACTCTTTTGTGAATGCACTCGTGTATGTGTGTTGAACATCCTGGGCACAAATATGCGTTCACTTGGTTCATTTTTAGAACCGGGTGTCACAAGAAGCAAGAGGACGATGTGCCTTTATAGCGGGTCGTCGTATAAGCGCGCAAGTGGAGATGATCAGACGTTTCGAAAACTGTGGTTTTGACCCAGTGGGTGGGTCAGAGTTACTCCAAACCACGATTTGCCTCCTCTAGGTTATCGCAATGGCTTGTCGCGTCCTATCTCCGCTTCATAGGTAGTTTTTTAATTTGACACGCAAAGAGTCCAGGGTATGCAATAGCCCACCTGGCATACTTTATCGGTATGTCCCGCTGTGTTTCAGTTTTTCAGTTCCAGTTTCTAAGTTTGACACGCCAAGGGACCACCGGCTCGGGGTATGCAATGTTCCAGTTTTTCAGTTTGTCACGCAAAAGACTTCGATCATGTTTCATGATGTTATGTTTTTTCTCTTTTTGTTGAAAGATCGTCATATATAGTCAAAAGACCGTCACAAAACACAAGAAAAAAAGTACAAGTACAAGAAAAGAAAAACAACAAAAAAAACCTAAATCCTCCCCCTCCTCTTTAGACACAACACATCACTGAACTTAGAGCACATTCACTTGGTAACTAAATATTTCATTTGTCTGAAAAATAATCAAATCCATCCTTATGAATTGTCATTCATGAGGAACACGATGGACCCACCACACATTGATTCATGAACACACACACACACTCACACACACACACACACACACAAAAGACCTCGATCATGCATGTTTGATTACTTGCATAGTTTGAAGCTCATTGATCATATGTTTGGGGTCTAGCATATATATATGCATGGAAAACTATAACGTGCATGTGAGAGATACATCGACGCACATGTATGATGATGTTACGCGTGTTTTCTCACTTTCTATTGAAACATCGTCATATATATATAGTTTGAGGATCGTTGATCATATGTTTGGGGCGTAGCATGCATGGACAACTATAACATGCATGTGAGAGAGATGTTGATTATCATGTATGATGATGTTACGCGGGTTTTTTCTCTTTTTGTTGAACGATCGTCATATATATATATATATATATATATATATATATATATATATATATATATATATATATATATATATATATTGTTTGAGGCTATTTGATCATATGTTTGGGGCGTAGCATATATGCATGGACAACTATAACATCCATGTGAGAGAGACGTCGACAATCATGTATGATGACGTTACGTGTGTTTTCTCTCTTTTTGTTGAAAGATTGTCATGTTTGAGGCTCGTTGATCATGTTTGGGGCGTAGCAAGCATGGACAAGTAACATGCACTTGAAAACCTCGTGATCATGTTTGATGATAACATTACATGTTTTCTCTGTTTCTTGTTGAAAGATCGTCATATATATATATATATATATATATATATATATATATATATATATATATATATATATATATATATATATATATATAGTTTGAGCCTGGTTGCATTACGAGAATATCGATCAATTACATCAGCTAAAGCCGACGTAATTAAGGCCTAAACTGATGTAAGTAACTTAATTACGTCAGTTTTTCCTTAATTACGTTGGCGGTTGGCCGACATAGCGGTTTGGACGTAATTAAGGTAACTTACGTCAGCCACCGACGTAAGTTATCTTAATTACGTCGGTCTGCAGCAACCGACGTAAGTCACGTACCGGGATGGGCCGAGGGCTGGGCCGGAGTACTTACATCGGACACAGCATGCTGACGTAAGTTACGCAACATAACTTACATCGGTTGAACCAAGCCGATGTAATTTAAGTGGCGTAACTTACGTCGGTTAGGACAAACCGACGTAAGTTAAACTGGGCTAACTTACGTCGGCATGGCCTTGGCCGACGTAAGTTAAGTTTTTGAATTTTTTCTAAAAACAGAAACTGACTACCTCGCATGATGGCGAGAACACAGAACAGACACAATAACAGATACACAACACAACATTTACAAAATATTACCCAAAACATCGACAACAACACATTTTGCAAAATAAGTTCCACTAAGCTACACGCTAGACCCTCCACTACCTCCGTGATCTTCTCGACGCGTTCTCGAACCATGTAGAATAAACATAGTAACTAGTAAGCATCAGTGTCAACTCAATGATAACATCAGAGTCTGAGAACATCAGTGATAATGTTAGAGTTGGATTGCTTCACATTAAGTCATGCACCTGGGCTATCACAGAAGGTTTCAATCGGTAATGTGGTGGTCTTTGATTTTTTTGACAGTCATGCTACATTATGAAGTATTTAGACCATGGAAGATTACTTTATGAAGTAATATCTAACGTTAAGCTCATTACATATTTAGACTCTGAGTTGTTGCACTGGTTGGCGTTGGTTTATTGGACAATCATGGTCACTATAGCTTGGTCTAGAAATGGAAGTGTCTGAATGAACTTAATCAGTAGAAAGGATGATGAAGTAATAGGTCAAGCTTATGAACCACTAGCCTTTTGTTAACTAGAAGCACTGATAACTTATTAACTACAAATTGTTTCTGCCATGGTCAAGTATACCCAATCTATCCTAAGTAGCATGACTGTCAAAAAATATCAAAGACCACTAAATTACCTCTTGAAAACTTATGTGATAGCCCACGTGCATGACTTAATGTGAAGCAATCGAACTCTAACATTATGGTATTACCCACCAAAAGCTTGATTACATTTAACTTCCTCACCACTATAGGAATCAATATCTGACAAGTCATCAAGATGTACCTCTATGTTCTACCTCCTAATCTCTCTATGTAAAATACTAAAATGGATACAACAATATTAAAGAGAGTTTATCACCTGCTCTGGTGTCTGCTGCGGTGGAAGCGTAGGAATCTCGATATCCTGACCGCTGTGTCGAGCAAGAGCCTGAAATTGCAAAATCTTAGAAGATATATGTTATTGAAGTGCTGTGAAATTTAACTACGGTACTTTAAATTACTTACCGCCACCACTGCTTGCATCTGGGCCATCATTAAGGCCGTCCTCTGCTGCTCCTCCCTTGCCTCCACTCTCGTCCTCTTCAGCTCTGCTTAGGTTTGCGTCAGCGTCTCCCTTATGGCCTGGAGCTCCAGCTAGGTCTACGAGAGGCGACCACTGGTCCCAACGGACAAAGCCTGCAACGATGAAGCGCCTCTCAAAGGTCGCGTCGACCTCGAGTCGACAACTCCACCAAAAATGGCAAACCTGCAAAATAATGAAAATACTAAGTAGAAGAAGATTAATTGAAAAAGAATTGAAACACACGAAGAACTCATCGTCCGTGGGCCTTCCCGCCTCCGCTTGCGTATGCGGCTTGGGGGTCGATCGGTGCGCTTTCCCAATCATAATCCGCACCGTGTATCTTCGCTACCTCGTGCGAGTACTTTGCCTACAAAACAAATAAATCTTGTAAGCATGTCAATAATAGTATTAGTTATAATGAAATTGATGAATTTTGAAAACTTACCAGCTGGTCGGTTGCGACCTGACTACACTGCCCTGGCTGAGAAGGGTCACTTCCCTTGTGACCTCTCTTCCAAACCTGGGTCAGGGTCGGCTCATGACCCATCTCTCGCTCCTGTACAGCCGTGTTAGTGAGATAAATAATATATTAGCAACACATAAATAAATTGAAAAGGTACTTACCATGCATTTAGCCAAACGCAAGTAGCCGTCGCCACCATAGTTGTGCTTGCCCTCGGACCCCATGCGGCACTGTCTAGCCTTTGTGGACTTATTGATGAAAGCGTTGCTAGCCCAGTACCGTCAGAGAGCTAAGTACGCCTCGATGTTACCCTGTAACCAGGAAATACTAACCTGCACATATTTCATTTTTCATTAACGCAGTTAACATACGTAGATATTGTAAATATTTAACAATATTAAATACTTACCTTTGCGTACTTCTCCTCTATCAAGTGCGAGTCGGAGTCCTTCCTAAATAGACCCCTTTGCTGCTCCCGCTCCTGCTCCCGGGGGTGCCGCTTGAAGTACGCGTTGATGGCCTTAATCCGGGCGTACGACAACACCGCCGTCGTGAGCTTCCGAGCATTGTAATCGAACACGCGCCTCGCATGGTCCTCCATGCCCAGTTCCTCTACTTGGTATCTCAGCTTTAAGCAAACAAATATTTAAGTGATATGCATTAACAATTCAAACGATTTGAAAAAATGAAACAGTTAAACATACCATAAAATTGTGCCACACGGCTCCCTGAACCGTGCAGTGGACCGGGTGAGAGACACAAGCGTAGTCATCCTACGACAGGGCAGGAAAACCAACACCGGTGTAGTGCAACTTCACGATAGCACCCAGGACACTATTAACCTGCCTGTGGTGCTTCTCGGCCCCTGTGAATGAAAAGTCATACCAACATCTATAAAATATATTAAATCATTAAGTAAAGAAAAACAACATATAATATTTAATATACTATATACAGTATTTACATGTCTCCAATAGGACGGATCGTGGTCCGCTGAGTAAAACCGGAGGAGGAGCCGCAAAGTGGGTCCTCCTCGTCCGTCGCCTCTGCTGCGACGCTGCCGCGTCCTGTCACCCTAAAGGCTCTACGGAACCACTATTGTCTCCAGGAAGGCGAGTGGTAGCCGGCTGCACAGGGAGGCTAGTGCTAGCCGGCTCCGAAGGGAGGCTAGCGCTAGAGGGCTCCTGTAGTGGCCCCCTAGCCTCTGAGTCGGGCTCCTGTAGCGGCCCCCTAGCCTCTAACTTTGACTCTGACTTAGAAGTCTTTGAGTCAGACTGCACAAAAGGAAAAGATTGACAATAAATAATTAATAACAACTGCAATTTCAAAAATAACTTTATTGTAACTAAAATTTACCTCCGTCCGCTGAAAGCACACGACAGCTGAGGGTGGAGCGTGTGCCAGAAAGAGGGAACGTCGGCTAGAAAGGAACGAGGTCCCTGAGCAAGGGTCTCGTGGCAGCTCAAACCCTCTCACTGGCTTCCCATTCCCCTTCCCCTTCCACTTTGACGACATCCTATTGCAAGGAACAAATGATTAATATGCAAAGATAATATACAAAATTAATGTTAAATTAGTGAATAAAACGTTACTTCAAAATTCATCAACATCACGATCATGCACCGTACTCCTTAAACCAGCCCATCGATCTTCTTCTTCTGCATAACATTTTCGTTTGCGCAAACCAGCAGGTTCAACTATGTCATCGATATCTTTAGTTTCTAATTCTGATTTTGTTTCCGCTTCCGTGCCAGCCTTGATATCTTGAGCGTCTCCAACTAAGTCATTGAGTCCTACACCGGGCTTGACTGAGAAGGAGTCTGGCAACTCTTCCTCTTGGTAGACACAATCAACCTCAGCTCCGTCGTGGTAATCATCATCTCTTGGAGCCTATAACCGCTCATGAGGATTCACCTTATGTACCACCCACCAAGCTTTGAATTTATTGCATGGATAAGGTAGATAGTACACTTGCTCTACTTGGTGTGCAAGAACTAATGAATCGAATCCTTTCAACTGCTCCTTGTGTTTTACATTGACCATGCCAAATTCGTTTACTCGAATTCCACAAATGTAATCAAACCATTCGTAGTCAAAGAATACCGCCTGAATTGCCTTGTTTGCGACAAAAGTGAATTCAAGGATTTTTTTAATAATCTCGTAGTACTGCGTTTCATGATCTTGCGAATTGATTGCCCTCATCACAACTCCGGTATTACATGTTGCCGCGAGAGGACGAAGAGATTCAAATTGAGTTGTACGGAATCGAAAGTCATTGATGTCATATCGACCATAGCTTCTAACATTAACCACTCCACGGGATAGTTGTCACAAATCTTCATGGATGTTGGCATCTTTTTGGCACTGTCCAAGATATGGAGTTATTAGAAAACATAAGCTTTCTTAAGTTATAAGAAAACATTGTTAACATTGATTAGTTATCGAGAAAATGTTACATGATCTCGAAACCAGGAGAGAAAATTAGATCCCCTGTTTATTCCTTTCTGTCGAATCTGTTCTATTTGCTTGCTCGTGGGTTGATGTCTATGTCTCCAATTTTGCTTGTCGAACATACTACACGACAAAGAGAACCTTTTAGAATACATGGGTCGGAAAAGATGGTGAAAAGCATAAGTGTAGGAGAAACACTTACTTGAAATATTCATTCATTTCTTCCATATTAGTGTACATGTAGAAGAATGCAGCACGCCTTTCTTTTTCCCTAACATTGTACGAAGTGTAACTACCAACAGTAGTGCTTCTTGTTGCAAAAATGGAGAGATCGCTACAAGGAGGCTGCTCATCTATATTGTACCGCATCACCGAAGTATTAACATTGTTTT
Source organism: Tuctoria greenei (assembly GCA_036927565.1). Taxonomy (NCBI): domain Eukaryota; kingdom Viridiplantae; phylum Streptophyta; class Magnoliopsida; order Poales; family Poaceae; genus Tuctoria; species Tuctoria greenei. The sequence continues at coordinate 198,386,575 of JAYESD010000003.1, read as the reverse complement.
CACCTGCAAAGTAAACACTTGAGAAGTATCCTACTTCCTTAAGAGTAAAAGCTTCGGCGATGCAACCTTCAACCCTTGCCCTGTTACCAACCATTGGTTTCAGATATCTAAGTGATCTTTCACTATGATACATCCACCTATATTGCACGGGACCGGCCACTTTCGCTTCAAATGGAAGATGAATTAAGAGATGGTTCATTGGATTGAAAAATCCTGGAGGAAATTTTTTTTCCATCTTACACAAAATTACCGGAACCTTCTTTTCCAATTTAGTCATCATCTCTGGCGTGATTTCTTTAGCACAGAGTTGCCTATAGAAGTGGCTAAGCTCGGCTAACACCTTCCACACTGCATCGTCAAAATAGCCTCGAAACATAACATGCAGAAGTCTTTCCATGATTATGTGATAATCATGACTCTTCAACCCAATGAGCTTTCACGTTTTCACATTCACGGCTCGTCTAAGACTAGCTGCATTACCATCTGGGAATTTCAACCTTTGCAACCATTCGAGAACTTATTTTTTTCTTTAGGTCGAAGACAAAAAGGGGCGCGTGGTTTACCACAATTTTCGGAGAGCTCAAGAGTTTGACGGTAAAAAAAGCTCGGCAAGATTCTTTCGATCCTTTAAATTCTCTTTTGTTTTGCCCATCATGTCCATGTATGTGCTTATGATACATTCATCCATGTTACGCTCTTGATCCATAACATCAATGTTGTGCCTTAGAATCGACGACCTCATATACGGTAACTCCCAAAGTCCTCATATGTGAGTCCAATTGTGTTTGTCTCCGTAACCTTCAAAATATCCAGGACGACCTTCATCTGGCACCAATTTGTCCAACATATCAGATATTTTTGACCCGTTTAGACGTTTCGGTGGTCCTTTAGTGACAACGGTGTTCTTTCTGAAGACATTCCTCTGTTGTCTAAACAAGTGATTTGGAGGCAGCCAACGTCTATGACAATCGAAGTAAGATATCTTGCCTCCATGGGTAAGTCGAAAGCAATCGGTATCCGAGGCACATATCGGACACGTCAACCAACCATGAGTGTCCATCCATAAAACATGCCGTATGCCGGAAAATCATGAACGGGCCACAAATAAGCAGCTCGGAGGTTGAATTTCTATTTCTTGTAACAGTCGTACGCTTCGACTCCTGTCCACAAAATTTTCAACTCTTCGATCAACGGTTTCAACATCACGTTGAGATGTGACCCAGGATGATCTGGCCCAGGTACAATGAGGCTAAAAAACATAAACTCATTCTTCATGCAAAAAGGCAGTGGAAGATTGTACGGAATGACAAAGACGGGCCAACAGGAGTATGGTGCGGCGTTTGTGCTGAACGGCGTGAACCCATTTGTTGCCAGCCTGATGCGAACATTTCTCGCTTCACGAGCGAATTCTGGGTCGAACCATCGGACGGGTGCGTCATGAATCCATTGTTATCACGCTCACCTTCTTTGTGCCATCTCATGTGTCTGGCCGTTTTTTTTTTTTTGAAAGGAACAACTGCTTCAACCTCGATGTCACAGGTAAGTAACGAAGCTGCTTACGTGCGACTTCCGTCGTCACAGTATTAACATCGTTATTAACAAATTCAACAAACCTCAGTTGACCACATTTCAAACATTTGTTCTCATTGGCATGCTCTCTCCAGAAAAGCATGCAGTTGTCCGGACACACATCAATCTTTTCGTGCTTCATACCGAGACCAAAAAGAATTTTATTCGAGATGTACATATCCTTAAGCACTTTGTTGGGTTGTGGAAGGGCATCTTTGAACAAATCGATGAGCATGTTGTAACAATTGTTAGAAAAGATGAACTTAGACTTAATTGCCATAAGTCTAGTAAAAAATTGAGGAATGACATTTTAGTGTGTCCATGCAGTGCCTCTTCTAAGCTCTGGTCGTATAGCTTCCAGCATCTGATCCATCATGTCAACCTCTGTGGCAGCATCATTGTCCGCTTCCACTTCTTGTACAGCTTGAGAAGCTGTCTCGCCATGGAAGCTCCACAACTCATAATGCGACACGTAACCGTTTTGACACAAGTGCATCGTAAGTTCCACTTTGTCCAAAAACATTCTATTTCGATATTTCGTACATAGGCACCGTGCCTTATCGCTATTTGACAACGAAAAAGCTCGTTCCACAAAAGCTTCTATCTTGGCGTACCACTCATCTGAGTGACCACCAGTTCTGCTCTTCCAGCTAGTATACATCCAACTGCAGTCTTCACCCATGTTTGGCTCTGTAGTTTAACGAGGAAGAAATTGTCGTTAATGTATTGTTATGTTATGTCACGGCCCTACAACCTAGGCAGATAGATCAAAATCCCACCCAAGAGTGACCGAGCGAAGCGTGCTCATGACGAGATGCGTGATCCGGATTCGAATGAAATTTTGGCAGTATAACCCCGCTGTTCTCCACTGCACGCCCAAAAATGGTGCAGCAGAGAACAACAGGGTTACACCACCAAAATATCGTCCAAATCCGGACCTGCGTCTCGTCACAAGCCACGCCTCCTCGGTCACTCTGAGGCTGTCCAAAAAGGGACAATTCCGAACCTGCACATCTCATATGCCAATGGCATGTGAGACACGCCGATCCGAAACGGGTAATACGTTGCTATAGGTTACGTTGCTCATTTTCATTTTGAGGTCATTTAAGAGAGAGGAAAGAACTAGAGAAAGAGTGAGAGGAAAGTTGGTCTTAGATGACAATTCCACATCCATTTCCACCGTCCACGCAATTGCGGGTCATTGACGTTCTTAAGGCGGTAAGGCGACTTAATGCGACGGATCCCCTTTTTAACATTCAAGCGGTAAGGTGTAAGGCGAGGCGACGCCTTACTATTATGTAAAAATAGGAAAATAGAAGTAGTTATTAGGTATAAAAATTAAAACGCAGCAGAATATGTGTATTCCAGTTTTATTTTTCCAGCTCAAATCAGCCCAGTTCCACTTTTCCAGCCAAACTCAGCCCATCCAGCAGCTATAGACACTACCAACCGTTGGATTAGAATCATTAGTCATGAAGGAACCGTCCAACCCTAACCCAGGCTACAGATCGGCGCCCCTGCCCCCCAGCCCGACAGAACCCGCGGCCAGCACCGCCATCCCATCGTAGATCGGCGCCCTCGCTCCCACCCTCCCTCCCCGCCCCACTAGGACTCACATCGCCGCTCCCACCGCCTCCGCCGCCGGCGACAGGGTCGCGCCTAAACCCCACTCTTCCCCCCGAGATCGGCGCCATCACTCTTCCCCGCCTGGATCGCACAGCGGCCAAGATCATCGGCATGGAGGCCGCCACCCCCTCTCCCCCGCCTAGCATCCCCTGCTCCCGCGGCGTCAGCTTTCACTGCCGCCGCCAGCTTCCCCGGCCGCCGCCGCCTTACCCTAGAAAGCAAGGCGACAGGGACGCCTTACATTGCGGGAGAACCTTACCACTTTAGCATCGCTTTGGCGACGCTAATGTGACGCCTTAATTACTATGTTCAATTCAATTTCAAAATTTAACAATTCAATTCAAATCAAATTTAAATGTAGCAATTTAATTAAATTCAAATTTCAATGTGGAGGGGGTGTGGGGTGGGGGGATGGGGGGTGGGGGGGTCTGTTCTGCTGGGGAGGGGGGTGGGGGGTCTGTGCAGGGGAGGGGGGTGGGGGCGGGTCTGTGTAGGGGAAGGGGGGCAGAGGAGGGGAGGGGGAGGTAGGGTGGTCGTCGGCCAGGGAGGGTAGGGGGAGGGGGGCCAGAGAGGGGAGGTGGAGGGGGAGGGGGAGGGGGCCGGGGAGGGGAGGGGGACGGGGGGCGGCGCTCGGCCGTGTAGGGGAGGTGGAGGGGGAGGGAGGTCCAGACGGCGGCGATCAAGGAAGGAGGGCGTGGCGGGGCTAGCTAGGGGAGGGGGCGGAGAAGCCGGGCCGGCGGTCGACGGGGAGGGGAGAGGAGGGGAGAGGAGGGGAGGGGAGGGGAGAGGAGGGGAGGGGAGGGGAGGTTACCTGGTGGTGGCGGCGGCGTCGGGCGCGGGCGGCGGGGAGAAGAAAGCGGCGTGTAAGGAAGAAAAGAGAAGGCGTGCGCGGGGTAGGTTAAGATATGTAACTTACGTCGGCTAAATATTCAACTTACGTCGGTCGGTGTAACTTATGACGGCCCCTCTTAGCCGACATAAGTTAAGGCTTATTTACGTCAGCCCACTTACTTACGTTGGCATACTGTCCGTGTCGGCGTAAGTGATCGTTTACTTTTGTCGGGCTAGTTACTTACGTCGGCAGCTGACGTAGGTTAACTTACTTACGTTGGGTTCCTACAACCGACGTAAGTTAATTAAATTACGTCAGCCAGCCGATGTAAATTAAACTGGCCGACGTAAGTATCAGCATTTTCTGTAGTGTTAATCATATGTTTGGGGCGTAGCATGCATGGACAAGTATAACATACATGTGAGAGAGACGTTGACGATCATGTATGATGACATTACGCGTGTTTTCTCTCTTTTTGTTGAATGATCGTCATGTTTGAGGCTCGTTGATCATGTTTGGAGCGTAGCAAGCATGGAAAAGTAATAGCATGCACTCGAAAACCTCGCGATCATGTTTGATGACAACATTACGTGTTTTCTCTTTTTGTTAAAAGATCGTCAGATATATATATATATATATATATATATATATATATATATATATATATATATATATATATATATATATATATATATATATATATATATATATAGTTTGAGGCTTGTTGATCATGTGCTGATTATTAGTTGCCGCATAAGAAGAGCTTGTTTGGCTCATAGACAAGGAAATTTTTTTGAACATAGTACTAAGTATAAGTTGGTCGCGTTGACGTTCGTACACAAAGGATGCGTCCAGGTAGTTGCTCTTGCAGGTGTGTGCTAATTAAGTGAGTATTTGGCCGGGTCATGTGGTTAGTCCACGATGCATCCTAAATCTAGTGTTGGGGCCATGTATGTGCATACATTAGTGACATATGACAAAGTGCTCAGTCAATTATATTTGGTTTGACGTCGAAGTTGGATTGGATATAGGATCATCCATTTCTTTATGTATTGGATCATCCAAATTAATATTTGGTTGGATGGATTGGACGATCCAATATTTTGTTTGGTAGGTTGGATGAAACTTGGGTGGATTGCTGAATCATCTAAGTTGATAATTTCATAATATTAATTATTTGTATACTAATTATCATATTACTAGCAAATATTGATCCAAGTCAATCCAGTCAAAGACAAGCAACCAAACATAGATCTTTTTGGCCGCGTCGTGCTCGTGCGCATGATGGATCGTGCATGCCGAGCGTCGAGTCATTCGTATCGCTGAGCAAATTTCGGACGTGGAGTTTGTGTGCTCCGAGCCAATAAAAGGTGTTGTACTCATTTGTTGAAATGGCAGTACGAATAATATAAAAGCAGTGTTCGTCGCTGGCCTTGTTATCTGTCAAACAGAGATAGTGTTTTTGTTTCCTCTGTTATAGTTCGCTCACTCGTTCATCATTAGTCCTAAGAATCCGTTGGCTTTTTCCATGCATGGTCGCTTCACACTTTGAAATGACATTCATAAATTGTTCGATTGTTGCGTTGTGCCTGTGCACGTTGCAAGATCGGGTCGTTGGCGTACGTGGCAATCATCAGGGCAGGGTGACACAGGCGCGGGAACCGTGTAGTGCGCCCTTGGCTGTATGGCTGTAAGATTCGGAGCGTGAACGTACGTGGAAACCGTCTAGGCAGGGTCGCACAGAGACGGTTGTGCAGCACTACTGCAGAGAATTCGATTCCCGCACCAGGGGTTTAAAGCTTACTGTAAAGCTTACAGGACTGTAAATATAGAGTAGATTACTAGAAGTATAGAGTAAGTGTCCAGAGTGAAATGCTGGATGTATAGAAGATATACTGGAAGTATAGAGGGATAGAGACATAGAGTATGTTTTAGTGGAAACCGGTGCACATGGTCTTAAAGGCAGGTCTGACTCTAGGCCTAGGCGGGAGGGGCTACCGCCTAGGGCCATGCCGGGGGGGGGGGGATGTGCGTGGGCACGGTGACAGCTGTTAAGGAGAAAAGAAATAAAATTAATTAGTATTTGCATCATCCGTATGCAATGTACAATTACACGGTCTAGCTTTTTATTTTTGTAATTTTTTGCAATATAATACTACATCCTAATGTGTTTAATATTTATTAGATATAGTATTACTAATGTGTTAATTTTCCATATGCGATGTTTTTTGGTAAAAGGAGGGGTTTTTCATTAATGCATACTGCAGGACACATTTTTCATGAACATAAAAGAAATTTTTCATTAACATAAAAACAACACATATATTACAAACAAAAAAAACACATAGAAAACAAAAGAAAAAACTACTACTAATCCTACTCAACTCGAAGGACTTGTCCACCTCCTCCGCCGCCACCTCCCCATCCGCCGGCGACGCCTCCTCCTCCGCTGTCACGTCCGCCGGCGGCACCTCTGCCTCTGCCACAACCACGGCGGCGCATCCTCCAACACCAGACCGAACTTCCGCCCGATGGCGTTCACTAGTTGCTCGCGAAACTCCACCCTTGCCTCCTTACCGGTCGTATCGTAGAGGCAGTCGACACGAGCGGCCACAAAGCCTATCCCGAATATGTAGTAGCTGGCAGAGTCCATGCTGGTGTGGTGGGGAAGGATCCCAAGTCCCAAACGGCGACAATAGTGAGATGTATTGTCAAATACATCATGTTCCATTGTGTTGAGCGCTCTTGCTTGCACGTCGGCATCAAACAAGTCACCGGTGACCACCTTAAGCTCGCCCTCGAGTTTGGTGATGTGTTTCTCGTAGAAGCGGACAGTCTCATGATAGTCGAACGGAGGAGGTCTGGGCACCGTGAGTGGACACGGGGGTGGAGGAGGTGGGGGCACTGCCTCTAGTTCAGTGGCCTCTTTCAGGCACCGATCTTTCAGGCGTCGATCATATGTTGAGCTTATGAAGGCGTCGATGGTGGACGGAGAGGACCTCGTCGAGCCAGTCCTACACGGCCTCACCAGAGGACATTACGGTGGTGGTGATCACGTCGTCCTTGAACGTCACGTTGTACACCTGAGTCCCCGCCATTAGGTCCTCTCTCCTTGTCGTCGCTATGGTTGCCATCTATGGCGGCGCAGCACAACTTCTCTCTTGTGCAAACCTTCGTCTACACCTTTAGTTTGGATTTTGAAAATGGGCATGGATATATAACAGATGCAGTTACGATATGCGGAGGAGCTTCAGAATTTTACGGGCCCGAGCCCCGAGTAAAGAAAGTAATGAAGATTTTTATGTGGTATACTCTTTCTATTTTTAAATTCTTATTGTTATGACCACAAGTTGCATTGTCTCAACAAAACACCACGTACAACAACAACAACATTTCTTAGGGGCGCACCAACTGGGTATGCTGGGTGGGCCATGGGATACCCTGAGTCCAGCCACCAGAGAGTAGCTAAAATTTGAACATGTAGCGGCTAGCGCCTACGGCTGTTGTTTCTTCGAAAGGACGAGTACATCATGTTGGAAACTATATTGTACAAGGAATACAATTAATTTGATGAACTGTTAAAAATTAGGCTCCAAACAAAAAACAGAGGGCTCCGGTTGATGTTATTGGCACCTGGAGTGAGCGGTGATCCGGGGGGTTCTGGGGACCAGTAGTGATGGACTAGAGGGAAGTGAAAAGCGCTCCAAAATATGATTGTGAATGGAGTCGATGCTATTTTGCTATGCCGCTTCTAGGACATGTGGTCTGTTATGTTTATCTTTGTTAATCTGGGCTAAAGTTGATACTCTAAAAACTGTTCTTGGGTCTTTTGTGATTTACTACGTACTTTCTAGATCTCCAACACAGTAGAGTTTGAATCGGAAATATATTTGATTCTAAAAAAAGAGAAAAATAGTCCACTAGTTTATCATTAGAACGACAACATTAGAACTATTTTTGCGCACCAATGAATAGCAAAATAAAGTTCATTATCTTAAGACAATATATTACAAACAAGACAAAAGAAAAACACAAACTAGAAACAAGAAAAGAAAACAACACAACTAAAAACAAGAAAAAAAACTACTTCTCTTCCACCTCCTCCTCCGCCTTCTCCTTCTTCTTGGGCTCCTGGCTGCAGGGCGAGGTCGCCTCCCGTGGCAGAGACAACAAGTTTCCTGGAGGTCACTGCCACCACTTTGTCGCGGCCGGTGACGCTGAGTTCGACCCCCAGCGTGTCCCAAAGGACGTCGAGGCGATGGGCCAAGTGTGTCATGCCGAAGACGTAGTGGCCCATGGTCCCCATTCCAGTATGCTCTGGAAGGGGACCAAGCCCAAGGCGGCGCATGGAGCGCAACGTATTGTCGAATATATCACGCGCCATCTTCCGAAGAGCCCACTCCATGTCGTCTTGGGGGGCCGGTCGGGTACGCTTCCCCTTGGTGTCCTTCGGAGGGCTTGGCGACAACGTTTTCTTGTTAGCAACAGTGTTCTTGGTGCGGTTTTGGGAAGAGAGGAGGAGTGGTTGTGCGAAGAAGACGATGGTGTGCCCGGGTGATCTTATAGCATAGTAGCAGCCTGGTGGTTCGTCTCTTGACGCGCGTAGTAGTGGTGATGGGATGCGGAGTGGTTCGAATTGGATTGTTTAAGGCACCTCGGTAACTGGCAAACACTTAAGCTCGGTGCGCCTGGTCGCATCAGCTGCCTGTACAAATGGCTACGGCTTCAAGGACCAAACCTAGCTTCTGCGGCAAACGGCTACATATAATACTTCTCCGCCCCAACTCAACTCTATCTCTAGTTTTGATAAACTTACCTTTGACCAATGATTTATATGGAATTTATTAACTTCAATAACATGTAGATTGTATATTATGGAAATATTTTTCATGGTGAATCTAACAGTACAATTCTTATATTGTTAAAGCAGATCAAAATTATGTAAATCATTGGTCAAAGATAGATTTGACCAAATCGAAAAATAGAGCTTACATGGGATGCACAACAGGGGTTAAGGTGCACCGGCACACCCGGCCTGTACGTGTACCCGACCAGCCGTGTAGCTTTGTTTTATAATTTATTCCCTAGGCTTAAAATTTTGCCCTTCCTCTCTGTTTGCTCTTCCCTAGGATTAAAAGTTTTATATTTTACAATATTTTTACATATGTAATATGACATAGGATATATCACTTGATAGTTTGGCAAAAAAACATGGAGGAGAAATATGTATATCCCATGAAACTATGTAAATCCACCCCAATTAATTAGCTAGTTATTTTTTAAGATGATAAAAAATTATTATTTTTCCTAAGTGAGGTGGCCGGGGTAGATGATCTGGCATAATAGCTTATGTGGCATGCCAATGTGGATGTCAAACTCAGACTAAGGATGAAATGAAACGGTTGTGTGAAGTTGGGAGACTAAATAATTGACCCATTTGAAAGTTCAAAGACCAAACTGAGTTTTGATTGAAAATTTGAGGATGAAGTTGAGTATTATGCCAATTCTAAACGAGCCAAGAGCTTGCGAGCTTGATGAGCTCAAGCTCAAAAAGCTCGATTAAGCTCAATTATTGTTGTCATATATGATATGTACATATATATGATTAACTAAACTATATAATTCTATTAAAAATGTTTTATGGGACACAATTTCTATATATAATAGCAACGATTAATGTGCAACATCGTCCACCTTCCTACTCCATTAGTTGTGAATTTTAAATTTAGTAGATTCTATTGTATATACATGAATGCTAGAATCGATTTAAGATTGCCTCGGTGTTTTATTGAAATCAAGCTTAGAAAGACAAGCTCGCTCGAGTTCAACTCGTTGACAGCCCTAGATGCAGTTAATTGGGGTGAGCGACAGCAGCTGATGTAGACCTGTAGAATGGCGATGGGGTTCTGGTCAGTAGAGTAGCTAGGGCGCCACTTGATGTCGATCCCAACGACGAGATTGTAGAGGCGCCGACGATGGACCGAGAGGACCTCGTCGAGCAAGTCCTCCACAGCCTCGCCGGAGGACGTCACGGTGGTGGTGATCATGTCGTCCTTGGCGTCATGTTGTACACCTGAGTCTCCGCTATTGGGTCATTTCCTTGTCGTCCTTAAGGTTTCCGTCGGCGGTTACGCAGTGCAACTTCTCTCTTGTGCAAAACCTTCGTCTGCACCTCCAGTTTTGAGTTTGGAACATGGATATATAACTGATGAAGTTACGATATTAGTGGTGGAGTTTCTGAATTTGACGGCCCAAGTCCCGAGTAGAGAATGTAATGAAGATTTTTGAATCTGATATACTCCTATTTCTTATTCTTATCGTTATTACTACAAGTTGCATTGTCTCGACCAAACACCATGTACAACAACAACTTTTCCCAGGGGCGCACCCACTGGGTATGCCGGGTGGGCCATGGCATACCCTTGGTCCAGCCACCAGAGAGTAGCTAGTGTGAATGTATGCTGGAGAGATCAGCGGAATCGGGAACTGGCCAATTAAGGTGGAAGTCAGCAGTCTCACAGTTCATGGATCAAAACGCGCGCCATCATTTTTCTTCTTCCTTTTTTCTATCCATGAACTGTGAGACTGCTGAGTTCCATCTTTACCGGTACACGTACAGTCTGGGTGTGCTAGTGTACCCTAACCCCTGTCATGCGTCCCCGATGGTGGTTGGGAAGAGCCTTGCAAGGATGTTTCCATTCCTATCATCTAACTCGATCTGGGTTTCCGATGACACAGGCGGTTCACCACCAAACAAACCAGCAAAGCCTTTGTGCTGAGCGGGATGCAAGTTTGTTGACGAAACTGACTGCTAGGGCAGTCCCCTGCATGCATGTTTGGGTGCCTAGACAACGAAACTCTCGAGGGAACATCCTTTCGGTCAAACATGCATGCCGGGGGCCGCCCCCACAGCCAGTTTCTCATCAAGAAACTTGCATGCCACTCAGCACCGAGGCTTTGCTGGTTTGTCTGGTGATGAACCGCCTGCATCAACAGGAACATAGATCGAGTTGGAGGCCAAGAATCAAAGCATACCTGCAAGGCTATTTTCAACCACCACAGGAGATGCACGTGTAACACCCTCATTTTCATGCATAATATATTGCATACATCCCTAGACATGTTTAACAATAAGTGGTATAAAATGAAACAAGGTTAAAATGAATTTAGGTCAAAATAGGAAATTAAATTTGCCAGGGAATGGACTTGTCTGGCCCACAAACCCGGATTAGTCCGGTAATTCCCTTTTGGTCCAGGAAATTCAGTTTATTTAGGGCTACGGACTTGTCCGGCACATTGCACGGAGTAGTACGATTTAGCTCCTGATGTTCCCCGGATTGGTCCAGCAAGTTAACCGGACTTGTCCCATTTTGCCTCTGGACCACAACGGACTTGTCCGGCCGCCCACGCACACTAGTCCGTCCTACTGAACTCAATTCAGATTCTTTTATTCTCCACGATTCGTTTTTGGGTGATTGCCTAATTTGGGTCCAGGTACTTCATGCCCAACCCCAGAAGAGCCCAATTGGAACCCAACTCGCCCCTACTCGTCCCCCACCGAATTCTACTTGGAATTCACCCCAAACCCTAACTCACCACCTCTATATATATACAACCCAATACCCCACACCTCCCCACCCCCAAATTGAAAACCCTTGCTGCCACCTTTGCTTTGTTGCCCACGTCAAGAGGAGAGCCAAGAGCAAGGAGAAGGAGGAGAACTCGAAGGAGGATAAATCAAGACCATCATTCATTGATCATTGTCGTTCTTCATTCAAGTTCTTCATCAACTCAACTCCATCAAGCCCTAATTGCCAGGATCCAAAGTCTCACATCAAAACTTTGGTCTTTGGATCTCTAAACACGTGGTATGCCCTATACATTCAAGTTTTCATGCAACTTCAACCCCAATTCTCGCAGATCAAGAAAACACTAAAATCCAATTATGTCCAGGGCGGACTAGTTCAGCCCCTGAACACGGACTAGTCCGGCCTCTGAACCTGAACTGTGCTAAGATAGTTTCAAATTGACTCAAATCAATTCCAAACTTGTTCAAACTTGGTGGAACCTATTGTAACTAGTTAGTAAGCATTAATAGCAACTCATTAACAAGTTTTACCTCACAATTGCATTAATCATGCATATCATGACATATTGAGTACTAAATGAGAATTAATTGATTGAATTGTGTGTTTTGCATATTTGTCGCTCGGAATAGAAGGAGTTGCCGAAGATAGTGCTTTCGAGGACCTGCAGAACCAGAGTTTTGAATTCTTTGATCCAAATCAAGCCCAAGAGCAAGGCAAGTGTCCTTGATCATATTGATCCTATTTTAAATGTTTTGTTTGCAAAATTGCATGCTTGTGTCAAAATTGATGGAAAAACCCAATTGTAGGAGCTCACTAGTTTTGTATGACCACCATTGTCGCGTGAACACTATGTGGAGAGTCGGAAGAGTATTTTACATTTTTGCATCGCTGTACTCAATTGGGTTGGAAATCCACTACAATTGGATTGGTAATAATGATACTGTAGCAACATGGTTCCTAGGGATCTATGCAAGATGGTTATGTGGAATGGGTTGGACTGTTTTGGTGGTTTTGCTTGCTTTATATCTAAGGACCGGTTCGTGGAGCGACCATCCAAGATTTACAGTGCGACCACAAGGCCAAGTATGGGTACCGCTTAGCTGACTAATTAGTGAATTGCCATTGTTGTTTGGACCACTAAGAATGCTAGGGGAAGGGGCAGTCAGATTGGGTCTGCTGATGATTGGTGGGACTACCCTGAGATCCTAATGGCTCAAGAGGGGGCTCTTTGTTGAAGATGTGCTTACTTGGAGACATCGTCACCGGTGAAACCTCACTGGGGTCTAAATGGGCTAGTAATCACTTTGTAAATGCTATTTTGTGATCTCTTGGCCACACACCTAAGGAAGGGTGAGACGGCATAATTGAGATTCCAGTCATCGAAAGGTGATGAAATCACGAACTTGTGGGTAAAGCGGTACAACCTCTGCAAAGTGTGTCTAAAACAATCATGATAGTCGTGCTACTAGTCAATAGCAACCTGGACTCTCACATGATTAGAATTTGGACTTTAATATGGTTTATGGGCTAGAATCTTATCAGGAATCGGTATTGGTTAATTAATTTGCTTTGGTATATGGAATTGTTGAAATTGACATAAATGAGCAGTTTTGAGTTGATTATGGATTATTATTGCTGAAGTTGGTTATTTAAGTTGGAAATGATGATTAATTGGTTTATTTGGTAAGGGCCTCGCCTAATAATGATATAATGGGATTTTCAACTGTTTTGAATGTACTTTTATGTAATTAGCTCATTTTATTATGATGCCTTGTTTAAGCTGCATGTCATACTTCCCCACAATTGCTGAGTACGACATGTGCTCACCCTTGCTATTCCCCCACCAAATCCAAACGTCAGCAACCAGGTGGAGTACTAGGAGGATTTTGAGGGGTACTAGGCGTGCGTGTTACTATCAAACTTGATTGTGGAGTTGAAGTCTTTAGTGTTTAGATTTTCCGTTGTAGTTTCATTAGAGTTGTAATTGAGACTATTTGGTTTGTAATAAGGTACTATTATTAGTATTAGTATTTAAGACGTGGTTATAATCTGTTTATTGTTTGTGAATCACTTTTGTATGTGTGTTAAACATCCTGGGCACACATATGCATTACGCTTGGTTCTTTTTCAGAACTGGGTGTCACAGCACGACGGGGATTAGACTGTTTGTAGTGGCAAGTTGTAGAGCATACTGTATACAATGTAGCGTAATGGAAGTTTAGAGTACATACTACAAAAAATACAAGAAGAATAGTGTATAGAGTATGATTTAGAGTACGCTGGTGCGGACAGCCTTAAGGTACATCGGCACACCTAGAGCGTACGTGTACCCAACGAGTCGTGTAGCTTCGTTTGAACCTCGAGCACGCCGCATAGATGATGATATACCTTTTATCCTCAATCCCTCAAGGGAACATCCTTCCTGTCAAACATGCATGTCGTGGCCCTCCACCGCAGTTAGTTTCTCATCAAGAAACTTGCATGCCGCTCATCACCGAGGCTTTGCTGGTTTGTCAGATGGTGAACCGCCTGCATCATTGAAAACCTAGATGGAGTTGGAGGACGGGAATCAGGGCATACCTGCAACGCTCTTCCCAACAACCACAAGGGAAACAGGACGGGGGTTAAGGTACACTAACACAGCCGGACTGTACATGTACCCGACCAGTCGTGTAGCTTCCTTCAAACCTCCAGCTGGCTGGCTAGATGGTATACCTTTTATCCTCAAACCCTCGAGGGAACATCCTTCCTATCAAACATGCATGCCGGTGGCCGCCCCCGCAGTCTGTTTCTCATCAAAAAACTTGCATGCCACACATCACCGAGGCTTTGCTAGTTTTGGACTCGACGCCATGGCAGAAGAAAGAGGAAGCATGCAGGGAAAGATTATTGGTCTCGTGATACCATATAGAGAATGTTTACTAGACTATTCTGTATGGAGAATGTTGTGGGATTTATTTTACAATACATCTCGCTCCTGTCGCCGTCTAGGACTTGGGATCCTTCTCCACCACACCAGCATGGACCTTGTCGGCTACTACGTATTCAGGTCAGGCTTTGTGGCTGCTAGTCTCTACTTCCTCTATGAGACGATCGGTGAGGATTCAAGAGTGGTCACGAGCAACTGGTGAATGCTGTCAGTCGGAACTTCAGTCCGGTATTGGAGGAGGCGCCGCAGACGGTTGCGGCTGAGGCAGATACACCGCCGGCAAATGCAGCAGCGGAGGCGGAGGCGAAGGCGCCGCCATCAGATGTAGAGGCGCAGCCGGCGAATGGGGAGGCGGCGGGGAGAAGGTGGAAAAGTCCTCCTCCGAATAGACTAGGATTAGTAGTAGTTTTTTCTTTTGTTTTCTATGTGTGTGTTTTTTCTTGATTGTAATATATGTGTTGTTTTTATGTTAATGAAAAATGTCTTTTATGTTCATGAACAATGTGTCCCACAATATGCATTAACGAAAAACTCCTCATTTTGTTGAATAACATCACATATGGAAAATTAACACATTAGTAATATTATCTCTAATAAATATTAAACACATTAGGATGTAGTATTATATTCCAAAAGTTTACAAAAATAAAAAGCTAGACTGTGTAACTGTACATCACATACGGATGATGCAAATACTAATTAATTTTATTTCTTTTACCTTTAATAGCTGACATCGTGGGCCCCTCCCTGGCCTGGCCTTAGGCCGTCGCCCCTCCCGCCTAGGCCCAGGGCCCTGCCTTTGACCATCTGCAGCGGTTTCCTCTAAAACTTACTCTATCCCTCTATACTTCCATTATATCCTTTATACTTCCAGCATTTCACATAGACACTTACTCTAAACTTCCAGTAATCTACTCTATGTTTAAAGTCCAGTAAGCTTTACAGTGAACCATTGCAGATTGTCTAACCCCTTGGTGCAAAAATTGAATTCTCTGCGGTAGGGCCGCACAGCCGTCTCTGTGCGACCTTGCCTAGATGCTTGCCACATACGTTCACGCTCCGAATCTTACAGCCATACAACCAAGGATGCACTGAATGTTTCTCGCGACTGTGCTATCCTGCCTTGATGATTGCCACATACGCCAACGCCCTGAATCTTGCAGCGCGCACGGGCACAACACAACAATCAAACAATCAATGAACGTCTTTTCAAAGTGTGAAGCGGCCCATGCATGGAAAAAGCCGACAGACTGTTGGAACTAATGATGAAGAAGTGAGTGAACTATAAACAGAGGAAACAAAAAACACTATACCACCAAACGTTATTTTGGATGATCCAGTACATAAAGAAATGGATGATCCTATCCAATCCAACTTCAAAGTCAAACCAAACACAATTGACTAATCACTTTGTCACATGTCACTAGTGTATGCCCATACACGGCCTCAACACCTGGTTTAGTGTGCATCGTGGATTAACCATAGACCTGGCCAAAAACACTCACGTACTTAGCATACACCTGCAAGAGAAACTACCTGGCTGCATCTTCGCGTATGAACGGTAACGCCGACCAACTTACTTTGTACAACATAAAAAGTATTTTCCTTGTCCATGAGCCAAACAAGCTCTTCTGATGCGGCAAATAATAATCAGCACCAGGCCACTCTTGTGTGCACGAACTCACTAACACAACCTTAACTCATCAGGCGCTCATTAGCCCAGCAAGTCAAGGTTAGCATTAACACGGGCTACACAACAATAATAAGCAGTGCTAAGAGTCCTACGGCTCCGTGACCCTCGGTCGAAAAAACTGCCACCATGAAAAGAGCGATACATCCTCACCTACCATGAACTCCGTGCTTGGAAACAGCAAAAGCCCCTTGACGTTGCGGCTTGAGTATGAGCATGACACGGGATATTGAACTCGTGAGTGCATCATGAAGACAAAGTGATTATGCAGACTTAGCTTGAGGAAACCAGTGCTCTTTATGGAGCACACGTTAGAAGAGCGAGACGATGAGCCAAGTATAAGAACGAAGGGAATACAACAATAAAGAATAGAATGGATAAGGCCTTTGCCTAGACTCTAGATTTTATTCACTCTTCAGGAAATCTATTTAGTTTCTATAGTATTTACTTTTTAATTAATACCCTGTCTTGGTTCAAAATATTTGTCACCGGATAGTTCATTTTTGAACTTATCGGTGATAAATATTTCAAACTAGGAGCGAGACACTAATTTTCCCTTGAACTAAAATATTTTCTAAACTCAAGCACATAATATTATTTGTTCTTAATTAATGTGCCTTGTTTGAATATACTTATGTGTTCTCTTAAAGAAGCTAGCCAACATTTAATCCTTGCTTCTTCTAGCTATCGCAAATGAATTCTTCTGATTAATACATATTCAACACAACACGGATTTAGTTTATATATTTAACATTTATTGTATTCCCTTATATATGCAAAAACTGACAAAACATTCTAGCTAATGCCGTGATGGAAAATTTGAATAACATTTGTACAATTAACAGGCCGATGAAAAAATTGATTGCAAAATCTGAATCATGAAAAATTTGACGTTATTTACTACATGTGTATCGAATTATAAACTTTATATTTTTTCTTAAATTATTTACAAGTTGTATATATTTTTCAAAGCCCATACCCTTAAGTTAAATCCAATGTCCGCCATTATTTTGACATGCGTGTTAGTTGTCATGCATATGCTATGCTCCAAACATGATCGACGAGCCTCAAAATATATATATGACGATCTTTCAATAAATAGAGAAACACGTAACATCGTCGTCAAACATGATCGCGAGGTCTTTCAAGTGCATGTTACTTGTCCATGCTTGCTACACCCCAAACATGATCAACGAGTCTCAAACGTGATGATCTTTCAACAAAAAGAGAGAAAACACGCGTAACATCATCATACATGATCGTCGACGTCTCTCTCACATGCATGTTAGTTGTCCATGCATGCTACGCCCAAAACATATGATCAATGTGCCTCAAACTATATTTATACATAGGACGATCTTTCAATAGAAAGTGAAAACATCTACGTTGTGTGACCTATCTGTGCTGAATACATTGTCTATGGCAATAAAAGTTTTGAGTGCCACTAAAACACCTTTTTTCAACATGGTCCAACTCTAGGTCCGAGCTCCTGCAAGGTCCGACGATAGGTCCGACTTGTTTTGGGTAGCTCCAGCAAGGTCCGATATAAGGTCCGATAAGTTTTAGTTAGCTCTGGCGCTAGGTCCAACTAGCTTTGGTAAGCCCCGGCACTAGGTCCAACTAGCATTAGTTACTCTTAGCACTAGGTCCTTCTAGCTTTTGTAAGCTCCGATTCAAGGTCTGGTTAGCTTTTGCAAGATTCGGTGCTTGATTGCAATGGTTCTGCTTTTATTTTGAATTGATTCGAACTTGCTTTACATCTATAGAATGTTTGCTTAGTATTATTTAACTAAGTTGTTGGTGTGTGTTTGGTGGTTATGGTTTATATCTTTTTGCTAAGGTTTGGAACTTGCTTATGTGAGGTGCTCACATAGGATGTTGTGGTTTCGGAACAGCGAGAGTCAAGTCGAGGACTTGTGCTCGGAAGTATTGGTTGTTTATTCAAGTGCAGGTGTTTCTTGAGTTCAAGACATGGCTGGTGACGGGATCCATTGAACTAGTCTTATGGAGAAGATGAGGTTCAACAACCACGTTCAGGAGGAATTGTTGTTGAGTTGATCGGGAGGTCGCACAACATATATGAATCAAGAACAATGCATATTAAGGTATCATGGACGTCGTTGGAAGATGTTTGCACAGGTGCAACGAGTGCATGGACGTGGATACATGGTTCCGAGGCGTGATGAAGAGAAGTGGAGGTAAAAAATTGGTCAGAAATGTCCAACCGACTAGGTTATGGACTCATGCTGCGGTTGAGTCGTGTTTGACTCAAATATGGAAAGATTTGAGTTGGTTACGATCGGATCCCGTGTTGGTCACGAAGTTGGGTTGTTTTAGGAATGTGGGATATGTTCGTAAGGTGTTTGGAGGTCTTAATATTTCTTGTATCTTCGTATAGAAGAGTCTTGAGCAGTTATGGAATGTTTCGGTTGAATCTGAGTAGGATTTGATTCCTAGTTAGGATTGGGTTGGACTAAGGGCTGGTTATATAAGCCAGGGGGGCCAGAGCTCATTGAGCAAGACTTTGGGGCTGTTCCTATTGTAGTTTGATCAATAAAATCCGTAGTTTAAATGAACTTTTGTGCCTTTTTCGTCTGTCTTGTTTCAGACAAGTTTTTCTCGTCGAGTTTCTGCACAGCACTACCTTGCTTCGGTGTTTTTATCATAACTCGAGTTTTACAGATCCAATTGATGTGATTATTTTTCAGTTGTCTTCACAACTTGATTATCTATTATCTGTGAAAATTTAATGGTCATTGGATTTGTGGTTTTGTATCTACACGAGTTTCATTGCCGTGTTGCGGATCTGGTTTTTCTCGGGTAGAACAGATTGACCTTCATTCAATCTTTCGATCGTAACATGATTTTTTCTCAACAGTTTTTCATGATTCTTGTTGCCGTGTCTTCATGACTTGATTCTCCACAATCTATAATAGTTTTTTCATGATTGATCACGTTTAGATTAGTCACACACACAATTTCTTAACAGATTGATTTTCTACGGAGGGGTTTTTGTTGCTTCCACTTAAAAAGTTTTAAATCTACCATTCACCCTCCTTCTGGTAGCTTTTCACGTGCTCTTTGATCCTACAATTGGTATCATAGCGACAGTGCTATAATCTTTATGATTTGCACGTGTTTTGACTAATCACCATGGAAAAATACTCCGCAAAACCTTGTGTGTTTAGTGGCATCGATTTTAAGGTTTGGAAGGCACGTATGGACACTTTCATCCAGGCGCAAGGCTTCACAATACGGGAAAAAGTGTACAAGACTGACGACGTGCCGCCAAAGAATCAGGTCATGGCTACAAACAAGAGAGATGTCGACAACGGCAACAATGTCACAACTTGATCATACAAGGATTACCACAAAGCAACTTCGGCCGTGTTGCTCACCTCCGGTCTGCTTACGATGCGTGGAAAGTAGTTGGCGACTACAACAAAGGATCCATCACGATCAAGGAGGTAAGGCAAGACATGTTCAAGAAGGAGTACATGCGCTTTGAGATGCAACCAGGTGAGTCCATCGATGATCTCTTTGCTCGCTTTAATAAAATTCTTAGCAACTTGTGTAGCGTCAATGTTAATTTTTCAGATGCTGAGAATGCTTGGCAATTACTAAGTACATTAGACATGTCAATTTTGGATATGAAAGTCACATATATTCGTGAATCTACTGTCATGAGTACACTTACTTTGGAAATTCTAGATTCTAAATTGAAAACTCATGAAATTGACATAATCTTACGTAAGAACACCAACAAGACTCTTGCATTCGTTTGTCACTATGACAAGCCTAGCTCTTGCCAATCTTCATCTTGTGAAACACTTGCTTTGTTGTCCCCCATAACTCTTGAACAGATTGAAGAGTTTCCAGATGAAGAACTTGCCTTCATCTCTGCTCGGTTCTCGAAAGCATTGCAAAATGTGAGAACTAGTAGGAGAGGAAGTGTCAGACCTCAACGATGCTTTGAATGTGGTAAGACATGACATTTTTGCATTGATTGCCCTAACCTTTCAAGTGCTACTTCCCGTGATGAAAAGCAAACAAGGACGAAGCAATCCTCTACAAACAACAACAAGAAAAAGAAGGGTTTTACAGGACGCCAATTCGTGAATAGTTTTATCACCGCACTTCAAGAACCTGGCTGAAGAGATATGGGCATCGAAAGTGACGAAGATAAGGATGATTTGGCAAACTTGTGTTTCATGGCAGGCAAATCAAGATCAAATGTGGAGGAGGCAGAACACAACAGCGACAATGAAGAGGTATGTCCTACATGCGAAGAAATGTGTGATGCTATTTCTCGTGCCACTGTTATAGTTAAGAAAAAGGACAAAAAGCTTAGGGATAATGGTATTAAAATTCAGTCACTAGAATCTGAAATTAATCATTTGAACTCTTTGATTCCTAGTGATGATTCTTGTTCTTCATGTGATTTATTATATGCACAATTGTCCTCTCTAAGAAGTGCGCACACCTCCACACACGATAAACTTGAGTTAGAATTTGAAAAGAGCAGAGAGCTTGTTGCACTTAATAATAAAAACCTGAAAGATGCTTGCTGTGCTAGAATTGATTTGCATTGTTCTACTTGTGATGATCTTGATAAGAAACTACAAGATGCTATGAATGAAATTTTTATATTAAACAATGCTTTATGTTCTCATGAACTTAAATATCGTTGCAATTGCAAATTAAAAAGAAAAACTTCATGTGAAAATTGACTTGATTTGTCAAATAAACTTGATAACATGCATAGGACATTAGATCGGTTTTGTAATGGTAATAAGAACATAAACTTGCTGTTGAATTCTTCCAAGTCTTGCAATGATAAAAGTGGTTTAGGTTTTGATTCTCATGCTCATGCTAAGGCACATCCACCTAAAATTATAACGTCATTGGAAAGTGGTTTGATTCAAACATCTCATAGACAAAAAGAAGTGGTTTTTCAAATCTGCAAGAGTTTTGTCTCATTCGCTTTCAAGCAAAAATGTTGCTTGGTCATCTAGACATGAACAGAAAAATGTTGCTTGCTCATCTAGACATGAACGCAAAGTTAAATATCATTCAGTAGAGATGGTCATGTTATATATTTTTGTTATAGACTAGCTAAACAACAGAAAAAGGAAATAATGATTGCTATATCTCATAACCTTCATGCAAAATTTGCTGCGCATGCTAAATTGAATGATATAAACATGCAACTTGCTGTAATGAGTCGAAAACATGCAAAGTTTTCTCCCAAACCTACTGTTTTTTGTGCTACACATGTAACACCTCGTAGGTCAGTAGTTGGGTACAAAAATCCTCAAGCCTTGCCTCATAAACCTACTGTTTTATCTCAGCTTTCGCGTGTTTTCCCTGTTGCACGTCGTGTGACTCAGTACTGGATTCCTAAATGCCTTTTGACTAACCCCAGTATTGAGTCATCGACATATTGTGCTTCTATGTAGGTTACACGCTTGAGGATGGAGAACATTTGAATTGTGGATTCAGGTTGCTCACGCCACATGACCAGTAACAAAAATTGGTTCTCCTCCCTCTCTTTTGTGTCATGTGTAGTGAATGTTACTTTTGGCAATAATTCTTGAACTCCTATAATTGCTGAGGGTTTGGTTAGAGTAAATGATAACTACACCTTGAAGGATGTGGCACTTGTCAAAAATTTGAAATACAACTTGCTTTCTATTAAACAATTGCTAGATGAAAATCTAGAAATTATTTTCAATAAAAATTGCTACAACGTTGTTGGTTCAAATAGTGAGCTTATTTTTAACATGTCTCGGTTTGGAAAAAATTTTAAAGCTGATTTTGATATGTCTTATTATAAGAATAGGTGTCTAGTTGCTAATGATTCAGAAGACTTATATTTTTGGCATCGTAGACTTGATCACGTAGGCTTTGATAATCTCACGCGTGTTAGTGCCCTTGATCGCATACGTGCACTGTCTAAGATTAAAAGGGACAAAGAAATTTTGTGCTCTTCTTGTAGACATGCTGAGATGGTTGCAGGTTCAAATGCTCCTCTCACAATGACCATGACAACTGAACCGGGTCAAATTTTGCATCTTGACACCGTAGGACCTCCACGTGTTCAATCTTTCGGAGGTAAATGGTATGTTCTTGTGATTGTTGATAACTATTCTAGACACTCTTGGGTGTACTTTATGGCATCTAAGAATGAAACTTTTAGTCACTTTAAAACTTTATTTCTTAGATTATCAATTGATCACCCAGGATCTTTAAAAACAATTAGAAGTTATAATGGAACCAAATTTTAAAAATAAATCCTTTGATCATTTTTGTGCTTAAAAGGAATAGATCATAAATTTTCTTCACCATATGTACCTCAACAAAATGGTTTTGTAGAAAGAAAGAACAGAACCTTAGTTGAGATAGCTAGGACTATACTTGATGAATATCAAATTCCTAGGAAATTTTGGGCAGCTGCAATTGCAACCGCTTGTTATGATTCAAATCGTGTTTTCTTGCATGCTAATCTAGGAAAAACACCATATGAGCTTTGGTTTGGACATAATACTAGTGTCACACACCTTAGGGTCTCTAGTTGCAAATGCTTTGTTAAGAAACAATGTAATCTTGATCAATGTGAAGCTAGATCTATTGATAGCATGTTTCTTGGTTATCCATCTCATACTAGAAGCTACCGTGCGCTTTTACTTGACACTAACAAAGTTGTGGAGACTTGTGAGGTTTCTTTTGATGAAGCTAACCCAGGTACTAGCTCAAATATTGCAGGTCTGGATCCATATCTGCAGGGGCAAAGTATTTTCGGTGAAGATGAGGAAGAAGAGGTGTTGCTGCCCGAAGATTCAGCAGCTAATGACATTGTTCAAGCTCCTGATTTTGATTCACAACCAGCACCGACGACCACCATTGCTGGTCCAGATCGTCCTCAAGTCACTAGCTCATTAATTTGTGATGAACATGAAGAAGAATAAGCTTGTAAAGTGTCCACTCCCCTTCGGGTTCTCAAAAGTCATCCTCCACAACAAATTATTGGAAGCTTGCATGAACGGGTCACACAGTCCAGCTATGATGAGTTCATAATTTGAGATGAGTATGATGGAAGAACTCACGTACTTTTTGGGGCTGTAAATCAAGAAAACTAAGGAATGTACCTTTGTGCATCAAACATGGACAAAAGCAAGCCTCGTCAGACACCAATGGGAACGGCAAGAACAATTGAACTTGATGAAGATGGTGAACCCGTGGATCAAAAAGAATATCGAAGTTTGATTGGATCACTTTTGTACCTCACGGCATCAAGACTGGACATACAATTCAGCGTATGTGTTTGTGCACAGTTTCAAGCTTCTCCACGTGCCTCACATCGTCAAGCCGTCCAAAGGATTCTCAGTTACTTACATGGAACTCAAGAATTTGGCATTTTTCTTCATTCTTCCTCGACCGTTACTTTGAAAGGTTTTTCGGATGCTGATTTTGGGGTCTATAGGATTGATAGGAAAAGTACTTTGGGTGCTTCTCATTTTCTTGGTAATTCACTTGTTGCTTGGTCCTCTAGAAAACAAAGCTCAGTTGCACAATCCACAACCGAATCTGAATATGTAGTTGCTGCTAGCGCTTGCTCACAAATTCTTTGGATTTTTCAAACTCGTAAGGTCTATGAGGTTGATCTAGATAGTGTTCCATTGTTTTGTGATAACACTAGTGCTATTTGCATTGCTAAAACTTTGTGCAACATTCTAGAACAAAACACATTGACATTATGTATCATTTCTCCATGATAATATTGAAAAAGGAAACATTGTGCTTCACCATGTAGATATCCAACAACAATTGGCTGATATCTTCACAAAACCTTTGGGTTTCACTTGTTTTTGTTTCATTCATAGTTAAATAGGGGTTATGCATCCTCATGGCTTAAATCGAGGGGGGTTTTGAAACTTGGGAAGTCTATGTGTGACTCTAAAATTAAAATAATATGAGCATAGTATTTTATACATATTGGTCTTTGTGATTTCTTTTAGATGCTAAAAGTTCTTACTACATTACTCATTTTATACATTTTGTAGTTTTTTCCATGACTAGTAATTGGAATAATTACTTACACTAAATCTGGTCATGATTGAACTTTCTTGTTGTTTTGAACTTGTTGCATGATCACAAGTGCTTTTAATCATAAAGAATTAATCAAGTAATCAACTAACATGTTGATTTTTTATGATCAAATGGAAAAGAGAAAAGATCAAGAGAATATACAGGCATCACACTTCTTCTTTTGAGATGGCTTATCATTGCACTTAGATATGAACTTAGATGATGTTGTGTATGACTAAAACCATGTCCTTAAGCTTCTGATTGTCAAATGACATAGGCTTGGCCTTGTTGGTTAGGATAAGGATGATGCGGCATAATCTCTTACAAATGTTATATGATCAAAATTCGAGCTTTAAATGATATTGAAAAATGAAAATTATAGCAACAAGTGTCATACTTTCAGGTTTTGAAATAGTTAAGTTTGTGAGATCATGACTTGCTTAAATTAAAAATTACACTTGATCTCTAGCATGGCTTACACTACTTTATGTATCTCATTGATGTGATAGTGTAAGCTACTTGATCGTATGACTTGGATGAGCTTTGTTTTATATGTATATGTTATAATATGCTCATAACAATTAAAATTTCTCTTTTGTACCTTGCTGAATACATTGTCAAAAGCGAAGAAATTGAACACATATTGCTCACATTCACAAGTGTTTTGGCACGATTCTTTTCTGGAGGAGAATTTTCGTATTTCTTTCTTATCATTTCATTTCTGATTTACGAAGGGGGAGAAATATGTATAGGGGAAGAATTTTGTTTTTAAAACTTTTCATGTGAATAAGCCAATGTTCGGATTTTAAGTGGTGTTGCCAATGCATTCATCAAGGTGGAGATTGTGAGACCTATGTGTGCTGAATACATTAGTTATGGCAATAAAAGTTTTGAATATCACCAAAACACCTTTTTTCAACATGGTCCGACTCTAGGTCCGAGCTCCTGCAAGGTTTGACGATAGGTCTGACTTGTTTTGGGTAGCTCCGGCAAGGTCCGACGTAAGGTCCGACTTGCTTTGGCTAGGTCCGACTAGTTTTGGTCAGCTTCGGCGCTAGGTCCGACTAGATTTGGTAAGCTCCGACACTAGGTCTGACTATCTTTGGTAAGCACCAGCGCTAGGTCCTGCTAGCTTTGGTAAGCTCCATTTCAAAGTCCGGTTAGCTTAGGCAAGGTTCAGTGCTAGATTGCAATGATTCTGCTTTTACATTGAATTGATTCGAACTTGCTTTACATCTGTGGAATGTTTGCTTAGTATTCTTTTACTAAGTTTTTGGCGTGTTTTCGTGGTTATGGTTGATATCTTTTTGCTAAGGTTTGGAACATGCTTATGTGAGGTGCTCACATAGGGTGTTGTGGTCTCAGAACTAACGAGAGTCAAGTCGAGGACTTGTGCATGGAAGTATTGGTGCTTTATTCATGTGCATGTGTTGCTTGATTTCAAGACATGGCTGGTGACGGGATCCATTGAACTAGTCTTATGGCTTGTTTGGATAGGAGTGGATTCACTCCAATCTAAGTGGATTGGAGAATATTAAGATGAAAATTAGTTCATTTTGCACTCCAATCCACTCCAGCACAAGTGGATTCAATTTATTCAAACAAAGCCTTAGGGAGAAGATGAGGTTCAACAACCATGTTCAGGAGGAATTGTGGTTGAGTTGATCGGGAAGTTGCGCAACATATGTTTGAATCAAGAATCATGCATATGAAGGTATCGTGGACGTCATTGGAAGGTGTTTGCATGTGTGCAAGGAGTGCATGGATGTGGCTACATGGTTCTGAGGCGTGATGAAGAGAAGTGGACGTAAAAAATTGTTCGGAAAGGTCCAACCCACTAGGTTATAGACTCAGGCTGTGGCTGAGTCGTGTTTGACTCAAATATGGAAAGATTTGAGTTGGTTACAATAGGATTTAGTGTGGGTCACAAAGTGGGGTTGTTTTAGGAATGTGGGATATGTTACTAAGGTGTTTGGAAGTCTTAAGATTGCTTCTATCTGCGTATAAAGAGTCTTGAGCAGTTATGGAAAGTTTCATTTGAATTTGAGTAGGATTTGAGTCCTAGTTAAGATTGGGTTGGCACAAGGGCTGGTTATATAAGCTAGGGAGGCCAGAGCTCATTGAGCACGACTTTGGGGTTGTTCCTCTTGTAGTTTGATCAATAAAATTTGTAGTTTAAAGGAACTTTTTTGCCTTGTTCGTTCGACTTGTTTCAGACAAGTTTTTCTCTTCGAGTCTCTGCACAGCACTACCTTGCTTTGGTGGTTTTATCATAACTCGAGTTTCACATATCCAATTGACGTGATTATTTCTGAGTTGTCTTCACAACTTGATTATATATCATTTGTGAAAATTTCATGGTCATTGGATTTGTGGTTTCGGATCTACACGAGTTTGATTGCCGTGATGCAGATCTGGTTTTTCTCAGGTAGAACGGATTGACCTTCGCTCAATCTTTCGATCGTAACTTGAATTTTTCTTGACGGTTTTCGTGATTCTTGTCGTCATGTCTTCGTGACTTGATTCTCCATGATCTATAATTGTTTTGTCATCATCATAATCACGTTTATATTATTCGCATACTCAATTTCTTAATAGATTGATTTTCTACCGAGAGGTTTTTGTTGCTTCCGCTGAAAAAGTTTTAAATCTACCATTCACCCCCCCTCTTGTAGCTTTTAATGTGCTCTTTGATTTTACAAGTCACCAAACATGCATAATCAGGGTCTTTGCGTGTCAAACTGAAAAATATAATTGAGGGTTTGTGATACATATACTGTGTTAATGAATGAATGTGTGGTGTGTTCATCGTGTTCCTCAATAATGATAATTCATAAGGAATGATTTGATTATTTTTTGGACAAATGAATGATTTAGTTACCAAGTGAATGTGCTCTAAGTTCATTGATCTGTTATCTCTAAGGAGGAGGAGGAGGATTTAGGTTTTCTTTTGTTCTTTTTCTTTTCTTGTGTGTGCTTGTAGTTTTTTCTTGTGTTTTGTTACGATCTTACAACAATATATGATGATCTTTCAACAGAAAAGAGAAAACACGTAACGTCATGAAACATGATCGAGGTCTTTTGCGTGAGAAACTGAAAAACTGGAACATTGCATACCCTAGGCCCTTTGCGTGTCAAACATAAAAACTGGAACTAAAAAACATAAACACCGAGGGGTGGACCTACAAAGTATGTCAGGTGGGCCATTGATGCCCTGAACCCTTTGCATGTCAAATGAAAAAAAAAATAAGCTTGTGAAGCCGAGATGGGACGCGTCGAGCTATTGCAATAACCTAGAGGAGGCAAACCGCGGTTTGGAGTAACTCCGACCGGCTCACCGGTTCGAAAGCACAGTTTTTGAAGCGTCTGATCATCTCCACTCTCTCTCTTACACAACAAACCGCTATAAAGGCACACCATCTTCTTGCTTCTCCGCCGCACCACTTCATCGATCATAGACTCCAAACTTCTCCTCTTGCTTCTTCACTGCACCACTGTCGACCACCTCTTGCTCTATCTCGGCACCTCCGTCGCTGCACAAATGGGTAGCCCCGCACCGAAGCACTCCAGGCCATTGACGTCCTCCGAACCTCCTTCTTCGTTGCCCGCACCTCCTCCGTCCCCTTCTCCGCCAGTTGCGCCTGCACCACCTCATCCCATTTGTGTTCAAGATACCGTCCGCCCCCTCCAATAGCGTGTCGATGAACTTGATCGACACCTGAAGGAGGCCACCGAGCACCTGTCCACAACAGCCGAGCGTGAAAAAAAGCTCGACAAATTGGTGTGGGATGTATTTTTTGATACATCTCGCTCGTGTAATCGTCTGGGTCTTGGGAAACTTCCAATCTACACAAGCATGGACACCATCGGCCACTACTGCTTCGGGTTAAGCTTTGTGGCCGTTCGTCTCCACGTCTTCCACGAGACGATCAAGGAGGTGGCTAGGTTGGAGAGCCGCCATCAACTTCTGTAGACCGTTACCCGAAAGCTTCAGACTCAATTGCCGGAGGAGGAGGAGGTGGCAGCGGCGATAGTGGCAGCGGAGAAGGAAGGGGAGAAGGTGGTGGAGGAGATCTCCTTCGACTACGAGTAGAATAGTATTAGGAGTAGTTTTTCTTTTTCTTGTTTTCTATGTGCTTCCGTAGTTCTTGTTTACAATATATGTGTTGTTTTTAGGTTAGGAAAAAATGTCTATTCTATTCATAAACAATGCATCCTATGCAGTATTGAAAAACAACTCGTTTCTGAAAAAGGGGCGAGATAACTGGCGTTCAATGTCTAGCCAAGAATTCGTTGTGTTGCAACTATCGACGATTATTGGTTGGGACTCCATTGAGAGCGTGGTTGAGGCAACATTTCTCCTCTTTTGTATTCTTTCACTCAATTTTTTCATTTGTAGTCGGCGGTTTACGTACTGCAATTGTTATCATTGTTGATGGTCCTTTAGTGACATGTTTAGACCGTAAATTCACCTCATAATGTGCACCAAAGAGAAACACAACGTAGTGGTAGGGTAAAAGCTAACAAATTCCACAAGTGTTGGTGTTTATTTATATGCAGGTGAATTTAGAACCAAAATACCAAGACATGCAGGGAGTAATCCATAAAATTGGGTTCTGACGAATCAAGTGACGCCAGGTGTCATCACATGGATCAAATGGACCACAAACAGAAGTATCCGAGGCCATCCAACAGTGTAGCACCCATATAAGGGGATGGGACCCACCTGGCAAGGACCTGGAGGAAGCACGGCCCCAACGGGGCTGATACCAGGTCGCCCAACATCACTAGTCGGCTGACTAGGTCATTGCACCATGTGCGGTCAAACGCCATGTATTGGCTCCTCTCAACTTGAACAGGTCATGGGTGACTGATTCGCGAGCATTTTGTGGTTGGAACCGACCCTTGTCCCCCTATAAATAGAACCCCCACCTCACTTCACACACACACCAAATGTTGAGAATAGAGTACCACTCCAAAAGTTTAGAGTAGTCCTAAAGGCTGCCAAGTAGAACGAGAGTGTGGTGAGAGTTTAGGACAAGGAAGCTTCGACTTGTGAAGTCCCTCTTCTACACTTGTAGCCCTACAAAGGTGTTATTAAAATCAAGTTAGCCCTTCGTGAATTCAATTCATGTTTGATTCTCAATTCATAGTATTTTGCACAAGTAGTTACTTGTGGGTTCATTGCTTTAATTTATTAGAGGCTCTAGTTGTAGCTTTGTGTTCAAGACAACTAGAGTTGTGATTTAGAACGTAAATGTGGTGCTTAGTTTAGAAATCACCAGTGAATATCTTGTAGACCCACGGATTGAAAAGGTAGGCAGTAGGTGGTGACAACCCTATCTGCCCCTTTGTAATCCTCCACGTTCGTCTATGCCATATGATCTTGGCGGGAGTCGCCTAGTGTTGCTATGGGAAAAAGACCCCGGACGAACTTCTTGGCAATATTATCAACTATGAAATGATGGAGAAGCAAGCCAAGCACGTCAAGGAAATTGCCAACCTTACCTCGGCAAAGAAGAAAGGAGTTGCTTTGAAGTCAACTTGTAAACCCGCATCAAAAGAAGCTCAAGAATCTATTGAAGAAAGTGACAGTAATGATGATAGCAGTGATGTCAATGATGAAGACATGAGATTATTCATGAAAAAGTTCAAGAAGATTATGAGAATAATACAAGGTAATATCTCAAACGAAGGAAGACAAAGGGACAAACAAAGACCCAAGATGAGACAGACATGCTACAATTGCGGAAAATATGACCACTTCATATTGGACTGTCCACATGAACAAAATAAGAGGAAGAGTAAAGACAACAAGCCTCAACCAAACAAAATATTCAAGAAGAAGAAGAAATATGGCAAAGCGTATATAGGGAATGAGTGGGACTCCAATGACGAGTCCTCATTCAAAGAAGAAGAGGAGATGGACACCATAGCCATCAAGAAGCCTACCAAGAAATCCACCCTCTTTCCAACCGTGGGCACACGGAAGGACACTGACCACACATGTCTAATGGCCAAAGAAGGAAAAAGAAAGGCTTATTCATCCGGTGGAGCAAAATGGGTGCTAGAGTGGATGCACCAATCACATGACCGGAGAAAGAAGAATGTTAGTGGAATATGAATAAAATGGAGACACAAGTGAAGGCATTTATCTTGGTGATAATAGTCAAGGGAGGGTGCTTGGTACCGATAAAATTGCAATTTTATCACAACATACTCTTTCTCATGTTTTACATGTTGACTCCTTGGATTATAACCTTTTGTCCATATCTCAATTATCTGACAAAGGTTATAATTGTTTATTCACTAATGAGGGTGTAACTGTCTCTAGAAGGAGTGATAACTCGGTTGCATTCAAGGGTGTGTTAAATAGAAAACTTTATCTAGTTGACTTCAACAAAGATAAAGCCGAACTTGACACGTGCTTTATTGCAAAGACCAACATGGGTTGGTTGTGGCATAGACAGCTAGCAGATGTTGGTATGAGGAATCTTCAAAAACACCTTAAAGGCGATCACATCAGGGGTTTAAAGGATGTTGTTTTTGAAAAAGACAGGCCTCGTAGCGCATGCCAAGCCGGGAAGCAAGTAGGAGCACCACATCCCGCAAAGAATGTCATGACTACAACAAGACCCCTTGAGCTCCTCCACATGGATCGATTTGACCCAATTGCTTACATAAGCATCAGCGGTAATAAATATGGTTTAGTCATTGTTGATGATTTTTCACGCTTCATGTGGGTTTTAATTTTGCATGATAAGACAGAAACTCAAGGAACCCTTAACAAATTCATCAAGCGTGCCCAAAACAAATTCTCACTGAAGATCAAGAACATACGAAGTGACAATGGGACAGAATTCAAGAATACTCAAGTTGAGGAGTATCTAGATGAGGAAGGAATAAAGCATGAATTTTCAGCACCATACTCTCCTCAACAAAACGGAGTAGCCGAAATGAAGAACGGATCACTCTTTGAGATGGCGGGGACAATGCTCGTTGAATACAAGACTTCAGACAGGTTTTGGGCCCAAGCGGGTAACACCGCTTATCACGCCATAAACCGTCTATATCTTCATCGGTTGCTCAAGAAAAGATCATTTGAACTAGTCACGGGTAACAAACCAAGTATTTCATACTTTTGATTCTTTGGTTCGATATGTTACATTTTAAATAAGAATCCTAGGGCTTTGAAGTTCGCTTTGAATTCCGATTAAGGTTTCTTACATGGCTATTATTCGAACTCCTACGCCTATCGTGTCTTCAACAAGGCCTTCGAACTTGTTGAAGTGGCACGTGACGTAATGTTCAATGAAACTAACGGCTCTCAAGAAGAGCAAGTTGATCAGTGCCTGCTACAACAAGAAGAATCTAATAGTCAAGCATTGAGAAGAATGGCGTTGGGCGATGTTCGACCACATGTGCCACCTCCAAATGCGAATGGAGAAGATGAACCACAAGTGGAGGAAAATGATCAAGGGGGAGCTTCCACACAAGATCAACCTCAAGAAGATCAAGGTGATCAAAACATCAATGAGGGCAACTATCTAGGGCGAGAAGAAGATGATAATCATGAAGATTTAAGATCACAAGTGCCACATCCAAAAGTACATCAAAGAATCCAAAGAGATCACCCCGTCGACAACATAATCGGTGACATCCAAAAGGGAGTAATAACTCGATCTCGCATAGCTTATTTTTTTGAACACTATTATTTCAAATCCTCTTCGGAACCATACAGGGTTGAAGATGCATTAAAAGATCTAGATTGGGTGATGGCAATGCAAGAAGAATTGAACAACTTCAAAAGGAATGAAGTCTGGGAGCTTCTGGAAAGACCCAAGTCCAACGTCGTCAGCACTAAATGGGTCTTCCGCAACAAGCAAGACAAACATGGAGTGGTAACAAGGAACAAGGCATGACTTGTGGCCAAAGGGTATTCACAAAATGATGGTTTGGATTTCGATGAGACTTTTGCTCCCGTATCTAGGCTTGAATCGATTCGTATATTACTTGCATATGCTACTCACCATGATTTCAAGCTTTATCAAATGGACGTGAAAAGCGCCTTCCTCAACAGACCGATCAAGGAGGAGGTGTACGTGGAGCAACCACCCAGTTTTGAAGATCAAGAGTACCCCGACTATGTGTACAAACTGCATAAGGCTCTCTATGACCTCAAACAAGCTCCTAGAGCTTGGTATGAGTGCCTTAGAGGTTTTTTGGATGAAAATGACTTCAAAATTGGTAAAGTTGATTACACTTTGTTTACCAAACATTTTGATGATGATCTCTTCGTTTGCCAAATCTATGTTGATGATATCATATTTGGTTCAACTAACAAATCTTTTTGTCAAGAATTTAGTAAAATTATGACAAATAGATTCGAGATGTCCATGATGGGAGTTTTGAGATACTTTTTGGGATTCGAAGTGAAGCAACAAAAGGGATGGGCATTCATTAGCCAAACAAATTACACTCAAGACATTCTCAAGAAGTTTGGAATGGACAAAGCGAAGCCCATAAGGACTCCCATGGCGACAAATGGACACTTGGATCTCAATGAAGACGGACCAAACGTGGATCAAAAGGTATATCATTCCATGATTGGCTCTTTACTAAATTTATATGCATCTATGCCAGATATTATGTTGAGTGTCTGTTTGTGTGCAAGGTTTCAAGCCAATCCTAAGGAATGTCATTTGACAGCCGTTAAAAGGATCTTGAGATATTTAGTTCATACACCCAACCTAGGTCTTTGGTATCCCAAAGGTTCAAAATTCAATCTCATTGGATACTCCGATGCAGATTATGCCGGATGCAAGGTAGATAGAAAAAGTACCTCTAGTACTTGCCAATTCCTAGATAGATCCCTAGTTTCTTGGTCCTCCAAGAAAAAAAAATTCAATTGCCTTATCCTCGACCGAAGCGGAGTATGTTGCAACCTGGAGTTGCTGTGCACAACTACTTTGGATGTGACAAACTCTAACAGATTACGGTTGCAATATGAGCCGTATTCCGCTCCTTTGTGATAATGAGAGCGCAATTAAAATTGCCCATAACCCTGTTGAGAACTCTAGAACCAATCACATCGACATCTGTGATCGCTTTTTGAGAGATCACTCAATTAAAAAAAGAGATAGAAATTTCCCATGTCAACACTGAGAAACAACTAGTGGATATCCTTACCAAGCCACTTGATGAAAAACACTTTTGTGAGCTCCAAAATGAACTAGATACCTTTGATGCTCGGAATGTGTCTTGAAAACTTGCATACCTGTATGCCATCTTCGAAATCATGTTGCTTGTGTTGAAAAATCATCTCACTCTATTTTCTCTGAAAAACTATGTTAGTTACTAGATGTTTATGAATTATGGTTATAACTTGATTGTTGTATGTTTACAGATCATATTCATCAAGATTATTTGTGTGTTTTTGCCTCCTATTTTCTTTTTAAGCACCTTAGAATATATACGAAAGGTCTATGTTAATTTCTATCCTGTTGACCACTGACTAGTCTGTGGTTACCCCAGACTAGTCCGCACATTGCAGACTAGTTCGCAAAGTGTCTGCTACTCCGGACTAGTCTCGTACGACCACGGACTAGTCCGATGTTTCGACTCCATAGCCCCTAAGGATCGGTGCAGATCTAATCTTCTCCTACCTCACAACTCATCTTACATTCTCTCTCTTCACTCGAGTGCTCCCAATGCGATTTCGCAAAATCTCCATCAAATCCTCCCAAAACTCCGTGGGAATCGACCTCCACTGCTAGGGGATCGACAACCCCGGACTAATCCACACCAAGAACCTCTTCAACGCCTCAAATCAAAAGATTTGGTAAATCTCTTTTGAAACCCTAGAACCTTTGATTCTCCTTGTTTTTGTTCAAAAGGCTTAGTACTTCTGATCAATACATGCTCTGTTTATGTATTTCATTTATCCTAGGTCACTTTTGCATTGAGTAACCTTAACTTTCGCAAAGTTAGTGTTTGAATAGCCGCAAAACGAACTAGTCCGTTCTAAGGGCGAACAAGTCCGATACCCCGAACTAGTCCGTCCCTGAACAACAGACAAGTCCGGTATGGCCAGATCAATACCCTATCTTACATCAATTCAATGCAATTCCTTGTCATCTGTATCCTTTATATATTCCCTGTCAGGATCATGTCGGACTCGAATGAGAATCTCTCCGACTTTGAAGCCGAGATGGATCAAGAAGTGTTGCCTCGTGTTTCTGAGTCTCGCTGCAACAAAAGGCAAGAGTGTGTTGCTGAATCCTCTCCCACTCCACCTCGAGTGCGAAGAAAAGTCCCTGCCAAGAAACCAACCTCCAAAGGAAAATACGTGGTTGGACCCAGCTCGGCGGCTCCTCGCCAAGTTAAGGGCAAGGGCAAAGGAATTGGCTCCTGCCAGACTGGTCCCTTGAGGGTGACATCTCCAAGACAAGGGAATAGGAACCCCTTAGAAGAGAAGTTCAATAGCAAGGGAAGTGATGTAGCATGGAAGCTAAGGATGATTGATGCCTATAGCAGTGGGAAAATGGCAACCGACCCGATATTCTGGAGTCATTTCCACTCGGACTAGTACAACACCGTGTACCTCCAAATGAAGGCTCCAGTGGTCCGCAGTCAATGGATTGACTGGACCTATTTTGAAAGGAAGAGTTGTGATGCCTTTGAGGAGGTGATAAAGGTTGTAGAGAGAAACAACCCCAAGGACTTTTTTCTTTCGAATATAACTGGAATGATGAATTCTTCGCTCAGTTCTTTGCAACTTGCTATTTTGCAAGCTCTGAAGAAGAGAGAGTGACTTGGATGGCACATGGAATCAAGTACACGGTTAGTTATGCCGAGTTTTCCAGGCTACTGCACCTTGAGGACACCGTCAGCAATGAGATTGTGATTCACAATATTTGTGTTTTGGAGAGGGACAAGATGGATTTTCTTTATGACACTCGCCTCAAATACAATCCTCCCTCAACTAAGAACATGAAGCCTTTCTTCATTGTTCTCAATAGAGTGTTCTGGAAGAAAATTTCTCCAAAAGATTGAGTTGTCGGGAGTGTCCTAGGTTACTTGAGAACCTTGATGAAAGATATTAGTAGGAGGAGGAAGTTTGATATCTTTGATTACATCTAGAATGACATGGTAAATATATACTACACACGTAATCGCTCATGTGACTATGCACCGTGCACCATGTATATGATAGAGAAAGTCATCGGCATTTAATTTGTGAAGGATGTTGAGCATACAATTTTGATGCCTCAGAAGCCGCCTCAAGCTGCTCTTCCAACTACTCCATCCCCTGCATCAAGTGAAGAGGCCCTTAGGAGAGCCCAAGGAGAGGCAAGACCTCCCTCTAGCTCAAGGGACCCTCCTTATCACAAAGGGTCCCCAAGTGGGATTATGAAATACCTGACATCTATCTTTGGTTCTTGCCACAAAACTGAAGTGAAGCTTCACAAGATGAACAAGGCAAGAAAGGAGGAAATGAGATACATGAAAGACAATGTCAAAGCAATATGCCAAAAGCTGGAGATTGAGCCTATTT
Source organism: Tuctoria greenei (assembly GCA_036927565.1). Taxonomy (NCBI): domain Eukaryota; kingdom Viridiplantae; phylum Streptophyta; class Magnoliopsida; order Poales; family Poaceae; genus Tuctoria; species Tuctoria greenei. The sequence continues at coordinate 198,350,695 of JAYESD010000003.1, read as the reverse complement.
GATCCCAGTCATTTCAGAAGCCTGTGACTCTGACCTTTCGGAGCTTCCACCTCTCTCTCCTTTCGAGCTTGTCTACTTTGGCCTTCGGGGCATGATGAGTGTTTTTTCTCATCCTCCTTCTCAGTCTGATAAAGAAGATGAAGAAACAACCAACAGCGCGGATGAAGGCGGCGACGGCGAGTAGATACCTCCTTCTCTTGCTTTTTGGTGCCTTGATGCCAATGTGGGAGAGATTGAGGGGGAGTCTTAGGTTGTAGCATTAGTTTGACAGAGAGAGCTCTATTCCTCTTTTGTATTTATTTTGCTACTCTGTCTCGCTTTTGAGCTTGTAAAACTTTAATTAAGCTCACATCATGCTTTTGGACATGTGTTGTGAAATGATGACTATGTTACACTTATGATCAATGGTTTATGTTTAAAACTGCTATGTATGCTTGATATTCTTGATGTTATTATGATTATGTCTCTTATGATATCCACATCAATATTATTGCTTGCACACATATCTTTGCACCCCACCATAAAGAGTGCACATATGTATTACTCTTACATTTGCTATTTTTGCTCAAAAATAAAATGTGCACACTTTATGAAAATCTGAATGTATCATCCTATTTCTGTAATCTCAATTGATTGTCAATCACCAAAAAGGGGGAGATTGAAATTGCATCTAGGCATCTCTTGTGAGTTTTGGTTGATTAATGACAAACCAATGAGATCCTAACAAAATTGTTGAGATGAGCGCAAGTTTTAAAGGACTGGGGAAGAAAGTACAAAAAGGAAAGAGAATGAGGAATTAAACATAAAAGAGCTCAAGAGATGAAAAGATAAGATTATTTTGTATGGAGTGCACTGGAGAAAACACCCCAAGAGCTCAAGTGAACAGATAATTTAACTCACTGCACATTTCACAGGAAGAGCGGACTAGTCTGATAATCACCGGACTAGTCCGATTTCTTTCTGACTAAAAATGGACAAGTTCCCCAATGCGGACTTGTCCGCAACACTTCACATTTTCACCACACCAGACTAGTCCGATGTCAACCCGACTAGTCCAAAAATCCTTTGACTAAAATTGGACAAGTCCTCCAAGTGCGGACTTGTCCTTAGCCCTACAATTTTTCACAACACCGGACAAGTCTGATATCGATCGGACTAGTCCAAAAACACTCTCACTAAGATCGGACTAGTCTGCACCACAACAGACTAGTCTGGTATCTATCAACACTTAGGGTTTTCCACACAACGCACACGGGACGAGTCCGTTGTCCACCACTGTCTAGTCTGGACTTCACAAACCCTAATGGTAACCTTTTGAAACCCTAATATGAATAGAGTTGTACGGCCATACATCAAACTGTCTCGACTCCCCGCGCCATCACACCTTCCAAGAGCCCAAAATTCACATATCTCCACACATCCTAACCCTAAAAAGATCAAATATTTGAGGATTACCAATTAAACAAAGGAGAGACTTGTTATACACATCTTGAGCTCTTGGGTTTGATCTCTCGCACACTCTCATTGTTTATTGTATATCCTTTGAGTGTATTTGGTGGTGTTTTTTTGTTGTAATCTTTGGGAAGCCCTCAACGTGTGATAAATCCCCCTTGAACGAGTTATTTGCCCCTTCATGGTTAGTGAAAGAGAATCATCCTCCGTTGCAATTCGATGACGGAAGGGTTTGTGAAGATCGGGTCCTCTGTGGACTCCTCAATAGGGATGTAGGTTCCTCCGTGGAATCGAACCTCGGGATAAATCTTGTGTCTTGCTTGTTCTTGTTTTATCCTTCATCATAATATAGGTTTTGCTTAGTATTGTAAAATTCACCTTGAAACATTGTGTCATACTTGATCATTGTAGTACATTGGTTCATTAGCTTAATACGCTTTATTTGTAATATGATTTCCGCTGCATAGTGTGCTAGAAGTATAATTATCAATTTACTTTGATCTTCTAGTCCACGCACACCGGACTAGTCTGCACCATAATGGACTAGTCTGGCCTACTCATATTTGATCTATCTGTTAAGTATTTTTAGAGTCCGATAAAAGTGCAAAAAGACTATTCACCCCCCTCTAGGCTACATTCACCCGTATGGTCATAAGTGATGGAGGGTCTCATTTCATATATAAGACCTTCCGGAACTTTTTGAGGGAGCTTGGTGTCCAGCATAACACTGCTACCCCATACCACCCACAAACAAGTGGTCAGGCAGAAACATATAATAAGCAAATTAAGAATATTCTGCAAAAGACCGTCCTGGAAATGGGAACACGATGGAAGCATACGCTACACGACGCATTGTTGGCATATCGTACTGCCTACAGAACTCCCATCGCCGTGTCTCCTTTCCAACTTGTCATTGGGAAGACTTGCCATCTTCGAGAGTTGGAACATAGAGCCTATTAAGCCATCAAGCGGCGGAACATGGACCTTCATGAAGCAAGAAATCACCGATTGAAGCAACTCTCCGAGTTGGAAGAGTGGAGAGATAAGGCATACCATAGTGCCAACATATACAAGGAAGGAACTAAAAGATGGAACGATAAGAGGATTACGCCTAAAGATTTAAAACCTGGAGACAAAGTCCAACTCTTCAACTCTAGGGTTAAACTCTTTGGACATAGGAAGCTCAGAAGTAAATGGTAAGGACCCTTCACTATAGTAGAAACCTCATCCCATGGAGCAATCACACTCCAAGGTGATGTTGATCATCTATTTAAAGTGAATGGGCACCGACTAAAATTATTTCTTGAGTCCCAAGAGGAGGAGGCAGAAAAGGAAATTGACGTGATAAATCTTATTGATTTTCATGCCGTTTCTATAATTTCTGTCTAAATTCTCCACGCCCAATTAATAGGCCCATCCAATTATTCATCTATGGGGCCCATTAAGCCAACCCACGAAAACTTGGCCCGTACGGAGCCAGGAAGGGGTCGGCCGAAACCTAGGGTCGGCTGACCTCCGCCTTGTGCTGTCACCCACTTGTTTTTACGTACGGACTCTCCCGACATATCTCAACAATATTCTTGGTGCTATTGTACTTCCCCAACTTATTTATTGACGGGAAGAGAGAGGGGAACCTTGCACCATAGAGAAAAATCCATCTCCTGTTCCAAGTCATGGCTGACAAGAAAATTGGGCCTCATCCCCACTCTAGCTCAACCTTCAACCTGAGCGGAGACATCACGCCGAGCAATGACAAGTCCCCCCTCGCTTTTGAGTCTATCATGGCATCGGATGTCATGCCCCTCGCCATGATCCTGCCACCGACAAAAACTCCATGTGGGCATAGCACCACACCTCGTGGTGCTGCACAGTCGCTATCCCCTCGGAGGACGCCCATGAAGTTTGTGACACCTGCACATCGTCAGACTCTGACTGGCCTTAAGTCAGTTAAGACCCGTCTTTTTCCTGAAAAATACGGGCCCCTCCCAATGCTACAGCCTGGCGGGGAGTTCATGTACACTCTAAAGACCAAAAATGGTGATGTAGTGAGCCACCACTACAAGTCACCTACGCGTACCTCGCCTGAGTGTGTGGGAGACCGCCTCATTATCCACGGGTTGCACAAGTCTGAAGTAGGCTATGCAAAAGGCTTTTTCAAGCAAATGGATAATTTGGCGATGGAGGAATCGACGGGCTCGTCAACCTCCAAGATTAGGTGTCACCTCCCGTCGCGTTGTATCAGAGGGTCACCTGGCCAATTTGAGGACCGCGATGGGAAATCACCTCGTGCCCCTAAAGTCGCATAGCTTTCTAAGGAGTTAGCTTATCTCCGTTTGGAGAACAGGAAGTTATTTGACTTAGTGGCTGAAGAGCGCATCGAGAGGGCGAAACTGAAGGATGAGCTCATAACCCTCAAGGAGGCGATTGATGGTGTTCGCCGTGGCATGAGCACCAAGTTGTGGCACATATGCAATGCCGTCGGGAAGCCCAACATCTACAACGCTCCTTAGCGTAGATGTCCCGACCGCATAGGATGCTTACTAGTTTCATTTAGTTTTATTCCAAAATTTTTATTTCATTAAGTTTAGCTTAAATAATGTAAGCATCTCCATATTTGAGTTCAATAAAAGGAACTTACCAGTTCATCTAACCCGGTAAAATTCCATCTTTAGTTTATTTTGTGTGAATAAAGAATTTAGGGAACAAATATGGGGGAGGTGCCCCGAATTCCCGAAATCCTGACGTGCAAAAATATCGTTGCATCTCAAAACATGTCGCAACCAATTATTCGACTCAACACATTGAAATAGAGCAACAGAGAGGCCAGAAGGGAGTCGGTCGATCCCCCTGGTCGATAGACTTGGTGTGGGACCCACAAGGCATCATTTCGCTTAACAAATTCGGTTTTGATCTCCTACCCCTAAATATGCATGCTACATTACTGCTTGGGTTAATTTGATATTTAATACTGAATATTTGAAGGAAATCCAACTCAACAATTAACATTTAAAACTTGGTAGTCAAAATTTGCTTGAGCTAAAAATTTGAATACTTTATATTTCGATTTATTGCCCTCTTTATGATTCCCACAAGCATAATAGGGAAACAAGACATCTAAGTACATTTCTAGTGTGATATGGTAAATGAGTTACTTGAGGAGCTCCTTGCTTGAAATTGATTTTTTGATGTTTGCACAATTTGGAGTCTTGAACTTTGCCTGATCCTCTCATTGGAGATTTACATACCCACCCCGGCCATATGGTACAAGGTCTTGAAAACCACATGCATATGCCACTATTGACTTTCATTAAACTTTGTCAAACTCGTGACCCAATTGAGTGACATGCATGAAGTTTTGACATAGAAATTCTTGTGCACCCTATTCATGCAAAATTTCTCACATTGAGAATTTGCATCCACCATTCATCCATCCAATAAAGAAAATCCATACATTTTGGTCATCAAAGTCCCTCTAGAAAAATAAAAAGGAGTAGAAGACATGGCTATAGAATTAAAAAAAGTAGCCATGTTTTATCCTTAAAGAGAAAAAATCATGGAGTCCATATGTATCCATTCCATTCATGTGCGCAAGGATTTGCTTTGTCAATTCGTTTGTTGCATAAGTCTCTCATAGGATCAAGTTTTTGGCTTCGTAATACATGAATTGCAATGCATGCTACATTTATCCCTACCAAGCTCTAGATAAAACCATATTAAGTAGAAGAATAAATTGGCACAATATGCAAAGGTGAGGATAGAAACACTTTGAAAGACTTGAGAGATTCCAATTGAGAGATAACGGCATTTGTTCCTTCAACTTTCCGAATGTAGCAAATTGTCAGATCATTTCGACAGGGGAAGATCCAAGAGAACTACATCCCAACAATTCCACTCTTCAAACACCCAAGATTGATGTTGTAGCCACACTCCAAAAAGGGAATTCATAAATTGAGGTATGAGTTGAAATATCTAGTATTCCTTTTTTTCTAACTTATAAGAAAATTTATGATAGCACGTTAAATTATTTTTCTTGCTTTCACTGGAGGGCGAGCAAAGGCCTAAGTGTGGGGAAGTTTGTTGACAGTCCTTAAGTGCCATATTTAGACCACCAATTCACCTCGTAGTGTGCACAAAAGAGAAACACAACGTAGTGGTCGGGTTAAAAGCTAACCAATTCCACAAGTGCTGGTGTTTATTTATATGCAGTTGAATTTAAACCCAAAATACCAAGACATGCAGGGAGTAATCCATAAAATTGGGTTTCAACGAATCAAGCGACACCATGTGTCATCACATGGATCAAATGGCCCACAAGCAGAAGTATCCGAGGCCATCCAACTGTGTACCACCCATATAAGGGGATAGGACCCACCTGGCAGGGACCTGGAGGAAGCACAACCCCAACTGGGCATAGACCAGGTGCCCGACCTCCCTAGCCCGCCGACTAGGTCATGGCACCAATTGCAGTCAAACGCCATGTGTTGGCTCCTTCCGGCTTGAAAAGGTCATGGGTGACTGATTCGCGCACATTTTGTGGCAAGAACTGACCCATCTCCCCCTATAAATACAACCCCACACCTCCCTCCACATACACACCAAAAGTTGAGAATAGAATACCACTCCAAAGGTTTAGAGTAGTCCTAGAGGCTGCCAAGTAGACAGAGAGTGTGGTGAGAGTTTAGGAGAAGGAGGCTTGGGCTAGGAAAGTCCCTCTTCTACACTTGCACCCCTACAAAGGTGTTATTCGAATCAAGTAAGCCCTTTGTGAATTCAATTCAAGTTTGATTCTCAATTCATAGTAGTTTGCAAAAGTAGTTACTTGTGGGTTCATTGCTTTAATTTATTAAAGTCTTTAGTTGTAGCTTTGTGTTCAAAACAACTAGAGTTGTGATATAGAACGTAAGCGTGGTGCTTATGTTAGAAATCACCAGTGAATGTCTCGTAGACCCACGGATTGAAGAGGTAGGCAATAGGTGGCGACAACCTTATCTGCCCCTTTGTAATCCTCCACGTTCGGCTATGCCATAGGCTCTTGGCGGGAGTTGCCTATTGTTGCTAAGGGTAAAACCGTGCCCGAAGCAAGGAGCTACTGCAAATTCCTTTGAATTAGAATCAATACATTGAATTCATCTCTCTTCCTTACCTACCAAACATCTTTTTGTCCTAATTAGTTCATAAAATTACACACACATTCCTTGGATTCAGTACCCTTGGGAATACTCTTTTAAGGAGAAGTTCTACACGACTGTTTTCGTGCACTTGTGGATTATTATCTGTGACGTAAGAAACGTCAGAAATCATCATCTTTCCAGAAAGAAGATCGATGGTGACTAATTTTACATAATTTTAGCCCTTAATTGATCTAGCAATCAAACTTCACCAAGGCTAAGATTACTGTTGTCTTCATATTTAAAGTTCATGGAGAACATACTCATGGATCAACGTTAAGGATGGGTGGCCACTTATCAGTTTGGGGTTCGATCTGTGAATCGGGCTCTCGATGTTCTCATCGGTGCATGTCTACAATAAAATTTTAGTTATTGTCTCTCACACGAGGAGGCAGAGAGTGTGACATACCTGTCACTCATTTAGATGACCTCTTCAAGGACGTGATTTCAAGCAGTTGCTCATGTCGACATCTGGTTCTTGGGACCCTTCCTGTCCACACCAGCATGGACTCCACAGCGTCGGCCACTACAACTTTGGGTTAAGCTATGTGGCCGCTCATCTCGATGCCCTCCACGAAACGATCACAGAGGTGGCTTGGGTGGAGGGCCGTCGGCAGAGGCGGCGGCTGCGGCTGCGGCGACAGAGGTTGAGGAGACCTCCTCCTAGTATAGTAGGATTAGCAGTAGTTTTTCTTTTTCTTGTTTTCTATGTGTTTTTTTATTTATTTTTTGTTATATGTGTGTTGTTTTATGTTAATAAAAATGTCTTTTATGTTCATGAACAATGTGTCCTATTCAGTATCGAGAAATATCTCCTGTTTGTTTGAAACTAGGGACCGTTATATTGCATGTGTCTGAAAGACTGAAATCCAGTAAAAATTAAGGCAACCTTAGGTAACATTAATCTGGTAAATCTTCATAATTGACGAGATTATTTTGTTTCTATAGCTCATACATTGACAAAAAATCGTGGCGCATGTGAAAATATATTTTTAGTCATAGTATATTCTATATGTTATCATTTCATTGTGATCAATGTTATAGAATGCTAATTTTTCGATTTTACTTTACCATGGATTTGCCATCGTCCTTTCGTCGACTTGGGTGTTCTGTATTTGCATGTCGTTTGCATTAGCACACATACATTTGGCGATTCATATTTTTATTCAGATTTTTTGGAATGTCCCACTACCTACAACATGACTGCTTTTAGATTTTAATCTCCATGCATGGCAACAAAGATGAAGGGGAGCTAGCGGTCGCACGGCAAGAAAGCAGCTAGTCCATACTATAATTAAGAAGCGAGCAAGTTGTCTAAAGAAGTCTACCACTCTAGCTACATGCACCATGTGCAGGAATCGAGGTGACATGACATGTAATCAATCACGATTGTGTTAAATTCTCCACGCCCGCGAAATTTTTTTTCGTTTTTCTTGGTGTGCCATAATTGAGATTTTGACAATTCAATTTTCACTCCCTATGCCTCCAATTTCAGTCTCTCCTATTGTAACCCCAATTCGTCCACAATGAGTATAAATGGAAACACTGGCCTCCGTTCTCGACACACCGCTGCCCTGCCCCTCCTGTGATCTCGCAGTACTCCAAATGTGTTATATCTCTGTCCAGTGTTCCAAACATGTATTCCTATGAAATTCCCGTGTTTTCATTTCCCAAGGGTTTTACAAATTTTTTCCACATGGATCTCGCATTGACGCATCGAAGACATGTGTAGTAGTATATACTATATGTTATCATTTTATTGTGATCAATGCTATAGAATGCTGATTTTTACCTTGTACTGTACCATGGATTTGCCATCGTCCATTCGTGGAATTGGGTGTTTTGTATGTGCATGTCGTTTGATTAGCACACATACATTTGGCGATTCATATTTTTGTTCGTATTTTTCGGAATGTCCCACTAGCTAGCACATGACTGCTTTGAGATTTTAATCTCCATGCATGGCAACAAAGATGAAGGGGAGCTAGCGGTCGCACGACAAGCAAGCAGCTAGGCCACACTGTAATTAAGAAGCGAGCAAGTTGTCCAAAGAAGTCTACCGCTCTAGCTACATGCACCAGCGCAGGAATCGACACGACATGACATGTAATTAATCACGATTGTGTCAAATTCTCCACGCCAGCAAATTTTTTTTCGTTTTTCTTGGCGTGCCACAATTGAGATTTTGACAATTCAATTTTCACTCCCTACGCCTCCAATTTCAGTCTCACCTATTGTAACCGTATTTCAGCCACGATGAGTATAAATGGAAACACTGGCCTCTGTTCCCAACACACCACTGCCCCGCCCCTCCTGTGATCTCGCAGTACTCCAAATGTGTTGTCTCTCTGTCCTGTGTCCTAAACTTGTATTCCTAAGAAATTCTCGTGTTTTCATTTCCCACGGTTTTTATAAAAAATTTCCCCATGGATCTTGTAGTGATGCATCAAAGCCCTTGGTGGTGGTGACTCGTGGGTACAACGCCGGGCGACAAAGTTTGACGAACTCTAACGAACCTCTTCATCGCTGACACCTCACTACGACATCCCAGTTTCAAGTTTTGTGCTATGTAAGTTCTACACGATCCATGCCGTCTTTTTATAGAGCTATATTGGCTAGGTTCTACACGACCCATGCAGTTTTGGGCTAGTTAAGTTCTACACGATACATGTTGATATCCGAAGATTAAATAAATTAACAAAGAAGAAATGTGCTCTTATGTTTCACGAATTTATATATAGATATATATAGAGCATATACTACATCTGTGTCGAAATAAATGTCACTCCGACAGCTTATTACTGTAGTGTATTTCTAGTTCAATTCCTGGCTGGGAACGACAAATAATTAAAACCAGAGGTGGTATGTAATTTCTGGATTTTGAAGTAAATGACTCATGAGTTATCTAATCAACCACTCCAAATGTTATACTCTCATTCTTGTTTTACAAATTTGTATTCCTAAGATTTTCAGTTCCCACGGTTTTTACACTTTTTTCATTCTTGTGGCTTTCTCGGACCGTATGTTTTTTCCTATTCCTTCATTTCTAATTCCTCCATTCCAAACAAACATTGTCAGATTATAGAAACCACACCGTCTGATCCAAAATCTACGTCGGTCATGTAATCTGACATTATCACTGTTATTTGGAATGACCACTTACAATGCTCTTTACTTTAGGAACAAGACATCAAACCGTGATGTCATCTACAAGCATTCATGGTGGTCAACAAGCACCTTGTATAACTATAAATGTGTTTACTATCAAAATTAAAATTTTTAACAAAACATTAATTCCTTTGCGTGGTATGCAGAGTATATTACAGCACATGATGTTCAGGAACCCCGAGATTCTTCACTCCCTGGTACTACGATGCATGTACCAACGACAAGTATAGATATACAAACAAGAAATACTCCTTCCATCCCAGCGTAACATTACTTTTGAAGCTTAAAAAATGTCCCACTCCAAATCTATCGGTAGCTTCCAACTACCCATATCACATCACATTACTACCTGCGTCTCTACCGTGCCATTTGATTTGTCATAGAGTGTTAGTTTTTTAATCCTTTGGCACTGAATTTTGAGCATTTTGAGAGACTACGTTTTGTCCTTTAAATGTATTGATGATGGGTATCATGGTCAATTGAATTCTTTCCTGGGATCTACTAATTGTTTTAGCATTCCTTGAGATTCTACTTTCTTAGTCTTTATAGTTAACAGTTCACCAGCCATTTTGATGGCGTGATTTTTTGATCCTCCACGATGTGCTCTCTCGCTACCGGCCACTCTGGCCAGCATCGGCGCCCACGCTCTACTGCTGGTCACTTCAGTGTCCTCCCTGACGACTCTCCCTCGCCCATCGCCACATCCCATCCTTCGCGTGCCATGATGACCCCTCCGCCGGCAAATCCCTGGCCATTACTCGCCCTGCCACCAATCCTCCTTGAGAGTTGCTCCTGGTGATCGCGGCGAGACCAAACCCTCGCTTTGTTGAGCGTCACAAGCTGGATCTATGCAGTACAGCACCTGCAGTAGCTGCCACTGACAAGTGGACCCGATGATTCATGGGCCCACATGTCAGTGGCAGCTACTGCACGTGCAGTACTGCAGAGGATATCAATCCCACAAGCTGCCTACCTCATGTGTCTTGCATTGGCCACCTGCTACTGCTGGTGTTCATTTCTCGCCCAGCAAACAATTCTCTTCAAAACGCGCTCCGGCTGATGTGAGTCAACCGAAGTAGCGAACTCTATCTTTGTCTAGTCTAGCGTTGCCAGCTGCATGTCCGCCCCCTCTGTCTTGCCTGCTTCGCTGCTGAACTAAAAATCCTCTGCAGTACTACGAGCGCAGGAGTGCCACTGACATGTGTACCTAATGGCTCATTTTAGGGTATGCACAGCAACAAAGAAGTCAACAATGTACCCCTCCCCCCTTGATCAAAATACTTGTCATTCAGACAATCCTAACTAGTTCATTTTTAATTCATTTGTTGGTCTAATATGACAAAAAATATAAACCAGGAGGGAGTAATAAAGAACAAAATGCTGCTGGGACACGGTCGTCCCACGCTCGTATTTGCCACACTCGTACTGAAGATGGTACAAACATCAGACATTTCATCTTTTCACACTATTTGTACATGATACTAAACTTGGTCAGGCGATAATTTTCTTTAATCGTTTACCGTTTGATTTAACGTAACAAAAGGAAAGAAGTTTGGAAGAAGTGTGGCTAAAGGACTTAAGGTTGCCAGAATACGCTATGCATCCCAAGTTAGTAGAACGAAGCATGTGATGCTACCAATTCAGTTCTCCACTAGGTTGGATGCTTCGGTTGGTATTAATCAACACCACTCTGTCGATTATGTGGTTATACAAAAAAACATGCATCCCTCAGCGGTGCAAGGAAGTAGACAGAGGTTGGCAATAGTAACAAGAAAGATGTAGTATGAGACATTATGGTTAATGTCGCCACACCCCGCACAAGTATTTTTTTCTTGCAATGTCCATCTTGAACATTTACAACAACTTCTTATACAATGTACAAAATTTATGAGTCATGGAGGACACACAGGAGAGCGCAAGAAAACTTTTGAGAATTGCTGGTGAGCGCTACAAGGGGTGGCGCTCGACTTTGCATGCCACCTATAAGAGTTATTCGACCGATGAAGAACGTATACAAAACAAGCCTGCTGATGTACTAGCACCCGAGTGGTTGCACCTAATAGAATATTTTGGGTCTGAGCAATTCAAGGTCAGCTAACTTTTTAATAGCTTCGCATCATACAAAAACTATTTGATTTACATTCATTCGTGGAATTAATTCTTAAAATTATTGCAGTCAATAAGCAGGACCGATTCTCAAAATCGAAGAAGACAAGAGACGAGAAGGTATGAAAAATAAATCACACTTTTACTTTGTGCTGCAATCAATATGTATACCTACATGTTGAATTTTACTTGTATTTTATGTAGCAAGACCCAGAGACCAGAGAAGAACCCGATGGCATAGAACCGTGGGAGGCAAGCCATTTGAAGAATGGTGACTGGGCAAATGAGCAGGCAAAAGTTGTACATGTGAGTAACACTTATAACAATCCCTAATTAAATAAATATTTGCAATATACCAATGACTTTTCTTTTTGTATATAGAGCCAGGCACGTGCCCATGTGGACGTCGAGGAAGCTGAGCAGGGAGGCTAAATTCCAAATGAGGAGAGAAACCACATCTTCCAGTGTTGTTATAGATCCTCAATAGGTTGTGCAGGATCACAGGTTCGGGGGTGTGGTTATATGGCTAACCCTACTGGTCGTGAACATGAACGTATGTGTATCCAAATGGCTAAACACCTCACTGACCAAGATCAAAACTTAGAAGATAGAAATGCAAGCCTCAATCACCAAGTACATGGTTTGGAAGGAAGAAATTATAGCTTAAACACCCAGATGGACTGCATAAACCAGAAGAATGAAGAGTTAAAAATGTAAGACCTATGTGTGCTGAATACATTGGCTTGTAGTGAATACACTTGGCTTTGATGATAAAAGTTTTAAATATCACCAGAACACCTTTTTATCAATGTCCGACTCTAGCTCCGAGCTACAGCAAGGTCCGACAGTAGGTCCGGCTTGTTTTGGGTAGCTCCGGCTATGTTTGAAGCTAGGTCCGATTTCTTGCTAGGTCCGACTAGATTTGATCAGCTCCGATGAGTTTTATCTTTAGCTCCGGCATGTCTTTGATAGTTCCGGCATATATTTGATAGCTCCAAAATGCTTTTGTTAAGCTCCAACGTACTTTTTCTAGCTCCGGTTTTGGGTTGACTAGTTTTGACTAGTTTTTGGTAAGCTCCGGCAGGTTCTTCATTGTACTAGTTTTGGTAAGCTCTGGCGCTAGGTTCTACTAGCTTTTGTTAGCTCCAGCTCAAGATCCGGGATGCTCTGGCAAGGTCCGGAACTTGACCGCAGTGCTTCTGCTTTTCATTTGCAATGTTTCACACTTGCTTTACATTGTTGGAAAGATTGCTTAGTATTCTTTTACTAAGTTTTCGTTGCGTTTCGGATTATATGAATGATATCGTTTTGCTATGTTTTGCAACATGCTTATGTGAGGTTCTCACGTAAGGTGTTGTGTTCGGAACTAACTTGAGTCAAGTCGAGGACTTGGGTTCGTATGGATTGGTTGTTTATTCATGTGCAGGTGTTGCTTGAGTTCAAGTCATGGCTGGTTACGGGATCCATTGGACTAGTCTCAGGGAGGAGATGAGGTTCCAACAACCAAGTTCGGGAGGAACTGTGGTTGAGCTGATCAGGAGGTCGCGTAGGATGATTGAATCAAGAGCGGTGCATATGAAGGTTACTGGACATCGAAGGAAGATGTTTGCACTTATGCATGCGGTGCATGACGTGGCAACATGGTTCCGAATATGGGATAAGGAAGGAAAGATCTGGTCAGAAGGATCGGATCGTATCGGTTGATGACTTTGGCTGCGGCGGAGTCGGTTATGACTCAGTATGGAAAGTATCGAGTTGGTTATGTTAGGATTTCGTGTGTGTCACGAATTTGAGTTGTTTAGGAATGTGAGATACGTTCCTAAGGTGTTTGGAAGTCTTAAGATTGCTTCTATCTGTGTATAGAAGAATCTTGAGCAGTTATGGAAAGTTAGGATTCGTGATCTGAGTAGGATTGGAGTCCTAGTTGATATTGGGTTGGCCTAAGGGCTGGTTATATAAGCAAGGGAGCCCAGAGCTCGTGGTAGTCGAATTTTGGGGCTGTTCCTCTTGTGTTCTATTGAATAAAATTCATAGTTTGAAGGAACTTTTGTGCCTTGTTCGTCCGACTTGTTCCAGACAAGTTTTACTCGTCGAGTTTCTGTACAGCACTACCTTTCGTCGGTGGTTTTATCATAACTCGAGTTATACAAATCCAATTGACGTGATTCTTTTTCGGTTATCTTCACAACTTGATTATCTATTATATGTCAAAATTTCACGGTCATTGGATTTGTGGTTTCTGATGTACACGAATTTCTTTTCAGCGTTTCAGAACTGTTTTTCCTCCGGTAGGACAGATTGACCATTGTTTGATCTTTCAATCATAACTTGAGTTTTTCTCGTCGGATTTGAGTGATTCTTTTTGTGTTGTCTTCGTGACTTGATTCTCTATGATATCCATCACTTTTGTCACGGTGAAACACATTTAGATTAGTCTCACACACGATTTCTTTAAGAGATCGTTTTTCTGCCGAAGGGGTTGGGGCTTAATTGTTTCCGATGCGTAAGATTTTTAAATCTACCATTCACCCCCCTCTGGTAGCTTTTCACGTGCTCTTGGATCCTACAAAAACTTCAAGTCTAGATCTTAGAAGGTTAGATAGCAGCTGATCGTGAACAGAGAGCTCGGGAAATAGAGGATATCCGCCTCCCAATGATGGCTGAAGTGCACAAAATGATCGAGACCACTCGACAAAAGATCCAACAAAAGGGCCGCCAAAAGCCACCTGTTCCAACATTTAGTCTGGTCAGCTTAGGCAAACTTTTAACATGCAAACATGTTGCGTTTGCAATACTTGAGTGTTGTTATGCGTGTTGCAGTATCAATTGATGGATGTTTATTGTTAAACTCGTGGTTCTGTTGCCACTAATTTTGAAACCTGGTGTATTAGGATTCTACTGCCGCTAATTATAAAACATGGCATTACAAATTTCACGTCACGAATGATAGATTGTTGTAATAGGAAGCTATTGCCACGAATTACAAAACGTTGCAGTATAAACATTTGGCCACAACTCAAAAAATGTTGCACTAGACTGATATTGCCACCATGTAGAAAAAGTTGCATTACAACACTATTGCCACGGATGAGAAAATGTTGCATTACACCTCTATCACCACAAATCATTAAACGTTGAATTACAACTGTACTGCCACAGATCAGAAAATGTTGCATTACGAACCTATTGCCATAGATCAGGAAACGTTGCATTAGAAACCTATTGCCACATATGAGTAAACATTGCATTACAAACCTATTGCCACAAATAAGAAATCCTTGCAATACCAAACTATTCGCCACGGATGTGAAGCCGTTGCAGTACCATACTATTTCCCACAAATTTGAAATTATTGCAATATAGTACTATTCACCACGTTTGTGAACTCGTTGCGATAACATACTATTTTCTATGGACTTTAAACCGTCGCAGTACCATACTATTTGCCACGGCTATGACATCGTTGCAATACTATACTATTTGCTACAAATGTGAAATCATTGCAATACCATAATATTAGTTGCAATACGTTAAATCGTCGCAATACGTTAAATCGTTGAAATACCGTACTATTTGCCACGGCTGTGAAATCGTTGCAATAACATATTATTGCAATGTATGTGGAATCGTTGCAATACCCTGCTTGTCGTTACAGTATGTTAAATCATCACAATAAGTTAATTGTTGCAATACTGTATTATTTGCTACAAATGTGAAATTGTTGCAATCACATACTATTATCACGAATGTGAAATCGTTGCAATACCATTCTATTCATAGCAATATGTTAAATCGTCACAATACGCTAAATCGTTAAAATAACATACTATTTGCCACGAATGTGAAATTGTTGCAATATCGTGCTATTTGCCATGATTGTGACATCGTTGCAATACCGTACTATTCGTTGTAATATGTTAAATCGTCGCAATATGCTAAATCGTTGCAATAACATACTATTTGCCACCAATGTGAAATCATTGTAAAACCGTACTATTTTCCACAATTGTGAAATCGTTGCAATACCGTACTATTCATTGCAATACGTTAAATACTCGCAATACGTGAAATCGTTGCAATAGCATACTATTTGCTACCATGTGAAATCATTGCAATACCATACTATTTGCCACGGATGTCATGTCATCGCAATAACAATCGCCACGAGACTTATATCGTTGATTCGTAAAAACAATCACCACGCTCCTTTTCGTTGCAACGTTGACCTATTGCGATGAAAATGACCTATTGCGATGAATTTTTTCGTTGCGATAAACCGGAATCCTTAAGTGATTATTTTACTTGGTACTCTGTGTAAACACAATATTCTTCACATATAGAATTCTGCCAATTTTTCCCCACTATAGGTAGTCTTGACAAGAATGAAATGGCGGATTTCGTCAACCGATCCACAATAACCCATATTGAATTGTATCTCGCTGAAGTGCGAGGCAAACCAACTATGAAATCCATACCAACCTCTTCCCACTTCCATTACGGAATCTTCAATCGCTGCAATAATTCAGCTGGCCTTTGATGTTCAGCTTTGACGCGTTGGCACACATCACACAATACAACATTTTCAGCTATGTCTTTTTTCATGCCATCCCACCAGTAGCACGTCTTCAGGTCCTTCTAGATCTTCGTACAAATGGGATGGATGGACTAAAGTGAGTCATGTTGTAGGATCCAAGAGCACGTGTAAAGCTACCAGAGGTGGGGTAAATGGTAGATTAAAACTTTTTTAGCGGAAGCAATGAAAACCACTCGGCAGAAAATCAATCTATTAAGAAATTGTATGCGCGACTAATCTAGACGTGATCAATCGTGATAAAACCAATATACATTATGGAGAATCAAGTCACGAATACACGACAACAGGAATCATGAAAAACCGTCAAGGAAAACTCGAGTTACAACAAAAAGATCGAGCAAAGGTTAATCTTTTCTACCCGAGAAAAAATCAGATATGCAACACTACAATGAAACTCGTGTAGATCCAAAACAACAAATACAATGACCGTGAAATTTTCCCAGATGATAGATAATCAAGTTGTGAAGACAACCAAAAATGAATCATGTCAATTGGATCTGTAAAACTTGGGTTATGATAAAAACCACCTAAGAAAGGTAGTGTTGTGTAGAAACTCGACGAGAAAAACTTGCCTGAAACAAGTCAGACGAACAAGGCACAAAAGTTCCTTCAAACTACAAATTTTATTGATCAAAACACTAGAGGAACAGCCCCAAAGTCGTGCACCACGAGCTCTGGCCTCCCTTGCTTATATAACCAGCCCTTAGGCCAACCCAATCCTAACTAGGACTCAAATCCTACTCAGATTCAACTAAAACATTACATATCTGCTCAAGACTCTTCTATACACGGATAGAAGCAATCTTAAGACTTCCAAACACCATAGGAACGTATCCCACATTCCTAAAACAACTATACTTCATGACCCACACGAAATCTAACCCAATCAAACTCGAAACTTTCCATAAACAAACCATAACCACCTCAACCGCAGCCTGAGGCATATTCCAGCTAGTTGGACCGTTTCGACCAATTCTTTACGTCCACATCCCTTCATCACGCTTCGAAACCATGTAGCCACATCCATGCACTCCTTGCACATGTGCAAACACCTTATAATGACGTCCACGATACCTTCATATGCATTGTTCTTGATTCAAACATGTTGCTCGACGTCCCGATCAACTCAACCACAATTCCTCACGAACTTGGTTGTTGAACCACATCTTTTGCTTAAGACTAGTTCAATGGATCCTGTCACCAGCCATGTCTTGAACTCAAGAAACACTTGTACATCAATAAACAACCAATACTTACGAGCACAAGTTCTCGACTTGACTCTTGTTAGTTCCGAAAACACAACACATTACGTGAGCACCTCACATAAGCATGCTGAAAACCATAGCAAAATGATATAAGCCATAACCACGAAAACACACCAAAAACTTAGTCAAAGAATACTAAGCAAACATTCCATAGATTTTAAGCAAGTTTGAAACATTGCAAGGTAAAAGCAGAACCATTGCAATCTAGCACCAAACCTTGAGTCAGAGCTTATAAATGCTAGCTGGACCTAGCGTCAGAGCTAACCAAAGCTAGTCGGACCTAGCGTCGGAGCTTACCAAAGCTAGTCGGACCTAGCCACAGCAAGTCGGTCCTAAACAAAGAAGTGGGACCTAGACAAAGCAAGTCGGACCTTACGTCGGACCTTGTTAAAAAAAGTGATTTGGCAATATTCAAAACTTTTATCGTTATAGCCAATGTATTCAGCACACATGGGTCTCACAATCTCCCCCTTGATTATTGCATTGGCAACACCACTTAGAATACAAACATTGGCTTATTCAAATGAAAAGTTTTGAAAAGAAAATTCTCCCCCTATCTATATTTCTCCCCTTTTGTAAATCAGAAATAAAATGAGAAGAAAAAATTCTCCTCCTGAGAAGAATCGTGCCAAAACACTTGTGAATATGTGCAATGTGTGATTAATTTCTCACTCTTTTACAATGTATTTAGCAAGGTTCAAAAGAGAAATTTCAATTGTTGTGAGCATATTATAACATAAACATATAAAACAAAGCTCATCCAAGTCATACTATCAAGTAACTTACACTATCACATCAATGAGATACATGAAGTAGTGTAGGCCATGCTAGAGATCAAGTGTAATTTTGAAATTAAGCAAGTCATGATCTCACAAACTTAACTATTCCAAAACCTGAAAGCATGACACTTGTTGTTGCATCTTTATTATTTTTAAAAGCACAAATTCAAATCATATGTCGTTTGCAAGAGATTATATGCCGCATCTGCCTTATTCTAACCAACCATGCTAAGCCCATGTCATTTGACAATCAAAAGCTTGAGGACATGGTTTTAGTCATACACAACTTTTTCTAAGTTCATATCTAAGTGCAATGATAAGCCATTTCAAAAGGAGTGCAGTGCATGTATATTCTCTTGATCTTTTCTCATTTTTATTTGAACATAAAAACTCAACATGTGAGTTACTTACTTGATTAATTCTTTATTATTAAAAGCACTTGTGAGCATGCAACAAGTTCAAAACAGCAAGAAAGTTTGATCATGACCATATTTAGTGTATGTAATTATTCCAATTACTAGTCATGGCAAAAACTACAAAATGTATAGAGTAATGTAGTATGAACTTTCAGCAAGTAAAAAGGAATCACAAAGTCATACATGTACGAAATACTATGCTCATATTATTTTAATTTTAGATTCACACATAGACTTCCTAAGTTTCTAAACTCCCCTCAATTTAAGCACGAGGATTCATAACCCCTGTTTCACTACAAATGAAACAAAAACGAGTGAAATCCAAAGGTTTTGTGAAAATATCAGCCAATTGTTGTTCGGTATCTATATGGTGAAGCACAGTGTTTCCTTTTTCAACATTATCATGGAGAAAGTGATACCTTATATCAATGTGCATTGTTCTCGAATGTTGCATGGGATTTTTAGCAATGCAAATGACACTTGTGTTATCACAAAACATTGGAACACAATCTAGATTAACCCCATAGTCCTTAAGTGTTTGAACAATCTAAAGAATTTATGAGCAAGCACTAGTAGCAGCTACATATTCAGATTCGGCTGTGGATTGTGCAACTGAGTTTTGTTTTCTAGAGGACCAAGCAAAAAGAGAATTACCAAGAAAATGACAAGCACCTAAAGTACTCTTTCTATCAATCCTACAACCCCCAAATTCAGCATCCGAAAAAGATTTCAATGTAACAGTTGAGGAAGAAGGAAGAAAAATGCCAAATTCTTGAGTTCCCTGTAAGTACCTGAGAATCCTTTTGACGGATTGACGATGTGAAGCACGTGGTTAAGCTTGGAACCGTGCACGAAGACATACGCTGAATTGAATGTCCCGACTTGATGCCTTCAGGTACAAAAGTGACCCGATCATGCTTTTATATTCTTTTTGATCCACCGGTTCACCATCTTCATCAAGTTCATGTGTTGTTGCTGTACCCATTGGTGTCCGAAGAGGCTTGCTTTTGTCCATGTTGAAGCGTTTAAGAAGGTCTCTTGTATACTTCGTTTGATGCACAAAGGTACCTTCCTTGGTTGGCTTGATTTGAAGCCCCCAAAAGTACATGAGTTCTCCCATCATACTCATCTCAAATTTTGAACTCATCATAGCTAAAAACTTTGACACAAGATCATGAGAAGCACGACCAAATATAATATCATCCACATACACTTGAAGGAATAATGAGTCATTGCCATGCTTATGCACAAAAAGAGTTTTATCAACCTTGCCCATGGTAAACCCCTTTTCAGGTAAGAATTGTTTTAACCTATCTTACCATGCTCTTGGGGCTTGTTTGAGACTGTACAATGCTTTCGATAGTTTGTAAACATGATTAAGAAAATCTGGATTTTCAAAACCCAGTGGTTGCTTAACATAAACCTCCTCATATATATAGCCATTAAGAAAAGAACTTTTCACATCCATTTGATATAACTTGAAACCTTTAGATGCAGCAAAAGCTAACAAAATTCTTATGACTTCTAATCTAGCAACAGGAGCAGAAGTTTCATCAAAAATCTAAACCTTCAATTTGTGTGAAACCTTGAGCAACCAACCTAGCCTTATTCCTAACCACAACCCCATCCTCACTTTGTTTATTTTTAAACACCCATTTTGTTCCAATTAAGGTGTGACCTTGAGGTGGAGGCACAAGTTTCCAAACCTTATTTCTTTCAAAATTTTCTAACTCTTGTTGCATGGCAATAATCCAAGATTCATTAGTGAGTGCGTGTGATATATCTTTAGATTCAAAAGAAGCAACAAAAGAAGAATGAGCGTGAAAGTTTGGATCGTAAAACCTGGACCGTGTGACTCATTCGTGCAAGCTTCCAATAATTTGTTGTGGAGGATGTTTTCCGAAGACCCGGAAGGGAGTGGACACTTCACAAGCTGGATTCTTTGTTACCGGTCTTGTCACTTCATCGTGTGACCTAGCATCGGAGCTAACCAAAGCTAGTCGGACCTAGCGTCGAAGCTTACCAAAACTAGTGGGACCTAGCCACAATAAGTTGGACCTAACCAATGAAGTCGGACCTAACCAAAGCAAGTTGGACCTGACGTTAGACCTTGTTAAAAAGAGTTATTTGGCAATATTCAAAACTTTTATCGTCATAGCCAATGTATTCAGCACACATAGGTCTCACACATGTGCCTCCATTAATATCGCCAGCCGGAGACGTTTCCCATTAGGCACAACAATCCATTCCCAAGCCAGAAAGTACCATGGTCATCCTCATCAAATCTGAATTCTCTCCCTTCTTGGGTCCTATCCTTGATTTCTTGTATTTACTCATCCTTTGTTTGACCTTCTCAAATTTCTTGTTCCAAGGTCGAATTTAACTCCATTTTTCCCATCTCATTAACAAATCTAAGATTCAACCGTTCAAACTCCTTGAATAGCTCGGATGGCAACTCCCTAACGATGAGTTGGTGGCTTATTCCCTTTCGACTCAAAGCGTCAGCCACTACATTGGCTTTTCCTGGATGATAATTGATGTGACACCCGGTTTAGAAAATGAACCAAGTGAACGCATATGTGTTCCAAAGACGTTTAACACACATACACGAGTGCATTCACAAAAGGATATACAGAAAATTACCACAGAACAGGATTACTTAAGCACTTTTGTTACAAAATCATAATATCCTCGAATACAAGCTCGAATGAATATTAATGACAAGTTTGAACTAATGCAGCGGAAATAAACTAAATAAGCAAAATAAGCAACTATGCAGCGGAGAAAACGGGATATATGGTGCGGCTCCAATCAACACCACAGGCAAAGCTGATGGTAGACACGACCTAGAACTCCGCATTATCAATGTTATACTTTCAAATCTGACCTGCAACTGTTGGTGGGGGAATTGCAAGGCTGAGTACATGTGGTACTCAGCTAGTGTGGAAAGTATGACATGTAGTTGGTACAAATGACGAATATAATAAAGGCTAAGTGCTGAAATGTACATTAAAACATTTGAAAAGCAATATATTATATGTATGTGAAGTTAACCCATCATAAATCATGTAGTTATTATAATACCAATCCATATTTCATTACCATCATTCATATACCAGATTACTCATTACCAGGAGCCATATCCACTGCCATAAACCATAATATCATCCCATAACCATTACCAAACCGTCCCAATACCAAAACCCCTCTAATCATGTAGGTTATCCAGGTACACTTAATCAGGAGCACGACTATCATGATAGTTTTAAGACTCTACAGAGTTTGTACCTCTTTACCCACGTGTTTGTGATTTCATCACCCGTCGGCGACTAAAGAAACCTCCCTTATGCCAATTACACTTCCTTAGGTGTATGGCCAAGAGATCATAAAATATCCTTTACAACGGGACGACTAGCATGTACGGACCCACTAAGGTTTCACTGGTGGCGATGCCTCAAACTGAGCACATCTTCAACAAAGGGCCTCCTCTTGTGCCGTTCGGATCCCAGGGAGTCCCCCCTCAAATCCACACCCAATCCGACTCCCCTTCTCCAGTGCACCAAATGATCCGGTCAATACTAGCAATACCCTAATTAATTAGCTACGCCGCACCCATACTTGGCCTCGTTGTGGCACTGTTGTCCTGGCATATTCTTGCATGAAGCGGTCCTTAGATCTGAAGCAAGCGAAACCACCATATGATACAACCCATCCACATACCATGCTTGCTTAGATCACCCATTACCATGTCATATTAACCAGTTCATATTAACCATAATCTCATTAATGCATAGTTAAATGCTATAGTTGTTTTCCCATCCCAATTAATTAAGCGAAGAAAAAAGGTAAAAAACCCATCCTGACTCTCTACCATGTATTCCAGGTGACAAGGGTGGTTAAAAAAACCTAGTAAACTTACTATCATACGAATTCCCATCAAATTGACACAAGAATGCAGTTTTGAAAACAAAACATTTATTGTAAAAACAGGATCAATATGTTCAAGGACACTTGCCTCGTTCTTGGGCTCGATTTGGGTCAAAGTCTTCAATTTCTTGGTACTGGAGGTCCTCCACAGCACTCTCTAGCACAAATCCGTCTAAACCGCGCAATAAACATACAAGACAAGAATTACAATCAATAAGTGCACATATGTTACTCAATATAGCATGACATGCATGATTAATGCAAATGCAAAGCGAAACTAGTTAATGAGTTGTTATTAATGTTTACTAACTAGTTCTAATGGTTATTAACAAGTTTGGAAAGGTTTGGAATTGATTCGAATCAATTTAGAATTAATTGAGCAGAAAATAGACAGCCAAACTGGACGAGTCCCTTGTAGGGTAGGACTGGTCCGCCCTACGCAGAAACAGCGAACTAGGGTTTTCTAGATCGTCGAATTTGGAGAAACGGGATTGAATTCATGTGAGAAAGAGGAAGTAGAAGGTATACCAGGTGTTTAGAACTCCAATGAATCAAGGGTTTTGGAGATAACACTTGGATCTTGACGATCTAGGGTTGATGAAGAAACTTGAAGGTGAATTGTTGATGAAGAACGAAAACTCAATGGAGCTCTTGATCACTAGATACTCTTTCATTTCCTCCTCTTCTTCTTCTTGCTCGAGATCTCCTTCTCCCTCCTTGGCGGCGGCTGTCCACAAACTAGGGTTTGGTGTCTTTCAAAGGTGGCAGAAATATGTGAAAACAGGGTGTTGGCTTGTTTATATAGGGGTGAAGGGCTAGGGTTTGATGTAGTTCCGTTTTAGAGAGGATGGAGGCTAGTGTGGGGTCCCTCATGGGCTCCAAAAAGGGGTTGGATACGACGTCCTTAGGCCTACTTAAGGTAAAACCAAAAAACACATCGTGGAACACTAGATCAACTCGGAATCACGATCACCGGACAAGTCCGCGCAAGGCCGGACTAGTCCGATATTAGTCAGAGAAGATAACGGATAAGTCTGGACTGTATCGGACAAGTCCGAACTTAGTTAGAGAGGAAAGCAGACAAGCCCGACTGAAAATGGACAAGTCCAGACAAGTGTCTTGACTTGGCGAAATTTCAAGGAATTTGAATACCGGACTAGTCTGCAATTGATAGAACAATTCCCAAAATTGTACAGATACGAAAGCGGACTACTATGCAGCAAAAACAGACATGTCCGAAAGAGGTCAGAGAGAAATCGGACTAGTCCGCACCAATAACGGACTAGTGCGCACTCCTCAGAACTTTTGAGTGCGGTTTTGCTTTAAATTCATTTTAAACTCATTCCTTTTTATGTGGATTAATGTTAAATATGTATATGAACTTATGCAATGCATTATGCATGAAAATGAGGGTGTTACAAACCTAACCTCCTTAAAATGAATCTTGCCCTCGAGATTCGACGAGGAAGAGAAGAGATAGGGAAATTCCTTTTTGAGATCATCCTCCAGTTCCCAAGTTGCTTCTTTTTCTATGTGATCCTTCCATTGTACTTTGCACCATCTAATAATCTTGTTTTTTGTGACTCCCTCCTTGGTTTCCAAGATTTTGACCGGTTGCTCGGCATAAGTCAAAACTGCCTCTAATTCCAATTCTTCCATTGGCACTTGTTCTTTCGGTACCCTCAAGCACTTCTTGAGCTGTGAAACATGAAACACATCATGGACATCAGAAAGATGTGGTGGTATCTCCAGTTTATATGCTACTTCTCCTCTTTTGTCCAAAATCTAGAATGGCCCAATGTATCGAGGTGCTAGCTTACCTCTGATATTAAACCTCTTATGACCTCTCACGGGTGACACTTTGAGATATACGAAGTCTCCAACTTCAAAGGCTAGTTTCCTTCTCCTATTGTCCGCATAGACTCTTTGCCTCGATTGAGCAGCCCTCAAGTTTTCACCAATAATCTGGACTTGTATCTTACCTTCTTACAACATGTCAGGTCCAAAACCTTGATTTTCTCCGGTCTCATTCCAGAACAAAGGTGTCCTACACTTCCTCCCATATAGTGCTTCATAGGGTGACATCTTCAAGCTTGCTTTGTAACTATTGTTATATGAGAATTCCTCAAATGGCAATCTTTTGTCCCATCTTCTTCCATGCTTCAAGGCGCAAGATCTTAACATATCCTCTAAAATCTTATTGGTCCTCGCAGTTTGTCCATCCGTTTGAGAGTGATATGCTGAGCTGAAATTCGACCTTGTTCCCAATGCTTCATGCAATTTCTGTCAGAACCTAGAGGTCAATTGAGAACCTCTATCCGAGACTATTTTCTTTGGTACTCCATGTCAGCACACAATGTGCTCCATATATAGCTATGCCAGCTTTGTGGTGGTATAGGTGGTCTTGACAGGAACAAAATGAGCTGACTTGGTTAACCTATCAACAATAACCAAAATTGATTCATAACCAGACAGGGTACGCGGCAAACGAACTATAATGTCCATACCAATTTCTTCCCAATTCCATTCCGAAATCTTGAATGGCTGCAATAATCCAGCTGGTCTTTGATGTTCCGTCTTGACTCGTGGGCACACATCACACAATGCTACATATTCAGCTATGTCCCTTTTCATGTTGGACCACCAATAACATGTCTTCAAGTCCTTGTACATCTTCGTACAACCCGGATGAATTGAGTACGGTGAGTCATGTGCCTCTTTTAGTATTGTCTTCCGAATATGCTTCACATTAGGCATGACAATCCTTTTACCAAGCCATAAGGTACCATGGTCATCCTCATCAAACCTGAATTCCCTTCCCTCTTGGGTTCTTTCTTTGATTTCTCGAATTTCCTCATCCTTTGTCTGGCCTTCTCAAATTTCTTGCTCCAAGGTCAGATTTAACCCTATTATCCCCATCTCATTCACAAATCTAGGATTCAACTATTCGAATTCCTTACATTACTCGGATGGCAATTCCCGAACCGTGAGCTGGTGACTTACTCCTTTCTGACTCAAAGCATCGGCCACTACATTAGCCTTTCAAGGATGATAATTGATACCAACATCATAATCCTTGATAAGCTCCAACCACCTTTGTTGTCTAAAATTCAGATCCGTTTGTGTGAAAATATACTTAAGACTCTTATGATCCATATAAATTTCACACCTATGTCCAAGAATATAGTGTCTCCAAATCTTCAATGTGTGTACCACGGCTGCAAGTTCCAAATCATGTGTTGTGTAATTTTGCTCATGTTTCTTCAATTGTCTCGATGCATATGCAACCACTTGACCTTCTTGTATGAGCACACATCCAAGTCCTTTTCTCGAGGCATCACAATAGATATCAAAACCTTTGCTCATATCCAGCAAAACCAAAACTAGGGCTGTGGTTAATCTTTTCTTCAACTCCTCAAAGCTGTCTTGGCAAGCTTGAGTCCATCGAAAAGCTTTCCCCTTCATTAGCAATTCTGTCATTGGCTTGGCTATCTTGGAAAAGTCCTTGATGAACCGGCGGTAATATCCAGCCATTCCAAGAAAACTCTTGATCTCCTTTTCATTCTATGGGGGTTCTCATTTTAGCACATCCCTCACCTTTCCTGGGTCAACCGATACCCCTCCTCCCGAGATGATATGAACCAAAAATGACACCTCTTTCAACCAAAACTGGCACTTGCTGATCTTGGCATACAATTGATGCTCCGTCAATTTCTGCAATGTGAGCCTCATGTGTTCCTCATGCTCCTCTTCACTCTTCAAGTAGATCATAATGTCATCAATGAACACCACAAAAAATTTATCCAAGTACTCCATGAAGACCTTATTCATGTGGTACATGAAATAGGCAAGTGCGTTTGCCAATCCAAAAGACATCATGGTGTACTCGTAAGCTCCATACCATGTCAGAAAAGCTGTTTTGGGTATGTTCGATGATCTAATCTTCATTTGAAAGTATTCCAACCTCAAATCAACTGGGGAGGAGACACAAGCACCCTTCATCTGATCAAACAAATCTTCTATGCATGGCAAGGTGTACTTGTTCTTGATTGCCACCTCGTTGAGAGCTCAGTAATCCACATACATCCTTTGGGATCCATCCTTCCTATCCACAAAAAGAACGGGTGCTCCCCAAGGTGAAGAGCTTTGGCGAATAAAACCCTTCTCTAGTTGCTCTTGAATCTGCTTCTTGAGCTGTGCTAACTCCTTAGTTGACATCCTATATGGCCTCTTAGCTATAGGTGCAGTTCCAGGTATTAAATCAATTACAAATTCGATATCACGATCAGGTGGCATACCTCGCAACTCATCCATAAACACAACCAAAAATTCGCACACCACTGGAATTTCCTCAGTTGCGGCACCGTCCATGTGATTCAGCTCCAATTTCCTTGGTGTGTGTTGAGATGCTTCGAATTCTATGGTGATCCCTTCCTCATTGGTCAACTTCACTATCTTTGTGGCACATTCAATAACTCCATTGTGCTTCCTCAACAAGTCCATACCAAGTATAATGTCCAATCCTTGATAATCCAAAACAATGAGGTTGGCAAAGAAGTCTACCCCCCTTATTCTAAGGCTTACTTTTGGACATACTATATTTGTCCTCATCTCTTCTCCAGTAGACTTAACCAATAGAGTATACTTCAAATGAGAGATAGGCAAACTATATTTGGCCACATATTTTGATGCAAAGAATGAATGCGATGCTCCAAAATCAAATAACATAGTCGTTGGGTTGGAGTTTGCGAGAAACATACCAATAACCACGTCATCCAGTTGTTGCGCTTCCTCCGTAGAGACATGGTTCACATTGCCACGAGCAAAATTCTGCTGTTCACGGTTCCCTTGAGGCTCTCCTCCGTTGGGTCTTTGGTTTTGTCTTTGAGCATTGCTTCCTTGACCAAGGACTGACTTAGGACATTGAATTGCAAAGTGTTCTGCTTCTCCACATGTATAGCACTTCCTTAGTGCACAAGAATTATTAGGACCAACTTGATTCTGCACATTTGCACCAGGAAGGTTGGCACGAGGTGCAAAAGGCATTGGAGGCCTAGGTGCTTGCATGTCAGGGCATTGCTGCAGAAACTGAGCTAGGCGCGGTGCATAACCAGGGTGCTATACTGGAGCAGAAGAGTTGTAATAAGGCGCATTGGGTGGTGCAAAGCGAGGGCGCACATTACTTCCTTGTTGTTGTCCTTGATATGGCGCCTTCCTCTTGGGGTCTTGCTCCATCTCATGGACTTTATTCTCTAAAACAATTATTTGTCCACTAGCTTCTGGAAGTTGGTATAATCACAGTTGAGCAGTTGGACTTGGATCTCATTGTTCAAGCCTCTCATGAACAAGTATTGTTTTCGACTGTCCCGGCTCACATCCTAAGGCGCATATCTTGAGAGTTGAGTGAATTTATTGAGGTATTCACCCACACTCGATCTTCCTTGCCTCAAGTTTTCAAACTCTTGACTCATCAAGATCATAACGCTTTCCGGCACATAATGAGAATGGAAGCTCTCCTTGAATTCGGCCCAAGTAATCCTCTCATGGTTCTCATGGGCGTTGCACAAAGAGTACCACCAATCCGCAGCTGCTCCAACTAGTTGATGAGATGTGAATAACACATTCTCCCGATGACTCCATTGGACTATTGCAAGTTTCTTCTCCACGAACTTGAACCAATCATCGGCATCCATGGGGTCAAAATCTTGAGCAAATATCGGTGGCCTAGTCCTCATGAACTCTCCCAATCGGTTATGAGGTGGCGGGGATGGTGGTGGAGGCATGTGGGGCTGATTGTTGTTGTTGCCAGCCTGCAGTTGTCCTATAGTTTGTATCATGGTTTGCATGAGTTGGTTTTGCATAACCAATAGCTGCTCAAGATTGATAGCTACCTGGGCAGGTCCTTGTCCATTGTTGTTCTGAGGTGCCCCATTGTTCTCCTCCTCATCATTGCCATCCATCTAGTTGCGAGTCCTTACCATATGAAGAAAAGCAAGAGATAAGAATTTAGAAACGTCCCCAACTATATGCATCAAGGGAAATGAAACTAAGCAACTACCTATACTAGCCTATATGGACATGGCAATGCTAAAGCATCCCAAAATTCTCTACTAAGCACACAAGCAGCAATACATAGCAAACAGCACACCGAGCAAAAACACATCGATTCCTGAGTGCTCCTATGTGCTCTAAAGTGTCCATTCTATATAGGATGCGTCCTACGGTCAACCTGTGGCTGTGATACCAATTTGTGATACACGGTTCCGAAAATGAACCAAGTGAACGCATATGTGTGCCTAGGACATTCAACACACATACACTAGTGCATTCACAAAAGGATATACAGAAAATTACCAAAGAACGGGATTAATTAAGAACATATACTACAAAATCATAATATCCTCGAATACAAGCTCTAGTGACTATTTATGACAAGTTTGAACTAATGCAGCGGAAATAAACTAAATAAGCAAACTAAGCAAATTTAGCAACTATGCACTTGAGCAAAATGGATATGTGGTGCAGCTCCAGTCAACACCACAGGCAAAGTTGACGGCAGACACGGCCTAGAACTTCACATTATTAATGTTATACTCCAAAATCTGACCTGCAACTGTTGGTGGGGAAATTACAAGGGTGAGTACATGTCGTACTCAGCATGTGTGGAAAGTATAACATATAGCTAGTACAAATGACAAATATAATAAAGGCTAAGTGCTGAAATGTACATTAAAATATTTGAAAAGTAATATATTATATGTATGTGAAGTAAACCCATCATAAACCATGTACTTATCATAATACCAGTCCATATTTCATTACCATCATTCATATACCAGATTTGTCATTACTAAGAACCATATCCATTGCCATAAACCATAATACCATCTCATAATCATTACCAAACCATCCCAATACCAAAACCCCTATAAACATGTAGGTCATCCAGGTGCTCTTAACCAGGAGCATGGCTATCATGATAGTTTTTAAGACTCTCCAGAGTTTGTACCACTTTACCCACGTGTTTGTGATTTCATCACCCGTCGGCGACTAAAGAAACCTCCCTTATTCCAATTACACTTCCTTAGGTGTATGGCCAAGAGATCACAAAATATCCTTTACAAATGGACTACTAGCATGTATGGACCCACTAAGGTTTCACCGGTGGCGATGCCTCCAACTGAGCACATCCTCAACCATGGGCTCCCTCTTGTGCCGTTCGAATCCCAGGGAGTCCTGCCTCAAATCCAAATCCAATCTGACTCCCCTTCCCCGGTGCGCCAAATGATCCACTCAATACTAGCAATACCCTAATTAATCAGCTATGCCACACCCATACTTGGCCTCGTGGTGGCATTGTTGTCCTGGCATATTCTCGCATGAACCGACTTAGATCTAAAGCAAGCGAAACTACCATATCGTCTAACCCATACACATACCATGCTTGCTTATATCACCCATTACCGTGTCATATTAACCAATTCATATTAACCATAATCTCATTAATGCATAGTTAAATGGTTTAGTTGTTTTCCCATCCCAATTAATTAAGCGAAGCAAAAAGGTAAAAAGCGCTTCTTGACTCTCTACCATGTATTCCAGGTGACAAGGGTGGTTAAACAAAGCTAGTAAACTTCCTATCATAGAAATTCCCATAAAATTGACACAAGGATGCAGTTTTGAAAACAAAACATTTATTGTAAAAATCGAATCAATATGTTCAAGGACACCTGCCTTGCTCTTGGGATTGATTTGGGTCAAAGTCTTCAAATTCCTGGTACTGGAGGTCCTCCGCAGCACTCTCTAACACAAATCCATCTAAACCGCGCAATAAACATACAAGACAAGAATTACAATCAATAAGTGCACATATGTTACTCAATATGGCATGACATGCATGATTAATGCTAATGCGAAGCAAAACTAGTTAATGTGTTAATAATGTTTATTAACTAGTTCTAATGGTTATTAACTAGTTCGGACAGGTTTGTAATTGACTTGAATCATTTAGGATTAATTCAGTAGACAACGGACAGCCAAACTGGACTAGTCCGCTGTAGGGCCGGACTAGTCTGCCCTACGCAAAAATAGCAAACTAGGTTTTTCTAGATCGACGTGAATTTGGAGAAACAGGGTTGAATTCACGTGAGAAAGAGGATGTATAAGGTATACCAGGTATTTAGAACTCCAATGAATCAAGGGTTTTGGAGGCAACACTTGGATCTTGACGATCTAGGGTTGATGAAGAAACTTGAAGGTGAATTGTTGATAAGGAACGAAAACTCGATGGAGCTCTTGATCACTTGATCCTCTTTTTGTTTCCTCCACTTCTTCTTCTTGCTCGGGATCTTCTTCTCCCTCCTTGGCGGCGGCTTTCCACGAACTAGGGTTTGGTGTGTTTCAAAGGTGGTAAAAAAATGTGAAAATAGGGAGTTGGGTTGTTTATATAGTGGTGGAGGACTAGGGTTTGATGGAGTTCGGTTTAAGAGAGGGTGGAGGCCGGTGTGGGGTCCCTCATGGGCTCCAAAAGTGGTTAGACACGACGTCGTTAGGCCCACTTAAGGTAAAACCCAAAAACACATCGTGGAACAACAGATCAACTCGGAATCGCGATCACCAGACAAGTCCGCGCAAGGCCGTACTAGTCTGATATTAGTCAGAGAAGAAAATAGACTAGTCAGGACTATATCAAACAAGTCCGAACTTAGTCAGAGAGGAAAACGGACAAGCCCGACTGAAAACGGACAAGTCCGGACAAGTCTAGGGACTTGGCGAAATTTCAAGGAATTGGAATACCGGAATAGTACGCAATGGACCGGACAAGTCCGAAAATTATACAGAGACGAAATCGGACTAGTCGGCAGCAAAAATAGACATGTCCGATGGAGGTCAGAGAGAAATCGGACTAGTCCGCACTCCTCAGAACATTTGAGTGCGGTTTTTCTTTAAATTCGTTTTAAACACATTCCTTCTTATGTGGATTAATGTTAAACATGTATATGAACTTATGCAACGCATGATGCATGAAAATGAGGGTGTTACAATTGATTCCCACATCATAGTCCTTAATGAGTTCAAACCATCGGTGTTGCTTCAAATTCTGGTCCGTTTGCGTGAATATGTACTTGAGACTCTTATGTTCCATATAAATCTTGCATCTATGGCAAAGAACGTAATGTCTCCAAATCTTGAACATGTGCACTATGGTTGCAAGTTCAAGATCATGCGTAGGATAATTCTGCTCATGTTTCTTCAAGTGCCTGGATGCATAAGCTACTACTCGGCCTTCTTGCATCTATACACAACCGAGTCCATGCCTTGAAGCATTGCAACAGATATTAAAACTCTTGCTTACATTTGGCAACATCAACACTGCTGCGGTTGTCAATCTCTTCTTTAACTCCTCAAAGCTATCTTGACAAGTTTGAGTCCACCTGAAGGGCTTCTCCTTCATTAACAGTTCAGTCATGGGCTTCTCTATCTTGGAAAAGTCCTTGATGAACCAACAGTAATATCCAGCCATTCCAAGAAAACTCCTTATTTCCTTCAAATTCAACGGCGGTTCCCACTTTAGCACATCTCTAACCTTTCCTGGGTAAACCGACACTCCTCCTCAAGAGATGACATGCCCTAGGAACGATATCTCCCTCAACCAGAATTAGCACTTGTTAACATTGCATACAACTGGTGCTCTCGCAATTTCTGCAACATCAGCCTTAAATGCTCTTCATGCTATTCTTCAATTTTCGAATACACCATAATATCGTCTATGAACACTACCACGAACTTATCCAGATAATCCATGAAAACTTTATTCATGAGATACATGAAGTATGACAGTGCATTCGTCAATCCAAAGGACATAACAGTGTACTCATAGGATCCATACCGTGTCCTGAAAGTCGTTTTGGGTATGTCTGATGGTCTAGTCTTCATTTGGAAATATCCTTACCAAAGATCAATCTTAGTGAATATTTTGGCTCCATTCATTTGGTCGAACAGATACTCTATGCATGGCAGCATGTACTTATTCTTAATTGTCACCTTGTTGAGAGATTAGTAATCCACACACATTCTTTGGGGTCCATCTTTCGTATCTACAAAAAGCACTGGGGTCCCCATGACGACGAACTTGGGCGTATAAAACACTTCTCTAGTTGCTCTTGAGTCTGCTTCTTGTGCTCAACTAATTCCTTGAGAGGCATCCTATATAGCCTCTTTTCTATAGGTGCACTTCCAGGTATTGCTAGCAATTCCTGAAGAAACATTTCTGGGTACTCATGAACAAATGGAATTTCCTCTGAGGCTACTCCTTCTGCATGATTTTCCATTGCCTTCACGGTTGTTGCCTGAACTATCTTGAATTCTATATTGACTCCTTCTACGATTGTTAATTGCAGTGTCCGACTGGCACACAGAATCACTCTATTATGCTTCCTTAGCAAACCCATTCCAAATATGATGTCCAAGCCTTGTGAATTCAGGACTATAAGGTTGGTGATGAAATCTACCCCCTTATGGAAATACTTACATTTGGACATACTATATTTTGTCCTCATCTCCATTCCAGGAGATTTAACCAACAAGGTATACTTCAGGTACGATATAGGCATGCTATGCTTTGCAACATAATTTGATGAGATGAATGAACGAGATGCTCCAGAATCAAATAATATAGGAGCAGGGTTAGAGTTTCAGAGAAATATACCAATCACAACATCTTCAGCTTGCTAATCCTCTTCTACACATACATGGTTCATCTTTCCATGAGCAAAATATACAATGCTCCATTGGGCCTAGGATTTTGCCTTGGAGCTTTGTTCATCTGTCTTTGACCTGATATTGGGCATTGATTTGCAAAATGTCCCGCATGACCACATGAAAGCAAGTTTTTGCACCGGTGGCACCAGAGAAATTTGGGCAAGGCTGATTTTGAGTATAGGCAGTCATATTTGTACGTGGTGCAGGCTACACAGGTAAGTGAGGTGCTTGCATGAAACGACATTGCTGCATTGGATGTTACAGTCATGGTGGATAAGCAAGGTGGTATGTATTAGAAGACGGGTTTCCACGGTTGTAATATGGTGTAGCAGGTGGTGCAGAGCGAGGGCGGGCATTACTTCCTTGCGGCTGTCCATGATATGGCATTTTCCTCTTGTTGTCTTGTTCCATTTGACGAACTTTGTTCTCAACCACAATGGCCTTGTCAACAAGCTTCTATAAGTTAGCATAATCAGTGTTGAGCAACTGGACTTGAATTTCATTGTTGAGACCCCTCATAAACAAGTATCGCTTCCTGCTATCAGTACTCATGTCTCTAGAGCATAACTAGACAGTTGAGTGAATTTTTTGAGATATTCACTCACACTCATCCTTCATTGCCTGAGGTTTTCAAATTCTTGTCTTCTCAGCATCATGACTCCATCAGGTACATAGTGATAATTGAAGTTCTCTTTAAATTTAGCCAACGTGATTCCCTCTTGATTAGCATGGGCATTGCAAAGGGCTTCCCACCAATCTGCAACAGCTCCAACCAACTTGTGTGAGGCAAAAAAAACCTTCTCCCTGTCACTGCACTGGACAATGGCAAGTTTCTTCTCAACAGATTTCAACCAATCATCAACCTACATAGGATCATTGGGTTGAGCAAAGGTAGGCAGCATGGTCATCATGAACTCACCTAGATGGTTGTGCGATGGCGGGGGTGGTGGTGGTGGAGGCATGTAGGGCTTAATGTTGTGAGAGGAGCATGTGAACATGCAACCATCTTAGCATGTCTACAAGAAGAGCACATGGTTTCTTTGTCGCTTTAAAGCTTAGGTAGCCCATGTATGCGATTAAGATCACAAACACGCGTGAGATGATCAAAACCTATGTGACCAAGTCTACGATGCCAAAAATATAAGTCTTTCAAATCATTAGCAACTAGACACCTATGCTTAGAGGATGACATATCAAAATCAGGTTTAAAAACTCTTCCAAACCAAGACATGTTAAAAATGAGCTCACCATTTGAATCTACAACCTTGCAAAAAATTTTAGTAAAAACCATTTCTAGATTTTCATCTAGCAATTGTGAAACAGAAAGCAAGTTGTCTTTCAAGTTTTTAACAAGTGTCACATCCTTCAAAGTGTAGTGATTATTTATTCTAATCGAACCCTTAGCAATTATAGGAGTTGAAGAATTATCAGCAAAAGTA
This sequence comes from Tuctoria greenei, assembly GCA_036927565.1. Lineage (NCBI taxonomy): Eukaryota > Viridiplantae > Streptophyta > Magnoliopsida > Poales > Poaceae > Tuctoria > Tuctoria greenei. The sequence goes on along the minus strand of JAYESD010000003.1, from coordinate 198,315,620 downwards.
ACATTCTCTATATGTGACACAAAAGAGAGGGAGGAGAACCAATCTTTGTTACCAGTCATGTGGTGTAAGCAACCTGAATCCACAATCCAGATGTTCTCCTTCCTCAAGCTTGTAACCTACATAGAAGCACAATACGTCGATGACTCAATACTGGAGTTAGTCAAAAGGCATTTAGGAATCTAGTACTGAGTCACATGATGTCCAGCAGGAATAACACGCAAAAGCTGAGATAAAACAGCAGGTTTTTGAGCCAAAGTTTGATGATTTTTGTACCCAACTACTGACGTATGAGGTGTTACATGTGTAGCACAAAAAACAGTAGGTTTGGGAGCAAACTTTGCATGTTTTTGACTCATTACAGCAGGTTGCATGTTTGTAACTTTTGATTCAGAATGTGCAGCAAATTTTGCATGAGAATTATGAGATCTTGCTTGCATTCTTTCCTTTTTCTGTTGTTTAGCTAGTCTATAACAAAAATTTATGACATGTTCATCTCTACCACAATAGGTACAATAAAATTTAACTTTGTGTGTCTAGATGAGCAAGCAACATGTTTATTAGAAACCGAATGATAGAACACTCCTGCAGATTTGTAAACCACTTCTTTATGTTCAAGAACTGTTTGAATCAATCCAGTTCCTAGTAACTTTAAAATTTTAGGTGGATGTGCCTTAGCATGAGTATGAGAGTCAAAACCTAAACCAGTTTTAACATAGCAAGACTTGGAAGAATTCAGCAGCAAGTTTAGCTTCTTATTCCCATTACCGCTCCAGTGTCCTATGCATATCATCAAGTTTCATAGATAAGTCTGGGCAGTTTTCACATAAAGTTTTCCTTTTTAGTTTGCAATTAGAACAATATATAACTTCATGAGAGCGTAAAGTGTTGTTCAATATAGAAATCTCATTCATAGCATCGTGTAGTTTGTTATCAGGAACAAGTAGAACACTGCAAATCAATTGTAGAACAGCAAGCATCATTCATGTTTTTTATCATTAAGTGCAGCAAGATTTTTCTTTACTTCAATTTCTAGTTCAAGTTTATCAAGTGTGGAGGTGTGCGCACTTCTTAAGGAGGAAATATGTTCATATATAAGCTCACATGAGGAACAAGAATCATCACTAGGAATCAAAGATTTTAAACGATTAATTTTAGATTCCAGTGATTCAGTTTTAGCAGCATTGTCCCTAAGTTTTGTTTCCTTTTTCTTAACTACAACAGTGGCACAAGAAATAGCATCACACATTTCTTCGCATGTGGGACATATCTCTTCATCATCAATGTTGTGTTCTGCCTACTCCATACTTGAATTTGAGTTGCCCACCATGAAGCACAAGTTTGTGAAATTCTCTTCATCTTCGTCACCTCCAATGTCCACATCGCTTGATCCAAGTTCTTGAAGTGCGGAGATAAAAATATTCCCTAATTGGCTACTTGTAAAACCCTTCTTCTTCTTATCGTTTGCAAAGGAGTGCTTTGTCCTTGTTTGCTTTTCATCATGAGAGGTAGGACCTAAAAGGTTAGAGCAATCTGTATGAAAATGTCCTGTCTTACCACATTCGAAGCATCGTTGAGAACCGGCACTTCTTCTCCTTTAGTTCTAGCATTTTGCAAAGCTTTTGAGAACCAAGTAGAGATGTGCATGTTCCTCCTCTGGAAACTTCTCAATCTGTTTAAGGGTTAGAGAGGATAGCAAAGCAAGTGTACCACTTGATGAAGATTGGCTAGAGCTAGGCAATGTGGAGAAACAAATGCAAGAGACTTATTACAGTTCTTACGTGAGATTATGTCAATTTTATGAGTTTTTAGCTTAGAATATAGCACATATAATGTAAGTGTATTTAAGATAGTGGACTCACGAATAGATGTAACTTTCATCTCTCAAATTGACATGTCTAATGCACTTAGTAATTGCCTATCATTTTCAGCATCTGAAAATTAACGTTGACACTACGCTAATTGCTAAGAATTTTGTTAAAGCGAGCAAAGAGGTCATCGATTGACTCATCGGGTTGCATCTCAAAGTGCATATATTCTTTCTTGAACATGTCTTGTCTCACCTCCTTGATAGTGTTGGATCCTTCATGATAATCACATAGAGCCTTCCAAACATCGTAAGCAGATCGGAGGTGTGCAACTCGATCGAAGTTGCTTTGAGTCAATCCTTGTATGATCAAGCTATGTGCCTTGTTGTTGTTGTCAACATCTCTCATGTTCGTAGCGGTGACTTGATCATTTAGCAGCACGTCGTAAGGCTTGTACACCTTTTCCCATATTGTGAAGCCTTGCGCCTGGATGAAATCCTCCATACGTGCCTTCCAAACCTGAAAATCAATGTCACCAAACACACAAGGTATTGCGGAGTATTTCTCCATGATGATTAGTTAAATACGTGCAAATCACAAAGATTAGAGCACCGTGTCTCTGATACCAATTGTAGGATGAAGAGCACGTGAAAAGCTACTAGAGAGGGGTGAATGGTAGATTTAAAACTTTTTGAGCAGAAGTAACAAAAACCCCTCGGCAGAAAATTAATCTGTTAAGAAAGCATATGTACAACTGATCTAAACGTGTTAAAAGGTGACAAAAGTAGTAGATATTATATAGAATCAAGTCACAAAGATACGACAACAAGAATCATGAAAAATTGTCAAGAAAAACTCAAGTTATGTTTGAAAGATCGAACAAAGGTCAATCTGTTGTACCTAAGTAAAAATAGATCTGCAACGCTGCAAACAAACTCGTGTAGAATAGAAACCACAAATACCATGACTGTGAAGTTTTATAGATGATAGATAATCAAGTTGTGAAGACAACTCAAAAAGAATCACGTCAATTGAATCTGTAAAACTGGAGTTATGATAAAAACACCAACGCAACATAGTGTTGTGCAGAAACTCGATGAGAAAAACTTGTCTGATACAAGTAGGACGAACAAGGCACAAAATCTCTTCTAAAACTACAATCTTTATTCAATAGAACACAAGAGGAACAACTCAAAGTCATCTCACCATGTGCTCTAGCCTCCTTTGTTTTTATAACCAGCCCTAAGGGCAACCCAATCGAAACTAGGACTAAAATCCTGCTCAGCTTCAACCGAAACTTTCCATAACTGCTGAAGACTCTTCCATACGCAGATAGAAGCAATCTTAAGACTTCCAAACACCTGGGGAACATATACCACATTCCTAAAACAACTCAATCTTCATGACCCACACGAAATCTAACCAAAACAAACTCAAAACTTTCCATAAATGAACCATAACTACCTCAGCCGCAGCCTGAGGCATAATCCAGCCTGTTGGACCTTTCCGACCAATTATTTATGTTCACTTCTCTTCATCACGTCTTGGAAACATATTGTCACGTCCATGCACTCCGTGCACACGTGAAAACATCTTCCAAAAACTTCCAAGATACCTTTATATGCATTGTTCTTGAACCAAACATGTTGTTTGACCTCCCGATCAACTCAACCACAATTCCCCCCGAACTTGGTTGTTGAACCTCATCTTCTCCCTAAGACTAGTTCAATGGACCCCGTCACCAGCCATATATTGACCTCAAGAAACACCTGTACATGAATAAACAACTAATTTTTCTGAGCACAAGTCCTCGACTTGACTCTCGTTAGATTGAAAACCACAACATCTTACGTGAGCACCCCACATAAGCATGTTGAAAACATAGCAAGATAATGTACACAATGATCACCCAAAACATATCAAAAACTTAGTAAAAGAATACTAAGCAAACTTCCCATAAGTGTAAATCAAGTTTTAAACATTGCAAGTTAAAAGCAGAACCACTGTGATTTTGCGCCAGACCTAGCCAAAGCTAACCAGACGTTGCACCAGATCTTGCCAAAGTTTGTTGGACCTCACATCGGACCTTCCTAGAGCATGCTAGACCTTGCACCGGACCTACCCAAACATGTCGGACCTATCAGTAGACCTTGCCGGAGCTACCCAAAACAAGTCAGACTTATTGTTGGACCTTGCGGGAGCTACCCAAAACATGTTGGACCTATTATCGGACATTTTCGGAGCTCGGACCTAAAGTCAGACCTCATTGAAAAGGGTATTTTGGCAATATTCAAAACTTTTATCATAATAGCCAATGTATTCAGCACAAAGAGGTCTCACAACATCCGTCTGATATAACTTGAAACCTTTAGATGCAGCAAATTCTATCAAAATTCTTATGGCTTCTAATCGCGAACAGGAGCAAAAGTTTTATCAAAATATAGACCTTCAACTTATGCGAAACATTGATCAACCAGCCTTGTTTTGTTCCTAATCACAACTCCATCCTCAATTTGTTTGTTTCTAAACATCCATTTAGTTCTGATCAATGTGTGAACATTAGGTGGAAGAACAAGTTTCCAAACATTATTTCTTTCAAAATTTTCTAACTATTCTTGCATGGCAATAATCCAAGATTCAGTAGTGAGTGCGTGTGATATATCTTTGGATTCAATAGAAACAATAAAAGCAGAATGAGCGTGAGAGTTTAGATTAAAAACCTAGACCTTGTGACTTGTTCGTGCAAGCTTTCAATAATCAGTTCTGGAGGGTGGATTTTTGATGACACTGAGGGGAGTAGATACTCCACAAGCTTCTTCTTCTTCATGTTCATCACAAATCGATGAGCTTGTGGCTTGAGGATGATCTGGACCATCAGTAGTAGTCATTCTTGCTTGTTGTGGATCAAAATCAGGAGCAGGAACAACATCATTACCTTCTGAATTTCCGGGCAACTGCACTACTTCTTCCTCGTATTCAATTAAAATACTCTTCCCCCATGGATATGCATCTTTACTTGCAATATTTGAGCTAGTACCTGGGCTGGCATCATCAAAAGAAACCTCACAAGTCTCCACAGTTTCGTTAGTGTCAAGTAAAAACATATGGTAGCCTCTAGTATGATATGGATAACCATGAAATATGCCGTCATCATATATAGCTTCAAATTTATCAAGATTACCATGTTTCTTAACAAAGAATTAGCCACCAAAGACCCTAAATGGTGTGACATTGGGCCTATGTCCAAATCGAAGCTCATATAGGGTTTTTCCTAGCTTAGTTCGTAAGAAAACTCAATTTGAGAAATAACAAGCTATTGCAATTGCATATGCTCAAAACTTTCTAGGAGTTTAAAATTCATCAAGCATAGTCCTAGCAATGTCAACTAAGGTCCTAATCTTTCTCTCTACGACACCATTTTGTTGAGGTACAAATGGTGAAGAAAATTGATGATATATTCCTTTTTCATCACATAACTGATCAAATGATTTAAATTCAGTTCAATTATCACTTATTATTGCTTTTAAAGACACTGGGTGGTCAAGTGAAAGTCTAAGAACTGAACTTCTAAAGTGACTAAAGCTTCATTCTTAGATGTCATAATGTAAACCCAAGCGTATCTAGAATAATCATCAACAATCACAAGCACATACCATTTACCTCCAAAAGATTAATCACCTGAGGGACCTATGGTGTCAAGGTGTAAAAGTTATGTCGGTGCTGTGGTCATGCTCATTGTGAGTGGAGCATGTGAATCTACAACCATCTTAGCATGTCTACAATAAGAGCACATTATTTCTAAACCCCCTTTAAGCCTAGGTTACCCACGTATGCGATCAAGACCACCAACACGTGTGAGGTGATCAAAGCCTACGTGACCAAGTCTATGATGCCAAAAATATAAGTCCTTTGATTTATTAGCAACTAGACACCTATACTTAGATGTTGACATATCAAAATCAGCTTTAGAAACTCTTCCAAACCGAGACACGTTAAACATAAGTTCACCATGTGAATCTAGAACCTTGCAGAAATTTTTAGTGAAATTAACTTCTAGATTTTCATCTACAAATGTGAAACAAAAAGCAAATTGTATTTCAAGTTTTTAACAAGTGCCACATCCTTCAAAGTGTAGTGATTATTAACTCTAACCAAACCCTTAGCAATTATATGAGTTGAAGAATTATCGCCAAAAGTAATATTTTCTACACGTGACACAAAGGAGAGGGAGGAGAACCATTCTTTATTACCTGTCATGTGGCGTGAGCAACCTAAATCCACAAGCCAAAAGCTCTCCTTTCTCAGGCGTGTAACCTACATGCCAGCATAATACGTTGATGACTCAATATTGGTGTTATTCAAAAGGCATTTACGAATCCAGTACTGAGTAACACGACGTGCAAGCAGGAATAACATGTGAAAGCTGAGGAAAAACAAGAGCTTTATGAGCGAAAGTTTGAGAATTCTTGTACCCAAATATTGACCTACGAGGTATGACTTGTGTAGCACAAAAAACTGCAGGTTTAGGAGAAATATTTGAATGTTTTTGACTCATCACAAAAGGTTGCAAGTGTCTAACATTCAGTTCAGCATGTGTAGCAAATTTTGCTTGGTTGTTACATAATCTAGCTAGCATTCTTTGCTTCTTTTCTTTTTTATCTAGTCTATAAAAACATTTTATGACATGACCATTTCTACTACAGAAGGTACAATTAAATTGAAGTTTATGTTCATGTCTAGATGAGCAAGCAACATGTTTGTTAGCAACTGAATGAGGCAACACTCCTGCAGACCAAAAAACCACCTCTTTTTGCTTAGGATCTGTTTGAATTAAAACACTTCCTAGTGACTTTACAACCTTAGGTGGTTGTGCCTTAGTATGAGCATGAGAATCAAAACCTAAGTCAGTTTTATCGTTGCAACACTTAAGTGAATTCAGCAGCAAGTTCAGATTTTTTTTGCCACTATAACACCGCTCTAGTGTCCTATGCATGTCATCTTTGTGGACAGGTGTAGGCATATTTTGCATGAAGTTTTTCATTTTAGTTTCAATTAGAACAACAGTTAAATACATGAGAACGTAAAGCATTGTTCAAAAGAAAAATTTCATTCCTAGCATCATGTAGTTTCTTATTAAGATCATCATAGCTAGAACAACACAAATCAGTTGTAGAACAACTTGCATTTTTCATGTTTTTATCATTACGCGTAGCAAGCTTTCTGATTTTTCTATATCAAGTTCATGTTATCAAGAGTGGGGCTGTGCACTCTTTTTAGAAAGGACAAATGTTCATATATTAGTTCAAGTAAGGAACAAGAATCATGAATGTGGCCTAGAGGGGGTGAATAGGCGTTGAAACTTTTTCCTGTAGAACTGAACAAAAACATCAAATACCAGGAAGGTCGAACTAGTCCAGTGTAGGGTGCGGACTAGTCCGGTGTGCTCGTTACACCAACGAAAACTTATCTATTTTTGCGATTTTCTTCGAATGATAAAGCAGTGGAATAATAAATCAACTTTGATGCGATTAGCAAGTGTAGATAACAAATAAGTTTCTTGAGAATCACAAAATTAATGATTAATACGTGAATGATCAAGTTTTTCCCTAGATAGTGATATTAATGAGAAGTAAAAAATCAAGAACACACAAGACAAAAGATTTTTACCGAGGTTCGATCCCACAAAAGAGATCTACGTCCTCTTTGATGAGCTCACACAGAGTCGGGTCTCAGCCAACCCTTTACCTCGTCAAGTCACCACGAAGGCCGACTTGAGTTCCACTATCACAGAGGGTAATCACCGAGTTGATGGGGCAACATCATAAGCTGAGGGCTCCCACCAGTTGACATCGAGAAAACATATCAAATACACTCAAAAGATGTACAAGAATTGCATTAGTGTATAAGGATCAAACCCCAAGAGCTCAAGAATGTGTAGACGTCGCCCTCCCTTTCCCAAATCTTGATTCCCAAAAGATTGAACTTTTTAGGGCTTTAGATGTGTGGAGAGGAGTGTTTTTGTGCTCTTGGGACATGTGGCGATGCTAGGGTTGTTGGTTGTCTGCTTAGGGGTTGTGGATCACTTAGTTATAGTTATTTGGAAAAGTGAGAGATTCTGACCGCTGGACTAGTCCGCTATGGGACCTGACTAGTCCAGTGTGCTGAGTGAATTGTGCGTGAAGTTGTGCACACACCATGAAACCCTAATTTTGTGAATGTATCGTAATCGTCATTATTGGACCGGACTAGTCTTGTGTGTCCGGTAAGGAAATCAGACCAGTCCGCATTAATCAGACTTGTCCAATGCATTGTGAAATTGTGACGTGTTGACGGACTAGTCTACAATTTTAGACTTCCCGTTTGAGCACCAGTGAGTATATCGGACTAGTCCTGATATTATTGGACCTGTCCGTGATGAAACAATAATAAAAACGGATGATTCTGCTAATTAGCAGACTTGTCCAATGCTTCATTGTGTTTTTCATTTTGTTGTTTTGCCTTTACTCTCTACGCAAAGGATTAAGCTCTTGGAGTATGTCTCTCACACACACCCTATACATTTAGAACTACTTTGCGCTTCCATTCTTATCTTGGGCTCCTTCCTTCTTATTTCTTGTTTTTCACCTTTTTGTGGACCGTTATTTTCATTGTTCGAAGGCCTGCTTTCATCTCAATAAATCTCATTAGGATCTCGCTTGTTTGTCATCAATCGTCCAAAACCCACAAGGGTGTGCCTAGATGCACTTTCAATCTCCCCCTTTTTGGTGATTGATGACAACCATTGAGATTTCACAATTAAGAGTAAAAATTTTATTTTCATAAAGCGTGCATATATAAGACAACAATATGAAAAAAATTACTTTTCACATATATGCACTTTTTATGGTGGGGTGCCTATTAAGTGTGTGAGTACGGTTATTGTGATGAACATAAATGACAATATAATAAGTATAATGAACAATCATCACAAGGATATCATAACGAGCATCACACTTTGATATTAAAGCAACATAGGCAACATCCAAAGGAACATACAATAGTTTCAAATCAAAAAGACAGAAGATACATGTCCAAGATCAATAAGTACTTAAAGCTCAAAATGCTACTACTCTCAATCTCTCGCCCTTTGGCATCAAGGCACCAAAAAAAAGAGAAAATTTGAGGGAAACTACTATTCGTCACTCTCCTTCTCTCTCTCACTCTCCGACCTGTCTTCATCGTTATCGTCATGCTCATGAGGAGGAGGAGGACCCGAGGAGCCACCGACTCAAAAGAAGGCAATCTCTTTAGCAATGAGAGGCGGGAGCTCGGAGATGTCCGCTGCGGAGTCCTCAGATATCTCAAGAGATCCCACTGATTATATTTCTAGCTTTTGACAGATTGCTTTGATATTATCCTTCATGTATTGCTGGTGCATTTTGTAGCCACTCTCTCCTTGTGTTGCCACACTTCCATTTTGCGGCAGGATGCAAAGATAGAAGAAAGCATCTTCATGATGCCACCAGAGGACCCTTTGGAGGTTGCAGGAGCAGAAGTAGAAGCTAGAGCACTTAAACTATCTTGAGCATGTTCTAATCTTTGCTCCCTTGTAGGTAACTGAGGTGCAGTGGGAACAAATGAGCCAGTAGGCTTGTGAGGCCTAAGTCCTTTTGTGCTCAATATCCTTCACGAACTCAAGTCCTGTCACCTTCTCGATCGTGAACAAAATGTATGGCGCATAGACACACGACCTGTTATGAGTGCTTCAGATGTTCACTATATCATTGTAGATATAGTAAAACACATTGAAGGATCTTCTTCTGCTTATCACTTTCATCAAGGACCTTAGAGATCCTTGGATGCTCCCTGTGTCTCCATCCTTGGGAGCAATTGTCTTCCTCAGGATTTTGTTGAGTACCACAAAGAGGGGCTTCGTGTACTTTGTGGTAGGTGACTTGTACGACATCATGGTGTTGTAGAGGAATGCAAGATCATCCCGCTCCAACCCCTTTGGTTAATGGAGCACAATCTCATTGTCCAAGGTGTCCTCAAGGTGGAGTATCCTGTCAAACTCCTTATATGAAACACTATACTTGGATCCATGATTCATCCAAGTAACAATTTCGTCCTCCTCACCCGAGAAGTGGCAAGTTGAGTAGAACTGGATGATGATCTCATTGTTCTAGTTGTATTTCAAGGACAGGAGATCCTCCAGTCCATACATCTCTAGAGCTTCTAGAACTTCTTGGAAAGTTTCACAAATCTTGGAATCCATATATTATAAATCCACCCACTGGCTTATCACAACTATAGTCTTCATCTTCCTGTAAACTATCTTATAGTAATCTCCATTGAAGTGGCTCCAAAATATGGGATCTGCTGCCTGCTTGGGTTTCACATATACATTGAACTTTTTGAGCTTCCAAGCCAAATCACTGCCTTTACCACTGAAATCATCATCTGATGGCTGCCTGCTTATCTGCACAGGTGGCTTCATCTTCAATTGACCAATAGGTCCACTAGTGAGGACCTTGCCTTTGCTTGCACTTCTCCTTAGTGCCACTGAGCTATCACCACCAGCCTCCTTCCTTGCAGGCTTATTGGTTACTACCATCCTCTTCTGCATGGCAGGAGAGGCAGGCTGAGAGGTGGAGGCATCTCGATCATGTCGCATTTTGCTTCTCAATTCTTTCTGTCGGTACCTTGCGTACCGTATACCCCATGGGACTACAACAAGACCGAAGGAACTTCACCTGTCTGAGTTGAAGACCTGCGAAAGCCCCACATGTCATACGGGACCGGACCTGCCTCCCATCTATGGTTAGTCCCGATGTTGCCACGTGTATACTGCAACCGGACCTACATCCCACACATGGGATAGCTCCTGGCTAAACACTTGTGCGGCACCCCCGGATCTAACCACCAGCAGAGGGAAGCTCCGGTACCGACATGTGTACATCTACACCGGACCTACCTGTCCCAGACGAAAAGCTCCAAAGCTGCCACGTGTCCAACCTTCGGACCTTCAACCTCAGCAGTCAGACTGGTGAACCCCCAACGGCTTGGACCTTCAAGGCGCAATCAAAGACTTCAAGACTCGATTAAGTGTCATTAATACCATATTAATAATACACGATCGGAAGTCCCTTAATACCAGTAACAGCACTGTCAAGGCCCGTTACCATGCTATTAAGGGTCATTAACCTCATTAATTGTGTATTAAACATGAGTAACCGCCAGGGCCACATGTCGGGCCAGGCTAACGGTGTAATGACCAGCTCTTGTACTATAAAAGGACTGGTCAACAGGAGACTCTCTCTCTCTTCTCGGACTCTCTAAGACCCAAATCTAGAAGCTCTAGACTCTTAGACGCTCAATACAACAACTACACACCTCGTAAAGTAGGGTATTACGCTTAGGCGGCCCGAACCACGTAAATCCTTGTGTCTATTTGTCATCGTCTTTTGAATCTCTGCGCACCCAATACCGAACTACTAACTCCGCGAGCTACCAACGGTAGTATCGGCAGAATTGCTGGAAAAACACTCCGATAGTTGGCACGCCAGGTAGGGGCAGTGCCCAAGATTCGAAGATGGTGAACTCTGCTGTTGGATCGTCCAACAGCAACCCTGCGGCGCAACCTGCTGGAGGCAATCCCTCCAATGTGCAGCAGCCAGCAGGTGTCGTGGCTCAAGCAGGAGTCATGCCTCCGCCGCCACCGTCTGCGCTGGCAAATCAAGCTGGACAGCAGGACGGGGCATCTGTGTCGGTCACGACATCGGCTAACAACAACCCTAAACACGCGCTCTATGCAGCGTGTGCTCTTCTCCAACGCCCACCACCTCCAGGTGCATCCCAGGGTGCAATGGAGCAGTGGAGGGCTGATGTGGAACATTTGGTTGCAGCAACAGCCAATCGCATCAGGAACCAAGGTCCTCCCCCCTCGGAGCGGGCCCCATCGCAGCATCGGACTGTGTCAGGCAAACTTGGTCGGCACGCTTCCCAACATAGGAGGCGTGCTGCGTCTCAACAAGTCACGTCCCATCCTTCCGGGGCACGACACACCCGTACGGTAACCAGGCTTTCAACTCACGACATCCGGGCGGAGCTTGATCGCTGTTACCATCAACAGGACGGCTGCGTCGATATCAAGCATGCTCTCGAAAGGCGGGAGGCTAGAGACAGTCCTGCTCCCGAGGGAGTAGGAGGAGGCTATTCTGCCTTGGCCATGCACCTACGCATGGTCAGATGGCCACAAAAGTTTCGGCCTCACCTGCCGCAAAAATTTGACGGGACTGTCAATCCTGCTGAGTTTCTCTAGATTTACTCCACCGCAATCCTTGCAGCCGGAGGCAACAAGGCCGTAATGGCCAACTACTTCCCCGTGGCTTTGACTGGGACCGCTAGGTCCTGGTTCATGAGCATTCCGCCCGACTCCATCAATAGTTGGGCGGAACTGTGCCAACAGTTCACCGCCAATTTTGGGAGTTCATACACCCGACCAGGCACCGAGCTGGACCTTTTTACTGTCAAGCAGAAGGGGGGAGAATCCATGCGATCCTTCATCCAGAGGTTCTTCCAGGTATGAAACACTATTCCTTCTATCTCCAGCGCCTCTGTTATAGTGGCATTTAGACAGGGCGTACGAGACAAGAAGATGCTGGAGAAGCTAGCGACCAAGGAGATCACCAGCATCATAAAGCTCTTCAGCTTGGTAGACAAATGCGCCAAAGCTGCGGAGGGCCATGAAATGCGCTCCCAATCACCTCCGGAGTACAATAAAAAATCTTCCAAGGGTGAAGCCACTACCTCCGGGAGTGGCAAAAACAAGAAAAAGTCCAACGGCAAGAAAAAGCCGTCGGCAGGCACACCTACTGCTGCAGCTGCCGCAGCTCCGGGTGGCCGAGGGCCACGCCCTGACAAACAACCTTGGCTGTCATCTGAAGACGGTGGCAGCTCCAAGATGTGGTGTCCTACACATAAGTCGAACAGCCGCAACCTGGAAGAGTGCCGAGAGGTCCAGAACCTTGCCGAGCGCTACAACAAGTGCCAGGAAGAAGTTCCTTTCCGTCAAACGGAAGGAAAACAGAAAGTCAACGAAGCTCCGGCTGAAGAGGAGTTAGGCTTATAGGACCCTAAAAAGGTCTTAAAGGCTGTTTACACCTCTGTTGTTGATGACCCTAACATCTCTGACAATGAACGTCGGAAAACCATAAACACCATCTTTGGTGGTTCGTGTGACAGCACCTCCCGCCGTGTCCTCAAGACCATGCCGTGGGACATGGCCTCAGTAGCTCCCACCACCAGGGCGGAGCCGCACCGAAAGTGGATGGATACTGCCATCACTTTCGATGCATCAGACTGCCCTCGGAATATGATCGGAGCTGGCCAACTCCCATTGATGGTATCTCCGACCATCAAGAACATCCAAGTCCACCATCTAATGGTGGACAGAGGTTCGGGGCTGAACCTCATAAGCTTCAAAGCTTTCGTCAAGCTTCAGCTCCGACCTTCAGACCTTCGCCCCTCCCGACCTTTCTCCGGAGTAGGTCCGGGGGCCATAACCCCACTCGACACAATTACTCTTCCGGTGACCTTCGGGACCCGGTAGAATTACCGCACTCAGAAGTTGGTCTTCGACGTGGCGCAAATCAACTTACCCTTTAATGCCATTCTGGGCAGGCCAGCCTTACACAAGTTCATCGATGCTGCTCGTTATGGCTACTTGGTGTTGAAAATGCCAACACCAGCCGGTGTTCTTCGGATCCGTGGAGATCGCACCGCCGGAGTGACAGCTCTAGAAGAACTCCACGTGCTTGCTACAGCGTAGGAAGATGAACATGGAAAGGAGCAAGCTCCAAAACCCCCGAGCATTCGTCATCGAGGCTCAACCTCCGCACCTCATTTGCAACCAAGCGGCGACACCGACATTCCCGTCAAAGTCATCCAAATCGGTTCCGACGCTGCTTTGACCACCCGTATATCGAGAGGTCTGAAGACAAATAGGAACTCACGCTCATCACTTTTCTCCGGGCTAACGTCGACGTGTTTTCCTGGCAACTGTCGCAAATGCCTGGGATCCCTAGGGGAGTGATCGAGCATAATCTAAAGATCTATCCTAATGCTCGGCCTATACATCAGAAGCCTCAGAAGCAATCAGTAGAGCGACAGAACTTCATACGACAAGAAGTGAAGAAGTTGCTCGAAGATGGATTCATCCGAGAAGTCTTCCACCCAAAATGGTTGGCAAACCCATTTGTTGTACCCAAGGCCGACGGGAAGCTTCAGATGTGTATTGACTACACTACATTGAATAAGGCATGTCCAAAAGATCCCCTCCCACTACCTAGAATAGATTAGATAGTGGATTCCACCTCCGGGTGTGAATTACTGTGTTTCCTAGACGCATATTTTGGGTACCATCAAATCAGAATGTTTAGGGAAGATGAAGAGCATACCTCCTTCATCACAGTAGATGGATTATATTGTTATACTGCCATGCCATTTGCTCGCAAGAATGCTGCTTCAACATTTGTATAAGCTATGTACAAAACTTTTGGAGAGCTCATCAGAGACGTAGTGGAAGTGTATGTCGATGACATCGTCATCAAGATTAAGAACAAGGAGTTGTTCCTTGACACCTTACAAGCTGTCTTCGACAAGTTGCAAGTCACTCGCACGAAGCTGAACTCGGACAAGTGTGTCTTTGGGGTTAGCTCCGGAAAACTTCTTGGTTTCTTGGTGAATCACCGAGGAATAGAAGCAAATCCAGCGAAGATAAAAGCTATTGAAGATATGCGACCACCAGCCCGCATCAAGGACGTCCAGAAGCTGACTGGATGTCTAGCTGCCCTTAGCCGATTCATCTCAAGACTGGCAGAATGGGCGCTACCCTTCTTCAAGCTATTGAGGAAGTCCGGACCATTACAATGGTCTGAAGAAGCAGAAAAGGCGTTCCAGGAGCTGAAGCAGCTCCTCACCACCCAACCAACCTTGGTTGCTCCGAACCCTAGTGAGCCACTACTGCTTTACATTTCGGCAACTGACGAAGTTGTCAGCATGGTCTTGGTTGCAGAAAGACCAGAACCATCTACAGTTCAGGAATCCAGACCCCTTCGGGAGGGTCCGGAGCTACCTGAAGTCGAGTCTGGATCCTAACTCCTAGGCCCTGATCCTCAAGGCAAGATGTCGAAGGATCCATCTCCTTCAAATGAAGGAGTCACTGTTACTGAACAACAAGATCCGGACCCCTCTGGGAAGGTCCGGGTCACATCAGAGAAGCTTCGGGGTCCTCCAACCAGAACCTGGAGGTCCCCAAATAAGGTCCAAACCCCTCTGGGAGGGTTCGGGTAGGTGAGGAGGAAGCTCCGGGCCACTTCGGGAGGGTCTGGACAGTCTAGCGCCCAGTGTACTTCATCAGCGAAGTACTCCATGACGCCAAGACTCGGTACCTTGAGGTGCATAAGCTGCTATATGCAGTCCTTATTGCCTCTAGGAAGCTCCAACACTACTTCCAAACTCACAAGATTTCAGTGGTAACCTCTTATCCACTACGTACAATCTTGTGTAACCCCAATTCCACTGGGAACATTGGAAAGTGGGCAGAGGAATTAGCCGAGTTCGACCATGAATTAATCTAAAGACAAGCGATCAAGAGTCAAGCATTGGCGGACTTCATGGCGGAATGGACCCCTTCTCCATCAAATCCTGGGGGGCCCAGTTAGCAGAAGTCGGAACCCAAGGTTCCGGTCTTCACTGAGCCTCATTGGGCTCTCTACTTCGACGGCTCCATGCAGAAGCAAGGGGCCGAAGCTGGAGTCCTTCTCCTCGCTCCAACCGGGGAGAAGGTTAAATACATGATACACCTTGACGTCAAGGCGACCAACAACATGGCGGAGTATGAAGCACTAATTTATGGAGTCAAGGTGGCACTATCGTATGGTGTCAAGCAGCTGTTGGTAAAGGGTGATTCACAACTTGTTGTAAAACAAGTCAAAGGTGAATGTTGCTGCAACAACCCTCAACTAGCTGCATACCTACTTGAAGTCCAAAAGCTTCAGAAGGAATTCGAAGTCCTTGATCTCTGCCAGGTCCAGCGTCTCAACAACACTGAAGCTGACGAACTCTCGATGAAAGCTTCAACCGGAGCTCCGGCTCCCGATGGAACCTTCGTCTGGAGATTGTCTAAACCTACAGCTCAGCGAGCCGAACTAAGCAAAGGGGGTGAGACCAGCACCTCGAAGGTGGCGGTCCCGATGGCCCTGTTACCATGGCGTCCATCAAGGGTCGTAGGTGCTACAGGAAGCTCCGAGCAACCCAGCACGCAAGACTCAAATGCTCAAGCTAGCTCTGATGCATGGATCTCGGAGATCCGGAGCTACTTGAAAGACAACTTCCTTCCTAAGGATAATGTATCCGCTGACCGGATAGTCAGATTGGCTAAAAGATACACGCTGGTAGAAGGGGATCTCTACCGGCGTGGTGCCAACGGCGTCCTAATGTGGTGCATTATAAGGGAAGAAGGCTGTGAGCTCCTCGTAGAAATCCATGGAGGCAGGTGTGGGAACCACGCGTCTTCCCGCACGTTGGTCGGTAAAGCCTTCCGGCATGGCTTTTACTAGCCTACAGCGCTCTAGGATGCAACTGAGCTGGTGAAGAAATGTGAAGCATGCCAGTTCCATGCGAAACAATTTCACACACCGGCTCAGCCTCTACAAATGATACCTCCTACATGGCCATTCGTTGTGTGGGGGATGGATATCTTGGGACCTTTCCCAAGAGCCGTCGGAGGTTACAAGTTCCTGTACATTGCCATTTACAAATTCACCAAATGGCCAGAAGCAACTCCAGTTGTGACAATAAACAAGCAATCAACTATCAACTTCTTGCAGTCCATCGTATGCAGATTTGTAGTCCCAAACAAAATCATAACTGATAATGGGACCCAGTTCACAAGCTCTGCATTCCAAGGATATTGTGAAGACCTCGACATCCAAGTCAGCTACTCTTCCGTAGCTCAACCGGCAAGCAATGGCCAAGCCGAGAGAGCAAATGCAGAAATCCTAAAAGGACTCAAGACGTGCACATATGAGCACCTGAAAAAACATGGAGCCAACTGGATCGTAGAGCTTCCACCGACTCTATGGGCCAACAGGACAACTCCAAACCGGTCAACTGGAGAGACACCCTTCTTCTTGGTGTACGGAGCTGAAGCAGTCCTTCCTCTGGAAATCACCCTGGAGACGCTCCGGGTCCGGACCTTCAATGATGCCATGCAGGACCAGCTCCGGCGTGAAGACCTTGACCTCCTTGAAGAGGGAACGTGCCGAGCAACTGTTCGGAATGCCCGATACCGCCAAGCTCTTCAGCGCTATCACCAAAGGCATGTTCACAGCCGACAGCTCGAGGAAGGCGATCGGGTGCTATGGAGAATACAATTGAGAGAAGGGTTAAACAAACTCCGCCCCAGCTGGGAAGGACCCTTCCGAGTGTTCAAAGTATCCCGTCCCAGTTCGTGCGCTTGGCAACCAAGGATGGGACACCTCTCCCTAATCCTTGGACCATTGAGCACCTCCGTAAGTTATACGCTTAATATCATGGTGGTGAGTCTGTAGTTACATGTGATGTATGTTATTGAGTCATTGTACAGAGTCAGGTAGCACCTCTGGGAGGACAGTCGGACCTTCTCCGGAAGGTCTGCAAAGTTTAGGCAACACTTGTCACAGTCTCAGAACAAAATGTGTAGCTAGCTACCTTTGGTCAAACAAGAAACGAAACACACTTAGCCTTGTTCCGTACCCTAAGTGTGTACTTGTTTCCCCTGTACCCCGAACCTATAATGAAAGACATCATTGTGTGAAAACGGACTTCACGTGCATTTACTTTGTACAGTCTCAATATTTTTTATTTTTCTCTCTCTTGTCTATAACAAGGTTGTGCGATTCTCAAGAATTTTTTAGCTCGACTAATTCATGTACAACTCGAGTCGCATTGTTAATTCCTTCGGGTTTTCACGTTGTTAAATGGCTCACTCACTTGAATGCTGCCAGCCAATCTGGGTCCGGAGTGTGCTATCGACTTAGCCTGGTCCTGCACCCTAAGTATGCCACTCTACCTACACCCCGGCAGGCAGAAGTAAGGCGAGTCCTGAAAACGATTGGACCTGGAGAAAACAACTCAGTGCACTTGATTGTATGAAGAATTTCGCTCGACCTAAAAGTTTCTTATGAGAATAGTAAGTCGCAATTGAGTTATAGACAGGAAACGGATTTTCCATTTTTTCTTGACTTCAGTATGCAGGAAAAATAAAGATCTCATGATGATGGTAAATTAAGCCGGAGCTACTAAAGCTCCGACATTCCCTAGGTGGCTTGTAGTCGATGTTTCAAACATTGATAGCAAGCGTCGCTAGAGCTACTCAGCTCTGGTAAAGCCTGGGGGCCAACCGTCAACGTGAACAAAAGTTGGTGGGAAGACTCCACAGTGGGGTCTATTGTTGACACACTGCGTGTTGACAGATGTCACTGCCGGAGCTACCAAGCTCCGACACCCCATAGGACTAACCGTCGATGCTCTACGCGTTGATGGAGACTGCTGCCGGAGCTACTAAGCTCCAACGATGGTCAATGCCAGAGCCACTAAGCTCCGACAACCTCAGGGGACCTTCACTATCAAAGACTTCGGACCTACGCTCTACATGTTCGAATCACGCAAGTCTTCAACAACTGTTACATCTTCTTGGTACATGTTCACAATCAAATTGTGTACATCTACCAGGGGGACAAGTGGGACAAAGGTGTTGAAGACAAAAAATGAAATTCACAAAAACTTGGATTTTATTCATCTGGAGACAAGAGATTACAAAATTGGAGAAAAAGAAGAGAGGATACAAGCGGGAGCTACAAAGGGATGGTCCTAGACCCTATGAAAGAACGAGGCGACCTTCTAGGCAACCTCCGATATGCTGGCTTGGGCAGCTTCTCCTTCTCCATCGATGGGGCCTTCAAGCACCGGGTCTAGGGGGAATTGATGGTCCCGGCTTGTGTAGCACATCAGCATAAATTCTACGACGTTCTTTGCCAAGGATTGTCCCTCGGTTTCCAGCTGGTCCGCAATGACATCACCCACCTTGGTGAGCTTGTTGCCTACCGAACTCAACACTCGCAACGCCTGGTCCAGCTCCGGCTTCGGATCACCCGGATGCACGGGACTAAAACCCATTGGCGTTAGCGCGTCGTTGCCTTTGCCCAGGAAGTCCCAAACTTGTTGGGACTCCGCGGCCCTGGAACCTTGCATCTCCTCCAAGGATCTTCTGGTCGCCGCAAGCTCCGAATTCTCCCGGGAAAGACGGTCTACCTCTTTGGTGTTCTGTTGAATCTTTTCAGCAACCTGCCTTTCGAGTTTGCTGAGCTCTTCCTCCCGGGGATGGATCTCGTTCCGGCGGTTAACCAGGTCCTTCTCTCGGCCCCACACCTTCTTCTCCCTAGCAGCAACGTCATTCTCCCTCCTGTGGAGGTTCTGTCCTCGCTGCCAGGCCTTCTTCTCCTCTTTCTCGCAGCGCTCCTCCAATTTCTTGGTGCGCTCTTTGAGACTCTTGTCACCCAGAGTTAGCCTCCGAGTAAGCTCTTCTTCCCTCTTCACGAGGTCATCCCGCAGCTCCAAGAGTTTTTGCTCTTCACCTTCGAGCTTTCTCTGCGGCTCCTCAAGAGCCTCCCGGCGCTTTACGAGACTGTCTTGGTGATCATTCACTGTGTTATTAGCAGCTACGTCCTGTTCATAGATGGCCCGGGACTGGTTGTCAAGTGATCGTGTCATGCTTTCCCTCTCGTCCAGCAGCTGGCCCCTGTACTCCAATCGGACCTTCTCCTTCTTCACCCACTCCTTGTCGTCGACCAGCCTCGAATGCGCCAGCTTGGTCTCGAATTGGAGCCGGTTGTGCCACCTCCTAAGAGTTTGGCGCTACTCCTTGAGGGCCTTGCTGTCGTGGTAGAAAGCCTGTTGGACCTGACGAAGACTGGAGCTGGCGTTGTCGATAGACATCGACAAAGGGATTGGCTCCGGGCCTGCCCGGGTCTTCTCCACTAGCTCCAATAGGTTCTTCGTGACAAAAATCGGGTCCCATTCTACAAAAGCGGTCCCCTGAGCTTCCACGGCACTAGGGCCGCCCTCCGGGATAGCCTCGGTCGCCGCCGAGGAAGGTCCTGCAACTGAAATTTCGACCTCCGGAGTTGGTTCCGAAGGTCCTGCCGCCAGGTCATCAACAACTGGTCCCTCAAGCGGGGGGCCAAAAACTTCATCTTGACACCCTGACTCAAGCGCGGGCACCTCCGGGACCACCACCTCCGGGGCAGGCGTTGAAGGTTCTATCGGAGCTGAAGCTACTTATGGCTCCAACACTGGCGCCTCCTCCACCACCGGCTCAGGCGCTGACGCTCCGGCCATCATGGGCTCAGGCGCCGGCACCTCTGTAGCAACTAGTCAGGCGCCAGAACTTCTTCAATGACCGGCTCTACCACCGGAACTTCTGCAGCAACCGGCTCAGGTGCCAGAACTTCATCAGCCACCGGCTCTACCACCAAAGCTTCATCAACCACCGGCTCTACTGTTGGGGCCTCATGAACCACCAGCTCCACCGCTGAGGCTTCAACAAAATCCAGCTCTAGGGTCAGAATCGCAGCTACCTCCGTCCCTGAGGCCGAAGCATCAACCATTTCAACATCCAAACCCGGAGCTCAGACCTCCGGGTCAGGTGCCACTGGTACATCTTCATTCATGTGGTCCGGCGCTACCATGGGAGCTTCTGGGGATGAGTAGAGGTCCTGAACCACGACAGCCGACGCAGGAGCTGTCGCAGCCTCAGCCACTTCTTGGGGCAACGCTGGAATTGGAGCCGGAGCCTCCTCCTCCATAGCTTCAGCTGTTGCTGCAGGAACCGGAGCTTCAGCCTCTTTCTTGGGTACCCTGTGGATGAAGGACGAAGACACTCAAAACGCAATTACAACAAAAAACAACCAACTGAGGTAAAAAAACAAAATTTACCTCAGAAGGCTTCTGCTCTAGCTAGCGTGGAACCTCTTTCCCGGACGCTCGGGGCCGGACCCTGTCGCCACTAGCGTGTCAAATCCGTAAGGTTCCATGGAGCTTGCTGCTGCCATCGGCGTCACTTTGGTCGAGGCCCCCCTCGACCGGGAAGGACCTCCGGACCCAAAGCCTTCAGCTGGCCCAAGTACTGGAGCCACATGGCTAGAAATAGCAACCTGGGGAGATGCCGATGCTGGAGTGGCTGCTGCCGTTGAAGACCTTCCCCTCCGGGGAGAAGGAGCCGCTGTAGGAGCAGGCCTGACGGACCTCCCGTCAGAGTGCTTCAACTTTCTTTTATGGCTCGAAGGCTCGGCCAATTCATTGCCCTTGCCCACGACTTCAACTCTCTGTTCCGGGACAGAAAGGTGACCACTCTTGGAAGCTCTGAAGATCACCAACCCGGTGGTCGAATGCCTCTCAACTACATCGAGGTCGTCAAGCATCGGCATCTTCCACCGGAGCTCCCTGTTGAACTCTGCCTCCATGTTCAGAGGGAGGAAAGCCGCCGGCGGAGTCAAGTCATCACCCTCGACGTCGATGCCATCCTGTATCTTCTTGAGGTGAAACTCCAAAGCTGGGCCTTCCAGGCTAGATTTCAAACTGGTCTCGATCCGGTCATCGTCCATCACGCTATTGAGGGCCCAAACGAGCTTCTCCCTCTTCTTCAGCAGAGCCCACCTGTTGACCTGGAAGATGCAAAATACCGCTTGGGGAGTCACCCCTCCTTCCACACATTGGCGGATCCTGGTCAGAGCAGGGTTGAAGGTGTCTGATAACCCCGGAACTTTGCTCCAAACTTCAGTGTCGATGTTGGGGAGGCCTCCAAGCAACTCCAACCTTTGAGGAACGGAGTCCCGACGACCAAGGATCTCATTGGGTGGTGCCGTACGATGCGGCACCTAATAGCACACACGGAAAGAATATCAAAATATACAAAGTTTTCATTTCATAAATAAAATCAGAATTTACAAAATAGTGTACAACAGAAGTACACACGCAGCGGAACTACATACTCATATTCTCACCTATCTAAGCATGAGAGAAGATGTCCATGCCCTAGGACGCTTCTCACTAGCAACATGACGATCATTCAGCAGCGGCGTGCTTTACATGAGATTCTTCTCGACACCTCGAGGTCTCATGTACAACCTGAATAGCAGAAATAAACTAATACCTGCAAAAATCGTTAAAGCGCAAACGTGAGCATAAGGCTCAGCAAGACTGACCCGTCTCACTAGACATATGCAAGGGAAAGTCTAAACATAGGTAGGGAATAGCATAAGTAGACTCGCCTATAAGTGGATCCTTAGAGTCAAGTTTTAAGTAGCAACTGACGTTCCTTGGGCATGGCACATTATAGACTCCACAATCAAACAAGAAACGCTTCGCTGATAATATGACATCCACAAAGCACAAAGGCTATTCAGGTTAAGTGTTTGGAAACTGTAAACTGTAATTATGCTATCTCTAAGCCATACATGGTTGAAAAACAGTATTGTAATCATTGCAGCAAATTTATAATATGATAACTACTGTAGATTACTGCGTCACGGCGCACTGAACAAGTGGTACTCTATTACCGCGAGGGACGGTGACTGCAATCAGGACACACCCGGACTGCATGACACATACGCACTTTCGGAAGCGCTAGCGAGTACTTACATCAGTACCTACCTAGCACTTCAGTACTAGTCGTATATGGCCACCTTTCACAAGAGGCCCCAATATCGAAACAAGCCTTCACCCCGAGCGAAATGGCCTTCTACACGGACACGTCGAAGTTGCCCGCTAGAAGAGACTTCACCTTTTGCCTTCTCAACTCCATTCAAGGATGGCAAACAAGCTTTGACACCACAGTCATCAAGTTACATCAGTTTATTGGACCCCATTAATCCATTATGCAACCGGTACAATTCAAACTTGTCCAATGGGACTGCACTCGAAACGTGCCTTAATCGACACGGGCAGGGCTACGCGGCCGAGACTACATCTCGTTGCTTCCTATCCATCCCCTGTCCAGCCTCAAATTCAGGTTCATATCTAAAGTATTTGCTATGTTCTACCCATGTGAAAGGTCCTACATTACTCGCGAGTAGATTCCAACTACTTGACTTCTACTGGATTCCCTATACATTAGCATGGCAATCACTACAGGTCAACTATCAACCGTTCCAACGAACCCTTGGGATTTGTGGTCATGCAAGAGGAGTATCAATCACCCTATACGTAATGCACATATCAAACTTAAGACGTAAGGTGATAAAGACTGCAAAACTCTTTAAAGCTTTTAAATGCAAATTGGGGCTTGCCTTAGTTTGCGCTAAGTCAATGTCAGTCATTAAGTCTTGTGCTTTCCTCCAAAGAGTCTACCACGGAACTTCAAGTGGAAACACCTTGGCCTTCTCCTCCAAGCAAAGTTTCTTGTCGATCACCTATCAGCACGTTCCTATCAACATGATATGCATATAAGTAATTAAGTAATTTAATAATAGACTCCACGGGGTTGTGTAAACTTTAAGAACGAGGAGTTTGACTAGGAAGGACAGATATGCCTCTGTTGTGTGGGTAACCAGCGGATTAGTCAAGGTGGACATAGTAGTGTCGGTATGAACTGAAAGGTACAACATAAAGCTAAATTGCAACTTAGCATACCACACTTCAAGCTATGCTACGCGAGATTGACAATTATGAATGGTGAAGAAGTGTCGGGCGGAAAAGTGTAAGGATGACCAAAAAATCATGGTGGGACATCGAAAGCTTGAGTATGAGTGGAGTGTACAAGACGAAGGTCGCGATTTAGCAGTCAACCAATGAACTTGACTTAACTCATAAAGGAGTAAACCTAGTTAAGTGAGTAGTGCTGTCGTAGGGTCCTGACTTAGGATGAACTATGATGGAACCTAACGACACTTGGGACTGAATTGAGATCAACATGGCTTGGACTTAAGAAGTCATTACAAGCATTGTTAACCTAGAATGACTACCAAGACAACATTCAAACCGCTTTAGGTAAACCAGTTGCTATGACTAACGTCGCAAGCATCGTTCAGTTGCTTACACGATGACACTAATGTTGTGTCTCCCGCAAGCTTGTCCAGGTGAGCTCGATAAGCTCTCGGGACTTAACATGATGCGAGACCTTGCCGTGAAGGCATGCTTTGCCATCTCTAGAAGATCGTCTTAGCGACGTCCACATCAACCCGGACTCGTCAATGGGGTCAGCGGAATCCCGAACACCACCTTGTGAGTCTTAAGTCTAGTGACGTCGACTCGGTTGTTGATAAGCGACTCGACGAACCTCCCATCGATGAAGTGGTACACCAAGTTAACCAATCCTGTTATCGGTTAGGGAACATCCTTGACCCAACCAAGGAACTCTTATCCAAGGTTACCCTTGGTCTAGTTCTCCTTGTTGGTCGCAATGTTCTCGCATACCTCTACCCCAGGTCACCGGTGATCACCAACACACCTGGTTTGAACTAGAAGGCATTTCATCGAGCACCTTGCTTACACCCAGGACTCGACGAGTATCGCCTCGACTAAACCCTAATTTGGCTAAACGACCATCGATCGTTGTGTCGTGGTTGTGTTCCAGCATCATGTACGTTACAGGCATCCTTCATCTCGATGCCAGGACATGATGATGGCTCAGAACGTCACGACGATGTCATGTGGTCAACGACGTCGACACAGCTCAATGTGAAGCAACACAAGCATGTATGGACATGCCAACACAACACAAAGACGAGAAAGGTTAACGTGGGGTTGCTTTTGGCTAGACCTCAAGGTAGAACGCGGACGTAGGGCTCAACGTCGCTCAAGTGAATAAAACGCCCACCGCGAACAGCCATCGACAAAACTATTGTCGATGGTGGCAAGCATTATGGGAGCTACTAGAGGAACAAGATAAGTAGTAGTTTGAACACGACATGTCACTGTAGTGATAAACAAGTGGTTTGCCTACACCGTGAGGGCATGCAGGCATACGCTGCAGGTGGTGGTCACCACGGACACAGCTTCGTAGGAACGCACACATGACACAATGACCAAGGTCGGGGTTACCACGCAACCAGTAGCAAGGCACCCATGGTGCCGGATCTGCACTCGGGAGGAGCCCACGACACGGTGATGTGTTACTGTGGCTGATAGCTGAGGCGAGCGCGAGGAACCAAGTGAACAGTGTGTGTCGGTATTTCATCGAACAGGTGGTGAGCGCGACAATGAATAGAGGGTAGAGCTAAAGAAGATGTCTGATTCACAAAGCAGGTGCAGCCATGACAAACGAGACAACTACAGAAGGGTCTGGGCGCGGTAGAGACTGTTGACAACGGGCTATCGGCCACAGACTACCATGGCATGAACAGAGGTGTGATCACCATGGACAGTACGGGCGAGGTACGGAACAGAGGCAGTCGGCAAGGGTGCGCGCGCGGCACGATGCTCCACGTCAGTGGCTGGGTACTTTAGGTAGGGAAATGAAGCGGCGGAGGATCTGGCGACCGAATGGTGCTTGGGAGCGCGTGACAGGAATGGCGGCAATGTTGTGCTCGCCTGAGCGAAGAAGCACCACCACGGGCAGGAGTTGGAAAGCAAAGGCTATCGTCGGCGACAACGCGCCCGGAGCAGACGGATGCAGAGGGAGAAGCGGGGAGGCAAAGTTACGCACCTGGAATGACAGGCGACTGGCGAGCTCGCCGGGAAGGTGGAGCCACGGCCGGTGCGGTTGGCGGCCCGAGACAGAACAAGCGGGCGGAGGATCTGCACGGGTGTTCTGCGTCGGGAGAGCGCAACACGTGATGTGCGGCCTGGCGGACGAGCGAGCTGGCGGGGGCGGGCGCAGTCGCCATGGGGAGTAGCGTCGGGCAGTCCGGTCGCCGCAGGGAGGAGGCGGAGGCGAGCGGTGCTGTGGCCGGATGGGGTCGGGAGGGAGAAGGAAAGGTGTGAGGGAAGAAGCCTATCGGTGCAGCAGACGGATAGACTTGAAGACAAGGAAAAACATAGCACGTTTGCTCTGGTTGACTTGAATGACATGTGGGCCCCATTTTTTTCTCATTCTCCTTATCCTCACTCAGATTTTCAAAACAAAATATTTAATGAGATAAAATGGTAGGCTGGTTATTTGATAATTAAATAATCCAAAGATAAATTACAATATTTTATTTGACTGATTTGAATTGGAATTTTTTTATTTCAATTAATAAAGTATGATTTCTTCCATATAGCTTGATAAAATATAAAATGGGTAAATAATGTTCATCAGAAAGACTGCAAATTGAATTTTAAATTGGTAGCTAAAACTGATATTTGCATTAAAGTGGGATTTTTACACAGCCTCTCATGCTCCTCTGTCCTAATGACAATCCAATCCTTCTTCAGTCGTCCCACTTCTTAGAAGGGAACGACCACAAGTACTTGTGCGGGCACTTCTTGCGCTTCACAAAATAATAGAAGCCAAGATACTTGTCACTTTTTGTCGGTAGTGTGGATGGTGAAGAAGGTGCAAAAGAGCTCAATGCAGGGAGGAATACCAACCCACATCTCGCAGAAGTGGACAAAGATCAACACCAAAAGAATGGAGTGGGGGCCAAGGTGGTACAGCTGCAGACCATAGAAGTCTAGCAGCATCAAGAGAAAAGAAGAGAAGGGTGGGATTAGTCCCACCATGGCGTACGCGGAGAAGTACACCATGTCGCCGGCGTGCTCCTTCTTGAAGGGGAGCTTGCCGGCACGAACCTATTGGTTGAAGAAGTCACTGGACCACCCCATGAGGGACAGGACCTTCTTCAAATTACCGTCGGTCTTAAGTCAGCTCTTGCGGAGACCAAACTCCATTGCAGCACAGCGGGGCTAGAGATGAAAAGCAAGCGAAAGTTTGGAGGATTTGAGCACGAGATCTAATGAAGGCGTAAAGAATCCCCAAACGGTGCGCGCTTTCCTTCTTAAGTAAGCCCCTGCAACGCTTGGATGGAAACCGCAGAGGAGCCGACGATACAATTCAAAAACTTCACCCTGCCAATGACAAGGGGCCTGGGGCCACCTCGACGATCAAGTCGAGGTCCTTACCCCAGGAGAACAGTTGTCATCATGAAAGGCGGGAAGCCCGAAGGCGGCGGCCTGACAAGGCGCGCGGAACCAATACGATTTTCGTATCAGGAACCGGCGACCTTCAATTGCATGAGGTCCGCACGCTTAGATCTCATCTGCCGCATCCTGGATATGCCATGTGGCGTTGGTTTAACTGCGAACTACCACCAACGGCACATCCGAAGACCCTTGAAGACATGGCTCGAAAACCAAAGGATGGACCCACCTCTGGCAGAACGACTTCATCCAAAAGGTCTCCCCCAGAGGTGGGCCCAGGGGGCCATTGTCTGTACCCTGCATACCATATACCCCTTGGGACTACAAAAAGATCGAAGGAACTTCACCTGTCTGAGTTGAATACCTATGAAGGCCCCACACGTCATACAGGACCGGACCTACCTCCCATCTATGGTTAGTCCCAGTGCTGCCACGTGTATACTGCAACCGGACCTACATCCCACACATGGGATAACTCCGGGCTAAACACCTGTGCGGCACCGCCGGACCTAACCCCCGTCAGAGGGAAGCTCCGGTACCGACACGTGTACATCTACACTGGACCTACCTGTCCCATATGGAAAGCTCCAAAGCTTACACGTGTCCAACCGCCGGACCTTCAACCTCAGCAGTCAGAGTGGTGAACCCCCAACGGCTCAGACCTTCGAGGGGCAATCAAAGACATCAAGACCTGATTAAGAGTCATTAATACAATATT
Source organism: Tuctoria greenei (assembly GCA_036927565.1). NCBI lineage: Eukaryota > Viridiplantae > Streptophyta > Magnoliopsida > Poales > Poaceae > Tuctoria > Tuctoria greenei. The sequence continues at coordinate 198,287,957 of JAYESD010000003.1, read as the reverse complement.
AATAACACACGATCGGAAGGCCCTTAATACCAGTAAAGGCACTTTCAAGGCCCGATACCACGTTATTAAGGGTAATTAACCTCATTAATTATGTATTAAGCATGAGTAACTGCCAGGGCCACATGTCGGGCCAGGCTAACGGTGTAACGACCAGCCCTTGTACTATAAAAGGACTGGTCGATGGGAGACTTTCTCTCTCTCTTCTCGAACTCTCTAAGACCCGAAGCTAGAAGCTCTGGACTCTTAGACGCTCAATACAACAACTACACACCCCGTGGAGTAGGGTATTACGCTCAGGCGTCCCGAACCACGTAAATCCTTGTGTCTATTTGCCATCGTCTTTTGAATCTCTACGCACCCAATACTGAACTACAAACTCCGCGAGCTACCAATGGTAGTATCGGGAGAATTGCTAGAAAAACACTCCAACACTTTTGCCCAAGCTACCCACTCACCGTTGTGCTCGGCCTCGACATCGAACATGCTTTCGTCCGACGAGCTCAACATCGTGCCTGGCACAAGCGATACAAGGTATGATGTTAGGGATAGGAATAAGAGTTTGTTGAGACATGAAGTAGGAGGTCCAAACTGTCAAAGTCCAGTGTCCGGTTCCAGAGTGCAGACTAGTCCGCGGTACCGGACATGTCCACCCTAGTGATGCAAACTTGTAGGTAAACAATGGAAATACATAAAGGAAATGAATGTACACCCTAGTGACCAAGAGATTTGAACAAAAATGGGAATAAGCAAATATTAGGGTTTAGTGAGGAATTTCACCGAATCAAGGAATCCGAGGAGTGAGCGGAGCTTTCAGTTCGGATTAGTCCGACTTGAAGGCTTCGCGAGGATGTTGTCGATTTCCACGGAAGCAAACTCGAATTCAGTGTGGAAAGAGAGATTTTGCCTTGGGAGCTCTTGGAGAGGAGAGAGAATGCAATGGAGGTTGTGAGGAGGAAGAAGAGGAGAATTGGCGGGGGGCTAGGGTTTAAGCCCGATAGAAAAAGACTAGTCCACAACGGACTAGTCTGTAACAACAGACTAGTCCGGTGTTGACCATGGACTAGTTCGGGTCAACAGGACAGATTTGGATTGGAATCCAATTGATTTTTGGGAATTGAGTCTAATATTGATCTTCAGGACATCATTTCACAAATAATCTCGATTAGTATGACCAGTAAGCAATCAACAACCATACAATGGCCATAACTCACCAAGATTCAATAATTTAAATAGTTATTGAGAGAAAATCGACATAGAAGACAAATTTCACAAAAAAAGTAAACTTTGAAGAAACAATCAGTTGTGCAACCTTTCAAGCCACATTTTGAGCATGAACAATATCACTGCAATGATTCCGATTTATTGCAATGAAAAAAGTCATCGCAATAGGTCGCTGTTGCAATGAAAAAGAGCGTGACGATAGTTTTTACGAATCATTGTAATAATTCTCGTGGAGATAGGTTATCGCGATGCCTTGACATCCGTGATGAATAGTGTGGTATTGCAACGATTTCACATCGGTGGCAAATTGGACGCTATTGCAACGATTTCATGCATTGCGACGATTTAATGTATTGCAACGAATATTACGGTATTGCAATAGGTTCATGATCATGGCAAATAGTATGGTATTGCAACGATTTCATATTCGTGGCAAATAGTATGTTGTTACAATGATTTAGTGTATTGCGACGATTTAACGTATTGCAACAAATAGTATGGTATTGCAAAGATTTCACATTCGTGGTAATTGTATGTGGTTGCAATGATTTCACAGCCATGGCAATAGTACAGTATTGCAACGATATCACATTCGTGGCAAATAGTATGTTATTGCAATGATTTAGCGTATCACGACAATTTAACGTATTGCAACGAATAGCATGATATTGCAACGATTTCACATTCGTGATTGCAACGATTTTTATATTCGTAGCAAATACTACAGTATTGAAAAGATTTTCACATCTATGGCAAATAGTACCATATTGCAACGATTTATGGTATTGCAATGATTTACCATATTGCAATGAATATCACGGTATTGCAACGATTTCACATTCGTGGCAAATAGTATGGTACTGCAACGATGTCACAGCCGTGGCAAATATTATGGTATGCGACGGTTTAACGTCCGTGGCAAATAGTATGTTACTGCAATGAGTTCACAAACGTGGCGAATAGTACTGTATTGTAACGATTTCAGATCCGTGGTAACAAGTATGGTACTGCAACAATTTTGCATCCGTGGTGAATAGTTTGGTATTGCAATGATTTCTTATCTGTGGCAATAGGTTAGTAATGCAACGTTTCCTACTCTGTGGCAATAGGTTTTTAATGCAACGTTTCCTTATCTATGACAATAGGTTCGTAATGCAGCATTTTCTGATCTGTGGTAGTGCGGTTGTAATGCAACAATTAATGATTTGTGGTGATAGAGGTGTCATGCAACATTTTCTCATTTGTGGCAATAGTATTTTAATATAACATTTTCTGCGTGGTGGCAATAGCAGTCTAGTGCAATGTTTTTTTTTGACTCATTGCCAAATGTTTATACTGCAACGTTTTGTAATTCCTTGCAATAGCTTGCTATTGCAACAATTTATCATTTGTGACAAGAAATTCGTAATGCCACGTTTTATAATTAGCGGCAGTAGAACCCGAATGCACCAGGTTTGAATATTAGTGGCAACAGAATAACGAGTTTAACAATAAACATCCATCAACTGATGTTGCAACACGCATAAGAACACTCAAGGATTACTAAAGCGACATGTTTGCATGCTAAAAGTTTTCCTAAGCTGACCGGGACTAATTGTTGGAGCACTTGGCTTCTGGCAGTTCCTTTGGTTGACCTTTTGTCGAGTGGTCTCCATCACCATTTTGTGCATTTCAGCCATTGAGGCGTGCATGTCCTGCATTTCCTTAGTTGTCTATTCACGATCAGCTGCTATCTGACCTTATAAGTTCTGGACTTGAACATTTAACTCATCATTCCTTTGGTTTATGCAGTCCATCTGGGTGGTTAAGCTATCATTTATTCCTTCCAACTCATGCACTTGGTGATTGAGGCCTGCATTTCTATATTCTAAGTTTCAAACTTGGTCATTGAGGTGTTCATACATTTGGATACGCATACGTTCACGTTCAGGACCAGTTGGGTTAGCCATATAACCATGCCCCCGAACCTGTGATCCTGCACAACCGATTGAGGATCTATAACAACACTGTAAGATGTGGTTTCTCTCCTCACTTGGAATTCAGCCTCCCTGCTCAGCTTCCATGTCGTCCACTTGGGCACGTGCGTGGATCTATATACGAAAAGAGAAGTCACATGTAATTTGCAAATATTTATTTAATTGGGGATTGTTTGAAGTGTTACTCACATGTACAGCTTCTGCCAGCTTGTTTGCCTAGTTACCATTCTCCAACAAATGGCTTGCCTCCCACAGTTGTATTTCATCGGGTTCTTCTTCGGCCTCTACGTCTCGCTACATAAAATACAAGTAAAATTCAACATGTCAGTATACATATTGTTTGCAGCGCAAAGTAAAAGCGTGATTTATTTTTCATACCTTCTCGTAACTAAGTTGGGCTTAGGATTTGGAGCCAAGCAAGTGACTCACCTTTTGTCTTCCTTGATTTTGAGAATTGGTCCTACTTATTGATTGCATTAATTTTAAGAACTAATTCCACAAATGAAAGTAAATCAAATATTTTTTGTATGATAAGCTATTAAAAAGTTAACTAACCTTGAATCGCTCAGACCCAAAATATTCTATTAGGTGCAACCACTCGGGTGTCGTTACGTCAGCAGGCTTGTTTCGTATATGTTCTTCAGCTGTAGAGTAACTCCTATAGGTGACATGCAAAGTCGAGCGCCACCTCTTGTAGCGCTCACCAGCAATTTTCAAAAATTTTCTTGCGCTCTCCTGTGTATCCTCCATGTCCCAGCGATCCTGTACATTGTATAATAAGTTGTTGTAAACGTACAGGATGGAGATTGCAAGAAAAAAAAATACTTGTGTGGGGGTGAGACAACACTAACCAGAATGTCTCGTACTATATCTCTCTTGTTACTATGGCCAACCTCTGCCCACTTCCTTGCACCGCTGAGGGATGCATGTCTTTTTGTAAACATGACCACATCATCGACAAATTGCCGCTGTTAATACCAACCGCAACACCCAACCTAGCAGAGAACTAAATTGGTAGCTTCACATGCTCCGTTCTACTAACTTGGGATGCATAGCGTATTCTGGCAACCTTAAGTCCTTTAGCCACATTTCTTCCTAGCTTCATTCCTTTTGTTACATTGATTCAAATAGTAAACGATTAAAGCAAGTTGCTGCCTGAACAAGTTTACTATCATGTTCAAATAGTGTGAAAAGAATAAAAGTCTGGTGTTCATACCTTCTGCAGGATGAGTGTGGCAAATACGAGCGTGGGACGACCGCGTCGTCCCAGCACCATTTTGTTCTGTATTACTCCCTCCTGGTTTATATTAATTGTCATATTAGACTAACAAATGAATTAAAAATGAACTAGTTAGGACTGTCTGAACGACAACTATTTTGATCGGGGGGGGGGGGGGGGGTACATTGTTGACTTCTTTGTTGTTGTTCATACCCTAAAATGAGCCATCAGGTACACATGTTAGTGGCGGTACGCACTCGTAGTACTGCTGAGGATTTTCAGTCCAGCAGCGAAGCAGGCAAGACTGTGAGGGGGCATGCAGCTGGCAACGCTAGACTAGACAAAGATAGGGTTCGCCGGTCCAGTCTGACTGACATCAGCTTGAGCGCGTCTCGAAGAGAATTATTAGTTGTAGGGCAAGTGATGAACGCCAGTGGTAGCAGGTGGCGAATGCAAGACAGATAAGGTATGCAGCTTGCAGGATGGAAATCCTCCATAGTACTGCACCTGCATTAGCTGCCACTGACATGTGGGCCCATGAGACATTGGGTCCACTTGTTAGTGGTGGCTACTGCAGGTGCAGTACTGCATAGTGCCATCTTGCGACGCTCAACAGAACGAGGGTTTGGTCTCGCCAAAACTATTGAGGAGGATTGGTGGCAGGGGAGTAATGGCCATGGATTTGCAAGCGGCAGGGTAATCATGGCACACGAAGGATGGGACGTGGCGATGGGCGAGGGAGACACGTCGGGAGGGCACTGAAGTGACCAGCAGCAGTGCGTGGGCGCCGGTGCCGGCCGCAGTGGCCGGTGGCGAGAGAGCACAGCGTGGAGGCAAAAAAAAAATCACGCCATCACACAAGTTGATGAATTGTTAACAATAAAGACTACTCCAGTACTAAGAAACTATAATCCCAAGGCATGCTAAAACAATTAGAACAACCTACAAAAGAATGCAAATGACCATGATACACCCATCATCAATAAATCTAAAGGACAGAACGTATTCTCTCAAAATGCTCCAAATTCAATGCCAAAGGAGTAAAAAACTAACACGCTCTGCCAAAACAAATGGCACGGTAGAGAGGCAGGTAGTAATGTGATGTGATATGGGTAGTTGGAAGCTACCGATAGAGTTGGAGTGGGACATTTTTAAAGCTCGAGAAGTAAAGTTACGCTGGGGCGGAAGGAGTATTTCTGGTTTGTATATCTATACCTGTTGTTGATTCATGCATCGTAGTACTAGTGAGTGAAGAACCTCAGGGTTCCTGAACATCATGTGCTGCAATATTCCTTGCGTACCATGCAAAGGATCTAATGTTTCATAAATTTTTTTAATTTTGATAGTAAACACATTTATAGTTATACCAGGTGCTTGTTGGCCATCATGGATGCTTGTAGACGACATCGCAGTTTGAAGTCTTGTTCCTAATGTAACGAGCATTGTAAGTAGTCATTCCAAATAACAGTGATAACGTCAGATTACATGACCAACTTAGATTTTGGATCGGACGGTGTGGTTTCTATAAACTGCAATGTTTTGTACAAATGGAGGAATTAGAAATGAAGGAATAGAGAAAAACGTACGATCCATGAAAGCCACAAGAAAGAAAAAGGTGTAAAAACCGTGGGAACTGAAAATCTTAGGAATACAAATTTGTAAAACAGGAATGAGAGTACAACATTTCGAGTGGTTAATTAGATAACTAGTGCATCATTTACTTCTAAATCTAGATATTACATACTACCTCTGGTTTTTAGTATTTGTCGTTCCCGGCCAGGAATTGAACTATAAATACACTATCGTAATAAGCGGTCGGAGTGCCATTTATTTTGGGACAGATGTAGTATATCTAAATTCGTGAAACAGAAGACCACATATCTTCTTTGTTAATTTATTTAATCTTCGTATATCATGATGGATCGTGTAGAACTTAACTAGCCCAAAACTGCATGGATCGTGTAGAACCGAGCCAATATAGCTCTATAAAAAGATGGCATGGATCGTGTAGTTTACCTAGCACAAAATTGGAGTCTGGGATGCGATGTCGCAGGGCGGTGTCGGCGACGAAGAGGTTCGGTAGAGCCCGTCAAACTTTGTCGCCCGACGTTGTACCCAGGAGTCAACACCACCAAGAGCTTCGATGCGTCACTGCGAGATCCATGGGGGAAAAATTGTAAAAACCGTGGGAAATGAAAACACGGGAATTTCTTAATAATACAAGTATGGAACATAGGACAGAGAGACAACACATTTGGAGCACTGCAAGATCATCGGAAGGGCGGGGCAACGGTGTGTAGGGAACGGAGGCCAGTGTTTCCATTTATACTCATCGTGGCTGAAAGAGGGTTACAATAATAGGCGGGACTGAAATTTGAGGCGCAGATTGTGAAAACTGAATTGTCAAAATCTCAAATGTGGCGCGCCAAGAACGAAAAAAATTTCGCGTGAGTGGAGAATTTCACGCAAGCCGTGCCCTTGTGCACGCATGCAATCGTGATTAATTACATGTCATGTCACGTCGATTCCTGCACATGGTGCGTGTAGCTAGAGGGGTAGACTTCTTAGGACAACTTGCTCGCTTCTTAATTCATCTTTGTTGCCATGCATGGAGATCAAAATCTAAAAGAAGACATCTGCTAGATAGTGGGACAATCCAAAAAAATACGAAAACAAATTTGAATTGCCAAATGTATATGTGCTAATGCAAACGATATAAATACAGTACACCCAAGACAACGAAAGGATGATGGCAAACAATCAGCATTCTGTAACATTAATCACAAGGAAATGATAACATGTACTAGTATATACTAATACTAAAAATACATTTTCACTTGCGCCCACTACAAATGAAAAAATTGAGTGAAAGAACACAAAAGAGGAGAAATGCAGCCTCAACCACGATCTCAATGAAGTTTCAACCAAGACTCGTCGATTGTCACAACACAACGAATTCTTTGCTAGACATTGAACAACAGTTATCTCGCCCCTTTTTCAGAAAGGAGATGTTTTTTGATACTACATAGGACGCATTGTTCATGAACAGAAAAGACATTTTTTATTAACATAAAAACAACACATATATTACAAACAAGAACTTCGAAAGCACATAGAAAACAAGAAAAATAAAAACTACAAATACTACTCTACTCGGAGTCAGAGTAGATCTCCTCCATCTCCTTCTCCACCGCCGCCGCCTCCTCCTCCGTCGCCGCTGCCGACGCCGCCTCCTCCGCTGCTGCCGCCACCTCCTCCTCTGGCAATTGAGTCCAAAGATTTCGAGCGACGGTCTGCAAAAGATGGTGGTGGCCCTCCACCCCAGCCACCTCCCGATCATCTCGTAGAAGACGTTGAGACGACCGGCCACAAACCCTAACCCAAAGAAGTAGTGGCCGGTGGTGTCCGTGATGGTGTAGACCGGAAGTTTCCCAAGACCCAAACAGTCACACGAGCAAGATGTATTAGAAAATACATCCCACGCCAATTTGTCGACCTTTTTTGCGAGCCCGACGGTGGCAGAAAGGTGCTCGGTGGCCTCCTTCAGGCGCCGATCGAGTTCATCGAAGCGGTGTTCGATGGGGCGGACGGTCTCCTCAACCCAAACGAGATGAGGAGGTGCGGGCTTCGCGGGCAGAGAAGGGGACAGAGGAGGTGTGGGCGCCGCCTCCAGTTCCACTGACAATGGCTGTGATGGAAACGGATAAGAAGGAGGTTCGGAGGACGTTGATGGCCTTGAGAGCTTTGGTGCAGGGCTACCCATTTGTGCGGCAATGGAGGTTCGGAGAAGAGCGAGAGGTGGTCGGCGATGGTGCGGCGGTGAAGCAAAGGAAGTTTGAAGGCTACGATCGATGGAGTGGTGCAGAGAAGACGCAAGAGGAGGGGTGTGCCATTATAGCAGGTCGTCGTCTAAGTGGGCAACGACTGATGTGCAATCTGGACTCCTGTGCAAGCATGCAATCCACGAATCTCAGTCATTGGACAGACATCCAAGGGTGGCTGACATTATACACATAAATCTTGTGTAAAGGGAAGGATCTATGTGTAAAATGTCAACCATCCTTTGATGTCCGTACAATGGCTGAGATTTGCGGATTGCACGCTTGCACAGGAATTCAGACTGCATAGCAGTCTAAGCACGCGAGTGGAGATGATCGGACACTTCGAAAAATGCGCTTTCGAATTAATCCAAACCGCGCATGGCATTTAAGTTATCGCAATGGCTCGACGCGTCCCATCTCCGCTTCACAATCAGTTTTTTAATTTGACACGCAAAGGTTCCAGGGTATGCGGTGGCCCACCTGGCATACTTTGTAGGTCCGTCCGGCGGTTTTTCAGTTTTTTAGTTCCAGTTTTTAAGTTTGACACACAAAGGGCCCACCGGCCCGAGGTATATGCAATGTTCCAGTTTTTTTTAGTTTGTCACGCAGAAGACCTCGATCATGTTTCATGACATTAAGTGTTTTCTCTTTTTGTTGAAAGATCGTCATATATATATATATATATATATATATATATATATATATATATATATATATATATATATATATATATATATATATATATATATATATATATATATATATATATATATATATATATATATATATATATATATATATATGAGGCAAACCCTCGTTCATGTTTTTCTTAGTTTGACACGCAAAAGACCTCGATCATGCATGTTTGATGACGTTAGGTGTTTTCTAATTTTGTTGAAAGATCGTCATATTTGAGGCTCATTGATCATGTGTGGGGTGTAGCAAGCATGCATGGACAAGTAACATGCACTTGAAAACCTCGCGATCATGTTTGATGACAGCTTATTATTACGTGTTTTCCCTGCTTTTTGTTGAAACATCGTCATATATAGTTTGAGGCTCGTTGATCATGTTTGGGGTGTGACAACTAACATGTTATATATATATATATATATATATATAGTTTGGGGCTCGTTAATCATTTGTTGGGCCGTAGGGTAGTATGCATGGACAACTATAACATGCATGTGAGAGAGATGTCGATGACCATACATGATGCTTGCTACTTTGCTTCCAAACAATCCTATGTTTTGCAAAATCGTGGTATTACAAAACTGTGTTATTGAAATACTTTGGTATTACCATGTCATTTTAAAAACAGTGGTTTCCAAACTTTATAGTATTGAAATATTGTGCTCCCAAACACAGTCAAAGCTTTACCGTGAACCACTACGGATGGTCTTAGGCAGGCCCGACTCTAGGCCTAGGCGGGAGGGGCTACTGCCTAGGGCTAGGCCGGTGGGTGGGTGGGTGGGTGGGGGGGGGCACGATGACAGCTGGTATAGAGAAAAGAAATAAAATTAATTAGTATTTGCATCATCCGGATGCGATGTACAGTTACACGGTCTAGCTTTTTATTTTCGTAAATATAATTCTACTATGTGTTAATTTTCCATATGCGATGTTTTTCGATAAAAGGAGGAGTTTTTCGTTAGTGCATGTACTGTAGGACACATTGTTCATGAACATAAAATAAAAGACATTTTTCATTAACATAAAAACAACACATATATTACAAACAAGAAAAAAAACACATAGAAAACAAAAGAAAAAACTACTACTAATCCTACTCTACTCGGAGGAGGACTTGTCCACCTCCTCCACCGCCACCTCCGCATCCGCCAGCAGCGCCTCCACCTCCGCCGGCGGTGCCTCCCCTTCTGCCGCAACCGCCGGTGAAGCATCCTCCAACACCAGATCGAAATTCTTCCGGCTGACAACGTTCACGAGTTGCTCGCGAAACTCCACCCAAGGCTCCTCACCGATCGTCTCGCAGAGGCAGTCGAGACGAGCGGCCACAAAGCCTAATCCGAAGATGTAGTAGCCAGCGGAGTCCATGCTGATGTGGTGGGGAAGGGTCCCAAGTCCCAGTCGGCGATTGGAGTGAGATGTATTGTCAAATACATCCTGCGCCATTTTGTCGAGCGCTTTTGCTTGCACATCGGTGGCAAAAAAGTTGTCGGTGAGCTCCTTAAGCTTGCCGTCGAGTTTGTCGATTCTTTCCTCGAGGAGGCGGATAGTCTCATCATAGTCGGACGGAAGAGGAGCCAGTTCCATCGGCCTTGGCTGCGACGGAAAGGGAGAAGGAGGTTCGGAGGACGTCGATGACCTGGAGCGCTTTGGTGCGGGGATACCCATTTTTGCGGTGAAAAAGGTGCGAACAAAGAGAGAGAGGTCGTCGACGGTGGTGCGGCGGAGAAGCAAGAGGATAAGTTTGGAGGCTGAAATTGATCGAGAGATGCGGTGGAGAAGAAGAGGATGGTGTGCCTATATAGCGGATCGTCGTCTAAGCGCGTGAGTGGAGATGATCAGACGCTTCAAAAATTGTGCTTTTGAATCAACGGTCAGAGTTACTCTAAACCGCGGTTCGCCTCCTCTCGGTTATCGCAACGGCTCGACACGTCCCATCGGCCAGTTCTTTAGTTTGACACACAAAGGGCCCAGGATATGCAATCACCCACCTGGTATACTTTGTAGGTACATTCCACGATGTTCATAATATTTCGTGTGAATGATTTCAACGAGGTGCCAAGATTGACGTGAACGCGCCTTGCAATCGATTGAGAGTCCATATATTTTTTTTTGAAGGATCCGACCGTTGTCGACCGAGAGTTCATATTGAATCATTGATAATTGTCGTGATCATGGATGATGGTGTACATGAATGTAATGCATGTGAAAGAGACTCACGATCAAGCATGTTTGGTCACATGTTGAGGATTTTTGTGCTCCCTTGTTGAGGAACATGTTAATTTGATGACATTGAGGATCGGAAGTGGCGTTCGTGTTTCCAAAAGTGTGTTCATTTTTTCCTAAACTCAGAACACGTAGCGGCTTGCGCCTACACCTGTCGTTTCTTCAAAAGACAAGTATAACGATACATAATGGCAGTATGTGATCGATTAATTTGATGAACCACATACGTACGTATTGAGAGCTGTGTGCTTATTAGACGATGGTATAGTCCACATTCTATCCTCGTACCGTCGAGGAAACATCCTTGTGTCAAATTTGTTATCTCTATCAATGACAAGATAATATTCTTCATTAGTGTGTTAGGTAAACTGCCATATAGGTTGAGAGCATACACATGCATTGGTAGAGAATATGATAAATATAGAAATATATCTACATTGTAGGAAATATTCTATTCTTGGAATACATGTTTGGGGCGTAGCATGCATATGTACGTTTATGTTTGATGACGTTGCGTGTTTTCTCTGTTTGTTGAGAGATCGTAATGTTTGAGCCTCGTATATCATGTTTGGGCCGTAGCATGCATGTACAACTAACATGCATGTGAAAGACCTCGATGCATGTGAAATAACATGCATTCTTTTCAAAGCAAGATATGGTGTTTCCTCAAGAAAAAAATAATTTTATGAGAGATTGGGCGCACAAGCACAAAAGCTAGAACTTGAGTGATGCACCTACGAATTCCATGCGGGGATGATCGACGGCAGCCAATCCGCAAACTCGGTGGTTAGATGAGTAGTCGCTGGAGAGCAGCTTGCGGCCGACCTCGAAGGAGACAAAGGCGTCGATGCACGCATAGCTGATCTGCTCGCCGGAGAGAATCTACGCTTCCTAGTTGCTCATCCTCACCCGGTAAGGCTTCTCCATGTCGGCGCCCATCACAGTGCTCGCGATGTCCTTCAGCCCCGCGCGGCGGAGGCTCGGGCGATCCATCTCCTCTACCGTGAGCTTGGCTAGGTCCACCGTTTTGGCCACCTTAAGCTGCCATTCCTTCCAAAGTCTGTCGGCGTCACCCTCCACGCCCACGCCGACGAAGCAGTAGTCAGAATCGTAGAGAAAAATCTTCCAGCTCGTCGGGGAAGTAGTTAGCGTGGATGACCTGGAAGATGAGGCAGCAGCGGTCGACACAGAGCTGCGGAACAGCGACGGGGTTCAGGTTGGGAGAGTAGTTGGGGCGCCACTCGACGTCGAGCCCGACGACGAGCTTGTGAAGGCACCGGCAGTGGACAAAGAGGACCTTGTCAAGACAGTCCTCCATGGCCTCGCCAGAGGACGTCACGGTGGTGGTGTTCACGTCTTCCTCGAACGTCACGTTGTACACCTGAGTCCCCACCATTGGGTCTCTCTCCTTGTCGTCCCTACGGTTGCCGTCTGCGGCGGCGTGGTGCAACTTCCCTCTTGTGCAAAACCTTCGTCTACACCTTTAGTTTGTATTTTAATTGGAAACAGGCTTGGATATATAATTGATGCAGTTACGATATGAGCGAAGGAGTTTCTGAATTTGACGGGCCTGAGCCTGGAGTAAAGAGAGTAATGAAGATTTTTGAATCTGATATACTCTTTCTAATTTTTAATACTTATCATTATGACCACATGTTATATTGTCTCGACCTAACACCACGTACAACAACAACAACATTTCTCAGGGGCCCACCCACTGGGTATGCCGGGTGGGCCACGGGATACCCTGGCTCCAGCCACCAGAGAGTAGCTAGTGTGAATACATGCTGGAGAGATCAGCGGAATCGGGAACTGGCCAATGAAGATCGATGTCAGTAGTCTCCCGGTTCATGTATCGAAACGCGCGCCATCCTTTTTCTTCTTCCCTTTTTTCTTATAAGTTCATAATATTTTCCACCAATCTTCTAGCCCTCCCTTATTTGAAGTTGTACAATTGGATTAGGATACGTGGCCGGCGTGAGGCGAGAGTCGTGTGTGCAACACCAGGCGGAACGTCGTGGAGAGACGTTGATGATGCTGAGGATTGGATGTGGCGTAGGAGTACGTGTTTTAACAAGTCTGTTCATTTGTTCCTAAAATCTGAACACGTAGTGGCTAGCGCCTATGGCCGTCGTTTCTTCAAAAGGACGAGTATAGCATGGTCGGTATATGGTAGCAAGGCATGCGATTAATTTCATGAACCGAGTATGTAGTGAGCTGTTCCTAGATGGTATTCTATCCTAGAACCCTCGAGCGAACATTCTTCATGTCAAACATGCACGACAAGAGTGAGGACGGCGCTCTGTGGACGACGCTTTGTTAATCTGGGCTAAAGTTTTTTTAGATAATGGAAATAATTAAATCGACCTTTTCCTCAGTAGAGAGTACGACCACACTGATACACCAAGTGTGTGAAGATCAACAACAAAAGACTCAACCCGATACACTAGTGAAAGTAAAACACCCGATACATTTTATTAATATGAAGTCTATAACTAAGGCTCAATCCAAATCGGGCAAAAACTTCAATGACTCTGACTTCTGGTAGTATATTTTTGCAAGCAATCTGAGTGAAGTCTTTTTTGTCTTCATCCTTTTGCAATGACGCCCACGAGCATTAAATATGGGCTAAAGATGATACTCCAGAAACTGTTATTGCGTCTTTTGTGATTTACTACGTTTTTTGTTGTTTGATTGCTCATTATGTTGGATCCATGTTGGATTTGAACATAGAGAGTGGGAACAGGGTGAGGAGGAAGGTTCTCCCAGCTGGTGCTGTCAGATAAACTAGGTGGTACAATAGTCACTTTCTGGATCTCCAGCTCAGTAGAGTTGGAAGTGGAAATATATTCCATTCTGAAAAATAAAAGAGATAAATAGTCCACTAGTTTATCGTTAGAACAGTAACATTAGAACTATTTTTGCGCACCAATGAATAGCAAAATAAAGTTCATTGCCTTAAGACGATACAATACAAACAAGAAAAAAGAAAAACACAAACTATAAACATAAAAAGAAAAACAACACAACTAAGAACAGGAGAAAAAACTACTCCTCCACCTACACCTACTTCTCCTGTCCTCCTCCTCTTCCTCCACCTCCTCCTTCTTGGGCTCCTGGCAGGGCGGTGGCGCCTCCCGTAGCAGAGACGCGAAGCCCAGTTTCCCGGATATCGCCACCACCAGGTTGTCGCGGCCGGCGGTGCCGAGCTCGTCCATCAGCGTGTCCCAGAGGGCGTCGAGGCGACCGACCAAGTGTGTCATGCCGAAGACGTAGTAGTCCATGGTCCCCATTGCAGTATACTCTGGAAGGGGAACAAGCCCTAAGCGATGCATGGAGCGCGATGTATTGTCAAATACATCGCTCGCCATCTTCCAGAGAGCCCACTCCTTATCCGAGGGGGAGTCTGGTCGGGGACGCTTCCCCTTGGCGTCCTTCAGCAGGCTTGGCGGCAGCGTTTTCTTGTTAGTCATGGTGTTCTTGCCGCAGTTTTGGGAACAGAGATGAAGAATGGTTGTGCAGAGAAGACAATGACGTGCCCAGGTGATCTTATAGCGCAGTAGCAGCTGCAGGACTGCTGGTGCAGTAGAGGTGGCTGACATGTGGGCCCTACAAGGTGTGGGACACACATGTCAGCCACCTCTACTGCACGTGCACTACTGCAAGGGATGAGCACCCGTAGCAGTCTGGCTGTTCGTCTCTCGACGCGCGCAATAGTGGTGATGGGACGCGGAGCGGTTCCAATTTAATTCAAAGATGCGCATGCGCTGCACGCGTTTAAGGTGCCTCGGTAACTAGCGCGCACGTAAGCTCAGTGCGTCCGGTCGCATCAGCCGCCTGTACAAATGGCTACGGCTTCAAGGACCAAACCTTATGCGGCAAACAGCAACATATATACTTCCTCTGCCCCAACTCAACTCTATTTTCATTTTGGTCAAACTTACCTTTGACCAATGATTTATATGGAATTTATTAACTTCAATAACATGTATAGTACTAGATTGTATATTATGGAAATATTTTCATGGTGGATCTAAAAGTACAATTCTTGTGTTTTTAAAATAGATCAAAATTACGTAAATCATTGGTCAAAGATAGATTTGACGAAACCTAATGATTTTTTGGATAAGGAATTAAAAAGCACAGAAATAGGAAAAACATAGGAATTGAAATTGTATGTTTTTGCAATCCTATAGGAATTGAAACTATAGGAATTGAGATGAGAAGCCCCTTGCAGCAGTATAGAAAAAACAAAAGAACCAGCAACATGAGCCAGGAAAGAAAAAAGAGGTCCAAGATCATGTTATGTTTCCTACAATATTTAGCAAAGGAATCCATTCCTATAGAAAATGCCCTTTGTTTTTCCTGTGAGCCAAATGGTCATGTAGGAATAAATCCTTTACAAATCCTATCCTTCAAAATTCCTTTGCCATTCCTTCAATCCAAAGGGAGCCTAAAAATAGAGTTGACATGGGACGCACGACGGAGGTTATGGTGCACCGGCACACCCGGACCGTACGTTTACCCGGCCAACCGTGTAGCTTCATTTTATATTTTATTACCTAGGCTTAAAAGATTCCTTATCGTCCTTGTTTGCTCTATTTTCTCTTCCCTAGGCTTAAAAGTTTTATATTTTACAATATTTTTACATATGTAATATGCACATAGGATATATCACTTGATAGTTTTGCAAAAAAAAACATGGAGGAGAAATATGTATATCCCATGCAACTACGTAAATCCACCCGAATTAATTAGCTAGTTAATTTTTAAGATGATAAAAAATTATTATCTTTTTCTATGTGAGGTGCCCGGGGTGCATGATGTGGCATAATAGCTTATGTGGCATGCCACGGTTGTGTGAAGTCGAGGGACTAAATAATTGATCCATTTGAAAGTTCAAGGACCAAAGACTAATGTTTGGGAGCATACAGTATTTCAATACTAAAGTTTTGGGTACCACAGTTTTTAAAATGACATAGCAATACCAAAGTATTTCGATACCACAGTTTTGTAGTACCACGGTACGGTTTTGCAATACATAGGACTGTTTGGAGGCAAAGTAGCAAGCATGAAGAGCAAGCAAGAAGAGAAAACTTTGGTTCGGACCAAAGTATTTTATACCACAAAAATACCGTAGTATAGAAAAAACCGTGGTTTCAAATAAATAGTTTTTGAGTCGGTTGCCAAACACCATTCTGTGAAAAATACCATAGTAATCTCAAATACCACGGTATTGCTCTAAAATTCCACAAATACCGTGTTCCCAAACATAAGCTGAGTTTTGATTGAAAGTTTGAGGATGAAGTTGAGCTTGCGAGCTTGATGAGCAACGTCATTGTTTTGAGCAGTGATTAGTTTATCGCATCATCAAATATGGAGTAATTTTTTAGATCATTTGGGGCCGAAAAATTAGTTAACATGCTATATATGAGGAGAAAGATTAGGATATGCTACCTTTTGCTTGTGTTGAATAACCCTGCGTTGTGGACAACATATTCGACGCTTCATTCTAGTCGCCAGGATCATTCTGCCCCAAGTCATCTGGGGCAGCAGGCGGAGGAACTTGATCATCGGGATAAGGAACAGGCAAGAAATCATTGGTCAAAGGTATGTTTGACCAAAGCTAAAAATAGAGTTGAGTTGGGATGGAGGGAGGAGTACTTTTTACAGACCGTTTTGTAGGCCCCGCTGCGGGCGATCTCCTGCCTCCTGACAACTCCAGCGTCTAAAGCAGCGTACAGCTGCACTTTAGAAGCCAAAACTCTAGTGCTCGTCTTTTGTTTAGCCCAGTTTGCATCAAAGGAAACTCACGGGAAAGTTTAAAGGAATGGAATCCTTCGGAAGGGAAAGACATTCATACGAGTTTCATAAGTAGCATTCCAAACGGTGCACTTTAGAAGCCATAACCATCACTGCGTGCGTCTGCACGCATCTCATCATCTTCTCCACGTGTACTAATATAGACACACCATCCTGTTCTCTGCAACACACACAAGCCATCCTCTTCTCCGCGCGTACTCTTCCAGTCTTCCTCTTTGTCACCGTCGTGCGTGTCCTCATTGGTTCCCTTCAAAGCCCATGGAGTTCCCCTTGCCGCATGATATTGCGGTCCTGATCGCGGGGTGGGTCGCCGCAACCTCCCCGCAGCCCATGGACGACCTCTCCAGTCTGCGCGCCACCTGCAAGGAGTGTTGCCGGTGTCGGCATGAAGCCTTGAAGAGTGTCGATGGTGTCATCTGGAGGTTCCTAGGCAGGCCTCGTCCGGAAGCGCTGCTGGTGGCGGTGCCCAACATTGATGATGACGCTTGGGGCTGCACAACAGGGGGGAACCAGGGAACTGCACGCTGTGGCATGCAAGGTATGTGGGAGGAGTGGAGAGTCTTCTGTACTGTGATTTGTAGGATTAATCACGAGCATGACCGGTTCTGCCGTCAGGTGTTATACTATATGGGTTATATTCCCTATATTCCCTTTTGTATGCACTGCTAGTTCTCCCAATGCCAATTAAAAGAGAACAAAGGGAGTATATAAAATAGACTTGTACTATGTGTTTCCTCTATGCCCGCTTGTCTCTAATGAATGTTGCACTTGTTGTGTTTCCCCTATGCGCGCTTGTCTTTTGTTTAGCCCCCTTTGCATCAAAGGAAACTCACAAGACAGTTTAAAGAAATGGATTCTTCTGGAAATGAAATACATTCAATCATACAATAGCTTGGAACAAAGGAAACCAGTGTTCCCTTCCGAAGGAAATACATTCGACGTGGGAAGTTGCTCAGACTAAAGCATCTCTCTCAAGTTTATTTCTTAACTCGTGCTACATGCCAATCCCGTGGTGATGTGCACCGTAAGTAACTAGTACATGCATTCTTGCCTTATCATGGATGTACACTGCTATCTGGTCCATAAATTCATTGGAGTTGCGGACCACCAACTTCTGCGATCATCAGCTGCGGACAAAACCAACGGGGGTTGATGGAGTAGTTTGCCATTAATGAGCGACGAGCCGCAAAGAAACAAATCTGCCTGAGAGGAACAAAGGGTGTAGTACTACTTTAGTATTTGGAGGTTGTGGTTTCTTGGGAGTTTTAGGAGTATTAGATGGGGGTCGCGCACAGTGATGGTTCGGCTTCCGGCGGTGGCGGATTCCACATCCTCTCCAGTACTGCAGGTGCATTAAGGGTGGCTGACATGTGAACCCACAGCCTATAGGATCCACGCCTCTCGCATGCACCGATGGGACGCGCGAAGTAATGGAACCGCTATATTTTCAACATCAGCACCAGAATAATATCCTGTCATCAATATAGATAACATACCATATGTTTGACTGTAATCTGTGCCCAACATTTCCTATTTTGTAGTACTACCTATCTTTTTCTAACATTTTTCTCAGCCTTTCTTTTCTTTTCTCTCTGTTCATTGTCTCCACTTTTCATTCCAGTCGTCGATAATTGGCAGCACAGCTGTTACATAATCCCCAATAAAACATAATAAACTAATCGACACATCTATCCCGCAACACTTCCCTTGAAGCAGTGGTAATAACTTACGGTCGCGTATAGGAGTAGTGGTAATGATTACACTGCGTATAGGGACATAGGGCTAGTGGTACGTTGGAGTTCTACCTATATTTTTTCTAATATTTTTTTCGTCCTTTCTTTTCTTTTCTCTCTGTTGTCTCCACTTTTCTTTCCAGTTGTCGCTACCTGTTAGTACTTTACAGACCGCTTTGCAGGCCCCGCTACGGGCAATCTCCTGGCACCTCCAGCGGCTAAAGTATCGTACCGGCCACTTTAGAGGCCACCGACGGTGTGGAGGGTCGTTCAATAATAGAGAATACGGATAGAACAGATAGTTCACTAAACAGCAGATAGAATACAAAATAACAGATAGAACAGATGAACAACATTGAGTTCATTATCATAAAACATTACTCCCTCCTTCCTATATTACTTGTCGTTAGAACAAGTATTTTAGTTCATATTTGAACTAGGAAAATTGTCCTAACTATTAAAGACAAGTAATATGGGAAGGAGGAAATACAAAACATGAAAAATAGCATCACGGAACAAGAAAAATAAAACATTTCAAAAACAAGAGGAGAAAAACATCACGACTGGATTAATTAGTGTCAAAAGATTTCCTATTTTAAAGTTGGGTTCAACTAGAATTTAATCAGATGTTTGGTGCAATCGTGTAATCAACCATCTTCAACTGTTAGATCGATCTACATTACGGTCTTTGTAACTTTTTATTTATCCCCCTCCACCAGGTGGAGGGTGGAGGGGTGGTGGTGGTGGAAGTGGTTAAATGGAATGATGTAATAACCGTAAGATGTATAGATCCAACGGATGAAAATCTTTGATTACACGATTACACCAAAACTTTAATTGCATGTAGGGATTTCAACGAGTCAAACTCGAGCGAGTTTGTTTCTATCATATATAAAATTTGTGTCCCATAGAACATTTTTAAAAGAATTATATAGTTTAGTTAATCATACGTACATTTTATAGATGACAACAACAAATGAGCTTACTCGAACTTTTTGAGCTTGAGCTCATCAAGCTGGCAATACTCAACTTCATCCTCAAACTTTCAATCAAAACTAAGTTTGGTCTTTGAACTGTGAAATGGGTAAATTATTTTAGTCCATCAACTTCAAAAAGCCGTTTCACTTTCATCCTTAGTCTAAATTGGACATCCACATTGGCATGCCACATAAGCTATTATGCCATGTACATCAACTACCCGGGCCACCTCACTTAGAAAAAAATAATAATTTTTTATCATCTTCAAAAAATAACTAGCTAATTAATTGGGGTGGATTTATGTATTTGCATGGGTTATACATATTTCTTCTCCATTTTTTTGCAAAACCATCAATCGTGCAATATAAAACATTTAATCCTAGGGAAGAGCAAACAGAGACGAAGAGCAAACTTTTAATCCTAGGGAATAAAATATAAAACGAAGCTACACGGCTGGCGGGGTAAAGGCGTACAGTCCGGGCCGGTATGCCGTTGCACCTTAACCCCCGTCGTGCGTCACCGGTGCTTGTTGGGAAGACCCTTGCAAGCAGACCATGATCGCCTGACGTATAGTGAATTTTACTACATCATATTTTCAGGAGTCTTTTTAAATATGGTATTTTCTCATTAAATATTGCAGTTGATCTATACGACACTTCATGCTCTAGGCAAAGAGGAAAAAGATTGTACTTCATGCTGATGCAAACAATAGGCAATTAAAATAAAAACTCTTGAGTTCTTGTCAAGTTTACAAAATAAAAGCATCGGAACCCTCCCTAATGTCCTCGATAGTTAATTTGTTTTTAATCTTGTTAATTTGTTATAGAAGTTCGTTTTATTTAGATATTTGAAGTATGCATCATTATATGCACGTAAACTGTTTCTCATGTTGAAGCAAGCAGACAAGAGTTTATGAAACAATTTGAATGACCCCTTAGTTGGATACCTGGGAAGTACAACCGTCAGATCAAAACAAATGGTGGATGCAATCTTTACTGCACGCATGCAGTAAAATGTCGCTACGTCAAGCGATCCTGGTCCATACAAGTATGCTCTGATTCCTGTCCTCCAACTCCATCTAGGCTTCCTATGACGCAGGCGGTTCACCACCAGACTATAGAAAGGATAAGCACGCACACATGTAACAGTCATTGTTGACTGCGTTGGCAATGCCTCCTCCCATGCGTACTCCCGCTGACGTGTCATTATCTTATTTATTATCAAGGTATGGTAGTTAGACTAAGAATTAATAAAGGGACCAATAATATTTTGACACATCAGTGGGAGGACGCATTGAAGGACAGAACGGGAGGCCCCCACAATTAATTTTTCATCAAGAAACTTGCATGCCGCTCATCACCGGCTTTGCTGGTTTGTCTAGTGGTGAACCACATGCGTCATTGGAAACCTAGATGGAGTTGGAGGACAAGAATCAGAACATACCTGCAGGGGTCTTCCAACCACCACCGGAGACGCACGACGGGGGTTAAGGTACACCGGCACACCCGGACCGTACATGTGCCAGTGAATATGGAACTCAACAGTCTCACGGTTATGGATAGGAAAAAGGAAGAAGAAAAAGGATGGCGCACGTTTTGATCCATGAACCGTGAGACTGCAGACTTCCATTTTAATTGGTCAGTTCCCAATTCCGCTGAGTCATTGTTGTTGTAAGTGGTGTTTGGTTGAGACAATGCAACTTGTGGTCATAACGATAAGAATTAAAAAAGTGGAGTATATCAGATTCAAAAATCTTCATTACGTTAGGTCGTATGATGGCCGGACACTCTCCAATCCACTTAGATTAAAGTGGATCCACTCGTACCCAAATGAGGAAAAAAATTTATGGTATCGTATGCATATCCAAGGTTGTGTATACCGTTCTAGATTTGTGACATGTGTCCACATGAATGGACGGATGAAGCAGTTGCATGACATGTGTCCACGTTAATGAACGAGTTCGTAGATGGCCGGACATGATAGAGATAACGCCAGGATTAATTCCAGGAATCGTATCCTCGTCACTTGCAATCTCTGCACCACCTGGGCCCAGGTTGTGCACTGGTCACCTGACATATTCCCTACGTCTGCTCCAGCGCGCGATGTTTGTAACGAATTTCTGCGAGCAATTTTGACAAGCTGTGATCGATTTGTCTCACCTCGGAAACTTGAGCTCGTTGCAACGAGAATATAAAGCAACGCGCGTTATTGGCGTTACACATCCGATTGAAAAAAAGATGTCGTACAAGACTCTGTCGCATTCCATTGGATGTTGTCCGCTCGCCCGGTTGAAATTGAACAGGACGTGTATGAGGCGTGTACAGGGCGGATGTTTTTATATAAGTCATGGGCTCTTTCCGTCTCAAATTAAAAAATTGCCAGTGAAGCCGATGGGACACGTTGAGCCGTTGCGATAACCGAGAGGGATGCAAACCGCGGTTTTTTATAAGAATAATTGCAAGAGCCAGACGCGTTTTTTATAAGCATAATTTTTCCCAGCATACGCTGGGCCCTTTGCGTGTCAAATTAAAAATTTCTCCTTTTATTGAGAAACATCTCCTTTAACGAAGCCAAATTTTCCCATTTAACCCACTTCGTGCGTGAATCGAATTGTGTGACCATCCACACTGGGGGCCTCTAGAGTGGAGACAATGAACTCCAGAAAAGAAAAGAAAAGTTGAGACACTGAACTCCAGAAAATAAAAGAAAAGAAAGGAAGAAAAAAATGTTAGAAAAAAATAGTTACTACATACGAGATTTAAGGTGAAAGAGCCCGGAGAACGAAACTGTAAAACAGGAAATCGATTGACGCAGATTAATCCAAGTCATGATGTTGTGCTTCTGTTCTTGTATTTTTGATGTTATTTCTTTTCACTTGTCTGCGATGTTATTACTGCAAGGACTAGAACATGCCAGTAGTTTTACCACTAGCCCTATGACCCTATACGCGGTGTCATCATTACCACTACTACTATACATGGTGGTTCCATATGGTGTCACCTCTAACTACCACTACTCATGTTGTGGTAGAAAAAATTTTTGGATACGGTATGCACTGGATAGCAAGTGCATACCGTTCTCGGATGGTGCCACATACTTCGTTCGTGTCTTCAATCGGCGTTCCCTGATCATGGCACTATCTATACGACTATACCACTGACCCCGACTTACCACTGGCCCAATGCCCCTATACGTGGTGTAATCATTACCAATACTCCTATACGCGGCCAAAAGTTGCTACCGCTGCTTGAAGGGAAGTGCTGTGGACTAGATTTTTCAATTAGTTTATTTTTGGTTTATTGGGGATTATGTAACAGTAGTTTTGTCGATTAGTTTGTTGCCTAGAATGGTAAGTTGAACACTACTGGTCCCAGCAGTCTCACGGTTATGGGTAGAAAAAAAGAAGAAGAAAAAGGATGGTGCATGTTTCGATCCATGAACCGTGAGACTACTGAATTCCATTTTAATTGGCCAGTTCCCGATTCCGCGGAGTCATTGTTGTTGTACGTGGTGTTTGGTTGAGACAATCCAACTTGTGGTCATAACGATAAGAACTAAAAAAGAGGAGTATATCAGATTCAAAAATCTTCATTACGCCAGGTCGTATGATGGTCGGGCGCTCTCCAATCCACTCCTACCCAAACGAGGTCGTATGATGGCCGAACATGACAGGGATAATGCCAGTATTAATTCCAGGAATCGTATCCTCGTCAGTTGCAATCTATGCGCCACCTGGGCCCAGGTTGTGCACTGGTCACCTGGCATATTCCCTACGTCCGCCCCCGCGCGCGGTGTCCGTAACGAATTCGTGCGAGCGATTTTGACAAGGTGTGAACGATTTGTCTCGCCTTGGAAAGTTGAGCTCGTTGCAACAGGAGTGTAAGGCAATGCGCGCTATTGGTGTTACACATCCGATTGAAAAAAGATGTCGTACAAGATTCTGCCGCGTTCATTCGACATCGTCTGCTCGCCCGGTCGAATTCGAACAGAACGTGGAGGAGGCGTGTACGGGGCAGATGTTTTTTATATAAGCCATGGGCCCTTTCCGTGTCAAATTAAAAATTTGTCCTTTTATCGAAAACTCTAGAAAATAAATGAAAAGAAAAGTTGAGACAATAAACTCCAGAAAAGAAAAGAAAATAAAGGAAGACAAAAATGTTAGAAAAAATAGGTACTATGTACGAGATTTAAGGTGAAAGAGACTGGAGAATGAAACTCTAAATCAGGAAATCGATTGAAGAAGATTAATCCAAGTCGTGATGTTGTGCTTCTATTCTTGATTTTTTGATGTTTTTTCTGCCAAAATCTGAACAGTTGCGATGTTATTATTGCAAGGACTGGAACAGTGGCGTATGCTTTATTTCGATCGAAATACCACCCCCATTGCTACATTAACTTATTGAGTTTACAAATTGGCAGAGCCAGATGCGCATCCGTAAATGGGCTCACGCATCATGGGGACAAACACCAAGCGTCCCAGCGCAGTTTTGGCCCAGGAATACAAAGTGACTCAGCGCAGTTTCATCCCACGAATAACAAGCGGCCCAACGCAGTGTTCGGCCTACTCCAATAGCTTCATGTACGCTTTGTCCTGGCTACCTCCCCGCCGAACTCTTCGATCCACAACGGCCCAACTCCCGATTGCACGAAACGCGCCTGGAGGAGCATCCGCCGGCTGCCACGCTCTTGGAGGAGCATCAGTCAGCCGCCACTCTCTTGGAAGATCATCCGCCGTCCACCAGCGTGGAGGAGCATCCGCTGTCCACCAGCGTGGAGGAGCATCCGCCGGCCGCCGCACGTGGAGGAGCAACAATGCTATAGGTACAATTGCTCACATAATGTTATTGTAGTTCAATCCTCTTACGAATACGCTGATTCAATTGTAGGAAGTGATGTCAGAAGATAAGACATGGATGGGAAAAGACAGGCGTACGAAGGAGTGGCAGGATGGAATGAAGTCATTTTTAAATTTAGCATTCCAGGGCACTCGTGAAGAAGAAACTAAGCCTTGTCCTTTCACGAAATGTCGTAATATTTGCCACGGGACACGCAAGAAAGGTCATCTTCACTTGCTTCGTAATGGGATGTCATTTGATTATAGTTGTTGGGTACACCATGGAGAAAAACGAGTTGAGAAAAATATTGCTAAGCAATCAGCAAATAATGAGGAGATAATTTCTGATGATGCTGCTATGGAAAATATGTTGTCCACTCTACTTAGAGGAACTGATCATGGTGGCACTTCAGCAGATGTTGATGATCCAGAAAATGCAATAAACTAGCAGGAGCCATCTGGGTGTGCAAATTCATTCTATGACTTATTATATGATGCGAAAAAGGAGTTGTATCCACGTTGCGAGAAGATGACCCAATTATCCTTCATTGTCAGGTTGTACCAGATAAAGTGTTTAACTGGTTTTAGAAAAAAAGCGTGTGAGTTGATCCTTGAACTATTCTCATATGTGCTTTTAGAGGGCCATTGCATTCCTAATACACTTGATAAAGTTCAAAAGGTTGTTCATGACCTTGGGCTGAGCTACAAAAAGATCGATGCATGTGTTAATGACTGTGTGTTATTCCGGAATGACTATTCTCTGTTGGATCGATGCCAAAAATGTGGTGAATTAAGATGGAAAAAATAGTACTGGTGGGGATGCAAGAGAGTCTTTACCTTGTGGAAAATCCAAGAATCTTGTAGCACGCCAGATTCTATGATACATCCCTCTTATTCCCCGTTTTCAAAGGTTTTATATGGCAGAATGAACGGCATCAAACATGTGCTGGTACAAAGAAGAATGAATTGATGATGGAATATTACGCCATCCTGCATATTCGAAAGCATGGAAGCATTTTGATAGCATTCATCCAAATTTCTCATCTGATCCTCGCAACATAAGACTTGGGCTAGCATCTGATGGTTTCAATCCTTTTAGAGTAATGAATGTTTCTTACAATACACGACATGTGATTCTGATCCCTTATAATCTACCACCTTGGTTGTGTATGAAGCAGCCTTATTGGTTGATGTTAATGATAGTTCCTGGGCCAAAGTTACCTGGAAACAACATTGATGTGTATCTGCAGCCTTTGATTGATGAGCTACTGAAATTATGGTCTAATGGTATTGAAACATAGGACAGTTCAAAGAAAGAGACATTTCCCGTGCGAGCTTCTATATTGTGGACAATTAATGATTTTCTAGCATATGCAATGCTATGTGGATGGAGCACAAAAGGTAGGCTAGCATGTCCATACTGCCATGTAAACACTGATGCCTTTTGGTTGAAACATGGAAGAAAGTATTGCTAAATGGGTCATTTTCGTTTCCTAGCTCAGGATCACCGGTGGCGTCGGGACAAAGCTTCTTTCAACAACAAGATAGAGAATAGAGAGGCTCCAATATCACTCTCTGGTCACGAAGTACTCCAACAATACAAGACTTTTGGTCAAGTGAGTTTTGGACAGACGAATAATAAGAGAAAGCGCACTGAGGAAGATAGGCGGCATAGTTGGAAGAAGAAAAGTATATTTTTTCAGCTCCCGTATTGGAAGACATTGCTAATAAGGCATAACTTGGATGTCATGCACATTGAGAAAAAACATTTGTGATAGCATATTGGGGACATTGCTTAATATGGATGGTAAAACAAAAGATAGTCTACAAGCTCGTTTTGATATGCAGGAAATGGGTATACGACCAAAACAACATCCGGTGGGTATGAAAGGGAAGTATGATTGCCCATCAGCATCATATACTTTGAAAAAAGATTAGAAGACCACCTTGTGCAAGTTTTTGGCGGATGTGAAGATGCCCGATGGTTATGCCTCAAACATCAAGAGATGTGTGGACATAGCAGCACATAAGGTATCAAGTCTAAAAACTCATGACTGCCATATTATATTTTAGAAGCTCCTTCCTATTGCAATACATGACATATTGCCTGAAAAGGTTGTTGAACCTTTAATTGAGTTTAGCAGATTCTTTTCTGGAATTTGTTCTAAAGAATTGGCGGAACCAGATTTGGATAAGATGATTGAACAATTTCCTGAAACAATTTGTAAGACTGAGATGTTTCTTCCTCCCGCTTTCTTTGATATCATGGTACATCTTCCAATCAATCTTGTCGAAGAAGCTAGCTTGAGTGGACTTGTTTCTTACAGATGGATGTATCCAATTGAGAGGTACCTTGGTACATTGGAGAGGTATGTACGTAACAGAGCTCACGCGGAGGGTTCTATAGCTGAGGGATATATTATGGAAGAGTGTATGGCTTTTTGTAGTCAGTTTTTGGATAACATCAGCACCAAGCTTAATAGGCCAGAACTTCATGAAGCTGCAGCTAGGAATGAACCTTCTCTTGAGTCTAATCTATTTACAGAAGTTGATAATTCTAAAAAGGGTTTAAATGGGGCCAACTTACTATGGTGGAACTACATAACATCAGGCATTATATTATTTCAAATGTTGAAGAGGCCGCTCCATGAATCAACTACGTATAACTCAGATGTTCTATACTATATTAGATCATCCGTATTCTAGATGGCTAATTTGATTTTGTACACTTTTCAGTGAGCATTTTGAAGAGTTGAAAAATAATCATTCTCGTGATGTTGAAAAAGGCCATAAAGATGAGTTTGTTCATTGGTTTCAGAAATGAGTAAGTACATGCAAGTTTTTACTTTGATGAAATATTGAACAAAAATGTGTTCTGGTATTGGTTTATCGATGACCCCTTTTATACTAATTAATGTGTACAGATTACGACATTACATAAAGAAGCAAAGTAACCGATTATTTGTATGCATTATCTAGAGGACCTGATCGTCGGGCACATTTTTTTAGTCGATCATTCATAAATGGCTTCTTCTTTCGAACAGCAGAGGTGGAAAAAGATTTACGAACGCAAAACAGTGGTGTTGTTGTTTGGGATGGTGATCATGAGTGGTATGGAGTAATCAAGAAAATGATTTATGTTGATTTTGAAAAAAATCAAGAGGTTCTGTTATTTGAATGTGATTGGTTTGATCAGCCTCATTCAGGTCAGAGCCAAAGCTGAGGCTACAAAATGGATCGATACAGAATGATAGATGTTGACACTACTCTTTCTCAATTTAAGTATGAGTCTTACATTCTAGCCACCCAAGCAGAACAAGTTTTTACGTTCGAAGTGTGAAGCAACCTAAATGGGCTACAGTTGTTAAAACGGAGCCACAAAACCTTTTTGCCATGCCCTCTGGAGACAGTGAAAATAATGTCACTGAGACGATGGAGGCTGAGATATTTGAGGGAGCAACTGGTGATGCTTCCGCTATTCAAATGAGAACATATGATTAGTCCAGGACACATAGAGTTCCATCAAAAAATGAAGATGACAACGACGACGACAATGATACATATATCAATGATGGTATTGTACCTCCAATATTGGGGGGGGGGGGCAGCGAAGATGATGATTTTTTTATATAAGTACTTTGTGAGCTACCTGTACGTGAACTATTTGATTTTTTTTTGAAAAGATAGAACCCGCTATTCTATTTAGCAGCAAGCTTAGAAGCAAGCCGATATTGAATCGTGGTGAATCGTGGTAAAAATTCCTAATGCAACGATTGTGTTCCGTGATGATAGATCCTAACACCACGAACTGGTGAATCATTGCAAAAGTTCGTAATGCAACGATCGTGTTCCATGGAAATAGATCCTAACGCAACGAACTGGTGAATCGTGGAAAAAAGTTCGTAATGCAATGATTGTGTTCCGTGGCGATAGATCCTAATGCCACGAACTGGTAATTTGTGGCAACAGATCCTAATGCAACGATCATGTTCCATAGCGATAGATGCTAACGCCACAAACTGGTGAATCGTGGCAAAAGTTCCTAATGCAACGATTGTGTTCCGTGGCGATAGATCCTAACACCACGAATTTGTAATTCATGGCAAAATCTCCTAATGCAATGATTTTGTTCCGTGGTGATTTATCCTAACGCCACGAACGTGTAATTCGTGGCAAAAGATCCTAATGCAAAGATCGTGTTCTGTGGCGATAGATACTATTGCCACAAACTTGTGGTTCGTGGCAAAAGTTCCTACGGCAAGTATTTTGTTCCATGGCACTAGATCCTAATGCCACGAACTTGTAATTCGTGGCAAAAGTTCCTAATGCAATGATTCTGTTCCGTGGCGATAGATCCTAACGCCACGAATTGGTAATTCGTGGCAACAGATCCTAATGCAACGATTGTGTTCCATGGCGATAGATGCTAACACCACGAACTGGTGAATTGTGGCAAAAGTTCCTAATGCAACGATCATGTTCTGTTGCGATAGATGCTAACGCCACGAACTGGTGAATCGTGGCAAAAGTTCCTAATGCAATGATCGTGTTCCATGGCGATAGATGCTAATGCCATGAACTGGTGAATCGTGGCAACAGATTCATGGCGATAGATCCTAATGCCACGAAATAGGGAATCATGGCAACAGATCCTAATGCAACAATCGTATTCCGTGGCGATATATGCTAATGCAAAAAACTAGTGAATCGTGGCAAAAGATTCGTTGTGATAGATCCTAATGCAATGACCTAGTCAATCGTGGCAACAAATCCTAATCCAACAATCATATTCCATGGCGATGGATGCTAATGCCACGAACTAGTGAATTGTAGCAAAAGACCAAGCTTATTGCAACGATTTAGTATTCGTTGCAATACAATCGTTGCATCAGGGCGGAATCCTTGTAGTGTATTTAGTTCATTTCTAACCTCGCAAAAATGTTTTTCATCTAAGGGATTAGTGAATATGTCGGCTAATTATTTCTCAGTTCTAACATGTGAAATTACTATGTCTCCTTTTAGTGCGTGGTCTCATAGGAAGTGATGGCGAATATCTATGTGTTTAGTTCGAGGGTGCTCTACAGGGCTTTGTGCAATTTTTATGGCACTTCCATTGTCACATAGGAGTGGAATACAGTTCACATTGTAACCGTAATCCCTTAAAGTTAGTCGCATCCATAAGAGTTGTGCACAACAACTACCGGCTGCGACATACTCCACTTTGGCTGTGGAAAGGGCAATGGAAATTTGTTTCTTTGAGGACCATGATACTAAGGATCTACCGAGGAATTGGCAGGTTTCCGATGATCTTTTTTAATCGACTTTGCAACCTGCATAGTTGGCATCAGAATATCCTTTAAGGATGAACTTAGAGCCTTTAGGATACCAAAGGCCTAGGTTAGGTGTGTGAACTAGGTATCTTAAGATTCCTTTTACTGCAATTAAATGACAATCTTGAGGTGCAGCTTGCAACCTTGCACACATACAAACACTTAACTGATTTCAGACCTAGGTGCACATAAATAAAGCAATGAACCTACCATAGAATGGTATACCTTTTGATTCACGTCTGGACAGTCTTCATTGAGGTTGAGATGCCCATTAGTTGGCATGGAAGTCTTGATGTGCTTGGCTTTGTTCATATTGAACTTTTTGAGGATGTCCTGTGTATACTTAGTTTGGTAAATAAATGATCCTTCTTTTGAGTTGCTTCACTTGGAATCCTAAAAAGAACTTCAATTCACCCATCATAGACATCTCGAACCTATCTGTCATAATCTTACTGAATTTTTCACAAGAGGATTCATTAGTAGACCCAAAAATGATATCATAAACATAAATTTGACAAATGAATAGATGACCATCAAAATGTTTAGTAATAGTGTATAATCAGACTTTCCTATTTTAAAACCATCTTGAGTGAGGAAGTCTATAAGGCAGTCATGCCAAGCTCTAGAAGCTTGTTTCAGACCATAGAGAGCCTTACGCAGTTTGTACACATGTTTAAGGTGATCTTGGTCTTCAAAGCCTGGTGGTTGCTCCACGTACACCTCCTCCTTGACGAGACCGCTTAGAAATGCACATTTAACATCGATTTGATAGAGCTCAAAATTATGGTAAGAAGCATAGGCTAATAAATTTTGAATGGACTCAAGTCTATCTATGGGAGCAAAGGTTTCATCGAAATCCAAACCTTCGACTTGTGAGTAACCTTTTGCCACAAGTTTTGCTTTGTTCCTCGTCACCACTTCGTGTTCATCTTGATTGTTTCGAAAGACCCATTTGATGCATACAATGTTTGCTTTTGGTATTTCCACAAGCTCCCACACTTTGTTTCTTTTAAAGTTGTTCAACTCCTCTTGCATGGCCATCATCCAATTCGGGTCTCGTAGTGCTTCATCAACCCTATAAGGTTCCAAAGATGAAACAAAAGAGTAGTGTTCATAGAAATTAGCAATACGAGATCTAGTAGTCACTCCCTTTGCTATATCCCCAATGATGTTGTCGACGGGATGATCTCTTTGTACACTTTGATGTACTCTTGGCTGAGGTACTTGTGATGTTATTTCCTCTTCATTTTTATCATTTTTGTTGTCTCCCCCTAGATCATCGCCTCCATGATTATGTTGAGCATCTTGATCTTGTTGAGGTGGATCTTGTGTAAAAGCTCCCCCCTGATCATTGCTCTCAGGTTGAGCTGCATCTTGAGGACTTGAGACTTGTGATGCTCTTGTGGTCGAATATCACCAAGGTCCATTCTCCTCAACGCTTGACATGGGGTATCTTCTTGATCTAGGACACACTTATCAACTTGCTCCACTTGGAAACCATTTTTTTCATCGAACACTACATGACATGCCACTTCAACAATGCTAGAGACTTTGCTGAAGACACGATAAGTGTAGGCGTTCGAATCGTAACCGGCAATAACCCTTCATCAAATTTTGAAGCCTACTTTGAAGTCCTTGGCTTCT
Organism: Tuctoria greenei; assembly: GCA_036927565.1. Taxonomy (NCBI): domain Eukaryota; kingdom Viridiplantae; phylum Streptophyta; class Magnoliopsida; order Poales; family Poaceae; genus Tuctoria; species Tuctoria greenei. The sequence goes on along the minus strand of JAYESD010000003.1, from coordinate 198,256,462 downwards.
TGTTTGAAATGTAACATTTACTACCAAACACTCTAAAATATGAAATAGGAGCTCATATGGTGTCTTCTTTAGGAGCCGATGTAGATATAAACGGTTTGTGGCGTGACAAATGGTGTTCACGGCTTTCGCCCAAAACCGGTCCGAAGTCTTCTATTCGTCTAGCGTTGTTATTGCCTTCTCAATGAGTGTTCAGTTCTTTCTCTCAGCCACCCCATTTTTTTAGGGGAGTAAGGCACCGAGAACTCGTTCTTTATTCCTTCTTCATCTAGGCATTCCTCAACTTGAGTATTCTTGAACTCCATTTCATTATCACTTCTTATGTTCTTGACCATGGAGGAGAATTCATTCTATGCTCTCTTAAAGAAGTTCTTGAGGATGCTTTGAGTTTCTGATTTATCATACGAGAAGAACACCCAGGTAAATCTAGAGAAATCATCAACTATTACCAAACCGTATTTGTTACCCCTAATGCTTATATAAGCAATTGGACCAAAAAGATCCTTGTGAAGAAGTTCCAGCTGTCTTAATGTAGTTGTGACATTCTTTGTAGGATGTGGTGCTCCAACCTACTTCTCGGCCCGGCATGAGCTACATGGTCTATCTTTCTCAAACACAACGTCTTTTAAGCGTCATGTTTAACCACCTTATAGAAGTTATTGCATATTTCTCATACCAATATGGGATAGCCATATACGCCACAACCATCCCATGTTAGTTTTTGCAATTAAGCATGTGTCGAGTTTTGCTTTATCTTTATTCAAGTCAACAAGATAAAGCTTTCCCTTCAACATACCCTTGAATGCAATCGAGTTCACTTCTTCTAAAAACAATCACACCCTCATTAGTAAACAAGTAGTTATATCCTTTGTCACAGAGCTGAGATATCTACAAAAGATTATAATTCCAATAATCAACATGTAAAATATGGGAAAGAGTGTGTTGAGATGATATTGCAATTTTACCGGTACCAAGTACTTTTCTTTGGCTATTGTCTCGAAAGTAGATACCTTCACTTGGATCTGCATTTTGCTCATATTCCACGAACATTCTCCTTTCTATGGTCATATGATTGGTGTATCCACTATCTAGCACCTATTTTGATCCACTAGAGGAGTAAGCTTGCAAAATAGAATTATGCCTTGTTTTAGGTACCAAAGCTTGCTTGGGTCCTCTGAGGTTAGTTACAAGTGACTTTGGCACCGACACACAAGTTTAAGGTTCTTGTGGAGTGGCCCTGCATATTTTGCATAAACACGATGAAACTTATTTCTCATAAGAACAATGGATGCATCAAAAATATGAAATAATGTTTGTTGATCATGTTTAGATTAGTTCTCCTTAACAAAAGCAATATGATCCATATTATTATTTTGAACATTAGTGGATTGCTTTTTACCTCGTGTATACCCAAGACCCTCTTTGACATTAGGAGGTCTTGTGACCGTATATGCACTACGTGCATATTTGATTTTTTCCTTGTCAAAGATGCCGCTTTGGGATGGATGATTGACTTTGGAAATGTTGGATTCATTTCTCACATTAGTATTCAATTTAGCACAAGTACATGTTTTAATTGGTGTCGACTTGACTCTTGCGAGGATGAGCTCTTGGAGGAGGAAGTGCAACTTTTCTTGAGTGACTCAGCTCGCACTTCAAGAATCTTGTTAACTTTAGTCAAGATAGCAAGTTCATCCTTGATTGCAGCATGTGAGTCTTCTAGTTTTGAGTAGGTTTCCTTACTCAAGGCTAGTTCAAGCTCAGGTGTCTTGCTTCTTTCTTTTTCAAGCTCAAGAAGTTTTTCATCCTCATGATATTTCTTTCTTTCAAGAATGAGCATATCTTCTTGAAGGTTGACAAGCTCCTCCTTCTCAAAGATCTCATCACATAATAATTTCATTTTTCTTAAAGCAGTTTTACTTAAGCCTTTTAGCCTATCCTCATTTTCGCTAGCACTATCAAAATCATCAATGGAGGAATGTAAAGAGGATGGTTTAGATCTACCCATTTTCTTTCCCTCTCTAGAGATGAGGCAAGTGTGGTTGGAGTCATTCCGTCCTCCCATGTTTGGAAAGAGTTTAGACTTCATCATTGGCTTCTTGATGTCATTTGTTGCCATCTCCTCTTCATCTTTGGAGAAGGACTCGTCGTTTGAGTCCCACTCCTTGCCGATGTGTTCTTGGTGTACTTGATTTTTCTTCTTGAACATTTTCTTTTCCTATGGCTTTGATTCTTTCTTCTTTTTGTTGTCCACATATTGGCAATCAACCATGAAGTGTCTGTATTCACCATAGTTGTAGCAAGTACGCTGAGCTTTGGATTTCCCCTTCTCTTTACTGTTTCCTTCACTTGAGTTATTGCCTTTTCTTCTTCTCATCATGCGCTTGTATATTTTGATGGAGAGTACCATTTCTTCATAATCCATGTCAGTGCTCACGTCATCACTATCCTCTTCTTCATGTATCTCACGAGCTTTTTTTCCCTTGGGCTTGGATGTTGCCTTGAAGTCCACTTCCTTCTTCTTGGATAAAGTAAGCTCCGCATGATCTTTCACATATTAAGCTTCATTCTCCATCATCTCGTGATTCATAATCTTTCCAAGGACTTCATTGGGGGTCATTTTGTGGAATTTCGAGCTTTCTCTTATCACTTAGCATAGTGTCATATTGTGTGGCATGAATGCTCTTATCATCCTCTTGACAACCTCATGATCAGTCCACTTCTTGCTTCTGTAAGCACGGATCTTGTTAATGAGTGTCTTCATGAGGTTGTACATATCTTGAGGATTCTCACCATCCTCGATGGCAAATCTCCCCATTTCACACTTAAGCATCTCGATCTTCGCTTTGAGGATGGAGTGATTACCTTCATGTGTAGTCTTGGAAGCTTCCCATATATCTTTGGCAATTTCTAGTCCATCCACCTTGGTGAACCCTACTCGACTCAAAGATGAAGTAATCACTACAACGGCTTGTGCATTTTGATGAATCGCTTGTTCTTGCTACGAGATGAGATCTTCATCATTGTCCGGGATATCTGGACTTGTACATACTATGCGCCAAAGACTTGGTTTAGAGAGAGATAAGATGCATCTTCATATTGTATTTCCACATAGTATAATAAATTCCATCAAAGTTAGGGGGGTTTCCAAATGGAATAGAGAAATAATGCTTATGGTTATCAAGCTTCTCATAATTAAAATGATACCAGGAGTAGTCTTGATGACTACCCCCTTTTGGCTTTTCATCTCCTTCTCGCCCTTCTGGCTTAGAAGCTTCTTCCTCAGGAGTGCCTTCATCTAGCGCGCTTCCTCATCGTCGTGCTCATAGTCCTTAAGCACATCGAACACTTTAATCTCATGAGCATCTCTGTTGATTGGCATTTTTGAGATCTCATTTGTCTTGTCGTCGGCCATTAGTCTCTCCGAGCGGTGAGTCTCTTGATGGAGAACCTGGCTCTGATGCCAAACAAATGTGGCCTAGAGGGGGTGAACAGGCATTGAAACTTTTTCCTGTAGCATTTAGCAAAAATGTTAAATACCAGGAAGGCCGGACTAATCCATTGTAGGGTTCAGACTAGCCCGTTGTGCTCATTACACCTATGAAAACTTAACTGTTTTTGTGATTTTCTTCAAACGATAAAGCAGCAGAATAGTAAATCAACTTTGATGTAGCAAGTGTAGATAATAGATAAGATTCTTAAGAACCACATAATTAATGATTAATATGTGAATCATCAAGTTTTGCCCTAGATTTTTATAATGATGAGAAGTAAAAATCAAAAACACATGAGGCGAAGGATTTTTACTGAGGTTTGATCCCACAAAGAAGATCTACATCCGTGTTGAGGACCTCACACAAAGCCAGGTCTCAACCAACCTTTTACCTCGTCAAGTCACCATGAAGGCCGACTTGAGTTCCACTATCACAGAGGGTAATCACCGAGTCGATGGGGCAACCTCACAAGTTGAGGGCTCCCACAAGTTTAAAGCGAGAAAACAAATCGAATGCACTCAAAAAATGTACAAGAATTGCAAGAGTGTATAAGAGACCAAACCCCAAGAGCTCAAGAATGCGTAGACATCGCTCTCCCTTTCCCAAATCTTGATTCCCAAAAGATTAAAAATTTTTTTGGCTTTAGATGCGTGAAGAGGAGTGTTTTTGTGCTCTTGGGACATGTGACAGCACTAGGGTTATTGGTTGTCTGTTTAGGGGTCGTGGATCACTTATTTATAGTTATTTGGAAATGTTGCGTTAGAGATCCCGACGGCTGGACTAGTCCGCTATGGGGACCGGACTAGTTCGGTGTGCTGAGTGAATTGTGTGTGAAGTGGGGCAGAACACCATGATAGCCTAATTTTGTGAATTAGCAGACTAGTCAGTATGGACCGGACTAGTCCGTTGTGTGTCCAGTATGGAAATCAGACTAGTCCACATTAATCAGACTTGTGTAGTTCATTATGAAATTGTGAAGTGTTGACAGACTAGTCTGCATTTTGAGACTTGTCCGTTTGAGCACTAGTGAGTATATCAGACTAGTCTGGACATTATCGGACTTCTCTGTGCTTAAACAGTAAGGAATACGAACTAGTCCTCTAATTAACAAACATGTTCGGTGCTTCGTTGTGTTTCTCAATTTGTTGTTTTGCCTTACTCTCTATGCAAAGGATTGAGCTCTTGGGGTGTGTCTCTCACACACACCCTACACATTTAGAACTACTTCGCGCTTTCATTCTTCACATGGGAACTTTCCTTCTTATTTCTCATTTTTTACCTTTTTGTGCACCATTATTTTCATTCTTCGAAGACCTGCTTTCGTCTCAACAAATCTCATTAGGATCTTGCTTGTTTGTCATTTATCGTCCAAAACTCACAAGGGCTTGTCTAGATGCACTATCAAATCATCATTAGCAATCAAGGATTTTAGTCGATTAATTTTCGATTCTACTTATTCAGTTTTAATACCATTGTGAATGTGGCCTAGAGGGGGGAGGGTGAATAGGCCTTTTTGAAGTTTGTTGGAACCTGCAACACTTAACAACCAGTTTAAAACCAGAGATATCGGACTAGTCCAGTAAAGTGCGGACTAGTCCGGTGTGTACCGACTAGGTTGATTAAGTTTGAGCGATTAATTTGATTCTTCGATGTATGCAGCGGAAATATACAACCAAATGAAGTGCTGCAAGTTTATGGACTAGTGTATATTACAATTAAATCTTATATTCAATGATTCAACGTAAAGTGAGCAATAGTGATTGCAACCCTAGATTATTGATGAATAAGAGCGATGAACACAAAACAAGACACAAGGATTTATCCCGTGGTTCGGCTCCCACAGAGGCAACCTACGTCCATGTTGAGGAGTCCACAAAAGGACTGGGTCTTCTCCAACCCTACCCTCATCGGATCGCCACGAAGGCCAATCCTCTTTTACTTATCACAAAGGGGTGAATAACCGAATTCAAAGGGGGCCTTCTCACATGTTGAGGGCTCCCCTAGATTACAACACGAAATACCACAAAGAACACACTCAAAATATTACAATGAAATCACAGGAGTGTGTTAGAGAATCAAACCAAGAGCTCAATGAGTGTTGAATGTGTCTCTCTAATGATCTAGAGTGTATCCTCAAATGATTGATCTTTGTTGCACTTAATTTCATGGAGAGATGTGTTTTTGAGGCTCTTGGGATATGTGAAGGCGCTAGGGTTCGAGAGTTATGTGAAATATGGCCGTGCACCTCTATTTATATGGGTTTCTAAAAGTGACCGTTAGGGTTCAGAAAGATCGGATTAGTCCGTGGTGGTCACCGGTCTAGTCCGGTGTGCTGTGTGTAGCAAACCCTAAGTGTCCCGAAATATCGGACTAGTCCGGCTAGGAGCGGACTTGTCCGATTTCGCTTCTGGAAATCTTCGGACTAGTCCGATAGTCATCGGACTTGTCCGGACATGTGAAACCCTAAGTGGATTGGGTGACAAGTCCGCACTTGGAGGACTTGTCCGATTTAGGTCAGAGGGTTTTTTGGACTAGTCCGTGCAAATATCGGACTTGTCCGATTTGGACCAGAATGAATATCGGACTAGTCCGGTTTTGATCGGACTTGTCTGATTTTGTGTGACTTGTGAAGTGTTTTGAGGACTAGTCCGCACTGGGAAGTACTAGTCCTATTCTAGTCAGAGAGATATCGGACTAGTCCGATAGATATCGGACTTGTCCGATTTTGTGCAGAGAGGATATCGAACTAGTCCGGTGTCAGTCGGACTAGTCCGGTCCTGTGTAACTTTGTGCAATGTGTGTGTTAATTGTGATTGAGCTCTTGGGGTGTGTTTCCTTAACACACTCCATACACAATGATCTACTATTGTTCTTCCTTGAGCTCATCTCCACTTTGCTCATCATTCTTCCTTCTTTTTGGCACTGTGCTTATTTTGGTATTAAAACCTGTGCTCATCTCAAGAAAGAGGTTAGGATCTCAATTGCTTGTGATAAATCATCCAAAACCCACAAGGGATTCCTAGATGCACTTTCAATCTCCCCCCTTTTGGTGATTGGTGACAACCAATTGAGATTTCACAAAATATGATAAAAGTTGAGATTTTCATAAAGCATGCACATATGAGTTTAAAATACATCAAGCAATGAAAACATAATTCATATGTGCATTCTTTATGGTGGGATGCATAACTAAGTACATTGAGACAAAGAGAATGACATAATTGACATTAATCAACCATAAGCAAGCATATATGTCATTCTAGGAGCCAAATCACAGATTTCAACAAATACTTCTCAAAAGATCATAACATTGCATCATAGAACCATAATTAACTTAAAAACAAAGTTAAAGCTTTACAACCCACAAAGTAGTAAAAAATTATAAAAGAGAGCTCTCTCCTCACATCCTACAGCTAAGGCTAAGACCCCCCCCCCCCTCAATCTCTCCCCATTTGGCATCAAGACACCAAAAAGAAGGAGAGGAGGGTCCTAAGGTCTTCACTCTTCGCTGTCAGTCCTCTCATCGTCGTCTTCGTCATCTTCATCTTCATCTTCAGCCTGATGAGGAGGAGGAGGAGGAGGTGCGGAGCCACTCGAGCCCCCAATGCCAAAGTAGGCTAGCTCGGAGGGGGTCAAGGGCCCGAGCTCAGTGACGTCTGAATCGGAATCTTCAGAGATTACCAGAGACCCAATGGGTTCAATCTCCAGGTCCTGGCATATTTGCTTCACATTGGCCTTTACGTACTTCATGTCTTCCTTTCTCTTCTTGTTCAGCTTGTGGGCCCTCACTTCGGCCTTCTTGCAGTAAGTGAAGATGGCAGCCAGGTATTTGAAGATCCCACTGGCTGATCCCCTTTGAGGGGCTGCCCTACTGGCAGTGGCATCTCTTGCATCTTCAGTCCTTCTTGTCGGTGCCTCAGGACTGGAGGCTGGCGAGGGAGCATCCTGGACACTTGGCTTCTGAGGCATTTGAGGCCTCAATGGAAGGTGCTCCACATCTTTCAAAAACTCTATGCCAGTGACTTTCTCAATTATAAACATAAGATAGGGAGCATAGCAACATGACCTGTTGGGCGTGCAAGAAATGTTCACCATGTCATTCCAAATATAGTCCGCCACATCAAACTAACGGTCCTTGCTTATGACCCTCATCAGGGTCCGGAGGTAGCCCTGAACACTCCCAACATCCCCATCCTTGGGGGCAACTGTCTTCCTCAAAACTCTGTTCAACACCACAAAGAATGGCTTCATGTTCTTGGTGGGGGGAGGGTTGAACTTGGAGTTTGGCTCATATAGAAACTTCATCCTATCCTTCTCAATGACACCTATGTTGTGGATGATTAAGCAGTCATGGCTTGAGGTGTCAAGGTACAGCAGGCTTGCAAACTCCTCATAGGTGATACTGTACTTGGATCCATGAGTCATCCAAGTAACACTTTCGTCATCTTCACTAGAGAAATGGCAAGTTGCAAAGAACTGCGCTATGACTTCATCATTCCAGTTGTTCCTAAAGGCAAAGAGATCCTTCAGGCCATGCCTCTCAATGGCTTCCACTACTTCAGTGAATGGGGAGCAACCCTTCTTCTCAAAGTGTGCCCAATCAATCCATTGATTGTGAACAAACTAGCGTCTTCATTGGGAGATAAACAGATTTGTAGAAGTCTGCATGGAATTTACTCCAAAATCTACCATCGGCAGCTTGCTTTGGTCGGCCATACCAATCAATGCTTTTGTACTTAGCTATCGAATCACTGCCTTTCCCGTTGAACTTCTCTTCAGTGGGGTCTCTGACCCCTTCCCTTGGAGCATGCAGCTTCAATGGGCCAACTAGACCCATTGCTATTCCTTTGCCCTTGCCCTTGGCTGGGCGGGCATTTGCCGAGCTAGGGCCACCACCGATGGTAGCCCTAGAAGCTGGCACCTTGGAGGTCGGCTTCTTCGCTAGCACTTTCCTTCGAGCCTGTGAAGGAGACGGAGCTGGCTCGGAAGGTCTCTCTTGGCGTTTCTTTCAAAGACTCGTCGAGGTCCGAGGTGCCGCCTCGTGGTCCATCTCAGCCTCCAAGTCGAAGACTTCATTGTTTGAGCTTGACATGACCTCAGAATGAGTGGCACGATTGAGAATGAATGGTACAAGGCATAGGTGTGAAAGGATAGCAAGTAATTGCATTGTGGAATTGAAAAGTTGTGTTTTGAGTTCAGAAAAATCAGACTTGTCCGATGTACAGGCACGGACTAGTCCGGGGGACCGGACTTGCTCGTGCATGGACCGGACTATTCCGGTATTCATCCTCAAAAACCTATGCTACCAGTCATATGGTGATTCCTAATGCACAACAAGCGTAAAATAAACGTAATACATCAAGGAGGCATGTATATAGTGAGATATGCTAGGCTATTCGATCAACAATGAAGAAATTCGGAATTCCTAGGGTTTGAGTGAAAATTACCGAAGAAATCAATTGATACTCGAAGAGGAAGGTTTTGAAGTCCGAACTTGTCCGTGAACTTCAATCATCGAGCAAGGATGCTTGATCTCCACCCAAATTCGGAGCTTTTTGGTGGAGGGGATGCAAAATAGCCTTGGGAGCTCGAGTGGAAGAGAGAGAACGCGTGAGGCAAGAGTGGAGGATGAAGTGAATAGGGTTTGGTGGCGGCTAGGGTTAAGGACACGAAAAATCGGACAAGTCCGGAGATGACCGGACTAGTCCGAACATTTCCAGAGGACTATATTGGACTAGTCCGTTATATACCGGACTATTCCGGCCTAACCGGCACTCTACGGACCGATCTGCATGGGCGGACTAGTACGGGAAACCACAGACTAGTCCGTGCTCACCAGGTAAGAATTGCTTAGCCCATTCATATATATTTGAAGGTACATATTTAGAAAATAGGGATTCAAATCAAATCAAATACTCTTGATGAATATGATCAGTAAGCATACAACAATCAAGCAATGATCATAATCCACCAAGATCTAGTAATTGACATAGTTTTTCAGAGAAAAAGGAGAGACATGATTTTCACAATCCAACCAATATATTTTGAAGAAGTCATACAGGTATGCAACATTTCAAGCCACACTCTGAGCATCAAGGATATTTAGTTCATTTCAGAGTTCACAAAAGCGTTTTTCATCAAGTGGCTTGGTGAATATGTCGGCCAATTGCCTTTGGGTGTTGACATGGGAAATGGCTATGTCTCCTTTCATGGAATGATCTCTCAAAAAGTGATGTCTTATATCTATGTGTTTAGTTCTAGAGTGCTCAACTGGGTTGTGGGCAATTTTGATGGCACTGTCATTGTCACAAAGGAGTGGAATACAGTTCATATTGTAACCGTAATCCCTTAGAATTTGTCGCATCCAAAGGAGTTGTGCACAACAACTCCCGGCTGCAACATACTCCGCTTCGGCTGTGGATAAGGCAATGGAATTTTGTTTCTCGGAGGACCAAGAAACTAGGGATCTACCTAAGAATTGGAATGTGCCGAGGTACTCTTTCTATCTACCTTGCATCCGGCATAGTATGCATCGGAGTAACCAATGAGATTGAATTTCGAGCCTTTTAGGTACCAAAGACCAAGGTTGGGTGTATGAACTAAATATCTCAAGATCCTTTTTACGATTGTCAAGTGACTTTCCTTAGGATTGGCTTGAAATCTTGCACACAAACATACACTCAACATAATATCTGGCCTAGATGCACATAAATAGAGTAGAGATCCAATCATGGAGTGATATACCTTTTGGTCGACGCTAGGTCCATCTTCATTGAGATCCAAGTGGCCATTCATTGCCACGGGGGTCTTTATGGGCTCCGCCTTTTCCATACCAAACTTCTTGAGTATGTCTTGCGTGTACTTGGTTTGGCTTATGAACGTCCCTTCCTTTTGTTGCCGCACTTGGAATCCCAAGAAGTACTTTAGTTCTCCCATCATTGACATTTCAGACCTATCTGTCATGATTTTACTAAATTCCTCACAAAAATATTGATTAGTTGACCCAAAGATTATGTCATCAACGTAAATTTGACAAATAAAGAGATCATTGTCAAAATTCTTTGTGAATAGTGTATAATTTACTTTGCCAATCTTAAAGCCATTTTCAATTAAGAAATCTCTAAGACACTCATACAAAGCTTTAGGAGCTTGTTTGAGGCCGTAGAGAGCCTTACGCAATTTAAATACGTGGTCGGGGAAGACTTCGTCTTCAAACCTGGGGGGGGGGGTAGCTCCACATACACCTCCTCCTTGATTGGTCTATTGAGGAAGGCGCTTTTCACATCCATTTGATAGATCTTGAAATCATGGTGAGTAGCATATGCGAGTAATATTCTAATAGATTCAAGTCTAGCTACGGGAGCAAAGGTTCCATCGAAATCCAAACCTTCGACTTGTGAATACACTTTGGCCACAAGTCGTGCCTTGTTCCTTGTCACCACCCCGTGTTCATCTTGTTTGTTGTGGAAGACCCACTCTGAGCCGACGATGTTTGCATTGGTTCTTGCCACAAATTCCCACACCTCGTTCCGCTTGAAGTTGTTCAATTCTTCTTGCATTGCCACCACCCAGTCCGGATCCTTCAATGCATCCTCAATCCTGCGCGGTTCCAAAAAGGATACAAACGAATAGTGCTCACAAAAGTTAGCTATGTGAGATCTAGTGGTTACTCCCTTTTGGATGTCACCGATGATATTGTCGATTGGGTGATCCCTTTGGACGCATTGGTGTACTCTTGGGTGTGGCACTTGAGGCGTTGTATCTTCATGATCATCTTCTTCTCCCCCTAAATGGTTGACTTCGTTGACTTGTTGATTATCTTCGTATTCTTGTGGTTGATCTTGTGCTGAAGCTCCCCCTTGGTCGTTGACCTCCTCTTGTGGTTCATCTTCCTCATGTACGTGTGGAGGTGGCTCTAGTGGTCGAACTTCACCTAGTGCCATTCTTTTCAATGATTGTCAAGGAGCTTCTTATTTACCTAGTTCACATGGATCAACTTTCTCCCTTTGGGAGCCATTAGTCTCATCGAACACTACGTCACGTGCTACTTCAACAAGTCCGGAGGCCTTGTTGAAAACACGATAGGCGTAAGTGTTCGAATCATAACCAAGCAAGAAACCTTCATCGGACTTCGAAGCGAACTTTGAAGTCCTAGGCTTCTTTTTCAAGATATAACATGGAGAACCGAAAACTCGAAAATATGAAATATTTGGCTTGTTACCGGTGAGTAGTTCATAGGATGTCGTCTTGAGTACTCGATGAAGATAAAGTCGATTTACGGCGTTGCAAGCGGTGTTAATCGCTTCCGCCCAAAATCGATCTGAGGTCTTGTAATCATTGAGCATTGTTCTTGCCATCTCTATGAGTGTTCGGTTCTTTCTTTCGGCAACTCCGTTTTGTTGTGGGGTGTACGAAGCTGGAAACTCGTGCTTTATGCCTTCTTCATCAAGGTACTCCTCCACTTGTGTGTTCTTGAACTCCGTGTCATTGTCGCTTCGAATGTTCTTGATTGTCAATAAGAATTCGTTTTGAGCTCACTTGAAGAACTTCTTGAGTATTCCTTGTTTTTCTGACTTATCATGCAAAAAGAAAACCCAAGTGAAGCGAGAAAAATCATCAACGACTACTAAACCATATTTGTTACCACCGATGCTTATGTAGGCAATTGGACCAAACAAGTACATGTGTAGTAGCTCGAGCGGTCTTGTTGTAGTCATGACATTTTTGGCAGGGTGAGGTGCTCCAACTTGCTTCCCGGCTTGGCACGCGCTACAGGGCCTATCTTTCTCAAACAAGACATCCTTTAAACCTCGGATGTGATCGCCTTTGAGGACTTTTTGAAGGTTCCTCATACCAACATGTGCTAGCCGTCTATGCCACAACCAACCCATGTTGGTCTTTGTAATCAAGCATGTGTCAGGTTCGGCTTTATCCTTGTTGAATTCAATAGGATGAAGCTTTCCCTTTAACATACCCTTGAATGCAATGAAACCATCATTCCTCCTAGAAACGGTCAAACCCTCACTAGTGAACAAGAAATTATAACCTTTGTCACATAATTGAGATATGGATAGAAGGTTATAATCTAAGGATTCAATATGTAAAACATGAGAAAGTGTGTGTTTAGAAGATATTGCAATTTTACCGGTACCGAGCACCTTTCCTTGACTATTATCTCCAAAGTAGATGCCCTCTTTTGGATCCTCATTTTCCTCATATTCAACGAACATTCTTCTTTCTCCGGTCATATGGTTGGTGCAGCCACTGTCACCCATTTAGATCCACCAGAGGAATAGGCTTGCAAAAACAAATTATGCTTTGGTTTTAGGTACCCAAGCTTGCTTGGGTCCTTGGAGGTTAGTCACAATACAGTTGGGCACCCACACATGAGACTTGGTGTTCCCATGGCATGGCCCAACATAATGAGCATAAACCTTGCCAAAATTATTTCTCATTAAGACATACGAGGCATCGAAAGTTCTAAACAATAACTGTTGTTGTTTATGTACAGGACTAGTCTGAGAGGCCAGACATGTCCGGAGGACCGGACTTGTCTGGGCCCCGACCGGACTAGTCCGAACTTTTTCAGTTTGAGAGGGTCTTCCCTTTACAAAGGTGATCCTCTCCTTGTTATTCTTATGGCTTTTAGCATGTTGCTTTTGACCATAAGAATAACCAATGCCATATTTGACATTTGGAGGTCTTTGACCAAGTATGCACTACGTGCATATTTGATCTTCTCCTTGTCAAATATGCCACTTTGGATAGGATGATTATCCTTTGTAGAGGTCGGCTTGTGTTTCAAATTGATGTCAATTTTATTGCATGTACAGGTAGAAGCAATCTCAGTTTTAGGAAGTTCAGAAGGTGAACTTGAAGAGGATGAAGGTTCACCTTGCTTGAGTGACTCATCTTGCACTTTAAGGATCTTGTTAACCTTGATTAGGTCAGCAAGTTGGTACTTGATTGTAGCATTTGAGTCGGTTAACTCCAAGAAAGTTTCCTTGCTCAAAGCTAACTCAAGCTCTAGTGATTTGCTTCGTTCTTTTTCAAGTTCTAGAAGCTTGTCAAGTTCGACATATTCCTCCTTTCGGGAGATGATCATGTCCTCTTGACGATGTATTAACCTCTCCTTCTCAACAAGTTTATCAAGCAAAAATTTCATTTTTGTGGCTGTTTTCCTTTCTAGTACAATAAGCATATCCTCATTATCACTATTGATTTCATCATCACTAGAATAGGAATGCACGGAAGGGGGTTTAATGGTTACCTTGCATTTACCTTCCTTTGCCATAAGGCAAGTGCCATCTCCCTTCCATGCGCTAAGTGTAGGGAAGAGGGTAGACTTCTTGGATGTCTTCTCGATGGCTATGCTAGCCATCTCTTCTTCTTCGGATGATGTGGACTCATTATTTAAGTCCCAATCTTTCCCAATGTGCACTTGTTCGGCTTGTTCTTCTTCTTTAAGAATTTCATGGGTTGAGGCTTGGCTTCTTTGGTCTTCTTCTTGTTCTCCTCATATGGGCAATCAACTATAAAGTGGTTATACTCACCACAATTATAGCATGCCCGCCTCAACTTTGGCTTTGTTCTTTCCTTGTACTTTCCTTCGCTTGACTTTGTACCTTGTCTCTTTTTCATTATTCTCTTGAATTTCTTCATGAACAATATCATGTCTTCTTCATCTAATTCACTTCTCTCGTCATCACTGTCTTCCTCTAGTCGTGCTTCTCTACTTCTTTGGATAGGGGATTGAGGGTGGACTTCAAAGCAACCCCTTTCTTCTTTGCCGAGGTGAGGTCGGCAATCTCCTTGACATGCTTTTCTTGTTTTTCCATCATCTTGAAGTTGATGATCTTTCCAAGCAGTTCATCCGGAGTCATCCTTTTGTATCCGGAGCTTTCTCTGATCATGGAGCAGAGGGTGACGCTGCGGGGCATGAAAGCTCTAAGGATAAGCTTTACCACCTCGTGGTCATTCCACTTCTTACTTCCGTATGACCTGACTTTGTTGACAAGTGTCTTTAATCGATTGTACATGTCTTGGGGTGACTCATCTTCTTCAATTGTGAATCTTCCTAATTCGCCTTCAATCATTTTGATTTTTGCTTCACGCACATGTCGGTCACCTTCATGTGCAGTTTGCAGTGTGTCCCATATCTCATTAGCAATTTTGACTCCATCCACCTTGGTGAACTCGTCCCGACTGAGCGAAGAGGTAATTACGGCCGCGGCTTGAGCATTTCGGTGAATTGCCTACTCTTGGCTGGGGGTGAGCTCTTCGTCATCGTCGGGGATATCCATCCCTGTGCACACAATATGCCATAAACTTGGATTGAGGGAAATTAGATGCATTTTCATATTTTGCCTCCACAATGAGTAATCACTTCCATCGAAGTGTGGGGCTTTTCCAAGTGGGATAGACAAAAAATGATTATTATTGGAATTGAGACGATCATAGTTAAAAGGATATCGGGAGTAGTCGGTGTGACTACTCCCCTTCTTATTTTCTTCGATTTTCACTTTTCCTTTGGAAAGTGTCTTCTTTCTTAGGAGCGCCTTTAGTTCTAGCGTCTCCTCATCATCGTCCTCGAAGTCTTGAATGGCTTCGTGGAACTTCTCCACATTGAGGTTCTTTTCATCATCAACCTTTTCTTGGTTGTTGCTCTTGTGGGTGTCCTTCATGTCCGACATGATCTTCTTCGAGTGATTAGTCTCTTTCTTGAAGAACCTGCTCTGATACCAATTGAATGTGGCCTAGAGGGGGGGTGAATGGGCCTTTTTGAAATTTTTCAGAACCTGCAACACTTAACAACCAGTTTAAAACCAGAGATATCGGACTAGTTCGGTAAAGTGCAGACTAGTCCGGTGTGTACCGACTAGGTTGATTAAGTTTGATCGATTAATTTTATTCTTTGATGTATGCAGCGGAAATATACAACCAAATGAAGTGTTGCAAGTTTATGGACTAGGGTATATTACAATTCAATCTTATATTCAATGATTCAATGTAAAGTGAGCAATAGTGATTGAAACCCTAGATTATTGATGAATAAGAGCGATGAACACAAAACAAGACACAAGGATTTATCCCGTGGTTCGGCTCCCACAGAGGCAACCTACGTTCACGTTGAGGAGTCCACAAAAGAACCGGGTCTTCTCCAACCCTACCCTCGTTGAATCGCCACGAAGGCCAATCCTCTTCCACTTATCACAAAGGGGTGAATAACCGAATTCAAAGGGGCCTTCTCACACGTTGAGGGCTCCCCTAGATTACAACACGGAATACCACCAAGAACACACTCGAAATATTACAATGAAATCGCAGGAGTGTGTTAGAGAATCAAACCAAGAGCTCAATGAGTGTTGAACGTGTCTCTCCAATAATCTAAAGTGTATCCTCAAAGGATTGATCTTTGTTGCACTTAATTTCGTGGAGAGATGTGTTTTTGAGGCTCTTGGGAGGTGTGACGGCGCTACGGTTCGAGAGTTATGTGAAATATGGCCGTGCACCTCTATTTATATGGGTTTCTAAAAGTGACTGTTAGGGTTCAGAAAGATCGGACTAGTCCGTGGTGGTCACCAGACTAGTCCGGTGTGCTGTGTGTAGCAAACCCCAGGTGTCCCGAAATATCGGACTAGTCCGGCTGGGAGCGGACTTGTCGGATTTCGCTTCGGGAAATCTTCGCACTAGTCTGATGGTCATCGGACTTGTCCGGACATGTGAAACCCTAAGTGGATTGGGTGACAAGTCCGCACTTGGAGGACTTTTCTGATTTAGGTCTGAGGGTTTTTCGGACTAGTCCGTGCAAATATCGGACTTGTCCGATTTGGACAAGAATGAATATTAGACTTGTCCGGTTGTGATCGGACTTGTTCGATTTTGTGTGACTTGTGAAGTGTTTTGAGGACTAGTCCGCACTGGGAAGGACTAGTCTGATTCTAGTCAGAGAGATATTGGACTAGTCCGATAGATATCGGACTTGTCCGATTTTCTGTAGAGAGGATATTGTACTAGTCCGGTGTCAGTCGAACTAGTCCGGTCCTGTGTAACTTTGTGCAATGTGTGTGTTAATTGTGATTGAGCTCTTGGGGTGTGTTTCCTTAACACACGCCATACACAATGATCTACTATTCTTCTTCCTTGAGCTCATCTCCACTTTGCTCCTCATTCTTCCTTCTTTTTGGCACTTTGCTTATTTTGGTATTAAAACATGTGCTAATCTCAACAAAGAGGTTAGGATCTCAATTGCTTGTGACAAATCATCCAAAACCCACAAGGGATTCCTAGATGCACTTTCAATCTCCCCCTTTTTGGTGATTGATGACAACCAATTGAGATTTCACAAAATATGATTAAAGTTGAGATTTTCGTAAAGTATGCACATATGAGTTTAAAATACATCAAGCAATGAAAACATAATTCATATGTGCATTCTTTATGGTGGGATGCATAACTAAGTACATTGAGACAAAGAGAATGACATAATTGACATTAATCAACCATAAGCAAGCATATATGTCATTCTAGGAGCAAAATCACAGATTTCAACAAATACTTTTCAAAAGATCATAACATTGCATCACAAAACCATAATTAACTTAAGAACAAAGTTAAAGCTTTACAACCCACAATGTAGTCAAAAAGAGAAAAGAGAGCTCTCTCCTCGCATCCTACAGCTAAGGCTAAGACTCCCCCTCAATCTCTCCCCCTTTGGCATCAAGACACAAAAAAGAAGGAGAGGAGGGTCCTAAGTTATTCACTCTTCGCTGTCAGTCCTCTCATCGTCGTCTTCGTCATCATCATCTTCATCTTCAGCCTGATGAGGAGGAGGAGAGCCACTCGAGCTCCCAATGCCAAAGTAGGCAAGCTCGGAGGGGGTCAAGGGCCCGAGCTCAGTGACGTAGGAATCGGAATATTCAGAGATTACCGGAGACCCAATGGGTTCAATATCCAGTTTATGGCATATTTGCTTCATAATGGCCTTCACGTACTTCATTTCTTCCTTTCTCTTCTTGTTCATCTTGTGGGCCCTCACTTCGGCCTCTTTGCAGGAAGCGAAGATGGCAGCCAGGTATTTGAAGATCCCACTGGCTGATCCCCTTTGAGGGCCTTCCCTACTGGCAGGGGCATCTCTTGCATCTTCAGGAGTGGCACAAGAAATAGCATCACACATTTCTTCGCAAAAGGGACATACCTCATCATTGTAACTGTTAAATTCAGCTTCTTCCATTCTTGAACTTGAGTTGCTCGCCATGAAACATGTATTTGTCAAATTGTCTTCATTTTCACCACTTGCGATGTCTACATTGCTTGAACTGAAATTTTGGAGTTCTGAGAAAAAGCTATGTATCAGTTGGTGACTTATAAAACCCTTCTTCTTCTTTATCTTGTTGTTGGCAAAGGAGGACTTGGACTTTGTTTGTTGTTCATAACGAGTAGTAGAACCTGAAATATTAGGGCAATGTTTACAAAAATGTCCAGGCTCACCGCATTCGAAGCATCATTGAGAACCACCACTTTCTCTCCTTTGAGTTTTCACATTTTGCAATGCATTTGAGATCCGAGTAGAGAGAAGTGCTAGCTCCTTCTCTGGAATTCTTCAATCTGTTCAAGGGTAAGAGAGGACAGCAAAGAAGTGTACCACATGATGAAGATTTGCTAGAACTAGGCATGTCACGTTGTGAAACAAATGCAATAGACTTGTTGGGATTTTTACGTGATATAATGTCAAGTTCATGATTTTGAACTTGGAATATAGCACATCTAAGGTAAGTGTACTCATGATAGTGGATTCATGAATAGATGTAACTTTTATCTCCCAAATTGACATGTCTAATGCACTTAATAATTGCCTAGCATTTTCAACATCTGAAAAATTAACATTGACACTACGCAAGTTGCTGAAAATTTTATTAAAGCAAACAAAGTAGTTATCGATCGACTCACCAGGTTGCAACTCAAAATGCATGTACTCTTTCTTTGATGAGAACGTGCACATTACAATTGCACATACAAACATGGTAAAGTAAAAAGAGGAACTAACGCTAATAATGTCTTGGGAAATGTTTCTAGTATTATTTTCTTTCAGCAGGGACAACATATAAAAGGGGAGCATTGTTCGTTGTGGTTGTGCAATATGGACATCGCTTATTCTACCCCCAAAGCAATCTTTTTTGCTTGACATACAAGCAAGCCGATGACGGTTCATCAAGAAGGGGAGAATGAGGAGATCGTGTACATTATAAATGCACATACAAACACGGTACAACATTTATTTGTATGGGATCCTAGCTTGAGTGAATGTGCATGCATATTTGATGAAGAACATGGAGATGGTGCACTATGTCGTCCACCACCTTGGCCTCCTCCTTTCATGCATACAAGAGAATTTGATGGCGTTGCACTTTTGGACCCAAACATGAGAGAAGATGAACTTGAGTCGAGGACGACTCTAATTCAAGAAGGGGAGGATGATGAGGGCATCAGTCATATGGATTCAAACAACACATCATTGAACATACAAGATGCAATAATTATAGTTCACACACATCTATTAATTTCAGAGGTGAGCTCATTCTTATATGTTTGGTTATACGTTTTTGATAATAGATTGCTACCTAATGACATAATTGTGATTAGGATCCATGGAGGGGTTCGAGGAGTACTTGGAAGAAGTCTTAGAGGCGTGGAGGACCAGAGAATATGTCCAAAGAAGATGGAAATCGAGCCCAACTCAAAATTGAGTCCAACTCGGAGCCCATGAGCACTTCGCACTAAAACGGACGTCAGGACGCATACAAACTCCATTTTGAACGCTCTACATATGCACGAAAAGGGGCGAGGATAACCTTTCCAATGCCTCTGGTACCATGTAACATATTCCTTTAGAGTCGACAGAAATCGTCAAAACAATATTGAGTTCAGAATCTGTCAGGGTGTTGCGCCACCATATTGGGCCATTGGGCCTTGTATCAAGTCTACATTCCTGATTTTCGTGTCTTAGGGTTAGGTCACGAATCCAACACCCCTTAGACATCCTCCCACCTATTTATAATCCATAGTACCCGCCATAAAAAATTGGGTTTTGATTAGATTAATAATTTTGTTGTTCTGCGGTTTGTGGAACCCCAGTTCAGCTATTTCAGATTGCTTCTATTTCGTTCTTGCTTGTGCTGTCGATTGCACTTGCAGGGATTAGCCTTCTTGGTGAGATTAAGCATGTGAAGCGTGGTTGATGACCAACGGAGTGGTGGTGTAGTGATTGCAGGGGTTGTTCGTGTTCTCCTCGAGAGCCTTGGACCGTCAACATCGAGAGCTCCATCAATTGACTTATCCATTACCTATCGGAAGATTGGGACCTACTACCCTACATTTTTTTACTAATCAATTGGTTTCTCTATGAACACCCAAGCTGCATATTGATGATTCTAATAAACCAACGATTGACAATTCTGATCATGCATTGAAAGATTTATCATTGATGTCTCAAGAAGCACGACGCGATGGTACCATTGCAACTTTGAGGGGGCAGTGTAGCTCTATTCTCCAGTTAGAATGCAAAATAAAAGAGAAGGTATGTAAGTCAATTATTGATGGTGGAAGTTTCACTAGTGTTATTAGTTCAGATGTGGTACTTGCATTGACTTTGTCAACATGTAGGCTTCCTACTCCACGTTATATGCAATGGAATAACAAAAGTGGTACACTAAAAATTACTCACAAGACAAGGGTAAAATTTGCAGTGCGAAAGTATATTAATATTGTTGATTGTGATGTGGCACCGATGAGCGCGTGCCATCTGTTACTAGTAAGGCCATGACAATTTGATCTCGATGCAACACATGGAGGTCGTTCCAATATTTATTCGTTCATTCATAAAGGTGTGTCTCATGTGCTAAAGCCGATGAAGGAAAGTTCTATGGAAGCAGAAAAGTTTCCTGCTGTTTTAAAAAAGAAAAAGGCACCCAAAGATACCCCAAAGCCGAGGATGGCTTTGCTGCAAGGGGAGAGAATGATGTGGTTGTTCCAGTTCCAGTAAATGTTGATAGATATCCCAAAGATGTTACAATAGTGGACATTGCTAGTGATGATGAATCTAGTTGCAAGAATCCAAATAGTTCTATTAATATTGGTTCTATGACAATCAGCTTGAAACTGAAGAAGGAAGCTATTTTCTCTAATCTAAGGCCTATGAAGTATTCTTTCACAGGGACTCAATTGAAAGCAAAATATGGTAATACAATTGCTGCACATAACGGAAAATTATTTGATGCACCTGCAAAGCCGAGGACGGCTTTGATCCAACGGCGGGAGAATAATGAGTTTGTGGTCCAATATATAATTTCAGCTAGTTAGGGTGAATATTACAAATCAAAAGTGAATTGCATATCTTAGCATACCTCTTTGATTGTGTTGGATCCTTCATGATAGTCACATAGCTCTTTCCACACTTCATATGCAGATCGGAGGTGTGCAACACGATCGAAGTCGCTTTGAGTCAATCCTTGTATGATCATGTTTCGTGCCTTGTTGTTGTTGTCACGATCCTTCATGTTAGCAGCATTTACTTTGTTATTTGGCGGCACGACATAGACTTTGTAGACCTTCTCTCAGATGGCGAAGCCTTGCGCTTGTATGTACGCATCCATATGAGCCTTCCAGACCTGAATATCAATGCCATCGAGCACACAAGGTTTTCCGGAGTATTTCTCCATGATGATTAGAAAAACATGTGCAAATAAAAAAAGTTAGAGAATAGTGGCTATGATACCAATTTTTGGATCAAAGAGCACATGAAAAGCTACCAACAGGGGGTGAATGGTAGATTAAAACTTTTTCAGCGGAAGCTACAAAAACTCAACGGCAGAAAATCAATTTGATAAAAAAATCGCGTGTCCAAGTCTTTTCAGCATGTTCAAACGTTACCAAATCAGTATAGATTGTAGAGAATCAAGTCAACAATACACCAAAACAAGAATCACATGAAAACATCGAGTAGAACTCAAGTTATAGCCAATACCCTAGGAAAAGGTCAATATGTTCTAACAGAAGAAAAGTAGATCTTCTATGCTGCAAAGAAACTCGTGTAACTCAAACACCATATACCGAATGACTGTGAAATTTTCATAGATGATATAGAATTGAGTTGTGAAGACAACACAAAAGATACCACGTCAATTGGATCTTCAAAACTCGAGTTACGACC
The DNA here is from genome assembly GCA_036927565.1 of Tuctoria greenei. Taxonomy (NCBI): domain Eukaryota; kingdom Viridiplantae; phylum Streptophyta; class Magnoliopsida; order Poales; family Poaceae; genus Tuctoria; species Tuctoria greenei. The sequence goes on along the minus strand of JAYESD010000003.1, from coordinate 198,234,763 downwards.
AAAACACCAAAACAACAATGGTTGCGCAAAAACTCGACGAAAAAAACTTGCCTAAAACAAGTCGGGCTAACAAGGCAGAAAAGCTCCTCTAAAACAATGATCATATTTCAATGAACCACAAGAGGAATAACCACAAGTCATGCTCTCCATGAGCCCTATCCCTCTCTCTTACAAAACCAGCCCCAAGTCAACTCTAATCCAACTAGGACTTCCTACTCCTACTTGGATTCAACTGAAACATTCCATAACTGCTCAAGATTATTCCATAAACAGATAGAAGCAATCTTAAGATTTCTGAACACCTTAGAAACGTCCCACTCATTTCTAAAATAACTCAACTTCGTGCCCAACACAAAATCTAACCAAAAGAAACTTGAAACTTTCCATAACCGAACCATAACCACCTCAATCACAACCAGAGTGCGTAATCAAGCTAGGTTGAATGTTCCGACCAATTTTTCACGTCCATAACTCTCCTTCACACCTTGGAACCATGTTTCCACGTCCATGCACTACTTGCACACGTGCAAACACCTTCCAACAACATGCACAATATCTTCATGTACATTATTCTTGACTGAAACTTGCTGCGTGACCTACTAATCAACTCAACCACAATTATCCACGAAGTTGGTAGTTGAACCTCATCTTCTCCCTAAGACTAGTTCAATGGATCACCATTACCAGCCATGTCTTGACATCAAGCAACACCCGCACATGAACAAACAACCAATTCTTCCGAGCACATGTCCTCGACTTGACTCACATTAATCTGAAAACCACAACACTTTATGTGAGAACCTCACATAAGCATGTTGCAAAAACATAGCAAGATAATATCCACCATGATCAGCCAAAACAAATAAAAAACTTAGTAAATGAAACTAAGCAAACTTCCCATAAGTGTAAAACAAGTTTGAAATATTGTAAGTTAAAAACAAAGTGGCTGAAACTAAGCAGTATGATCGGACAGTGTAAATACTAGCTCTACAATAAAAATTACTCCAAATATGCATTGAGAAAGTTCGGACAGTCCAAGCTGATTAAAAAGTAATTGTGACTCTTGATATACATAGAAAAGTTCGGTCAATCTGAAATGAAAACACATGTAGCTCACGTGCAGCTATGTTCGGACAATGTGAAGTGTGTTCCTGCAGGTTTGGAAATTTCGAAGTGGACTTCTCAGGTATATTCAAAACTTTACATGTAAACCCTGACTTTTAACGTAATTGCCAATGTATTGAGCACCTAGGTCTCACACATCCGAGCCAGGGGATTTCAATATCTCTAGAGATGATTGAATGGCTAGCTTGCACTGCCCTCCGATGCTTCAGATGATGAGTCTTGCGTTTGTCCTTCTTCTGCTTCTCTGCTGCGGCATGAGCGACCCTGATCGCCCTCTCATCCTTTCCTTCTAGAAGCTTTGGAAGGCACACCATCCGACTGAGCCCTCGAATGGAAGGCTGCTCCATGGCCAACGGGAGTGATCGGGACCTGGCATCCCTCGCGAACGCCGCTCCTATGATGTGATGCACCCTCTAGTAGAGCTTGGACTCGGCAAGCTCGGACGACGACAACCTCGTTGGTTCTGTCGAGTCCGAGTAAAACCACATCGAGTGGGTTCGGGGCTGGATGCGATGGACTCACCGCTTGACAAAGGTGCATAGGATGGCCTTGTCGGAGAGCCCCTCCGCCTTCAGGGCTTCCACCTGGTCAAGGACTGGCCTCATCTGACCCCCCTAGAACTAGGACTCCTTGTACACCTAAGGCCCGCTGGTGAATGGCGGCACACCAAGCTCCGTGTTCCGGATGTAGAACTTGTCCTGATGCCATCCCTTGATGGATGACGGTTGGTGAAGGTCGAAGGACTGTAGCTGTTGTTAGTAGAGCTAGATGCAAGAGCCATCGACATCCTGGAGCGACAAGATATTAGCCACGTTGTGCACTAGGAAATAGTAACGCCATAGATTGAAGTGCGGTTCTATCCACATATACGCCTCACATAGGGTGACGAAAACCGCTATGTTAAGGACTTTGTTTGACATCAAGTGATGGGTTCCAACCCGTACCCGTGAAGGAGCCCCTTGATAAAGGCATGCCAGGGAGCCGCAGTCCCCACGTGTGGAAGCTGTTGAACATCACCACCTCATCGCGGACCAAATTGGGAGCGGACTCCCGTTAGTGAGGCGGATTGTGTGGGAATCCCGACCCGACAATAGCCCCTTGCCGATGAGGTTGTTGACAATTGTTATATACCAATTTCACCCGTCATATAACTCAATTATGTGAAGGAAATACTATTTCTTACACACATCACATTTATATTTAACCTATATCCACTTTTCCTTGAAGAAATAGTGCATGCAGACATTTATTGCAGGAAATGAGGTAAAAGAGGGGGAGCAATCCTATAAAATATCATCCCAGCCAATCAAGCGCTGACATATGGCATCACATGGATCAAATGGCCCACAAATATAAGTATCTGAGGCCATCCAACGGTGTATCACCCATATCAGTCAATGGGACCCACCTGGAAGTCACCGCAAAGAAGCACACTGGGATTGGTCCAACTTTCTGTTCGGCCAACTAGGGGGTTTGGCCAACCCCTTCCAGGCGCCAAACTCCGTCAGCTTCCACGTGTCGACTCCCCGGTGTGCCCTGATCACGATGAAGACTAATTCGTGTGCTTTTAGTGGTGGGAACCGACACTTCTTCAGCTATAAATAGGACCCCTACCCTCACTTTACACACACACACACCACTTGAGTATTCATTCTATTGTATCCACTACTCTCCATAGGTTTAGAGGAGTTTAGGCTGTAGAGAGGAGAGCCTCTAGTCTATAGTCCAAGTAGTACAGGAGTAGAAGGAGTATCTTCCCAATTGGGAAAGGTATGGCTCTCATATTCCTATTTGTATTTGTGACTTTATTCTTAATAAAGTTATTAACTTTAGTCTTCTTTTATTCATATACTTGGATGAAGCATTTTTTGTTTGATTGTGGATTCCATGTATGTGGTAGGTGTAGTATTTATGATTATGCCGTAACAATATTATTCTATCATCATAAACACTACTAACCCCCACTATAGTCTAACTAGTTATGATATGATCATGTTGATATGGGTAACTTATGTTATGTCTCAACAATTGTTCAATGATGTTTAGTATAGTCATTGCCTTAAGATGGCTTGTATCATGACTCTTAAGGTATTTACATAATATGCTAGTGTGGTGATAGGATAGTTAGGTAACGTTGGATGTCTGGTAGACCTATGGATTGAAGAGGTAGACTGTAGGTGGTGATAGCCCAATCTGTCCTTGTAATCATCCACATTCGGCTATGCCACAGGCTCTTTGTGGGAGTCGTCCTAGTATTGCTAGGGGTAAACTAATGCTAGATGAGTTGAACAACTTAGCATGAGAATTCACCATATATATGTAGGATCAAAGAGCACGTGTAAAGCTACCAGAGGGGGGTGAATGGTAGATTAAAACTTTTCAGCGGAAGCAACGAAAAACCCCTTGGAATAAAAATGATCTGTTAATGAATTCGTGTGTACGACTAATCTAAAGGTGATTAATTGTAACTAAACAAGTATAAATCATGTAGATTAAGTCATGAAGACGTCAAAATAAGAATCACGAAAATCCATTGAGAAAAACTCAAGTTACGATCGAAAAATCAAACAAAGGTCAATCTGTTTTACCCAAGAAAAACAGTTCTGCAATACTACAAAGAAACTCGTGTAGATCCAAAACAACAAATCCAATGACTGTGAAATTTTCACAGATGATAGAAAATCAAGTTGTGAATACAACCCAAAAAGAATCACATTGATTGGATCTGTAAACTCAAGTTATAATAAAACCACCAAAGAAAGGTAGTGTTGTGCAGAAACTCGACGAGAAGGACTTGATGAAAACAAGTTGGACGAACAAGGCACAAAAGTTCCCTCAAACTACGAATTTTATTGATCAAAACAAAAGAGAAACAGCCCCAAAATCGTGCTCCACGAGCTCTGGCCTCCCTTGCTTATATAACCAGCCCTTAAGCCAACTCAAACCTAACTAGGACTCTAATCCTACTCAATTCACGAATCGAAGCTTTCCATAACTGCCCAAGACTCTTCTATATGTAGCTAGAAGCAATCTTAAGACTTCCAAACATCTTAAGAACGTATCCCACATTCCTAAAACAACTCAAATTTGCAACGCACACGAAATCATATCATAACCAACTAAAAACTTTCCATATTTTAGTCAAACACGACTCAGCCGCTAACACGTAGCCACGTCCATGCACTCCTTGCACACATGCAAACATCTTCCAACGACGTCCACGATACCTTCATATGCAATGTTCTTGATCCAAACATGTTGCATGACCTCCCGATCGACTCAACCACAATTCCTCCCGAACTTGGTTGTTTAACCTCATCTTCTCCCTAAGACTAGTTCAATGGATCTCATCACAGGCCATGTCTTGAACTCAAGCAACACCTGCACATGAATAAACAACCTATACTTCCGAGCACAAGTCCTCGACTTGACGCTCGTTAGTTTTGAAACCACAACACCTTACGTGAGCACCTCATGTGAGAATTGCAAGTTAAAAGCAGAACCACTGCGATCAAGCTCTTAACCTTGCCAAAGCTAACTGGACCTTGAACCAGAGCTTACCAAAACAAACAGGATCTAGTGTTGGAACATACCAAAGCTAGCAGGACCTAGTGCTGGAGATAAATAAAGCTAGTCGGACCTAGCGCTGGCGCTTACTAAAGGTAGTCGGATCTAGCATCGGAGCTTACTAAAGCTAGTTGGACCTAGCGTTGGAGCTTACCAAAGCTAGTCGTACCTAGAGCCGGAGCTAACCAAAGCTAGTCGAACCTTTCGTCAGACCTTGCTAGAGCTACCCAAAACAAGCCGGACCTATCGTCGAACCTTGCTGATAAAGGTGTTTTGGTAGTATTCAAAACTTTTATCACCATAGCTAATGTATTCAGCACACAAATGTGTCACATGATCATTAGTATCTAACCTAGGCTATATATATGAATAATAGAAGCATAGTAGGAGTATCTACCCAACTCTTAGCCTAATCCCTCTTGACCCATTTATCCACCTTAGGATAGAATGCTCTTGTGTGTGTCACACTACCTCACCTACCTATTTCCCATCCTCACTAGAACCCTACCTAGACCAACTCGTCCCCTCCATTTGATGATTGATATGCTTCCACCTAGCCTTCCTTTGGGAAAATATAAATGACACCATTGGATCACTCTTTTAAGGACAAATGCTACATCGATAGTTTTCGTGCGCTTGCGGATTTTTATCTGTGGTGTAAGAAATGTCAAAAGAGGTCGACGACGCGAAATAAGAGGACACATGCCTTTATCCATGACCACATTATTACGATCGAAGGAACGAAGGAAGGGGGCGGTGGCACTATGCAGGCAAGATGTAGGGAGGCGGTGGGTACGAGGCAAAAGGAGGAACCTTGCGGTGGAGGGCATGCTGTCGTGGCTTATAAAGCAAGCACAACAACTGGCACACTAATGCATTCAGAGAACATGTCGCCGCCCGTGACACCCGGTTCCAAAAATGAACCAAGTGAACACATATGTGTGCCCATGATGTTGATCACACATACACGACAAACCTACAAACCATATACAGAAAATTACCACAACACAAACCAGTAAATAAGTACTTTTATTACAATATTCAAATAATCCTCATATTACAAACTCTAACAATTATTATTACTAATACTACTAATATTGCAGCGGAAATAATCTAAACTAAGCAAACTATGTAAAGGGGATAGCGTGGCTCCAAGCATAACCACAAGCAAGTCGACCGCATCACACAACCTAGAACTCCTCAGTATCCTCAGGGTACTACCAAACATCATCTGAAACTGTTGGTGGGGAAATTGCAAGGGTGAGCACATATCATACTCAGCAAGTGTGGGAAAATAATGACATGTAGCTTAAAAAGGAATGATAATAAATGACTAATTGCTGAAAAGTACATTTCATAAAACATGTGAAAAGCATACTAAAATGTCTATGTGAAATTAATCCCACCATAACCCAAATAATTAACATAATGTGAATCCATCATTGTCATTTACCATCATATCACATCCATCAATGACTATCCATCCATATACCAAATTCTCCTCTTCATCATTAACCATGTCCATTTATCAAAACCCAATCCATAACCATAACCAAACCATCCCAATTTCCAATGCCAACTCTAATCATGGAAGTTGTCCAGGTGCTCATAATGGGGAGCATGACTATCATGATAGTTTTTAATACTCTGCAGAGTTTGTACCACTTTACCCACATGTTCTTGATTTCATCACCTTTTGGCGACTAAGAACCTTCCTTATGCTGTCTCACACTTCCTTTGTTGTGTGGCCAAGAGATCACAAAATAGCTTTTACAAAGGGACTACTAGTATGTACGGACCTACCAAGATTTCACCAGCAGGCTTGAATCTCCATTCTCCCACCCATGGGCCCCCTCATGTTCCATGCAGTTCCGAGGGTAGCCCTCGTCGACTCCCATTCCCCGCACCATTCAATGGTCCATACAATACCAGTAGCACACCTAATTATTCACCTACGCCGCACCCATACTTGGCCTTGTTGTGGCACTGTTGTCCTGGCTTATTCTCGCATGAACCAGTCCTTAGATCTTAAGCAAAAAAACCACCATAAGAACCAACCCTGTCCACAATCCATGCTTGCTTAGATCTCTCGGGTCCCATATTATCATTTAATCGTATTCTCCAACTCTCATCATATACAGTCTCGTTAATTCATAGTTAAGCCATTTGGTTGTTTTTTCCATCCAATTAATTAGAGCGAAGCAAAAATGTAAAATACCCTTCCCGACTCCCTACAACGTATTCCAAGCGACAAGGATGGTCAAACAAGTCTGGTAAACACCTATAAATAGGTTTCCCATCAATTTGACACAAGCATGCGGTTTCACAAACAACACTTTTAAAAATCAGGATCCAAATGTTCAAGGACACTTGCCTTGCTTTTAAGACTGGTTAGGATCAAAAGCTTCAAAGTTCTGGTGCTAGAGGTCCTCAGCAACACCCTCTAGAGCAATACCTTCTATTCGGCACAACAATCGTACAAAAAGAGCATTACAATCAATAAATGCTCATATATTACTCAATACGTCATGACATGCATGAATGATGCAATTATGTTATAACACATGTTATTAGGTTGCTATTATTGCTTACTAACTAGTTACAATTGAGTTTTACATGTTTGAACAAGTTCCAAGTCATTTCAAAGAATATTAGAGAAGTTTCAGGAATTTCCAAAACTAAGGACCGGACTAGTCCGCGCTTGAGCCAGACATGTCCGTTCTGGAACAGATAGGATATCGGACTAGTCCACACTGGACCGGACAACCGTTACGACTAGTGTTTTGGCGAATTTTTAAATAGAGCATAGACTCAAGTATGGAACCATAATTGACATAGGAAAGATGAATCTGAGGTATATACCATGAATCCAAGGGTTTAAAAGTTGAAGACTCAAGAATTTGATGTCTACATCGAAGGAGACCAAGAACAGGCAAAGGAGGATGTTGACGTTGAGGGATTGATGATCAAGATTGCAGCAGCGATGATGATCTTGGTTGATCCTCCTCCTACCTCACTCCTCCTTCTTCTCCATGTGGTGGAGGCTTCTTGATGGTGGCTCTCATAAACTAGGGTTAGAATTTCTTCTAATGTGGCAAAGAGATGAAAGGGTGAGTGGTGGGGTGTTTATATAGGGTGGAGGTGGTAGGGTTTGGGTGGAACTCGAGTATAAGACAGTGGAGGCCTTGGTGGGGTCCCACATGGGCTCCACAAGGGTTGGGGATGATGTTCTTGGGCCCACTTAAGGAAAATACACAATAAATTGTTGTGGATGAAAAACAGAATCCGAGTCAGGCACACCGAACTAGTCCGCACAAAAGCTGTACAAGTCCGATCGGGTATAGAAAAATGAGCGGACAAATCCGGTGTGAATCAGACAAGTCCGATCAAGACTAAAAAGTGAAACAGACATGTCCGGTACTTGGCTGGACAAGTCAGGGCGCTTGTCCAGTTTTTTGAAAATCGGACCAAAATGAGAAATTATCAGACAACTCATAAAAGTTCCCTTAACGAAGATTGGACTAGTCCATACATGAGAACGGACAAGGCCGGACAACAACAGAAACATTTTCGGACTAATTCGTAGCAAATAGCAGATAAGTCAGAAAACAACACGGAGTACATCGGACTAGTCTGGGGTCCAATCCGGACAAGTTCGCACTAATACAGGTTTTTAATTGCAATTTTTGTCCTAATTAATTTTAAACTTGTTCCTTTTTGTGCTGCTTCATGTTAAACATGTATAAGAATGTATGAAATGCATGATGGATGACAATGAGGTTGTTACACCTCCCATGACTCCTCCTAACCAGCACCGACTTAATGCAGGCAACCAACCCAACTAAAAGTCATGTGGTTCCATGATCCGAACTATTTGCATAACACGGAACTGGGTTGTTAGGCGCCCCTCGTCCTCCATGATGCCGGCCCGATAGGCTGAGATAAGGCGGTAAGTTTCGGCTCACTTTGGTGCTCGATCGAGTTCCGAGTTTGTAGGCCAACCCATGGGGTCCTGAGGCCACCTTGGAGATTCAGTGTGAAGGATGGACAACATGATATGATCCACTAGAGGTGAAATTGGGTAAATCAAACACTTTCGACATCCCTAAGTTTGTATTTGAGTCCCAGTTCAGTGACTCCGCAGTTGCCCCCTAGAAGGGTCGGCACCGAGCTGCCCAGGCTCCTGAAAGGCCTGGGACCTGTGTGAGTGTTCCAAGAGGGATTCAATGGAAGGCGGGCACCAATCCCTGACTAAGACGATCCTTTGGAACAGGATGTTTGGTTCCGCTCACCCTAACGAAACATGATGACCGAGTTACACTAGGATTTACCCGATAGACAGCTCAGCGAGCTCACCAATTCGGTTGTCGAGGAATGTTCTCGACTAGCTCAATCCCTTTGAGCCATGAAGGGCTCACTGATGGAGTGCGAAGCAGATTCATGAAACTATTAACCTGACCCTTGCGAGAGGGCATGGGTGCTCATCGAAAAGCTCGAGAGTCACGACCAGGATCAACGCCCTGCCATTCTGAACCCGAGCCCTGCAGCAATCTTAAGCTACACACGAATTCACACGTTTAACCTTTTTTCCTACCAATGAAACATGACAAGCTACATCTTCCTCAGACCAACCAGACTACTCATCCAGAGGCTCGAGAGCTACTGATGGGGTTCTCTACCCCGACTACTAAAGAGCATGGAATGATGACCATGCTTTGACAAGATACGACATGTGGCCATATCCGACTACCAGCATGGACACCACACAACGCTCGAGCTCTAGCCATCGAGGTTAGAAACGAACCCACTCGAGCCCGAGCTAGATAGTAGGGTACTCGACGACATTCAATGCAGTGTGGGCCAATACAGACATGTTCAATTCGGAAATGACGGTCACACACCGCACAACCCGAGTATAGTGTATGGTGATGCAACACCCATCACATCCCATTCGATGCGGGGTGAGCATGCATCAAGGGATGGCGTGGACTGGATGACGCGATGGGAGTTGATAGCGCGATGACTCCAACGACTCAAACGGTTCCAAAATCCCGCTGACATGAACCCTGTACCACCTGCCCCATGTATGAGTCAGGTAGATAATTGTGCTCAACTATAAAAGAGCTCTGAAAGCCACCTTCTTAGCTATGGGTTGATACATGCACACACACACGAGATAGCACGCAGACACCAAACGCTTGTAATCGCTGTAATCTAACTCCCTCTTCCGAATCAACATAGAGCAGGAGAGATCGACACTAGACGTAGGGCACTTGTCCGAACCAGTATAAATATTTGTGTCTTTATAGCTAGGACAGTTCAAAGATGAATGCAAGGTGAAATAAATACTCGTTGGTAGTACAAACATTGACAATATTGCTGCAGTATAGACGAAGGGCAGCCGTAGAAGACGTTGATGATGACGGTGTGCAGCAATGCCAGGTCTGAAGAGAAGAGACCTGTGGTGAACAATTCAAACAGTTGCATTGACCGCTTCTTGAAAACCTTATTCGCGCTATCCTGATGCAGGATTGAATGGGCATTCAGCTCCATAGACCTGCTCTCCTTACTATCGGTGCACATGAGCACTCATGGTAGAGTGGACTTGGCGAGGTTCCGTACGTGGGGTACTGAATATACGGGACCCAATGATGGTACACGACCACTATGCAGTGACAAACCTATCTACCCTCTGTCGACAAAAGTTGGTTTAGATAGGACTGCCTTGACCATCTATAGAAGGAGCTCCAAGGCCTCCTTTGAGAGAGGCGAATTCATGTTGTACTCACTATACTTATGCATTTACATATGCGTTCTACTTACGCACATACATTAACATTTCGCTTACACATTATCTTTCCTAGAGTTCAATAATGCAAGGCTCGCTTGTAATATTTTCTCTATGTATTTTGAGCAAACAAAGATCACAGGTTGACTCCCATTGAACGTAGGGCCCTTTTTGCCCAAACTAGGATAAATCATTTGTCTTTTGTAGCTAGACATACGGAGACGATTGTGTTTCAATACAATTTACTAGTCGGTATGCTAAACGCTGACAGTTAGCACACCAGGTAGGGAAACGCTGTTGCGCATTCTTCATCACCTTCAACATGGCTTCATCAAGACCGACAAGCATCGTCGCGATCCCCGAGGTTTCAACAACGTCGGCACCACAGACGATGCTCCCAAAGCATCCTTCTGAGGAACGATCGACTACGTGTCGCCATCCCTCGACGAGCTACTGGAAGATACGATCGGCTGCGACCTCAGCTACAACCCCGAAGTAAGTGATCATTCTCCCTAGCATCGCCACGTCGCAGATACTGGCAATTGCATACGATCACCCCATGGCTTGCTCCCCGCAACAAGGGGTGTGGTGCTGGGTACTTGGAAAGGAACTTGCACGCAGTCCCGTTTCTAATGACCTTCCCAAGGTATGGCGCGACCAGCTTAGCCACGAGCAAGCGTGCTTGAACAAAGATGAAACTGTGCCCCAAACCAAGTTCCATTACCACACCAACCCTGACGTAGCACACTCTCACGCACGCTTCGCCTACACAAACATCTCCATTCGCATCACCGACGTCCCATGTTTCGAGTGGATGAGCCAGAACACTGTGGCAACAGCTATAGTATGGCATCTTATGCCTGAGCCGGCTGAATACTGGTTCGAGCTGGCACGTCGGAACCTCTGACCTCCACCAGACCGCACTACTGACCAGCACACAGACGGGCCTCACCCCTAGCAACACAACAAGAACAACTCCGAGAGCCGAAGGATGATGTTACAACCCAGACGGCAGGCAACAACGGATTCAAATCATCCACTCACTCATTTTCTCTGACCCAGGCATGAGAGACAACCATCAAGCTATGCCTGGCTCTTTGCACATGGAAATGTCCTGGAAAGGGGTCACGAAACCCCAATACTAGTTCCAGTGATGCCACCCTTGTCGAGGTGGCCGGTACGACAACGACGAGGATAGCAGCGCGGGCCTCATGCAAAACTGGGTCGAGCTTAAGACCACCTCCAACAGCTTCTTACAAGGGATGTACAAGCCTCTTGGCAACTCACAAGACCTTGAGGTATGCCAAAAAAGGTCAGATGAAACTCTCTGCAAGTACATACAATGCTTCTCCAAGAGGTGCAACGAGCTCCCCAACATCATTGATGCCTATGTCATTAGAGCATTCCTCTCGAGAACTACCCGCAAGTCCTGGGCACACAAGCTCACCTACGACAAGCTAGGATACACGAGGGAACTGATTGACCTCACCTCCCACCTTACCTCAGGCAAGTCAGGGGTAGGGTCCGGCTCCAACGCGCCAAAGCCAAGACCCAACAGCCCTGACACCCGAAGGGACACGTCGCCTCGTCGAAAGAGAAAGGGGTAGAAGATCGGCTCCAACAAATGCAGCCCCTGGACAATGGGTGCAAATGTGGTTGCAGTCGCTGACGATGCGAAATCAGGAAACGGTCCAAACCACTGACCAACCACTTTGAGAAAATTCTCAAGACACCGTGCACCCATCACGCCTTCCCGGTGAAGCACGCGCTTAAAGACTACAACCTCCTCTGATGCTTCCTCGACGAGAAGCACGACCCTCTAAGCAGTAAAAGGAAGAGATTGGTTGCCACGGGCTTCGAGCTAGAGGAGCCCCTCTCTGACAGGGACGTCGACTGCCTCGTGATTCGCAAGGACTATCCCACACACGGGAACCAGCCCAAGCTGAAGAAGACGGCCCAGAGGCTAGGTTCATTGACCCAAATGTCCCGCCCTACCTCTGGTGGTCCAAATGGCCATGACTTTTCATAGGTTAGACCATCCCGACCACATCCCGCAGCCCGGGCGATACCCCCTGGTAGTTGACCTGGTCATGGTAACCGCGCGACTCAAGATGTTTATGGATGGGGTGAGCAGCATCAATGCATGTCATGTTCAGGAGTGGTACTAACTCTTGCAAAGAAATCCCTCACGTTTGAAGTCACTAATTTCAACGGCTTCTACCATGCCATCCTTGGACAACCCCACTATGATAAATTCATGGTGGTGTCAAACTACATGTACCTCAAGATGAAGATCTCAATACCTAGAGAGGTTATTACCATGGACTCCACTGTCCACTAGCTCTGCTATGTGAGCTACACGGTCGGAGAGAGCCCCGATGATAACAGCAGTCCAACCAAGCGGAACAACAGAGCCGAAGTCGGGGCCTAGCCCGACCTTAACCACGCTTCACCCCCAGGTGCCTCCAAACCCAAAAGAGGCATCAAGAGATCCCTTGAGCCACCTCACATTACTGGTCAAGAAAGCCGTGGATGCACAATATCAGCAGAAGGGCAAAACGACAAGCTTGATGGATCTACGACTGGTTAGCACCCGAGCTCCCCCACGCAGATAGTTGGGGCACGTGCAATGCCCACAATACTGTGAAGGGACGCGGCTTGCCCCCGTGAATGAGGCGATCAATGAACGTTCGTACTAAATGCACCACCGGAAGGGTGCATGCGGCCACAAATGGACTGCTTGATTGAAGCAAAAGCCTTGACTACAACAACCAGGCTCGGGGGCTGCCACCTAACCAAGGGCCCAACTGGAGCCTTGGATCCACTCCTTTAGACACAACTCATTTTGTCCAAGTAATTTCCATGTGTCCTATGATCCATAGTCTATGAATGATGAAATTTATAAGTGCTACGGTTCACACAAGATGAAAGAGTGGAAGAGGGATGTAGCGGAAATGTTTCTGAAGTCAATATAAAGGATTTGTATTACACAATGGTTCAGACCATTGTATAAGAAAAGAAATATTACATCTCGAACACGATTCCTACCTCGGCGCAACCCTACTCTTTGACGGGCCAGCGGCTCCGATAGCTTCACGCTCCTCTTCCTCAAGAGGTAGACAACTTTAGCAGCTTTGCACCGTTCTTCCCGGCTGTCGTTTCTTCAAAAGGTCATTTGTCTCCAAGTACAGAAATGGCTCGGGAAAGCCAAAACGTTCAAATTGGATGCTTCAGCCTCCTGACCGACGAATGACCTCTGATCTCGAAATATAGAGATGATTGCACCCCATCGGTCGAGGTGGGTTGGGGAAGCCATAGTGGCTGACATATTTCCCAATTAAGGGATTTGGCCACCCAACCGACAGAAGCCGTCCGATCTCCAAGAACATATATCGCAGCACCACGCTTCCCGTCGAGGAGGGTCGAGATGCCAAAGCTCGTTGAGAAGGGCTGGGAAGCCAAGGCAACCTACTTATCTCCCAATCACCCCAGCACCACGAGGAAAGGATTTCGGCATGCTCACAAACGCGATACATCCAGATAGAATCGACCTCCCATTCAGGCCCCCGACTGACTCCCCTGTTTTCAAGCCTCCACGAGGCATCTCCCGTTTTCAAACATCCAGGTAACTCCTCCTCCTCCAGGTCTCCTCCTAGAACTTCACCAGCCGAAACCTCGGCGCCCATCAGTCGGGAGCGAAGCCCCGACATCCACACTCTCACCCTCAGGAAAGGCCGCTACAAAATGAGAGATACAAAAAAGAGGAGAATAGGGGGAATCTCCAGGATAGAAGCGCGAAGGCGATGGGAAAGGAGGGCATCGCGCTTGGCTATTTATAGCCACACCTTGGAGTCGAAGGGATAAGAGCGACAGAGGTGTTGCAGTACGCCTCATAACTGACGCTGCAATAAAGGTTCACGGAGACCTGAGGGCTTTTGCCGCACACCACTCCACTGCACCTCCTCATCAATGTTGCCACAATGAAGGCTCGTAGCGACCCGAGGACTTCCGTCGCTCACTGCCCCACTGCTTTGTAAGCCACACCACAATGAAGGCTGAAAAGACCAAGAACAACCACAACATGCTGTGAGGACTAGGATCTTGACGTTCTTAGAATCACATTGGGTAGTGTTTTACGATACAACACCCAACAAAATACACGAAGCATACAAAGTTTTCATTTCATCGTAAGAAATTTATCAGTACCCTGTAGACTGGGTACCCCCGCATACAAGCTAGAAGCAGCTCTGTACCCGACCTCCCCGCTGAGGCAGACTCCAGGGCTGCCTCGCGACCTTCGGCTTTGGGCCCTTGCTCACCGAGGAGGGCTCCGGAGCTGCCGCACATCCTTAGGCTCCGAGACCTTGCTCCCACCTAGGAGGGCTCTGGGGCTACCGCGCGTCCTGTGGCTCGAGGCCCTTGCTCTCGTTGAGGAGGGCTCCAGAGCTGGCATGTGTCTCATGACCTGTGATACGTTGTGGTCCCCAAAGTGTAAAGGGTGGCGCGTCCTGTCCAGTCGCGCATTGAAGGCACACGCCTTCCCTAAGCGCACAGGTGCGACGCTTATGGTGTCTGCTGTCGATGTTTCTTAGCATTGAGAGTGGGCGCCGTCGAAGCATCCAGCTCCAGCACCCCCCATTGGGTCCGTCGTCGACGTTCTTCTCGTTGATGATGGGTGCCGCTAGAGCATCCAGCTCCGGCACCTCCCAGGCGGGCCGCCGTCGATGTTCGGCATGTTGAGGGTGGACGCTGCCTCAGCTCGACAGCTACCTCATCGCCCTCGCCGTCGGAGACTTTTTTGACGATGATCGTGCATCTCAATTCAAAGCCCGACGCTCTCTAGGGGGCCCACCAGCGTCAACTATCCAAGCTCCCCCGCTCTGCCGGGAGCATGCCGTTGACATCCTACAACTAAGTGGTTGG
Organism: Tuctoria greenei; assembly: GCA_036927565.1. Lineage (NCBI taxonomy): Eukaryota > Viridiplantae > Streptophyta > Magnoliopsida > Poales > Poaceae > Tuctoria > Tuctoria greenei. The sequence continues at coordinate 198,219,360 of JAYESD010000003.1, read as the reverse complement.
TGTGCCCAACAGGTTGGCCACACCTGCCATGGGGCCTCTAAGGGGTCCCAAGGGCAGGACGTCAAGCAGTTTCTGGTCGCCACTACAACAACGACGCTGTCTACTATGAGTGCGGCCAGCGTGCGGGTGTTCTTAAGGTACCTATAGCGTATTTGGGGTTTTTCGATGGTCCTATTGTTAGCGGTCTTGTGGTTCCAGATGGTACCCCCATGAAAGGCCTACGGCAAGCAGGAGGTCCAGGGTGTGCAGTTTGCTTAGCCCTTTGTACCCTAAGCGTGTGCATCCTACTTCCCCAGCGCTACGGCTGAGTACTGGGGGACAGGCGGCATACACTCTGAATAAGGCGAGAGCTGAGAAATCCGAGGTGGTTATTTTCTTGCTCGGGACTCGTGGCATTGAACGGTTTCACCCTGAAAGGCCAGCGGGAGGTCCAAAGTGTACAACCTGCTTAGCCTGGTCCTGGATCCTAAGCATGTACACTTTGCCTCGCCAGCGCAACGGCTGAGTATTAGGGCCCAGTCGACTCATACTTCTGCTAATGCTGAGGTGTCCAGATTGTGCAGCTTGCTTAGCCTGGTCCTGCACCCTAAGTGTGTACACTCTGCCTCCTCAGCATTGAGGCTAAGTACTAAGGGGTCGGATGACCCATACTCCTGAACAAGGCAATAACCATAAACCGGAATACTGCCACACAATATTACCATGTTCATTTAATTACAAATTAATTTTATGTTCATGAAGTTATGCTCGTTTTCGCATATTTTCTGTCGTATGCACAATCACTCTTTCCCTGTCCTAGTCGGAGTTATGTTATCCTGCTAAAGGCGGGCCTACATGAGGTACCTGCAACGTGTTTGGGCTCCGATGGTCGTTTTCTTGCTCGGTGTCCATGGTGTCATCAACCCTGAAAGGCTAAAGCGAAGTTGGAGGTCCAGGGTGTGCAGCCTGCTTGGCCTTGTTCCATACCCTAAGCCTGCGCACCTTGCCTCCAAGTACTAACAGTTGAATATAGTAGGTCAGACGGCTTATGCCATGAGCAAGGCAGCGACCATACTCTAAATGTTGTCACACCGAATTACCCATTCCCCGTATCTTATCTAAGGACCGTAAGCCATAATGAAACTAAAGAGTAGGGAAGTGGTGACTGGCGAGCGAAATTACTTTATGTCTATCATGTGTGCAGGACATAAAGGGAGCCCGCCGTCGACGTTCTACACGTTTGTGTTAGGCGTCGTTGACAATTCTACAAGCTCCAGAACCATCCAAGTTGGCCGCCGACGTTACTTCTCCGAGCTTCGGCGCCCCCAAGGGGCCCACAAGTGTCTCTTTTACATAACAAATGAAGGTCCCACCTGCGGGATCATCACCTCTCCCGACGTGGTCCCAGGGGCCTACTGTCGGTACCCTGCAGACCGGATACCCCCGCGTACAAGCTAGAAGATGCTTTGGACCCAGTCGCCCCACTTAGGTGGACTCCGGGGCTGCCTCACGTCCTTCGGCTTCAGGCCCTTACTCCCACTGAGGAGGGCTCCGGAGCTGTCACTCATCCTCCGGCTCTGAGCCCTTGCTCCCACCGAGGAGAGTTCCGGGGCTGCCGCACGTCCTCCGGCTCCGGGCCCTTGCTCCCGCCGAGGAGGGCTCCGGAGCTGGCATGTGTCTCGTGACCTGCAATGGGCGTGGACCCCAAAGAGTAAAGGGTAGTGCGTCCAGTCCAGTCGCGCATTGAAGGCACGTGCCTTCCCCGAGCGCACACGTGAGACGCACACCCCTGACAGGTATCATTGTGTCAACTCACATCGTACTAAAGGCATTGCAGGCATATCCCACTCTGCTAAGTGGGGTAGCTGACAGCAAGAAGACAGATGAACGGGACATCCCCTGCCCCCATCAACGACTACACATGGGACACTAGCGTCTGAGGCGAGAAGACGACGGGTCTACAAGCCACGGTCAGAGGCAACGTAGCGGACAAGCTTCCCCCCTTTAGGGTAAGATCACCGTGGGGCCACCTGTCGAGACTCGAGCCCACTTGTAAGGTGCTTGGTCTTACTATAAAAGGACCTGATAGCCTACGTTACAGGACACACGCATTTCACACCCAAGAGGGCTCACTATCAAGCAATACAACACACATTGTGGGGTAGGGTATTATGCTATGCAGCACAAACCACGTAAAACCATCATCTCATCCGGCTCTCATAGGCGCAACCTCGCCTGAGGACTAATCCTTGCTGATCAAGAACCTCCGCGAGCTGCTCGCATAGTAGGCCCAGGGGAATTGTCGCAAGAACACTTCGACAATATTGTTTATAACATAGTGTACAACAGCGGTACACTCACAGCGGAAAGTACATACACTCTCAACCTATCTATGCACAAGAGAAGTCGTCCATTCCCGCGGACGCTTCTCACAAGCAACACAATGAACATATGGCAGTGACATAGTTTCACGTGAGAGAAATATCTCGACAGCTCAAGATCTCACGGAAAATCCATAACAGCAGCAATAAAATAATACCTGCAAAACCATATATATATATATATATATATATATATATATATATATATATATATATATATATATATATATATATATATATATATATATATAGCAATCGTGAGCACGATGGGTCAGCAACACTTAACCTTCTTCACTAGAACATGGAACTCTACATGCTTGAGACATATAATATAGCAAAGTTGAACTGCATAAAGGACTTGCCTAATAGTAAATGCTTATCTCCATTTTAGAGTAGGATATGACATCGCATGGGCTTGGCACGTCACGAACTCCACAACCAAATAGGAAACACTTTGTTTATGATGTTACATGCCCAAAGTTGTATAAGCTGCATACAAGTTAAGTATTTAGAAATTGTAAACTTAATTGTGCTACTTCTAATCCTTACAAGTTGCACTACAATATTACTCATCAGAGCATAATTCATAACATTGCAACTACTCTTATTTACTACGTTGCAGCGCAGTAAAATAGTGCTACTCAGTCCATAATCGCGAGGGACAGTGATTCGTATCAGTAACACCCGGATAGCATGGCACATACACCCACACTCGGAGCTGCCAAAGAATGCTCCACTGATGTTGTATGCAGCAACCTATCACTAGCCACCTACACGCTGAACCAGTCCCATGCAACAGCAGGAGGTCCCCACACAGAATGTGACATGCCCGAATGCAGATTTACACCTTGCTGCTCTCAACCCGCACCTATAAGGCAGTTGGTTATGCTTCGATGCTAAGGTGGACAAGTTACATCGATTTCCTTGGTCACATATATCCGGTATGCCTCTGGTAAAACTCAAACATGCTCAACAGGGCCGCACACGACTCAGTTCTCAATCAACACACGCAGGGCTACGCACATGAGACCATGTCTCGCTGCATCCTATCCCGTTGCCCGGTCTAATATTGAGTCCATCAACCATTCTCTAAAATAACCAATCTCGGGTGATAATATCGCTATCTCGCGAGTAGATTACCAACTACTCGACTTCTACGGATTACCTACAACATTAGCATGACAATTCAACACGTCAAGCTATCAACCTACCCAAATACTCCATGGGATCGTGGGTCGTGCAATTGCAGTATCAATCACAAATAGACCTAATGCACAATTCATATAGTAGTCATCATAGTGATGTAAAGTAAAACTTTCGAAATGGCTTAAATGCAAACCAGAGCTTGCTTTGGGTTGCGACTATGTGAATGTCAATAAGTCAGTGGCTTGATCTTCCTCCGGGGAATCCGCCATGGCCGCTCTGGGACGGGAATCCTCGCCTCCGAGTTGGACTCCTCGTCAATTGCCTTCATCACATTCACTATCGAAATGAATACGCATATTAGAGAAGGCAACTTAGCAAAGTACTATACAATGTGGTTTATAACTTAAGCAAGAGTAATACTGATCAAGGATGAAAGTATTGCTGCTTTTATGTACAGAAATAGAGGAGATTATCAAAGAGGGACATAGTGCATCCATGTATGAAGTGAAATAGGCATCATACATGAGTCTAAGGAGGAACACTACAGGAATGATCAGAAGAATGCAACTTTCTATATAAGGACTCCAGGAAGGTCTATGTTGTATATAGAAAACAACAGAGAAGAATTCAAATGGAAACTTAGAAGGATTGGTTTGTGAAGTGAAATGTGTGATGTTTTGGAAATAAGGATATGAAACATAGTTTACTGTAGTAAATCAAGTCATATGCTTCTGGAACTATTACATTGGACAACATATGCTATGTGTGGGGTTCTGGCCAAATTTGAGCAACGACCAAGGTTTTCTGTTGCCTCTAAAAGTCTATGAGGCTAACAGTTCCCAGAATTTTCATGCCGATTCCGTAGCTTTGACAGAGGAAAAAGGTTGTTTTATGTTTGGGGGAGGTCAAGAGGAGTCTAACAAAATTGGTTTCATAATTTTCTAAGCAATCTTCAGGGAGATATTCATTTTTGAAGTTGGGACATTTTTCTGAAAATGTTTCTGGAAGTTTTTCGAATTTTTCATGTGCATACAGATTGGGAACTCAATTTGACCTAGCAAATCCAGACAAATGGCTCTTTGTCACGCCTGGTCATCATAAAGATGAACAGACGCTAATCACATGTACACCAGGATCAGTTGAATCGTACATGCGTCGACGAAAGTGAAATATCATTACATTGCCATGTTCGAATACATAAATAGTCTTACAGTATGACCCGAAGGTCTACAAATACACACCACAACTATTTACATCAACAACAACATTAACATAGTCCAACTACAGTAGAAGACTAATAGATGAGGGTAGCTCCATCTCCACAGGCAGCCGTTGCGCGTGAGGTCGCCAGCCTAGACCAAGTCCTCCGGATTGATGTAGAAGTCCTCCGGTGCCGCTTCTTCTTCATATTCTAATGGAAAATTAAACACTTGAGTACATAGAGTACTCAGCAAGTGCGGGAAGAGATGATATGATTGGCTAAAGCAAGGAAAGGCCAACTATGGCTTAGCACTATGCTTAGGACCTAACCTTAGCTTCCATTTATCAATATCACAATTCATGAAGTAATCAACACATGAGTAATGATAATGAATGTACCTTGAATCATAATTAACCACCATTTCCCAACCATAAACTAATTATGAACTGGCCCCAAGCCGCTCTTGTCCGTGAGCACGGCTGTCATGACAGTTTTACCAAATCTCTGCAGAGAGTGTACCCTTTCCCCACAAGTAGTGATTTCATCCCCTGTTGCCAGGTGGACTTGAGTAAACCTCCATGTAGCCCGTGGTGATCAACCACATTTCACACATCCGTAGGTGTGTGGCCCGGAGATCACTACATGGTCTTTACAAAGGTGCTCCCGACTAGTGCTAGCCCTCTAAAGTTTCCACCACTGGGGATTCTCGGAGTAACCCTCCGCCCCAGAGCCCCCTCTTGAGCCTTGCGGATCCCAGAGCAGATCACCCGCATCCTTCCCCGCACCTTCCAACCACTAGCATTTCATCGGGAGAAACCTAATTAATTGACCATGCTGCCTCATCTCAGTCTCGTGGTGGTACTATAAAGCTTAGTGGCTTCCTCCATAAACCGGTCCTTAGAATCCGGCGGTAACAAACCCCAATCCCGGGTCTCGTGCAAAATGCACCATACCAATACTAACCAACCACCAGATTCCTATCCACTACAATTGTGTAATCACCACAAGTTCAAGTGACCATAAAGTTTAATGTAGCACAATTGTATAAAATCCCAATCCCAACATTTAAGCATGGCTAAGCATAACTATGACCTATCTACTTCCCAACCCATTTCAGGTAACAAGGAATTATATGGAACAGGGCATGTAAACATGAAGTAGGACATCAATTTAATTAGCATGCATCTATCTAAATCCCTAGAACTGGAGCAAAATGGTCAAGGGCACTTTCCTTCGTTGAAGACTTGAGTGTTGGCGAAGTCCTGGTCTTGGAGGTTAAGATTAGGGTCGTAATACGACTCTAGATATATACCCAAGCATGGCAAGAATAGAATAAAGCTAAATAATTAAAGGGCACGCAAAACAATGCATCACAACACACACATAAGCATAAAATTCTATACTAATGCGTCCCTACGAAGTATTTATTACTTAACATGGCCAAAGTATGCATTTCATATTTATCCTACATTTTTGGGATTTAATTATAGCCTAAAACCATTTTTATTGAATTTTCTATGGCAAAAATATATTTTTAAACACTTATAATAAATATTCCATGGACAAAATATATTTCAACTGAACTCTACAATTTATTCACAGCATAAAATAATTTATACCAATTTTTCCTAACATTTCTACACTTAATTACCATTTTTATCTATTTTCTACATGTTAAATACACCTATAAACAATATTCAGCAATTAAATAAAAGTCCAGGGACTAATTAAATAGTTTTCTATACTGCACAGGGACTAAATTCATGATTCTACAAATTTACAGGGGTTATATTGCTTATTTAAATGATTAGATTCAATTTTTAGGGGTCCAGGGGCTAGTCTGCAATTTCCAGGGGCTAGACTTCGATTCCAGAGAAGTGCAGGGGGTAGCAAGCAAGTTTCCAGGGGCCTGGGTGCAATTCCGGCGGCTGGAAAAAGGGGATTCAATGTGGGCCGTCGGTTTTAAAATCGACGCACGAGATTTAATCCAACGAATCGGTATGACGTTATAATCTCAACCGTTGGCCAGGAATGGACGGCTCTGGATGAGCCACGTCGCCTCTGGCGACGTCGGCGGCGCCCGGCGCGGCGGCGCTAGACACCCGCGGCGGCGAGCTCGCCGGAGGCGGCCAAAACGGCGAAACTGTTGCCCAAACAAGGTGCTAAGGACATTGAACGAAAGAGGGGGGGGGGGGGGGACAGGGAACTCACCTAGGGGAGTAGCGGGGGTTGAATTCGGCCGGAGAGGGGTCGGCGATGAGGAACGGCGGCGGTTGGCGTCGGTGCTCGTCGAGCTCGGTGAAACCTCGGCGATCTCCCCACGATCTCTTGCCCGGCGTGCTCCTGGTGGCGAAGTGAAGGTGTTAGGGCAGTCGAGAGGGGAAGGCGATCACTGGCTAACCGGGAACGGCGGCGACTGACCTTGGCGACGGTTGCAAGGGTTTGGGTGCGGGGAGGCACAAACAGAGGGGGGGGGGGCGGAAGGGTGTTTTATCGAGGGGAGGGTGGCAGCGGTTGATGGCGCGCGCGGAGAGGGGGTTCCCCGGGTGGATTGCGTCGTGGGCGAGGCGGTTGGAGGGGGGCGCGCGGAGTGGGCGCAGGGTCGGCATGGCGCGGGAAAGAACGGCGGTTGCTGGGGTTGGAGATGACATGCGGGCCCGGGGTGGCAGCGGGAGAGAGGAGGGAAAGGGGGAGGCGCCGACAGGCGGGGTCCACGGCGCAGAGAGAGAAGAGGTGGGGGGAATTCGGCTGGGCCGCAGGAGGGAGAAAAGGGAATTGGGCCAGGGGGAGGGAATTCGGCCCAGGGAGGGTTTTAATTCCTTTTCTTTGATTTGAATTCAAATTCAAACTTAAACGGATGCTACTCGTTTGAACTTCAAAAATCACCCAAAAATGCATACAACTATGATCAAGGGTTTGAGCAAATTTTTGTACATAAAATATGGATGTTACAACTCTACCCCCCTTAAAAGGAATCTCGCCCTCGAGATTCGGACGTCCTAAGGAAATAGATGAGGGAAATCCGCCTTGAGATCTTCTTCTCTTTCCCATGTTGCTTCTGCCTCTGAATGATGTTTCCATTGCACTTTACACATGCGAATGACTTTGTTCCTCGTGACCTTTTCTAGTGTCTCAAGTATCTTGACAGGCTGCTCCACATAAGACAAATCTTCCTGTACATCCACTGCCTCCATAGGTAACTGTTCCTCAGGCACTCTTAGACACTTCTTAAGTTGCGAAACATGGAATACATTATGCACATCTGACAAGTGTGGTGGAAGCTCAAGCTGATATGCCACTTCACCTCATCTTTCGAGTATCTTGAACGGACCAATGTAGCGGGGTGACAACTTGCCTCTTACTTTAAATCTTCTCAATCCTCTCATAGGTGACACCTTCAAGTACACATAATCACCAACCTCAAATGTTAGATCACGCCTTCGAGTATCCGCATAACTCTTCTGTCTTGTTTGAGTTGCCTTTAGATTCTTCCGAATTTCTTGTACTTGTCTTTCAGCCTCTCGTAACACGTCAGGCCCAAAGACTTGACTTTCCCCAGTTTGATTCCAAAACAATGGTGTCCTACATTTGCGCCCATACAATGCTTCAAAAGGAGACATCTTCAAACTGGCTTGATAACTGTTGTTGTAAGAAAATTCGGCATATGGCAGGTTATTGTCCCAACTTTTGCTATTCTTTAAAGCACACGCTCTCAACATGTCTTCTAATATCTGGTTGGTGCGTTCTGTCTGACCATCAGTTTGAGGATGATATGCCGAACTAAAATTTAGACGGGTATCCATTGATTCATGCAACTTCTGCCAGAATCTTGAGGTGAATTGAGTGCCTCTGTCTGAAATGATCTTCTTAGGAACGCCATGTAAGCATACAATCCTGGAGATGTACAGTTCCGCCAACTTGGGACCATTGTAGGTTTCTTTCACAGGAATAAAGTGAGCAACTTTAGTTAGACGGTCCACAATAACCCATATAGAATCATATCCAGATTGTGTTCTTGGTAGTCCCACAATGAAATCCATACTAATTTCTTCCCATTTCCATTCTGGTACTTTGATTGGTTGCAATAACCCTGCTGGTCTTTGATGTTCCGCCTTAATCAATTGACATGTATCGCATATGGCCACATATTCTGCTACATCCCGTTTCATTCCATGCCACCAATATCGATCTTTAAGGTCTTGATACATCTTTGTGCTTCCGGGATGAATAGAGTAAGATGAGTCATGAGCTTCTCTTAGTATCAACTCCTTAATCTCCTTGATATCTGGAACACAAATCCTCTTTCCAAGCCATAGGGTTCCTTGTTCATCCTCTCTAAAGTTTGGAGCTTTCCCTTTCTTCATCAACTGTTTGATCTCTTTGACCTTCTCATCATTCTTTTGTCCTTCTCGTATGTCACGTTCAAGGGTTGAGTCCACTTCCATAGCAACTGCTTCAGTGCTAGACTCTAGACATAGGTTTAACCTTGCAAACTCTTCACATAACTGGGGCTGAAGAGCTTGTAATGACAAGTTATTGCTTTGTCCCTTCCTGCTTAGAGCATCAGCGACCACATTAGCCTTGCCCGGATGGTAGTTGATTCCCACATCAAAATCATTTATTAACTCCAACCAACGACGTTGCCTGAGATTAAGATCCGGCTGTGTGAATATGTACTTCAAGCTCTTGTGATCTGTGTATATCTCAGTCCTTTTTCCCATTAAGTAGTGCCTCCATATCTTCAAGGCATGAACAACAGCTGCCAATTCCAAATCATGTGTTGGATAGTTCCTCTCATGTTTCCGAAGCTGTCTTGAGGCATAGGCCACAACATGTCCTCCTTGCATTAAGACACATCCCAAACCATGTTCAGATGCATCACAATAGACCACAAACTCCTTCTGCATATCAGGCATCACCAATACCGGTGCACTGGTCAACCTCTTCTTCAATTCGGCGAAGCTTACTTCACATTCGGGGGTCCATTTAAAGCAACTCCTTTCTCAAGCAACTTGGTTAGTGGTCGAGAGATCTTTGAAAATCCCTCGATGAATCGACGGTAATAACCAGCCATACCTAAGAATCTTCGTATATCATGCACACTCTCGGGTGTTTCCCACTTAAGAACATCTGCCACTTTGCCTGGGTCCACTGCTATACCTCCTTCTGATATGACATGTCCCAAAAATGATACCTCCTTTAGCCAAAACTCACACTTACTAAGTTTGGCATACAGTTGATGTTGGCGAAGCTTCTGTAGAGCCATCCTGAGGTGCTCCGCATGCTCTTCTTCAGTCTTGGAGTAGATAAGTATGTCATCGATGAATACCACTACGAATTTGTCCAAGTACTCCATGAATACCTTGTTCATTAGATACATAAAATATGCCGGAGCATTGGTCAATCCAAACGACATAACTGTATACTCATATAATCCATACCGAGAGACAAATGCCATCTTGGGAATATCCGACGGTCTAATCTTCAGCTGGTGGTAGCCCAAACGAAGATCAATCTTGGAAAACACACATGCTCCTCTCAACTGATCAAACAAATCTTCAATCCTTGGTAGTGGGTATTTATTCTTGATTGTTACCTCATTTAAGGCGCGGTAATCCACACACAACCTTTGAGTTCCATCCTTCTTAGGTACAAATATGACTGGTGCTCCCCAAGGCGATGAGCTAGGACGAATATATCCTTTTGCCAATAACTCCTCAATATGATCCTTTAGTTCAGCTAATTGTTTAGCATCCATTCTATATGGCCTCTTATATATTGGGGCCGTTCCAGGTACTAATTCAATGATAAATTCAATCTCTCGATCAGGGGGCATACCTGGTAAGTCATCTGGGAATACATCCGGAAATTCCTTCACAACCCTGATATCTTTGGTACTCTCAAGATGATTGAGTTGTACTACTGCCTCTTGTGTCTGATCCGGTTTGAACTCCACTGTAGTGCCATCCGGGTGTGTTAAGCAGACAGTTCTAGTAGCACAATGAATTACTCCTTGATTCTTCGTCAACTAGTCCATTCCCAGAATGATATCTAATCCTTGTGAGTCCAACACTATTAGGTTGGCCCAGAAGACTACCCCGCTTATGTTTATACTCACTTTTCGGCATAGATGCCTTGCCACCATCTCTCCTCCAGGAGAGTTTATCAATAATGGCCCATTCAAGAATGTAACTACCATGTCATGCTTCTTTATGAAATCCCTGGATATAAATGAATGTGTAGCACCCGAATCAAACAATATGGTGGCGGGTGGGAGTTAACAGAAAACGTACCGATCACCACATCAGGCGCTTCCTGTGCTTGCTCCAGAGTCACATGGTTGACACGACCAGATGGGTTTTGTTGCTTCTTTGGACAACTGCTGGCATAATGTCCCCATTCTCCGCACTTGTAACATTGTACTCCCGCAGCATTATTTGGGCCCTTGTTGCCTCCTAATTGGTTTCTTGGGGGTTGGCCATTTGGACGGTTAGCTGGAGCTGAAGGGCGGGATGGCTGCATCTGCTGACGTGGGGGTTGCATTGGCTGGCGTGGTGGCTGCTGCTGCTGCTGCTGCTGGCGCATTTGCTGGTTGTAGGGAGTGGGTGGCCTGTAGTTGGAGTTCGGAAACCTCTGTCCCGAGTAGTTCATGGGGCGAGTCATTTGGTTTGCAGGCGGAGGGTTAAGACGGGGGCGCACATTGCTGCTAGAGGCATGTGCCATAGTCAACTTCCTGTTTCTTTCCTCATCATCCAATTCCTTTTTAGTCCTTTCCACTTCAAAAGCTTTGTCAACCAGCTTTTGAAAGTCGCCTTAGTCGATGGAAGACATGGCGAACTTTAACTCCTTGTCCAATCCATTTTTGAAGCGGAATTGTTTCATGGAGTCAGTATCCACATCGGTTGGAGCATAGCGGGACAACTGGGTGAATGCATTCAAATAGGCCCTCACAGTCATACGACCTTGCTTTAACAACAGGAACTCTTCACGTCTTGCTTGTATTTCTCCTTCTGGCACAAAGTGATTGCGGAAGTTGGTCCTGAATTCTTCCCAGGTAATGTTTTCTGGGTCCCGGTGAGCTTCAGTAAAGGCAGTCCACCAGTCGGCTGCCGGTCCTTGGAGTTGATGGGAGGCTAGTAGTACTTTCTCCCTTCCTTCACAGTGGATGAGTCTCAACTTGCTTTCAACGGTTCGGAGCCAATCATCGGCATCCATGGGTTCGGTGACAGTGGCAAAAGTGGGTGGATGAGTGTTCAGGAAGTCCCTAAGGAAGGACCTAGGTGGAAAAGGTGGTGGTGGCGGAAGGTTGTAGTTTGGTGGTGGTGGGGGTGGGGCTTGCTGCAGGTTGGTGACAATCTGTGTGAGGTTGCTAAGTAGTTGGGTTTGGATGGCCATCATCTGCTGCATTTGTTGCGCGGCTGGGGCCCCTCGGGCACCCCTACCATTCCATCCAGGCACACCTCCAAGTCCTTCATCTTGGGGCACAGCACCCCTTCCACGACCTCTACCTCTACCTCTTCCAGACATCTGTGTAGGGAAGAATTGAAATTTTAGAATAATAGATAAGATATAGAAGGGTACGCTATGGAAAACGGTCCCAACTACATGCATCAAGGGAGACACATATATATATAAAGCAAGCAAATTCATTAACCAACTAGTGCGGATGTGGACAAGATGCTAATGCATTCCACAACTCGCACAACACACTAACAAGCCTATATACAAAGGACATGGATGTGGACAGGATGCCGAAGCATTCCACAACTCATGTCGCACACACACACAACATAAAGCAAACTACTAGCATAACAACATAAACAACACAACTCAAGACTAAAGAGGGCGTAGCTACACGCTCCTACATACTAAGGATAACTGTCCTGAGTCGTCCAACGAGAAAGCAAGTCCACTCGTACTCATCGGAGTCCTCCTCAACCTCCATCTCCGGGTCTTCTTCTTCTGAGTCCTCTCTTGATTCCTGGGGGGAGTTCATGCGACGATCTGGAGAGTTTGGGTCCCAAGGCTCCACGTCCGAAGCGTACTGAGGTGAGTTAGGATCAGCTGCAGTGATCCTCGCGTAACGTCGGCGAAGTCGCTCGTAGCGGTCAACCAGGTCCCTGCTGTCCTGAAGCTCCTGGTGACAACGCAGGAGTCGCGAAGACAACTCCACAACATCGTCCACCAGCCTCTCGCACTGAGGGTGAGTCAAGGGCCCCTCGACGTCACGTCCAGTGAAGGCGGCCGTGCCACTAGGGCGCTGAGGGGTGTACGCGTGCTCTGTGCACCCAAGAAGGAACATGTGGGCGTGGCTCCAGTAGGTAGTCGCCTCCCACGTGGCGTCCTCCTCAGCCGCACGCTGGGAGCTCCTCCAGGCCGGAGAGAAGTGAGAGTGCAGCAGCTCCGAGTCGTAGGTAGACGGCCAGCTGAGAACTCCACTCCAGTCCACCAGTATAGGGTGCAAAGACCCTAGTGGTGTGGTAGACTAGGCGAACACGGTACTCACGGTACCCCGCAGCTCGAAGAAGAGAGCGAAGACGGACACGCATCCTCGAAGCAGCATTCCCAGTAGAGAACAGCGTCGTCTCCCTCCTGGGGGTGTAAGGTGCGGAGCGACTGGCTAGGGCGTGGCGTGGAACACGACCCCCAGTCGACTTACGAGCCGTCTGCTTGGTTCGCGCCATCTACAAACATTTGAAAAGAAGAGAGTGAGATCAATAATCAATAAATTAAATTAGAATAAATCAATAAGTGTAGCAAGATAAGAAGCATAAGGTTTGAGATGGGAAGCACAAAGTTTTGGAAATACTATTTTATAAGAAAATAGTATAGTCCTTAATTTTCGAACATTTCTAACTAGGCTTGCGTCCTACGGGCAACACGGCTCTGATACCACTTTGTCACGCCCGGTCATCATAAAGATGAACATACGCTAATCACATGTACGCCAGGATCAGTTGAATCGTACATGCTTCGACGAAAGTGAAATATCATTACATTGCCATGTTCGAATACATAAATAGTCTTACAGTATGACCCGAAGGTCTACAAATACACACCACAACTATTTACATCAACAACAACATTAACATAGTCCAACTACAGCAGAAGACTAATAGATGAGGGTAGCTCCATCTCCACAGGCAGCCGTTGCGCGTGAGGTCGCCAGCCTAGACCAAGTCCTCCGGATTGATGTAGAAGTCCTCCGGTGCCGCTTCTTCTTCTTCATATTCTAATGGAAAATTAAACGCTTGAGTACATAGAGTACTCAGCAAGTGCGGGAAGAGATGATATGATTGGCTAAAGCAAGGAAAGGCCAACTATGGCTTAGCACTATGCTTAGGACCTAACCTTAGCTTCCATTTATCAATATCACAATTCATGAAGTAATCAACACATGAGTAATGATAATGAATGTAACTTGAATCATAATTAACCACCATTTCCCAACCATAAACTAATTATGAACTGGCCCCAAGCCGCTCTTGTCCGTGAGCACGGCTGTCATGAAAGTTTTACCAAATCTCTGCAGAGAGTGTACCCTTTCCCCACAAGCAGTGATTCCATCCCCTGTTGCCAGGTGGACTTGAGTAAACCTCCATGTAGCCCGTGGTGATCAACCACATTTCACACTTTTGTAGGTGTGTGGCCCGGAGATCACTACATGGTCTTTACAAAGGTGCTCCCGATTAGTGCTAGCCCTCTAAGGTTTCCACCACTGGGGATTCTCGGAGTAACCCTCCGCCCCAGAGCCCCCTCTTGAGCCTTGCGGATCCCAGAGCAGATCACCCGCATCCTTCTCCGCACCTTCCAACCACTAGCATTTCATCGGGAGAAACCTAATGCATGACCATGCTGCCCCATCTCAGTCTCGTGGTGGTACTATAAAGCTTAGTGGCTTCCTCCATAAACCGGTCCTTAGAATCCGGTGGTAACAAACCCCAATCCCAGGTCTCGTGCAAACTGCACCATACCAATACTAACCAACCACCAGATTCCTATCCACTACAATTGTGTAATCACCACAAGTTCAAGTGACCATAAAGTTTAATGTAGCACAATTGTATAAAATCCCAATCCCAACATTTAAGCATGGCTAAGCATAACTATGACCTATCTACTTCCCAACCCATTTCAGGTAACAAGGAATTATATGGAACAGGGCATGTAAACATGAAGTAGGACATCAATTTAATTAGCATGCATCTATCTAAATCCCTAGAGCTGGAGCAAAATGGTCAAGGGCACTTGCCTTCGTTGAAGACTTGAGTGTTGGCGAAGTCCTGGTCTTGGAGGTTAAGATTAGGGTCGTAATACGACTCTAGATATATACCCAAGCATGGCAAGAATAGAATAAAGCTAAATAAGTAAAGGGCACGCAAAACAATGCATCACAACACACACATAAGCATAAAATTCTATACTAATGCGTCCCTACGAAGTATTTATTACTTAACATGGCCAAAGTATGCATTTCATATTTATCCTACATTTTTGGGATTTAATTATAGCCTAAAACCATTTTTATTGAATTTTCTATGGCAAAAATGTATTTTTAAACACTTATGATAAATATTCCATGGACAAAATATATTTCAACTGAACTCTACAATTTATTCACAGCATAAAATAATTTATACCAATTTTTCCTAACATTTCTACACTTAATTACCATTTTTATCTATTTTCTACATGTTAAATACACCTATAAACAATATTCAACAATTAAATAAAAGTCCAGGGACTAATTAAATAGTTTTCTATACTGCACAGGGACTAAAGTCATGATTCTACAAATTTACAAGGGTTAGATTGCTTATTTAAATGATTAAATTTAATTTTTAGGGGTCCAGGGGCTAGTCTGCAATTTCTAGGGGCTACACTTCGATTCCAGAGAAGTGCAAGGGGTAGCAAGCAAGTTTCCAGGGGCCTGGGTGCAATTCCGGCGGCGGGAAAAAGGGGATTCAATGTGGGCCGTCAGTTTTAAAATGGACGCACAAGATTTAATCCAACGAATCGGTATGACGTTATAATCTCAGCCGTTGGCCGGGAATGGACGGCTCTGGATGAGCCACGTCGCCTCTGGCGACGTCGGCGGCGCCCGGCGCGGCGGCGCTAGACGCCCGCGGCGGCGAGCTCGCCGGAGGCGGCCAAAACGGCGAAACTGTTGCCCAAACAAGGTGCTAAGGACATGGAACGAAAGAGGGGGGGACAGGGAACTCACCTAGGGGAGTAGCGGGGGTTGAATTCGGCCGGAGAGGGGTCAGCGACGAGGAACGGTGGCGGTTGGCATCGGTGCTCGTCGAGCTCGGTGAAACCTCGGCGATCTCCCCACGATCTCTTGCCCGGCGTGCTCCTGGTGGCGAAGTGAAGGTGTTAGGGCAGTCGAGAGGGGAAGGCGATCACCGGCTAATCGGGAACGGCGGCGACTGACCTTGGCGACGGTTGCAAGGGTTTGGGCGCGGGGAGGCACAAACAGAGGGGGGGGAAAGGGTGTTTTATCGAGGGGAGGGTGGCGGCGGTTGATGGCGCGCGCGGAGAGGGGGTTCCCCGGGTGGATTGCGTCGTGGGCGAGGCGGTTGGAGGGGGGCGCGCAGAGTGGGCACGGGGTCGGCATGGCGCGGGAAAGAACGGCGGTTGCTGGGGTTGGAGATGACATGCGGGCCCGGGGTGGCAGCGGGAGAGAGGAGGGAAAGGGGGAGGCGCCGACAGGAGGGGTCCACGGCGCAGAGAGAGAAGAGGTGGGGGGGAATTCGGTTGGGCCGCAGGAGGGAGAAAAGGAAATTGGGCCAGGGGGAGGGAATTGGCCCAGGGAGGGTTTTAATTCCTTTTCTTTGATTTGAATTCAAATTCAAACTTAAACGGATGCTACTCGTTTGAACTTCAAAAATCACCCAAAAATGCATACAACTATGATCAAGGGTTTGAGCAAATTTTTGTACATAAAATATGGATGTTACACTCTTAAAGTTTTGTTGGAGTTCAAATGAACTAATAGGAAGAGTCTGGACAAATTAGGATTTCTCCAATGAACAGATCATCTGGATTTAATTCTAAATCCTTTTTGCTTCATGGAATTATTGAGGAAACATTATGGACTTTCATACTGATTCACATGCACCACTGGAAAATGTAGATCACAAGAGTCCAAACAAAATTTAATTGTGAATTTTTTTCCAAATATTCTAGGAGATATGGACTTTCTAAGTTTGATCAAAATATGGAATTTTTTTTACTTGAAAAGTTTAAATAAGGAAATTGGCCCACGGATTTGAATTTGTCCAATCAAAACCCAGCCATACTGAGCCACAAAGTTCAATGCGCATTGCCACGATTGATCCTGTGCCACAGAAGATCAAAAAGGGGCTTGCGGTGTATGACAAAAGGGCCCACACTAAGGCTGTCTTCAACCTCTAACCAGGGGGATGGGCGGTGCCATTGTGCGGCTGTGAGCCGGCGGCTCACCGGAGTTGCCCCCTGGTGCCTCTTTACTTGCTACAGATAGGTTATCCAGTGCAGCGAAGTACGGCTAGTACATGGGTGGTGCCCGTAGCAACCGCAGATGGCCGGAGCGCCCTACCTGACGCCGGCAGTGGCAAGAAAGTCCAGTGAAGTGGTACTCGCGCGGGAGTGATCCAAACAGCTCGGTATTTGCGTCTAGAGCAACGTGGAGATGTGGAGGAGAAGGAATTGAATCATAATTGAGAAGAAATCAAGCGGAAAATGGAATACAAAGTTGACCTATGGTTAGCTCTCGGCGGTGGGTAAAATTTGGTTTCCAGTGTGAAACTCCCATGATTTTTCGATCTTTAATTTCTGGAGGGTTCGCAGGGATTGATGTTTCATGGTTCTTAAAGGGAGTGGAGAATAAACACATGTGAAAAACGAATTTGCCTAATGGATGTGTAACCGATGAAGCTTGAGCTGCAGAGGAAACTGATAAACCAACAGCACAAGAGAGTGATGAAGCTCAAAGCACAAAAGAATTTGATCTTTTTATCACCGTGCAGCTCGGAGTCAAGTGGAACAGAGGCACGGCAACGGTGAACAGAGAGTTTGGGCAAAAAAACAAAACTCAATGCCTCTGTAACTTGGGGAAGTTCAGCTCAACTCTGGCCAGAGCAGGGAGGATGAGGGCAAGCTTGGACGTGCTTGGAGCAGGGAAGAAAAAGCAAGTGGCGCAGTCACGGTGGGGCAGAGGTGCTGTGATGGTGAACAGAGGAAAACAGCAAGCAGATGCAAGGGCAGAGGAATAGAGATAAAACTCAACGTTGCTGGCCAAGAATGGATGAAGAGAGGAGAGGATGGGATGAGAATGAGTTGAACCATCTCTGAGCTGGTTTGGGCATGATGTGGTAAGATGAGGTGCTCTGCACCTGGCGCCAAAGACAGAAAACAGAGGAGGTGTGTTGCTTCAAACAACCTCTAGCAGGTGGGTCCCACTCCTTTCTCCTCCCTTATCTTCATTCTACTTGCAAGCAAATATCTAACATGCTGTAAAATTCTTACAAGTTGGCAGGGGTACTAAATGAAATATAAGGAATGTTTTGATAAACTCAATTCTTGATTTTTGACCAATCAGAGTTTGAATTTTGAATCTTAATTTGAATTATCCTTTCATGTTGTGTTTAAATTGATTATTAAACTTGCCTCACAAATGCGAAATATTTGCAGGAGGA
This sequence comes from Tuctoria greenei, assembly GCA_036927565.1. Lineage (NCBI taxonomy): Eukaryota > Viridiplantae > Streptophyta > Magnoliopsida > Poales > Poaceae > Tuctoria > Tuctoria greenei. The sequence goes on along the minus strand of JAYESD010000003.1, from coordinate 198,200,974 downwards.
ATAATTTGAATATTTTAATTCCCATGGCGCACGCAAATTCCTGCTTTTTCTAACTTGAAAGTGAAGGTAAAATTTGAATTTTGATTTTGAATGCTCTGCCATGGCTTGATTCAATTACATGGCAAATGAATTCAAAAATTGCCAAACTTGGCAGACGTGATATTTGAATTGTAGGAATGTCATTGGTGAACTCAAATTTGGAGCTTGACAAATTGAATAGAAGGTTTTTGATTTTGAATTTGAAACTCCCCTTTTTGAGTTCAATTAAAAACCCTATATGAGCACTATGTTTTATCCCCGTTTTTATTTCTCTATTTTACTCTTGTGCTGAAATCTTCATTATGGTTTTTAGGAGACATTGTACCCTCATTTATTGGTTGACCTAGCTCATGTGAGTTGGAATTCTACTTAAACTTAAAAATTTTGAAGTTCTCATTTTTTAATTCTTGTTCTTTTCAAATGTGGGCTTTTACAATCCTTACGCCTTAAAGGAATCCTTTCCCGACACTCTAGTGAAAGGAACATCAAAATAATCAGGGAACAATTGGTAAAAGATGGATGTTAAACGGATTACATGATAGCAATGTTGCATGAAAGGATTTTCGATACTCTTCTTGTCTCCATGTAATAGTCTTTGAGGATGTCGTTACTTGAGTACAATGGAGTGCTCGAACTTTGTATTTGATTTCTATGGATTCGAGTCTCTATTTGAAAAGCTTGATGGGGTGCTTGAACTTCCATTAGCATCTGGAAATACTTTCTCTAATATTGAAAAGATGTACTTTACTATCCTATCCTTGACTTGAAGAATCAACATTTGCTCTTCACTTCTTTTGATCATCTTGATATCTTCAAACTAACCTTGCAACACTTCTTGTTTGTTTGCCTTATCTCGTACAAGACTTTATAACCTTAAGGTATTATTTTCCCAACATGAATCATGGTGGTTTGTGAGATTAAACAACAAAGCAATAACCTCGTCTTATTTTTAGTCAACGATAGGATCCCTTTTTTGGGACATAAGAGTAGCAAAATTTCAGTGATCTTATGTGGTCAAAACAGCAAGGTCACTAAATGTATGGCAATTATAATGCTTTTGGACATGTCAACATCACCATATAATATTAGTCAAGGATGGCAACTCTTTGCGGTGGCATATGGGGATCATATTTAGTTCCTTGTATGTTTTCAAACATCAAATAACGCAATAATCACAAGTTTCTTGACGTATGAAGATCACCATATATCAATTCAAGAATTCAAATCAAATTTGAGGAGTTTTGCGAGGTTGATAATCAAACGATACCCTCACGAATAAGGAAAGTCAAGAATTTTTGTGAGGTTGATCATTTAATTGATGATCTCACAATGGAGGACGACATGGTTTCAAGAGTCAAGATATTTGAACTTAAACAAATAAAGGACGAAGGTTCAAGATTTTGCTTAGCTACAAGGGATGTGGAGTAAGCGGTTTTACTTGTATTACTCAATGATAAAGATTTAAGCAACGGATGATAAAACACAAGAGTTGTGAGAATATCAAGGTCATTAGACACTACTTAATAGTTTGAATGGAAGTAGCAATCTTGTTCAGATGTTTAGTATTAATCATGCATCCTATCTTTCTTATTTCGCTAGTAATGATATTTCATGATGCATCACATGTTGTATGGTGCAATGCAAATGCACATGGTATGGTGCATGTGTATGGTGCACAATGATGAATATGTTTGGTCGATACAAGGTGGTTTCACATGATGGGTTGTGCAACTCTCAATGTCTTGCAATACGTATGATGCATTTTTTTTAGGTTGTGAGAAAGAATGAGTAAGACGATTCAACACGATTAAGGAATATCCCGCTTTGCAAGGTGTGGATAAATTGGTCATGAAAGGTGCTAAACAAGGATTGCTACTGTCATGACTCCACCACAGTCAAGGAATTCACATCAGGAATATTGACAAGGAATGTGGAAAATACAATACACTATCTTAACATTTGCAAAACTTGCACGTATTCTAGTCACTTCTCTATCTCTTCACCTAAGTTCTTGTTGCAGCTGCTGAACCAAGGAATCATTTCTACGTGAGAAATCACGAACTAAGTTACCTCAATAATCTAGTATCACTAGACATAGGGTTGACGCTACTAAAATTGTTCTCAATGGTTCTTCACTTAATCTTCTCTTCGATCATGTAGTGGTGATTGATATCTTCATTGATAGCTCTTGTGGAGTTGAAATCACATTCCCTCTATGATGAGTCAACCATGTTACTTAGAGCTGGATTCTTTTGAGGATGTAATCTCACTTGATCATCTTGTGGTTGACCTGTTACAATGCAAAAGATAATGGTAATTGGGCACTTAAGTTACCTGTGTGCACGCCTTCTCCCTTAAGTTTCGAACCAGGAGGTCGAGAAATTTACTCCAAATAATTTTCATGGAAGGGTGATGTGCAACACATGAAGTGGAACCAATGCTCCATTCTACAGACATAAAGAGAATCACAACACCTGGGTGGTTACAAAACTTCTCGAGTTGAAATCAAGAACCAAATTCATAACCAAACTAAAATGTCATTAAACCGATCAAATTCTGCTAGAAAATGAGCAGTCTAGACTCAAACTCAATTTTGATCCAGTTAATGGCAAATTTGATCTTGAGGTGAATAACAAAGTTAAAGTACATTTCAAAACCTCTCCAAAAAGTATTGGATTGCCACCAGATCAGTTCTAGTTGATGATATATGGCTTTACAAGCCTGACTGTTTTTTTGAGAAATTTTGACAGCACCTCCTTTGTATATATGGCTGATTTGTGCACAAAATTTTATACAAATATATTCAAAATTTGACAGAAATTTAAATTACAACAATGTTAAATATCTCATCAGGTTCTAGAAATGCATTACATGAAGCCATTCGATGTTTCTACTAAGCGATGTGACAGAAATGTTTCCACTAAGAGATATGACGGAAATAGTAAACAGTCCAGAAACTGTCCCAGTTTCTGTCCAGTTTGGCAGAGTTTGGAACATTGAAATTCGGAATAGGTTAGAGAGGTATTCTGTTCTTGAGGTGAACAGAAAATTTTTAGAGGACTTCCTAATCTTTCCACCCATGTAAAGTGTACCTCCATTGTATGAATCTAATGGGAGTTATGGCTTTTCAAATTTGGGTCAAATTATGGCAGAAAACAAGACACTCTGTTCTGTGAAACATATGAATTTAAAATCTACTCCAATTTTGAAAATTAGTCATCAGTGCTTGATAGCTAATACATGTACTCTTACATTTTCTTGGTTCCATTTTACAATAATCTTCATTAATGCATCGATGGGACACTTATTGGTACTACGTGTCTCACAAAAGTGCAAATTCTAACCGTATTATACTGGCATATATGTATCAATCAATCCTAAGGTTTAGAGTAGTCCTAGAGGCTGCCAAGTAGAAGGAGAGTGTGATGAGAGTTTAGGAGAAGGAGACTTGGGCTTGTCAAGTCCCTCTTCTACACTTGTATCCCTACAAAGGTGTACTCAAATCAAGTAAGCCCTTTGTGAATTTGATTCAAGTTTGATTCTCAATTCATAGTAGTTTGCACAAGTAGTTACTTGTGAGTTCATTGCTTTAATTTATTAGAGGATCTAGTTGTAGCTTTGTGTTCAAAACAACTAGAGTTGTGATTTAGAATGTAAGTGTGGTACTTAAGTTAGAAATCACCAGTGAATATCTCGTAGACCCACGGATTGAAGAGGTGGGCAGTAGGTGGTGTCAGCCCTATCTGTCCTTTGTATTCCGCCACGTTCGGCTATGCCATAGGCTCTTAGCGGGAGTTGTCCTAGTATTGCTAGGGGTAAAACCGTGCCCGAAGCAAGCAGCTACTGCAAATTTTGTTGAATTAGAATCAATACTTTGAATTCCACTCGCTTCCTTGCCTACAAAACAACTTTGTGTCCTTAGGTGAATTATTTCGTAAGATTACACACACGTTCCTTGGATTCTGTACCTTTGGGAATAATCTCTTAAGGGAAAGTGCTACACGATAGTTTTCGTGTGCTTGCGGAATTTTATCTATGACGTGGGAAACATCAACAAGCATTTCTGGCGCCGTTGCTGGGGAATGGTTGTTGTTAATCTTCAAACCTTGTTCACCCTCGTATCTATCTTCTTATCTTATCATCCCTTTTCTTACCACCACCACATATATGGAGCAGCCCACCATTCTTTCATATTCCGCCTCAGATGGCAAGTTCTGTGAGCCACCGCCTTCGGTGGAACCCATCTGTTCTACCAGCTATGAACTTCGCCCTGGCATTATATCCATGGTTCGGGAGCAATCCTTCTTAGGAAGGGATTGTGAAAACCCTTACCACCATCTAAGAGAGTTTGAACAATTGTGTTCATGCCTTCTAATCAAAGGCATGAAACTAGGAACTCTCAGATGGAAGTTGTTTCCTTTTCCCTTAAGGAAAAATCCAAACAATGGTACGAACACAACGTTGCAAAGACAAATGGGATCTGGAGCGAATTACGAGACATATTTTGTCTTGCTTTATTTCCAATTGCTCGAATTGTTTCCTTACGAAAGGAAGTACTATGCTTCTAGCAGATGAAGAAGGAATCCATAGGTGCAGCTTGGGAAAGATTTCTCTTTTGAGAAATTCCGGCCCAAATTTGTCTATTCCTGATACGGTGCTTTTGCAACACTTCTATATGGGATTGAGCAAAGATTCTGCCCTATATCTTCACAATACGGCTGGAGGATCTTTCCTCCATAAGACGCCGGAAGAAGGCAAGGATCTTCTAGACTGAATTCTAGACTTCATTATCGGTCTTAATGAACCTCCTCAAGAGGAAGTAATGTCAAGATCCTAGGATACATCCATGGACAGGGAAGAACCTATCTCTTGCTTATCTCAAACCTTGCGGGAGGAATCCTCTCCCGAACCCGAACCTACGAAGGAAGAAGAAATTCAACCTTCAATGTTTCCCTTCTACTTCGGAGGACATATTTAAAGATTTTTTGGAAATACCTCGAAGTAATGTTGCCGTAGGAAACCATCATTGCCATTAACTCCACCTGACCTACCTAAGAGAGTGTTCGTCCAACACACAGTCAAGGAGTTAACCTCTATTCTAAGCAGGGAATGGACTCCGGAAGTTGAGCAGTCACCCAAAATTCTTCGGATGACCTAACCTTCGGTATCTATTCTATGCTTTATTAGAGGGGCAACAATTAAGGTCCTATACATCCCCACTATTGGAGCAAATCTCATTTTCGATTCTTGTGCTCTCACCATTCTGGGCGATGTGCCGTTGGCACCAACATGTAAAATATTCCGAGATTCTCTCGGAAGCATCCCTGAAGGATGCGGGGTTTTGCAATAGGTGTTGCTAAGACACAAAGATATTGAGGCAATCCAAGATTTTCATGTGTTCGAAATCCAAGATTTCAACAATATCATTGGGATTCCCATTGAGAAATTTCTCCTGGAAATCCCCTTTGAAGGAAACCTCAATGTCAAACTTGGAGGGAGAAAGTTCTCTATTCCAATCCAGTGTTCCAAGAACACATCCACAGAATTTTCCATCCAAGAAGAGCCTTTAGAGGAGTTTAGAAATCTTCAATTCTTAGCACCCCCTAAAATTGAAGGAGAAGAAGATTTTATCCAAGGGGAGGATGAATTTCAAGAGGCAATTGAATTACCAAAAGAAGAGTTCTTCCCAAAATCTCCCGTCGAGTTAAAAATTCTACCTCCAGGCCTGCGTTATGCCTTTGTTAATGGCGATTTGGAAGCTCCTATCATCATAAATGACAAGCTTTCAGATGATGAGACACTCAAACTCATTGCCATGTTACAAAAGCATAGGGCTGTTTTTCGCTATTCATTAGAGGATCTCAAGAAGATTAGCTCAGCATTATGCACCCATCGCATTCCTATTGACCCCGAGAGTGTCCCCTCAAGGGAACCTCAAAGGCGATTGAATAATGCGATGTGAGAAGTTGTCAAGAAGGAAGTCTTGAAACTTCTGCATGTCGGAATTACCCTATCTCTCATAGTGAATGGGTGTAAAATCCCTATTTTTCCTTAATATAAAGTTCAGCTACCAATTTGTTATAATCCATAGTGGAGATCAATTATGGTGGTACAAATGAACTTGATATTATCAAGAATCTTTCTTTCGCTCATACTTAGATTTTATTAAGATGGGGATTGGACTCCACCAATGACCCTAGGATAATTCAAGTGACCTTTCTACAAATTTTGGGATTTATTGAATGGAAAAACAATATGTAGTACTAAATATATTCAAATTATTTCAAAAAATTGAATATATCTACTATACATTTAGGCCAAGTCAAAATATTCAAATCTGAGGCTATACATTTTTCCATGGCCTCATAATATTCCAAATAGCACCCCTGTAAATTTTCATAATTTTTGAAGTTCATTTGCTATTTAATGCAGTGACTCCATTGAATTTCTTTCAATTTCAAATTTGAATTTGAATTCCATTTGAAACTCGTCCAAATTTGAAATTAAATTTCACAATCTGACTCTACACATTTGATTTGGTTTCTCCAACAAAATCTAGAATTTTTGGATCAAGTTTGGTAAGGGAATTAAAGTTCCAGAGAGGATTGACTTGAAGGGGCAGTGGGACCCACTAGTCATAGAGGCATTAACGTGAGTGCTCTGCAGCCGAAAGTCTGTTGCCGCTCCGCTCGACACCGCATGCATGCAAAGCTCCAGCGAGCTGCCTGCTTGCCTACTCGCCGCGCGCACTAAAGCCGCAGCCGCCGCCGCCACCTCACGCCAGTTCCCTCACTCCTCTGTTCCCTTTTCGCGTTTTCCCCTCCGGTCGCACACCGCCGACCTCAACTCAGAACTCCGGCAATAACTTGCCATCTAGCCAAGGATCGATCATGGGTTCTTTAGCAAACTTGTTCACAACTTGCTTGGGCACCTTCTCCACCCTTTGTTTCGATTGTTCCTCAACTGGTGGTGTGGTATTCTGTAGTTTTCCGATGACCGCGGGAGAAGCCACAAAGAACCGCCCCTGCTCCACCGTCGACAAGCCAGAGGAAGCCTCTACAGGCCGTGGACTTCTATAAGGGAAAGGTGTGTTATCGCGCCTTACACATGCTCACCAAGTTTCAAGCCATGCCATGCCTTGTAGCATTCTTATTTCCATTTTTCCCCATGATAGTTCATACCTGTGTCTCTAGGTTAGGGATATAATTCATTTTCTACGTCTAATAATTCTTGACCATAGTTATGGGATAGTTTACATATATCCCTGCAAACACTCCGGATCAAAAAGATTTGGAAACCATCGAGTTTTGACCGAGATAGCCGAGTTTTGGCCGCCGCCAATGAAACTATGTCGGTCCACCGTCGAAGTCAACATTGCCGGCGATTTCATCCCGTTTGCACCCCTTAGTAATCTTCCCCATGCTCCCAGGAACATTCCAACCTTTCCCCGGGCTTCTTGCGCCATTTTTGAGTGATTCTTACGATCGCTGAAACCCTAGCTCTGCCGCCGCCGTCGCCGCCACGATTGGACTCCAACATCGTGTTGTGCGGTCAATTTTATGGTTAGGCGGTCAAGGCTAGGCCGGGAGGAGGTCGACGTAACCGTTCCGGCAAGCTAGCCGGCGCAGCGCCATCGCGGCCGCGTCGCGCGCCGGGATGAAGACGAAGAACGCAAGCCTCGCATGTCAGCTACACATGCGAGCGCGCGAATCGGCTGCGGCACGGGATCTGGTGCAGCTACGCGAGTTAACCCCGTGGCCCTCGGTGCAGCCCATCTATGATTGGTCCAATTTAAATGAGTGGGGCCAGGTTGATTATTTGAACTTTTCCAATTGGAAAATAATTCCAGAATTTGAACCAACTTCTAAATTCAATTTCTTCTAAAAGATTTGCTCAAAAATTTCAAAATAAATTCTGGTAGACTCCTCTTGATCTCAAATTTTCATTGGTTGAATTTTTTGTACATGAAACTCTTAGAATTTTTATAATTAATTCCTTAGAGCTAACTGCTTGGGAAATTAATTACCCCTGTTCTGTTAACTGGAAAATTCCCAATTTTGGTCCTAACGCTCTAAAAAATTCACTTGATCTCCAGTAAAAATGGCCTTCATTTACTAGGTTGATCAGTGTACCAAATCTCTATGTAATTGAAAAATTGGGAAAAATACAGAAAACATTTCAGAAATTCTCCCAAACTTGTAAAATCAATTTCTCCCTGTAGGAAGCTTAGAAAATTGTGAAACAAATGTTCCTAGAACAAGGGAGACCCCCTTTGCATGGTACAACCCTTGGTAGCCATGATAGACCTCCAGAATGTCAACCAAAATTCAGAGAAAGTTATTGCTTGCCATAATTTTTAGAGACAACAAACTTCCTTGAGCATCTCCTGTTCTTTGCAAGAGTATCCATTATAGTCCCTAGTATCTACCATAAAAGTTCCAAAGCCAATTAAGATCATTATCTTATTTTGATCACAAGATATTAGCTTGTGACCTTAAACATATTATTTATTTTCAAAGTCATTCATATATAGTATATGCATATCGTGTAGTAACTGAAGTCAAGGAGCAACCGAAAGCCTTGGAAGTACATCTACCGGAGACTAACTTGGACCCAAACTCGTTTTCAGGCATGCTCCGGTTTGCATTTAAGTTCCTTACAGTGTCTTTGAAGTTTTCATTCACCTTACGTCTTCAGATGTTTGTGCATTATGTTTAAGGTGTTTGACATCCACTTGCATGAACCATAAATCCCATAGAGTATTGGGTAGGTCTACAGTCCGATGAGTAGAAACTGCCATGCTTATGTTCATAGGAATCCGGTAGAAGTCGAGTAGTTGGAATCTACTCGCGGGATAGGATTTTACCACACGGAATAAATTTGATCAAGAAATGGTTTATGAATATGAAATTGAGACCGAGCAGCGGGTAGGATGCAACGAGAAGTGGTCTCACATTCGTATCCTTGCTTGTGTCGATTGAGTACCAATCTGTGTGCGGCCCTGCTAGACAAGCTTGAATTGTACCGGTGACGTACTGGAGAAATGGGCTCTAGCAAACTGACGTAGCTTGATACTGGTTTGTCGAGGCATACTGTTCCGTGTTATAGGTGTGGCTTGAGGGCAGCAAGGTGTAAATCAGCTGGTGGGCACATCAGAGTACGCCCCGCGCAGGGACCTCCTGCCCGTAACGGATCGACCGGTTCGGCATTCGAGTGTTGGGTGAATGGTGGCCATATATGACTAGTACTGAAGTGTTATGTAGGTACTGTTGTAAGTACTCGCTGGCACTTCCGAAAGTGTGTATATGTCGTGTTGTCTGGGTGTGTCCTGATTGCAATCACCATCCCTCGCGGTAATAGAGTACCACTTGTTCACTACGTTGTGACGTAGTAAATACTAAAGAAGTCAGGGGAGTACGATGTATTAAATTATAATTGTTTTGGAGTTTTGATTGCTATCAAATATGATCACTAAAGTTACTTTCATTAAACTGGTAAGCTGCTGATAATAACTTGAAAGCTAAGTATCCACATGTAGGCAAGTCCTTTACTGCTTTAACTTACCTATGCTTAGTATTCACCCTGCATATGTCTAGTGAGATGGGTTAGTCTTGCTGAGCCTTAAGCTCACATTTGCAGTTAAGAAGTATACACGACTAATGATGGGTTTGACGACGAGGTTGCACCCCCTCCAGGGTTTACAGCCGCGTGGGAGCCCTGCACGCCACTATAAGTTTGGTGTTGCTAGTGCGAAGCATCCATGGCATGGATACTTTGCTTTTGGATAGCTAGTGCCGAGAGCGTAGCTATGATGTATAGGTCATTTTCCTTTTTGCTTAGTATTGTAAAACTTCTGCTGTGTTTATAAATAAACACTTGGTATTGTATTTTATTCTCGTTCTTCTCTCGTATACTGTTGGGTGTCGCATCGCACGACACCACCTAATGAGATCCTTGGATGTTGGGACCTTGGTCCCACAGCATGGTATCAGAGCATCATTGAGAACAGTGTGCTTGAAAAGAGCATATTTTCAAAAACTAGGATTATATGAGTGAGGAATTAGCTATATGCCCATATAAGAAGTATTATTAGTATAAGATATAAAGGTGGTAAACTAACTTATGTGTTATTACTTCTGTAACAACGCTCTGACGTCAAGTAAGAGGTAAGGTACAACATCGAGAGCGGATCAATCTCGGTAAGCTCACCATGCGAGAGGTAGCATGTGATTATTTCCGTGGATTGACATGGAAATGTTAATATGAGTCTCTGAAACTTTCCATGTTTCTGGGAACATATGACACGCTGTACTCCAGCGTGCTTCAAAGTTAGTGGGAGCCCCCGTCGGGTGGTGGATAACCCGATAGTATGCATCTCTAAAACTATTCATGTTCTATGGGAGCATGCGGAACACATATGTCCGAGCGTGTATAAGAAGGTTCGTGAGGGAGTCTTCGCTGTACATACATAGTACAGCCATGTACCTCGAGACATGACATCGCTCGAGGGCGACTAACACCGGAGTCGTATGCATTTACTTTCATATATTATTGTGACTTCTTATCATGTTTCCCTGAACCACCCTTGTGGTGTGCAGATGTGAAAGGGGATTGTTTGTCTTTCGCAGCTACGTTGACTACGGTAGCGACCCGTGTAGAATACCTTTGCGAGTGAACGATACTAGGGACACCTATAAATGTATCCGGATATACCGGTTAGAATTTTCCTTAGTGAGGCACGTAGTACTGTCAGTATCACATTTGATACTTGACCATCCCCGATGACAGAATGGCTGCATTACATTTTGGAAAGTCCGACTATCTCATGCTGGTAGGTTTGGACTCCGCAAAATGTGTTTCGACTTGACAAAGGGGTTAGAACCAAGATTTTTAATTTCTGGCTGAAGTTTGCTCAACTTCGCTGGATTATAATATTGGTTAGTTGTTACTTATCATAGGGGTATGCTATATGGATAGAAATCTCTTGAAAACCTCTACAACCTTTCTGTTGACCATCAAGGCAGAAGAGCTTGATAATCTGTTAAAAATTGGAGTATATTTTAACTGCTCCAGATGACCATACCATTGTACCAGTCTCTGTATTTTTGCCATAACTACCTGTAGGAAAATCTTATGCCTTATTGTGATACATATCTTGAAATGGTAGAAGGATATATAAATATTTGTTATTCAAAGATTTTCCTGATTCAAATTTGAGTCAAATCACATTTTGAGTTCAAAACAGTGAACTGCAGGACTGCTGGTGAAAACCAGTCAGTTCATCTGTTAAGTTTGGATAGTTATAGCTCTTAATCCATAATAGTGACATGGTCATATATGTACATTTATGGAAATCTTAGGAAGTCCTCTATTAACTTTATGTTTCACACATGACCTGAATCTTGGTATAACTGTGTGTAATTCCTATTGTCGCAAACTTGGTTCTGAAAGACCAGAACTTGAAAAAGTTTGCGCATAGTTTCAAATTTGCACGCTATACCTGTATAACAAATTTTTCAAGGCTGAACTCTTTTACTTATGGATTTTTAACTTTATGTTATACAATGTTTATTTTGTCATTACCTCCATATATTGTTATTATATACCTGTATAAATTGTGGAAATAACCACATGTACAGGGGAGGTTCTGTCAAAATTTTCAGAAAACTTGGGTCAATTTTAAACCTGTATAGATTCTACTTCCTAGCTCACCTGGATCTTTATGAGTACAATCTGGAAAGTTTGTAAAGTGTACTACAACTTTTGTATTCAACCCAACGTCTGGTTCCGACATTTCCCTGTATGAAAAGTTTGGATTTATACACGAAGGTCAGCTGGAACAGACTGTGATTACTACTCCAGCTTTAAATTTTTCTTGAACTATTGGAAGTTGGAAACCTTTTTATTGTTCACGTATCCTTCCCACAGATGGCAGATTTGATGGTACACTTACTAAATGGATGGGTCTTTTCCACGGGTGCTCTTCGAAGAGGTTTTCCGAAGTTGTTGATAGCACTGCTTCAATGGTACGGGTATCGAGACATACCGAGCTATTGGGGCAGGGAATTCGATGATGGAAGTGTGACAAGATGCAGCATCTATGTAGATGTGCCCGCTGGTCTGTCATATTTTGGATGGGCTCCTTTCTCCATCCAGGTGAAAGGGACTCAGTTGTAAGACACGTGGTGTTTTGCCGCGAGTGTTTCTATTGCGAGGTTTTGCAAGCTTCATTATCGTCATATGGTGGGCACCCCGTTCGCACTCTTTCCAGTCGATGGTAGAGCTGGCGATGAGTGGGCGAGTTGAATGGGTGTAGCTTATGGCATTCGCGAATAGCTACCCAAGATAATCTTGGCGTTATATGCAGCATCATCGTGTCAAGTGAGCTTTACACAGCATGCTAGCATTGAAGGGTTGATGGGTGATCTGAAGCAAGCTATGATCCGAGGAGATCACTTTGAGTGGGCCAATGACTCACATAGAGCCATTATTGCTCCTCTCAATCAACGTCTAAACGTTAAGGAGAATCTGTGGCACCGAGCTATTCAAGATCTATCGAAAGCTCGCCAGGAAACACATTGCGCAGAAAGCGCGTTGGAAGCGAGTCAACTTGAGGTGCAGCTGCTGGATGATCAGTTGAGTATGGTGACTCAGGATTGGAAAGCCAGTTGCGAGCATGCACAAAAGGAACTGGAAGACTATAAGATGTTTCTTCTACAAGCGGATGTGCAATCATTAGTTGTCGCGACATCATCAATGGTGGGTGAGGCAGCAGCTCTTGCTCCAGCACCCGCACCCGTGGCACCAAATCCTGAGGACGAGGATGAAGAAGATCCTGAGATACTCGAGTACACCGAAGAGGGCATATCGGAGTAGGATGGGGCAGCACTCCTGCCATCACGGGGCCACGTAGAGTTAGTAGTTGTTCGTGTTTATTTTATGGCCATGTTTGTGTCACATTAAAAATAGTAGTGGGTGTATATAAGATGACAAGGTGTGTATGACGTCTCATGGAGACCAAGTATAGTAGAGATGCACTTCCGTAGTGGGAGTCCATCATTTTGGAGTTCACTACTGTAATCTTGGTCATGAGATAATATATCTTGTATAAAGTTTGTACTTTATCAATATATGTCAAGATTCGCACTACTATAATATGAAATGGATGAAGGAAAAACAAACATGTTGCTGATTTTTAAATCATGTGGATGCAGCATGGTGTGTACGCGCTCGACGCCTGAGATGGGAGGCTCGAGCCGTGGTCGCGAGGATGAAACTTTGACCCGGGAGCAAGCTACGACACCACAGCAACAAGTTCCACCACCACCACCTCCTGAACTTCCGAGGAGTCTCACGGAGGTTCTCACCATAGTGCTCGGCTCGCGTGACGGGCAAACCGAGTTGTTGAGGACCTTGGTTCAACATTTGTCCCATCAAGGGGGGTGACCAGATGCGGGTCCATGACAGCCCTATCCGAGTTCATACTCGGACTTCATGTCATCGCACCCGCCGGTCTTCATGGAGATCGATGAACCGTTGGAGTCAGACAACTGGCTCCGCACCACAGAAGGAAAGTTTGGTTTGCTGCGATTAATCAAACAGCAGAAGACCCTGTTCGCGGCACAACAGTTGCACGGATCTGCTGGTGCGTGGTGGGCGAATTATCTCGCCGCACGACTAGCAGACTATGTTGTGAGCTGGGAGGAGTTCCGGTAGGCGTTCCGCGCCTATCATATACCTCATGGGATCATGAGGAGGAAGCTTCAAGAGTTCTTGGAGCTGAAGCAAGGAGGAATGGGTGCTTACGAGTACTCCAAGACCTTCAACCACTTGGCCAAATATGCTCAGGACCAAGTGAGTATAGAAGATAGGAAGCGTGAGTGCTTCTACTGGGGTTTGAACCCCAAGATGAAGGACAAGCTTGCCTTGTTCAATCGCGGCAGCTTCAACAACATTGTCAACGTCGTGATCGTACAAGAAGACGCTACTAGGGAGCTGGTCTCTGACAAGAAGAAGAGGAGTGCTCTGCAGAGCAGCGGAGCTGGTGCTCCTCAGAAGTACTGAATGGTGTATCGATCACCATCCGGCCAGAGGTGACAGCTGCCATAACGACCACCAATCTTTTGTGGTCGCCAGTTCAACAACACCGGCTTTCGTCCACAGCAGCAATAGGGGATGATTCTGTGTGCACCTCCACCTCTACCGCGTGCACCGGGATTTCGTCCTCCCTTCCATAACGGTCAGACCTCATACACGTGTTTCACATGTGATCGCACGGGGCACTTCGCCAAGGACTGCCCGCAGGAAAGGCAGGGTGGAGGACAATCGTCGTACCAGGGGGCAAACCAGCCCCGCAACTAGCCTAAGAAGCCAGCCACCAAAACCGGCAACGTTCACCACCTCGCCATCGAGGATGTTTCGTAAGGCGCACCCGTACTCACGAGTACATTCTCTCTCTTTGGTCATCCTGTAGTCATCCTCTATGACTCCGGTGATTTCTACAACTTTATTAGCAAGTCTTATGTCATTCAATATCAGTTGCCTATCGTTCCCACAAAACCCCATATATGATATGTTCTCCTGGTGGGAAAGTAGTAGTAGTTGAGATGGTCCATAGGGTACCTCTTAATCTGGGTGGGCACATATACCCTACCTCTCTCATTATACTGGAGCATCAGAAGTTAGATGTCATCTTAGGAATGGCATGGTTGCAATACAATAGTGCTATTCTTGACATCGTTCCTCGGAGGATATATCTGAATTCTCCACTCCACCCTCCCCAAGCTCTCATTCTTGAGAGTATTATCCGAGTGACTCCAACTACTTGCAACACTGAGACCATTAAGCTTGAGGATATTCCAGTGGTATGTGAGTATTCGGACGTATTTCCCAAGGATCTTCCTGGTATGCCACCAGAAAGAGATGTCGAGTGTGAGATTGAACTTGTACCGGGAACAGTACCGATCTTGAGGAAGCCATATAAGATGGCACCTAAGGAACTTGTAGAACTGAAGGAGCAGCTGAAGGAACTTATGGACAAGGGTTTCATTTGTCCAAGTTCATCACCTTGGGGTTGTTCTGCTTTGTTCGTGGAGAAGAAGGATAAGACATTCAGACTATGTGTGGACTATTGTCCATTCAATGCTGTCACGATCAAGAATAAGTATCCACTACCACGCATCGATATTTTGTTCGATCAATTGGTGGGTGATATGGTATTCTCGAAGATGGATCTTCGTTCTGGGTATCATCAGATCAGGATTCGACCAGAGGATATACCTAAGATGGCATTCTCAATGACGTATGGATTGTATGAGTCCCTTGTCATGTCCTTTGGACTGACCAATGCACCGGCTCATTTCATGTATCTCATGAATTCGGTGTTCATGCCAGAACTGGACATGTTTGTTGTGGTGTTCATCTATGACATCCTTGTGTATTTGAAATCCGAAGAAGAACATGCTCAAATTTATGTGTCGTTCTTCAATGATTGCGAGACCACGGGATGTATGCTAAGTTAAGCAAATGTGAGTTCTAGATCAACCATGTGCCATTTCTAGGGCACATCATCTCTGCTGAGGGGATTGCAATTGATCCAAGCAAGATTAAGCAAGTACTCAAATGGGAGTCTCCAAAGTTTGTACGTGAAGTTTGCAGCTTCCTGTGTTTAGCAGGATATTACCGGAGGTTCATTCCAATTTTCTCCAAGATAGCTAAACCAATGACAAAACTTCTGAAGAAAGGGAAGAAGTATGTATGGACGAATGAATGTGAGGAAGGTTTTAAAGCATTAGTGAAACACCTCACAACAGCACCAGTATTAGCTCAACCGAACACAACCAAGTCATTGGATGTTTATTGTGATGCATCTGGGATTGGTTTGGGCTTTGTATTGATGCAAGACATAAGGGTGATCGCTTATGGATCACGACAGCTTCGGAACAATGAGCAGCATTATCCGACTCATGATCTTGAGCTCGCTGTTGTGGTACTTGCAATAAAGATGTGGAGACACTATCTGTTGGGAAACCTAGTGCATCTCTACACCGATCACAAGAGCTTGAAATACATCTTCACCCAGAAGGACTTGAATATGCGGCAGCGAAGATGGTTGGAATTGATCAAAGACTATGAGATTGAGATCCACTACCATCCTGGAAAAGTGAATGTGGTTGCAGATGCGCTGAGTCACAAGTCCCATGTCAATAATCTTTCCATCACCTCGATGGAGAAGGAAGAGTTGGGTCTCTACTTGCTTCCATATGGGGCGCTCTACAATCTAGCTCTCATTCCTACCATAAGGGAAGATATTGTAGCGGCTCAGAGGGAAGACAAGGGCATGTCACACATTCGTCGAAAAAGAAGAAGGGGGAGATGAAGTGTTCCTGATGTGACGATGACGGTACCATCTGGTTCAAAGACCGCATCGTGGTGCCCCGCAATGTGGAACTTCAGAAGAAGATATTGGGCGAAGCTCATTTGTCCAAATATTCTATTCATTCGGGAAGTAACAAAACGTACCAAGACTTAAAGAAGAAATTCTGGTGGACTCGGATGAAGAGGGAGATAGCGAAGTACGTATCCGAATGTGATACGTGTCGGCGAGTGAAAGCCGACCATTTGAAGACAGGCAATCAGCTTCAACATTTAAGAATACCGGCCTGGAAATGGGAGGACATAAGCATTGATTTCATGGTTGGATTCCCTCTCACCTTTCACAAGCATGACTCGATTTGGGTGATAGTCGACCGACTCACCAAGTCGGCTCACTTTATTCCAGTCAATGTCAAATATGTGGCACGACAATACGCAAAGTTGTATATTGCCAGGATCTTGTGCCTACACGGAGTACCCCGCACTATCATATCAGATTGTGGAACCTTATCGTTGCTCGATTTTGGCAGCAGCTCCACGCAACCCTGGGTACCAAATTGATTCGGAGCTCAGCTTACCATCCTCAGACTAATGGTCAAACGGAGCGAGTAAACCAAGTACTAGAGGATATGCTCCGCGCCTGTGCCATCCACCATGGTAAGAATTGGGATGATCATCTACCATTGGCGGAGTTTTCATACAACAATGGTTATCAGGCTAGCATCCTGATGGCACCATATGAAGCTCTTTATGGCCGGAAGTGCCGCACACCTTTGAACTGGTGTGAATCCGATGAACGAGTGATATATGGTATCGACATGGTGAATGAAGCCCAAGAACGAGTACGAGTTATTCAAGCCAACCTCAAGGCTGCTCAGTCTCATCAGAAAAGCTATGCGGACAAACGATGTCGACCTCTTCACTTCGAGGTCGGGGATCACGTTTATATTCATGTATCCCCAATGAAAGGGATTCATCGCTTCGGAGTAAATGGGAAACTAACTCCACGGTTCGTTGGGCCGTTCGCAGTAATTGAACGATGCGTCCATGTGGCCAATCGGCTAGAGCTACCAGCGATGCTTTCAAGGGTCACAATGTGTTTCATATTTCGCAGTTGCGGAAATGTCTCAAGGCCCCAGATGAGGTCCGTATGGAGGATTTGGAAGCTCTCTAACCAGATATTACTTACTCTTAGCATCCAACCCAGATAATCGATGAGAAGACTCGCACCACAAGAGGCTGCACATTGCATTTCTGCAAGGGCTTGTGGGGCAACCACACCGCTGAAGAAGCAACGTGGGAAAGCAAGGAATACCTTAGAACGAACAATCCGGACTTGTTAGTGGAATATGTTCATTAGATCTTTTGCCTTTTATCTTTCCTAATGTAATCTCGGGACAAGATTCTTTTAAGGTGGGAGGAATGTAAAATCCCAGTTTTTCCTTAATATAAGGTTCAGTTACCAGTTTGTTATCAACCATAGTGGAGATCAATTATGACGGTACACATGAACTTGATATTATCAACAATCTTTCTTTCACTCATACTTAAATTTTATTAACATGAGGATTGGACTCCACCAATGACCCTAGGATAATTCAAGTGACCTTTCTGCAAATTTTGGGATTTATTGAATGGAATTTTGCTAGGGAAAAACAATATGCAGTACTAAATATATTCAAATTATTTCAAAAACTTGAATATAGACACTGTACATTTAGGCCCTGTCAAAATATTCAAATCTGAGGCTATACATTTTTCCATGGCCTCATAATATTCCAAATAGCACCCCTGCAAATTTTCATATTTTTTTAAGCTCATTTGCTATTTAATGCAGTGCCTCCATTGAATTTCATTCAAATTCAAATTAGAATTTGAATTCCAGTTGAAACTTGTACAAATTTGAAATCCAATTTCATAATATGACTCTACACATTTGATTCGGCTTCTCCACAAAAATCTAGGATTTTTGGATCAAGTTTGGTAAGGGAATTAAAGTTCCAGAGAGGATTGACTTGAAGGGGCAGTGGGACCCACTAGTCATAGAGGCATTACCGTGAGTGCTCTACCGCAAAAATTCCGTTGCCGCTCCGCTCGACACCGCATGCATGCAAAGCTCCAGTGAGCTGCCTGCTCGCCACGTGCACTAAAGCCGCAGCCGCCGCCACCGCCTCACGCCACTTCCCTCACTCCTCCGTTCTTTTATTGTGTTTTCCCCTCCGCACGCGCGTCGCGGACCTCACCTCGGAACTCTGGCAATAACTTGCCATCTAGCAAAGGATCGATCGTGAGTTCTTTAGCAAACTTGTTCACAACTTGCTTGCGCACCTTCTCAGTCCTTTGGTTCGGTGTTTCCTAAACCTGTGGTGCGGTATTCCGCAGTTTTTCGACGACCGCGGGATAAGCCGCCAAGAACCGCCCCTGCTCCACAATCGACAAGCCGGAGGAAGCCTCTACAAGCCTCAACTTCTATAAGAGAAAGGTGTGTTATCACGCGTTATACATGCTCACCAAGTTTCAAGCCATGACATGCCTTGTAGCGTTCTTATTTCCATTTTTCCGCATGATAGTTCATACCTATGTCTCTAGGTTAGGGATTTAATTCGTTTTCTACATCTAGTTAAGGGATAATTTACCTATATCCCTGCGAACACTCTGGATCAATATGATTTGGAAACCATCGAGTGTTGACCGAGATAGCCGAGTTTTGGCCGCCGCCAATGAAACTCCGTCGGTCCACCATCGAAGTCGACATTGCCGGCAGTTTTCATCCTGTTTGCACCCCTTAGTTATCTTCCCCATGCTCCCAGGAACATTCCCGAACTTTGCCTGAGCTTCTTGCGTTATTTTTGAGTTATTCCAACTATCACCGAACCCCTAGCTCCGCCGCTGCCATCGCACCACCATCTCCGGCCGTCGCCGCCACGATTGGACCCCACCATCGTGTTGCACGGTCGATTTTATGGTTAGGCGGTCAAGGGTAGGCCGGGAGGAGGTCGAGGCAACCGTTCCGGCAAGCTCGCCGGCGCAGCGCCATCGCGGCCGCGTCGCGCGTCGGGAGGAAGACGAAGACCGCGGGCCTCGGATGTCAGCAACATGTGCGAGCGCGCGGATCGGCTGTGGCACTAGATCCAGTGCGGCTATGCGGGTTAACCCTGTGGCCCTCGGTGCGACCCATCTATGATTGGTCGATTTTAAATGAGTGGGGCCAGGTTGATTATTTGAACTTTTACAATTGGAAAATAATTCCAGAATTTGAACCAACATCTAAATTCAATTTCTCCTACAAGATTTGCTCAACAAATTCCAAATAAATTCTGGTAGACTCCTATTGACCTCAACTTTGCAGTGGTGCAATTTTTGGACATGAAACTCTCAGAATTTTCATAATTAATTCCTTAGATCTAACTGCTTGGGAACTTAGTTACCCCAGTTCTGTTAATTGGAAAATTCTCAATTTTGATCAGAACACTCTAAAAAATTTACTAGATCTCCAGTAAAAATTTCAAGTTCATTGGACTTCATTTACTGGGTAGATCAGTGTTCCAAATCTCTATGTAATTGAAAAATTGGGAAAAATACAGAAAACATTTTAGAAATTTTCCCAAACTTGTAAAATTAATTTCTCCTTGTAGGAAGCTTAGAAATTGTGAAACAAATTTTCCTAGAACCAGTGAGACCCTCTCTGCATGGTACAACCACTGGTAGCCATGATAGACCTCCAGAATTTCAACCAAAATTCAGAGAAGGTTATTGCTTGCCATAATTTTTTGAGACAACAAACTTCCTTGATCATCTCCTGTTCTTTGCAAGAGTCTCCATTATAGTCCCTAGTATCTACCATAAAAGTTCCAAAGCCAATTAAGATCATTATGTTATTTTGATCACAAGATATTAGCTTGTGACCTTAAACATATTATTTATTTTCAAGGTCATTCATATATAGTATATGCATATCGTGTAGTAACTGAAGTTGAGGAGCAGCCGGAAGCCTTGGAAGTCCATTTACTAGAGACAAACTTGGACCCGGATTCGTTTTTAGGCAAGCTCCGGTTTGCATTTAAGTTCCTTACATTGTCTTTGCAGTTTTCATTCACCTTACGTCTTCAGATGTTTGTGCATTATGTTTAAGGTGTTTGACATCAACTTGTATGACCCACAAATCCCATGGAGCATTGGTTAGGTCTACAACCCGATGAGTAGAAATTGCCATGCTTATTTTCATAGGAATCCGGTAGAAGTTGAGTAGTTGGAATCTACTCGCGAGGTAGGATTTTACCACACGGAATGAATTGGATCAAAAAATGGTTTATGAATATGAAATTGAGAATGAGCAGCGGGTAGGATGCAGCGAGACGTGGTCTCAAGTGCGTAGCCTTGCTTGTGTCAATTGAGGACCGATCCGTGTGCGGCCCTGCTGGACAAGCTTGAATTGTCTCGGTGATATACTGGAGAAATGGGCTCTAGCAAACTGACGTAGCTTTATACTAGTTTCTCGAGGCATACCGTTCCGTTTTATAGGTGTGGGTTGATGGCAGCAAGGTGTAAATCAGCTGGTGGGCACGTCAGAGTACACCCCACGCAGGGACCTCCTGCCCGTGACGGATCGACCGGTTCGGCATTCGAGTGTTGGGTGAAAGGTGGCCATATACGGCTAGTACTGAAGTGTTATGTAGGTACTGCTGTAAGTACTCGCTGGCACTTACAAAAGTGCATATATGTCATGTTGTCCGGGTGTGTCCTGATTGCAATCACCGTCCCTCGCGATAATAGAGTACCACTTGTTCACTGCGTTGTGACGTAGTAAATAGTAAAGAAGTCAGGGGAGTATGATGTATTGAATTATATTTGTTTTGGAATTTTGATTGCTGTCCAATATGATCACTAAAGTTACTTTCATTAAACTGGTAAGCTACTGAGAATAACTTGAAAGCTAAGGATCCACTTGTAGGCGAGTCCTTTACTGCTTTACCTTACCTATGCTTAGTATTCACCCTGCATATGTCTAGTGAGACAGGTTAGTCCTGCTGAGCCTTAAGCTCACATTTGCAGTTAACAAGCTTTTGCAGATTACACGACTAATGAAGGGTTCGACGACGAGGTTGCACCCCCTCCAGGGTTTACAGCCGAGTTGGAGTCCTACACGCCGCCGTAAGTTTGGTGTTGCTAGTACAAAGCATCCAAGGCATGGATGACTTTGCTTTTTCATAGCTAGTGCCAAGAGTGTAGCTATGATGTATAGGTCATTTTCCTTTTTGCTTAGTATTGTAAAACTTCCACTGTGTTTATAAATAAAGACTTGGTATTGTATTTTATTCTCGTTCATTTCTTGTATATTGTTGGGTGTCGCATCGCACAACACCACCCCATGAGATCCTTGGATGTCGGGACCCCGGTCCCCACAATAGGTCATCCCAGTTCAAGTTGTGCCTGAGAAGGGAGGAATGACAGTCGTTGAAAATGAGAAGAATGAATTAATTCCTCAACGAACCGTCACGGGTTGGAGGATGTGCATAGATTACCGAAAACTTAACAAGGCTACAAGAAAGGATCATTTTCCACTACCCTTCATTGATGAGATGTTAGAGCGGTTGGTAAAACACTCTTACTTTTGTTTCCTTGATGGGTATTCGGGTTATCATCGAATCCCAATCCATTCCAACGATCAAAGTAAGACCACATTCACATGTCCCTATGGAACTTATGCCTACCGGCGTATGTCCTTTGGATTGTATAATGCTCTGGTCTCTTTTTAAAGATGCATGATTTCTATCTTTCTTTTTACTTGATTGAAGAGATCATGGAAGTTTTCATGGACGACTTCTCCGTCTATGGGAAAACTTTTGACATTGTCAGGAAAAGTTAGACAAGGTCTTACAAAGATGCCAAGAGAAGGACATTGTACTTAATTGGGAAAAGTGTCATTTAATGGTCCAAGAAGGCATCGTTCTTGGACACTTAGTGTCCGAGAGAGGGATAGAGGTGAACAAAGCAAAAATCAAGGTCATTGAAAAACTTCCAACTCCTATCAATGTTAAGGGAATCTGTAGCTTTCTCAGTCATGCGGGATTCCATCGGCGGTTTATCAAAGACTTCTCAAAAGTCGCTAGACCCCTCACTAACCTACTATCTAAAGAAGCTCCCTTTGATTTCGATGATGAATGCCTTAAATCATTTGATACACAAAAAAAGGCACTCATCTCAGCTCCAATCATTCAATCTCCCGATTGGACACGGCCATTCGAAATCATGTGTGATGCTAGCAATTTTGTTGTTGGTGTGGTCCTAGGCCAAACCAAAGATAAAAAGCATCATGCAATAGCCTACGCTAGCAAAACTCTAACAGGAGCTCAACTCAATTATGCCACAACTGAAAAAGAGCTCTTGGCTGTAGTTTTTGCTATTGATAAGTTTAGGTCCTATTTGGTTGGGGCCAAGGTCATAGTCTATACAGACCATGTTGCCTTGAAGTATTTTCTCACCAAAAAGGATGCTAAACCAAGGCTAATCCGTTGAATTCTTCTACTCCAAGAGTTTGATTTAGAAATCAAGGATAAGAAAGGAGTAGAGAATTTCATGGCAGATCATCTCTCACGTATGGAAGTCACTCAAACCATGGACATTCCTATCAATGACTTCCTACGGGATGATATGCTTCTCAAAGTGACTCACTCTCACCCTTGGTATACGGATATTGTGAACTTCATGGTCATGGGGTACATACCACAAGGGGAAAACAAAAAGAAACTCATTTATGAGAGTCGTAGACACCTTTGGGATGACCCATATCTCTATCAACTTCGTGTCGATGGCCTTCTTAGAAGTTGCGTCCCATCAATCGAAGGCACCAAGATTATTGAGAAATGCCATGCTAGGCCCTATGGTAGCCACCATGGTGTTTACCGTACCCAGGCAAAGATCTGCCAAAGTGGATTCTATTGGCCTTCTATGTATGAAGATACAAAAGAATTCATTTGTAGATGTTGGAAATGCCAAAAGGATGGAGAAATCTCAGCTTGCAATGCGATGCCGCTCACATATAATCTCTAAGTGGAGTTATTTGATGTGTGGGGTATTGATTTCATGGGACCTTTCCCTAGGTCCTATGATTGCAGTACATTCTGGTGGCTGTAGATTATGTGTCAAAATGGGTAGAAGCTTTGCCATGCAAAAATGCTGATTCCAAGCATTCTAGGAAAATATTCCATGAGATCATTTTCCCACGCTTTGGCACACCCCGTATGTTCATAAGAGATGGAGGGTCTCATTTCATAGATAAGACCTTCCGGAAGTTTTTGAAGGAGCTTGGTGTCCAGGATAACATTGCCACTCCATACCACCCACAAAAAAGTGGTCAAGCAGAAACATCTAATAAGAAAATTAAGAATATTCTGCAAAGGACCGTCTTATA
This sequence comes from Tuctoria greenei, assembly GCA_036927565.1. NCBI lineage: Eukaryota > Viridiplantae > Streptophyta > Magnoliopsida > Poales > Poaceae > Tuctoria > Tuctoria greenei. The sequence continues at coordinate 198,177,150 of JAYESD010000003.1, read as the reverse complement.
ATGGGAACAGGGATGGAAGCATAAGCTACCTGACGCATTGTGGGCATACCGTATTGCATACAAAACTCCTATTAGCATGTCTCCTTTCCAACTTGTCTATAAAAAGACTTGTCATCTTCCTGTAGAGTTGGAACATAGAGCCTATTGGGCCATCAAGCGGTGGAACATGGACCTTAATGAAGCAGGAAAATACCGATTGAAGCAACTTTCTGAGTTGGAAGAGTGGAGAGATAAAGCGTACCATAGTGCCAAAATCTACAAAGAAAGAACCAAAAGATGGCACGATAAAAGGATTACGCCTAGAGAGTTCAAACCTGGAGATAAAGTTCTACTCTTCAACTCTAGGGTTGAACTCTTTGGACATGGGAAGCTTAGAAGTAAATGGGAAGGACCCTTCACTATAGTAGAAACCTCATACCATGGAGCAATCACACTACAAGGTGATGATGATTAGCTATTTAAGGTGAATTGGCACCGACTCAAATTATTTCTTGAATCCTAGGAGGAGGCGGAAAAAGAAATTTACGTGATGAATCTTATTGATCTTCACACTGTTTCCTTAAATTCTGTTTAAAATTTCCGCGTCCAATTAATGGGCTCATCCAATTATTCATCCATGGAGCCCATTTAGCCAACCCACAAAAACTTAACCCGAAAGGAGTCAGGAAGGGTTCGGCCGAACCCTAGGGTCGGTCAACCTCCCCCTTGTGCCGTCGGCTTTATGTTTTTTCATGCGGACTCTCCCGACGTATCCCAACAAGACTCTCGGTGCTACTGTACTTTCCCCGCTTATATATTGATGGGAACAAAGAGAAGAAACTTGCACCATCCAGAAAAACCCATCTCCTGTTCCTCCCATCCAAGTCATGGTCGACAATAAAATTGTGCCTCATGCCTCCTCTACCTCAACCTTCAACCTGAGCAGAGACATTGCGCTGGCCAATGACAAGTCCACCCTCGCCTTGGAGTCTGTCATGGCATTGGATGTCTTACCTCTCGCCATGATCTCGCCGCCAACGATGACTCCGCATGGGCGTAGCACCATGCCTCATGGTGCTGCACGGTTGCTCTCCCCTCGGAGGATGCCCATGAAGTCGACAACACCTGCACATCGTCCGACTATGGCTGGCCTTATGTCAATCAAGACCCATCTTTTTCATGAAAAAGACGAGTCTCTCCCAATGCTGCAGCCTGACGAGGAGTTCATGTACACTCAGAAGACCAAGGACGGGGATGTAGTGAGCCACCACTACAAGTCACCTATGCGTACCTCGCCTGAGTGTGTGGGAGACCGCCTCATTATCCATAGAGTGCGCAAGCCTGAAGGAGGCTATGCAAATTTTTTTTCAAGCAAATGGATAACGTGATGACGGAGGAATCGATGGGCTCGTCACACTCCAAAAATAGGCATCACCTCTTGCCACCTGCCATCATAGGGCCACCTGGCCAATTTGGGGACAGTGACAGGAAATCTCCCCGTGCCCCTAAAATGGCACAACTTTCTAAGGAGTCATCTTCTCTCCGTTTGGAGAACAAGAAGCTATCGGACTTAGTGGTTGAAGGGCGCATTGAGAGGGCGGAACTGAAGGATGAGCTCATATACCTCGAGGAGGAGATTGATGGTGTTTGCCGTTGCATGGGCGCCAAGCTGCGGCGCGTATGCAATGCCATCGAGAAGCCCGACATCTACAGCGCTCCATAGTTTAGATGCCCCAACCGCATAGGATGCTTACTAGCTTAGTTTAGTTTCATTCCAAATTTTTATTTCATTAAATCTATATTGAATGATGTAAGCATCCTCATATTTTGAGTTCAATAAAGTGGACCTACCGGTTCATCCTACCCGGTAAAGTTCTCCTTTTAGTTTCTTTGTGTTGAATAAAAAATTTAGGGAACAAGTGTGGGGGAGGCACCCCAAATTCGCGAAATCCCGACGTGCAAAAATAGCATTGCATCTCGAAACACATCGCAACTAAACATACGACTCGACACGTCGAAACAGAGCAACAGAATGGCCAGAAGGGGGTCGGCCGAACCCCCTGGTCTGCCGACCTGTTGTGGGCCCCACACGTCTCCATTTTGCTACACAAATCCGGTTTGGATCTTCTACCCCTAAATATGCATGCTACATTACTATTTGAGTTGATTTAATATTTAATACTAAATATTTGAAGGCAATTCAACTCAACAAATTAAAATGTAAAACTTGGTATTCAAAATTTGCTTGAGCTGGAAATTTGAATACTTTATATTTCGATTTATTGCCTTGTTTATTGTTCCCACAAGCAAAGTAGGAAAAAACATGTCATCTAAGTATTTGACTAGTGTGATATGGTAAATGAGTTATTCAAGGAGATATCTCTTTGCTTGAAATTGATTTTGATGTTTACACAATTTGGAGTCTTGAACTTTGCCTTATTCTCTCATTGGAAATTTAAATACCCACCACGACCATATGATACAAATTCGTGCAAAACCACATGCATATACCAATTTGTTTTTCATTGGACTTTGTCGAACTCATGACCCAATTGAGTGACATGCATGAAATTTTTGATTTAGAAATTCTTGTGCACCTAATTTATGAAAAACATCTCACATTGAGAATTTGCATCCACCATAAATCCATCCAAGAATGAAACTCCATACATTTTGATCATCAAAATCTCTCTAGAAAATATAAAAAGCAGTGGAAGACATGGCTACGAAAAAAAAAGAGAAGAGAAAAAGAAAGTAGCCTTGTTTCATCCCTAAAGAGAGAAAATCATGGAGTCCACAAATATCCATTCCATTCATCTGTTCAAGAATTTTCTTTGTCAATTTGTTTGTTGCATAAGTCGCTCATAGGATCAAGTTTTTGGCTTAGTAATATATGAATTGCAATGTGTGCCACAATTATCCTTACCAAGCTCCTGATATAGCCATATTCAGTATAGGGACATAATTGGCACAACATGACAAGGTGAGGATGAAAACACTTTGAGAGACTTGAGAGATTCCAATTGAGAGATAAGGGTAATTGTTTCTTTGACCTTCCGAATATAGAAAATCATCAAATCATTTTGGTAGGGGAAGATCCAAGAGAACTACACTCCAACCATTCCACTTTTCAAACACCCAAGATCGATGTGGTAGCCACATTCCACAGAGTGAATTCATGAATTGAGGTATTGGTTGAAATATCTAGTATTCTCATTTTTCTAACTTATAGCAAATTTATGAAATCACATTAGTTCTTTTTCTTGCCTTCACTCGAGGACTAGCAAAGGACTAAGTGTGGGGGAGTTTGTTGACGGTACTTAAGTGCCATATTTAGACCGTCACTTCACCTCATAATGTGAACAAAAGAGAAACACAACCTAGTGGCAGGGTTAAAAACTAACCAATTCCACAAGTATTGGTGTTTATTTGTATGCAGGTGAATTTAGACCCAAAATACCAAGACATGTAGGGAGTAATACATAAAATTGGATTTTGACAAATCGGGTGACGCCACGTGTCAGCACATGGATCAATTGGCCCACAAACAGAAGTATCTAAGGCCATCCAATGGTGTAGCACCCATATAAGAGGATAGGACCCACCTGGCAGAGACATGGTCGGCCGACCTCCCTAGTCGGCCAACTAGGGAGTGGTGCCGAACCCGGTCAAATGCCACGTGTTGGCTCCCCCTGGCTTGAAGAAGTCATGAGTGACTTATTCGCACGCATTTGGTGGCGGGAACCAACCCTTTTCCCCCTATAAATAGAACCCCACACCTCACTTCACACACACACCAAAAGTTGAGAATAGAATACCACTCCTAAGATTTAGAGTAGTCCTAGAGGCTGCCAAGTAGAAGGAGAGTGTGGTGAGAGTTTAGGAGAAGGAGGCTTGGGCTTGTCAAGTCCCTCTTCTACACTTGTATCCCTACAAAGGTGTACTCAAATCAAGTAAGCCCTTTGTGAATTCAATTAAAGTTTGATTCTCAATTCATAGTAATTTGCACAAGTAGTTACTTGTGGGTTCATTGCTTTAATTTATTAGAGGCTCTAGTTGTAGATTTGTGTTTGAAACATGTGACACCTAGTTCTGAAAATGAACCAAGTGTAGTATATGTGTGCCCAGGATGTTCGACACACATACACAAGTGCATCACAAACGATATACAGACAATTACCACAGCTCAAATTATTAAATAAGTACTTTTATTACAAAATTCATAATATTCTTGAATACATGATCTAATGAATACTTATGACAAGTTCAACTAATGCAGCGGAAATAAACTAAATAAGCAACTAAGCAAACTAAGCAAATAGGGTATTGCGCAGCTCCAATCAACACCACGGGCAAAGCTGATGGCAGACACGGCCTAGAACTCTGGATTATCATCATTATACTCCCAATCCTGACTTGCAACTATTGGTGGGAGAATTGCAAGGGTGAGTACATGTCGTACTCGGCAAGTGTGGAAAGTATGACATGTAACTGATACAAATGACGAATAATATAATGGCTAAGTGTTGAAAAGTACATTAAAACATTTGAAAAGCAATATATTGTATGTATTTGAAGTAAACCCATCATAAACCATGTAGTTATCTTAATACCAGTCCATATTTCATCATCATTATCCATTTACCAGATTTCTCATTCCATTAACCATATTGATCGCCATGAACCATAAGGACCATTCCACAACCAGTACCAAACCATCCCATAACCAAAACCAACCAACCATCACAATACCATGTTCCCTCTAATCATGGAAGTTGTCCAGGTGCTCATAACCGGAAGTACAACTATCATGATAGTTTTATTAGACTCTGCAGATTTTGTACCGCTTTACCCACGTGTTTGTGATTTCATCACCTTGCAGTGACTAGAACCTCTATTATGCCGTCTCACACTTCCGTCAGTGTGTGGCCAAGAGATCACAAAATAGCCTTCACAAAGGGATTACTAGCCTATTTAGACCCCACTGAGGTTTCACCGGTGGCGATGCCTCCAAATGAGCACATTTTAAACCAAGGGCCACCTCTTGAGCCATTCGGATCCCAGGGTAGTCCCACCAGTCATCAACATACCTAATCCGACTACCCCTTCCTCGAGCATCCTTAATGGTCCAAATAACACTAGCAAAGCCCTAATTAATCAGCTACGTTGCACCCATACTTGGCCTCGTGGTGGCACTGTAGTCTTGACTTATTCTTGCATGAACCGGTCCTTAGATCTAAAGCAAGCAAACCACCATAACATCCAACCCATCCACATACCGGGCTTGCTTAGATCACCCATTACCACATCGTATTGACCAGTTCATATTAACCATAATCTCATTAATGCATAATTAAATGTGTAGTGTTGTTTTCTCATCCCAATTAATTAAGCGAATCAAAAAGGTAAAAAGCCCTTCCCGACTCTCTACCATGAATTCCAGGTGACAAGGGTGGTTAACTTCCTACCATAGGATTTCCCATTAAATTGACACTAGCATGCAATTTTGCAAACAAAACATTTATTTTACAAACAGGATCAATATATTCAACGACACTTGTCTTGCTCTTGGGATTGGTTCAGGTCAAAGCCTTCAAACTCTTGGTGTTGTAGATCATCCGTGACACTCTCTGATGAGGACATCACAACAGCGGAGACGCACATTGAACTGCAAGGACCAATCACAAGAGCACGAGCACGGTTAATAAATCAGCAGGTGAATTCGTTCCTATCTTCTTTTGCATGTGAGTTTGAGAATAGATTCCTATGTGATGATTTAATTGTTATTAGGAATAATGGAGAAGATCAACAAGTGAAGTAAAGAGTCCTTGGGAGCATGGAGAACCAGCTAGGACGTCCACAAGTTGATGGAAACAGTTTACAACTCGGACTCGAGTTCAACTCGGAGTCCAGGAGCAGTCCACCTTAAAACGGATGCCCAGGAGGCATACGGACTCCGTTAACGACGTTCTACATATGCACGGAAAGAAGAGAAGATAAACTTTCCAATGGTTCTGGTTCCAACTCAAAATTCCTCCGGAGTCACTGGAAATCGTCAAAACAAGTCGAGTCCAGATATCTGTCCGGTGCTGCGCCACCGAGTCGGGCCTTTGGGACTTGTATCCCGTAAGAGTCCATTAGGGCCGCGTCTAATCGTGTTTTGGTCGATACATAGCCTATAAATACTACATTTGCCGGTCATATTCGGTGGGTTTTGCTTAGATCAATAATATCTCCGTTCTACGGTTTGTGAGACCCCAACTTCTCGATTTCAGATCGTGTCTTCGACGTTCTTGCTCGTGTTCTCGGTTGCACTTGCAGGGATTAGCCTTCTTAGCGAGGTCAAGCGTGTTCAGCACGGTTGATAACCAAGGGAGCCGTGGTGAAGTGATTGCAGGGGTACTCGAACCGCTCGAGTGTCGCGGATCATCAACGTTGAGTTCTCCACCCCAATCGACATACCTTTCGGAAGATCGGGCCTAAACCTACTCATCAATTAGTATCAGATTTCCAGGTTGCCCGTTAGGTATCTTTGTTTTCCTTCCATTAGATCGATTTTGTTTCGTACCTATAGTCCACAAAAAGGACACAAAAAAAATTAGATCGTTTTTACCGCTCCCCAGACTATAGTGCCCGCAGTTTCGTTTTTCAGTTTGCATTGTTGAGTTTGCATTCGTGTGGTCGCGTCTTGTTGTTGGTTTAGATTTGTGTTTTGGGTCCTAGTTATCGTATTTTGTCCTTGTTTTCTTTCTGTTTGACACCTATTCCACAATCCCTAAATAACAAACCGATCCACCACGTTCATCGGTTTGCCCTATCTAGCCGTCTTGCGTGAACTCCCGCATCGCCAGCCCTAGATTATGTGACAAACCTTTGTGTCACTCATCCTTGAATCATCACACACCACCCCATTAGTTGCTGTGCAAATTCCCGATTGTTTTCATATCCGATTGCGAGTTCTGTTCTCAAACCGAGTTGGAATCAACATAAAAAAAAACGTAACTCGGACAGTCTACCTTAAAATGGCCATAACATTCGCATACGAACTCGAAATCGGGTGTTTTTTTTTTCAAATTCATCTACAAGAAATTTCGCATCTGATTTTCTGCTGCGTAGCTGCGTTCGGCGAAATTAGATTGCCCAAATTCCCCTCGAAAGATAGGTTATCCGGCCTCTGAAGTTTCAACACGAATTTTAAAGAATCTTCTTGATTTTCTATAGGCCGCATATTACATCCAATTGAGCTGAAAATTTGGGTGCTTCATATCTTCATGCTCCTGAGTAAAGAAAAAATATCAAAAAAATATTACAAAAAAGAAAAAAAATATTGAAGAGCATGCATATTAAAGCAATTGGCCTATACTACTTGTGTTGTGATTGTTGGTTATATCATTCTTTCTTCCTTTTGCCTTGCTACTTACTTGTGTTGTGCTAGTCCCTAGAGCACTTGGTTGACCAACAACAGTTTCCTGCATTGAATACTTATTCAATTTTGTTTACCTGTTAACGATTTCCTGCTTATTAGCCACCATATTGTGCCATCCAAGCTCCACCTTTCTCTTGAGCATAACAGGTACCTTTGCAATCACCCCACGCTTCATTGGTTTATCTCACCGTCCACACCACCTGCTGTGTCGGTAAGAACACTTGTAAGAGCATGGTAAGACGCTTGAGCGAGAGAGATTGTTTTCTTCCACCTTTCACATTGTCACTGTAGTTGATAGGGATAACATATTTTTTGTTATCTTTTGTTTTCTACTAACAATGGCAGGAGAAGACAATGATGAGGAATGTGTTCAACATGCTGAGTTACGTGATATGATGAAGACCATGACAGATATGTTTGCCAAATACAACGCAGCAACGGAGGAGTCATTGGTGAACTTGACTCCCCAACTTGATGACCTTGCTCTTCGGATGAATACTTTTGAGGCTCGGTTGCCTCTCGCTGGAAGACAGGAAGACAATGCTTATGATGAACTGGAAGATCACAATAATCAGCCAAGACTGCCACTTTATCGTCAAGGTATGGGAGGTAATAATCATAACAATTATAATCGTCCTCCTGATGATCCTTTTGCTAAAGTGAAATTTGCTATACCCTCTTTTTATGGTGCTTATGATGCTAAGGCTTATCTTGATTGGGAGATGACAGTAGAGCAAAAATTTAATTCCCATCTTGTTCCTGAACAACATAGAGTTCATCAAGCCACTAGTGAGTTTAAGGACATTGCTATCATATGGTGGAATGAACTTGTTAAAACTAGAACTGATCCTCCAACATTAGATAGATTAAAGGAAGCTATGCGTGTTCGATTTGTTCCTCCATCTTTTCAGCGGGACCTTCGTAAAAAATTACAGCGCTTAGACCAAGGTAACATGTCCGTAGAGGAGTATTATCAAGAGTTACAAAATGGTATGCTACGTTGTGGGGTAGTAGAGGACATGGATGATAAAATAGCTCATTTTTATGGGGGGTTGAGGCATGAAATTCAGGACATTGTTGATTACAAGGAATATGATACTGTTAACATATTGTTTCAGCTTGCTATGTTGGCAGAAAAAGAATTGCAGGGCCGACAACAACAACAACAACACATGAGGAGCAACTTCACGCCGTGTGCAGCGACTACACCATCCTCGACCAACCATGCAGTGACTGCACCATCCAATGGCGGCCAACGAACTATACCTGCTGCTCCACCTTCTCGCGTACCGGAAGGCAGCAAGGCGACATCATTCAAGCCTTCATCGTCCACTCCTTCTACGGGTCGTACTTCCGACATTAAGTGTCACCGCTGCCAGGGACTTGGTCATATGATGAGAGATTGCCCGAGCAAACGAGCATACATAGCATGCGACGATGGCGGGTATGATAGTACTTCGGATGTTGAAGATGAATATTCTCTTGCTACTGACTTTACAGATCCAAATGACAAACACACCGAAGAAGAGGTACTTGGTACAGTGGCGACGGAGAACTATAGGAGCATCATTGTGCAGCGTGCCTTGAGCTCCAAAGTGGAGACCGACGACAAGCTACAACGACACAACCTCTTCCACATGTTTCTCATCGTCAAGGACTGCCGTGTACACGCTATAATTGATGGAGGTAGCTGCAATAACTTGGTGAACACGGATGTCATCAAGAAACTTGGTTTGACAACAAGAGCACACCCTCATCCGTACCACATTCAATGGTTCAAGAACAGCGGTAGGGTTCGGGTAACACAAACAGCGAGAATACATTTTTCAATTGGTTCATACCATGATTTTGCTGATTTGTATGTTGTTCCTATGGATGCTTGTTCTCTTTTATTGGGTCGTCCTTGGGAATTTGATACAGATGTTATTCATCCTGGTAGAACCAATAAATATACTCTCATGCATAAGGGAAAGAAAATCACTTTGCTCCCCATGACTCCTGCTGAAATTGTGCATTTTGAGAAGAGTAAAATTCGTGATGGCAAAGCAACAAAATTAGAATCTGAAAAACATCAAGTTATTAAGTTAAAATCACCATCGTTGCTCGCAACTAAATCTGAACTTGCTGATTTATTCGATGCCAAGGGGATGTACTATGCTTTAGTTTGCAAAGAAGCCATGTTTTCACTTCATCAATTGTCTATTGCATTGCCCCCTGCTGTTGCTAACCTTTTGCAGGAGTTTGGGGATGTGTTTTCCTCTGAGATACCCCCTGGTTTACCACCGATGAGAGGCATTGAACACAAGATCGATTTGATTCCAGGAGCAAGTTTGCCAAATCGTGCAGCATACAGGGCGAATCCACAGGAAACTAAGGAAATTTAGCGACAAGTCCAAGATCTTTTGGACAGCGGGTACATTCGTGAAAGCCTTAGCCCTTGTTCCGTTCCTGTTCTTTTGGTTCCTAAGAAAGATGGTAGTTGGTGCATGTGTGTTGATTGTCGAGCGATTAATAACATCACCATTCGATATCGTTATCCTATTCCTCTCATAGATGACATGCTTGATGAATTGAGTGGTGCTAGCATCTTCACAAAAATTGACTTGCGTATTGGTTACCACCAAATTAGAATGGCACTAGGAGATGAATGGAAAACTGCATTTAAAACCAAGTTTGGAGTTTATGAGTGGTTAGTCATGCCTTTTGGTTTAATAATGCACCCAGCACCTTTATGCGATTAATGAATGAGGTTTTACGTGCTTTCATTGGACAATTCGTGGTGGTTTACTTCGATGATATCCTCATTTACAGCAAGTCATATGATGAACATCTTGATCATTTACGTGTTGTTTTTACTGTTTTGAGAGATGCACGTTTGTTTGGTAACCTCGAAAAGTGCGTCTTTTGCACCAATTGAGTCTCGTTTCTTGGCTATGTCGTTTCATCGCAAGGAATTGATATGGATGAGGCACAAATTGAAGCAATCACTAGCTGGCCAGCCCCAACAACTGTCACACAGGTTCGTAGTTTTCTTGGTCTTGCAGGTTTTTATCGGCGCTTTGTGCAGGATTTCAGCACCATTGCAGCACCTCTATATGAGCTAACGAAGAAGGGAGTGCCATTTCGATGGGGCGAAGAGTAGCAACAAGCTTTTGATGCTCTCAAATCTAAGCTTACACAAGCACCATTGCTACAACTTCCTGATTTTGACAAGACCTTTGAGCTAGAATGTGATGGAAGCGGCATTGGTATTGGAGGCGTTCTCATACAAGGAGATAAACCCATTGCTTTCTTTAGTGAAAAACTTCATGGTCCTTCTCTGAATTATTCTACTTATGATAAGGAATTGTATGCCTTAGTGCGTGTATTACAAACTTGGCAACATTATCTTTGGTCTAAGGAGTTTGTCATACATTCCGATCATGAATCATTGAAGTATCTTATGTGTCAAACCAATCTGCATAAATGACATGCTAAATGGATTGAGTTCATAGAGTCATTTCCATACATCATTAAGAATAAAAAGGGAAGGAAAATATCATTGCCGATGCATTATCTAGGCGTTATACCATGCTGTCCCAACTTGATCATAGAATCTTTGGTTTGGAAACAATAAAAGCATTATATCCAAGTGATTTGGACTTCAAAGATGCTTTTGGAAATTGTAGAGAAGGAAGAACTTGGAATAAATATGTGCTGCGAGAGGGTCTCCTCTATCGTGCTAACAAGCTATGCGTTCCAGCTAGCTCCGTTCGTCTATTACTTTTGCAGGAAGCACATGGAGGAGGTTTGATGGGACATTTTGGAGTGAAGAAAACTGAAGAAGTGCTGTCCACACACTTCTTTTGGCCAAAGATGATGCGTGATGTCGAGCGCTACGTGTCATGATGCACTAAGTCTCGCCTTAACTCACATGGTCTTTATATGCCTCTTCCTGTTCCTAGTGTACCTTGGGAGCATATTTCTATGGACTTTGTTTTGGGATTGCCTAGGACTAAGAGGGGGGGGATAGTATTTTTGTAGTTGTTGAATGTTTTTCCAAAATGGCACACTTTATACCTTGTCATAAGAATGATAATGCCTCACACATTGCTGATTTATTTATGACGGAAATTGTTCGTTTACATGGTGTGCCAAATACCATTGTTTATGATCGTGATGCAAAATTTTTAAGTCATTTTTGGAGAACTTTGTGGTATAAATTGGGAACCAAGTTGCTGTTTTCAACTACATGTCACCCACAAACGGATGGACAGACCGAGGTAGTTAATCGTACTTTATCCACTATGTTGCGGGCTGTCTTGAAAACAAATTTGAAGTTGTGGGAGGAGTGTTTACCACATATAGAATTTGCTTACAATAGATTCGTTCACTCCACGACAAAGGTAAGTCTATTCCAGGTAGTGTATGGTTTCAATCCCCGTGCTCCTATTGATTTACTACCTTTGCCTCCTTCTGAAACTATAAATTTGGATGCTACACAACAATCTGAATTCATTCTTAAGATGCATGAAACTACAAAGAAAAATATTGAAATGATGAATGATAAGTATAGGATTCCAGGTAGTAAAGGTAGAAAAGAAGTAAAACTTGAACAGGGTGATTTGGTGTGGTTACATTTGAGAAAAGAGCGATTTCGCGACTTGAGAAAATCTAAACTTATGCCACGAGCTGCTGGTCCTTTTAAGATTGTTGAAAAGATTAATGATAATGCATATAAGCTTGAATTGCCTCCCGATTTTAGTGTTAGTCCTACATTTAACGTTTCAGATTTGCGACCGTACTTGGGAGAAGAAGATGAACTTGAGTCGAGGACGACTCCAATTCAAGAGGGGGAGGATGATGAGGACATCACAACAGCGGAGACGCACATTGAACTGCAAGGACCAATCACAAGAGCACGAGCACGGTTAATAAATCAGTAGGTGAATTCGTTCCTAACTTGTTTTGCATGTGAGTTTGAGAACAAATTTCTATGTGATGATTTAATTGTTATTATGAATAATGGAGATGATCAACAGGTGAAGGAAAGAGGCCTTGGGAGCATGGAGAACCAGCTGGGACATCCACAAGTTGATGGAAACAGTTTACAACTCGGACTCGAGTTCAACTCGGAGTCCAAGAGTGGTCTACCTTAAAACGGACGCCCAGGAGGCATACAGACTTCTTTTTAGATGTTCTACATATTCAAGCAAAGAGGAGAAGATAAAATTTCCAATGGTTCTGGTCCTACCTCAAAATTCCTCCAGAGTCATTGGGAATCATCGAAACAAGTCAAGTCCAGATATCTGTTCGGTGCTGCGCCACCGAATCGGGCCTTTGGGCCTTGTATCCCGTAAGAGTCCATTAGGGACGCGCCTAATCGTGTTTTGGTCGAACCCTAGCCTATAAATACTGCAGCCGCCGGTCATATTCGGTGGGTTTCGCTTAGATCAATAATATCGCCGTTCTACGGTTTGTGAGACTCCAACTTCGCGATTTTAGATCGTGTCTTCGATGTTCTTGCTCGTGTTCTCGGTTGCACTTGCAGGGATTAGCCTTCTTGGTGAGGTCAAGCGTGTGCAGCACGGTTGATAACCAACGGAGCCATGGTGTAGTGATTGCAGGGGTACTCGAACCGCTCGAGTGCCGCAAATCATCAACGTCGAGTTCTCCACCCCAATCGACATACCTTTCGGGAGATCAGGCCTAAACCTACTCATCACACTCTAGCACAAATCCATCTGTTCCACACAATAACATACAAGACAAGAATTACAATCAATAGATGCACATATATTACTCAATATGAGATGACATGCATGATCAATGCAATTGCGAGGTAGAACTTGTTAATGAGTTGCTTTTAATGATCACTAACTAGTTCTAATAGTTTTTAACAAGTTTATATAGGTTTGGAGTTGATTAGATCTAATTTTAGAATTAATTTGACACAATTTAACCAAGAAAATCGGACTTGTCCGCTAGGGACCGGACAAGTCTGCACTGCGCGAGATCAGCATATTAGGGTTTCTAGATCAATGTGAATTTGGAGATTTGGGGTTGAATTCACCTAAGGAAAAGAGAATAGAAGGTATACCAGGTGTTTAGAACTCCAATGAATCAAGGACCTTGGAGGTAACACTTGGATCCTCACGATCTAGGGTTGATGTAGAACTTGATGGTGAATTGTTGACGAAGAACGCAAATTTTATGGAGATCTTGATCCTCTTTCGTTTCATCCTCTTCTTCTTCTTGTTTAGATCTCCTTCTCCCTCCTTGGTGGCGGATATTCATGAGCTAGGGTTTGGGTGTGGTGGAAAAGTGGCAAATAGAAGTCAAGTCAAGGGGTGGGGTTGTTTATATACAGGTGGAGGCTAGGGTTAGATGGATTTCGAGTTTGGGATGAATAGAGGTCGGTTTAGAGTCCCACATGGTCTCTAAAAGAGTTAGGCACGATGTACCTAGGCCCCGTTAACGTAAAACCCAAGAAATAAGTCATGAAACAAAATATCAACTCGGAGTTGCAATTTATCAGATAAGTCCGAAAAAGGAAACTAGTACGAAGTTGGACAGAGAGAAATCGGACATGTCCGCTCTGAACATTGGACAAGTCCGAACATATCCAGAGGGGAAAAACACACAAGTCTGGCCTAAAATTGGACAAGTACGACTTTAGTCAGTGGGAAAAACGGACAAGTCCGCTGGAAGACCGGACTAGTCCGGACAAGTCCAGGGACTTAGCGAAATTTTCAAGAATTTGCAACATCGGACTAGTCCGCATAGGATCGGACAAGTCCGAAGGTGTACATAGGGAAAAACAGACTAGTCTGCAGCAAAACGGACAAGTCTGTTTGAAGTTAGAGAGAGAAATCAGACTAGCCTGCACCAAAATCGGACTAGTCCGTACGTCCTAGAATTCTTATGTGCGGTTTTGTTTCTAATTGATTTTAAACTTGTTCCTTTTTATGTGGATTAATGTTAGACACATATATGAATGTATGCAGGGCATGATACATGAAAATGAGGGTGTTACAAACCTACCCCCCTTAAAATGAATCTCGCCCTCGAGATTCGACGTGGAAGAGAAAAGATAGGGAAATTCCTTCTTGAGATCACCCTCCAACTCCCATGTTGCTTCCCATTATGTGTGATGCTTCCATTGAACTTTGCACCATCGAATCACCTTGTTCCTTGTGACTCTCTCCTTGGTGTCCAAGATTTTGACTTGTTGATCGGCATAAGTCAAATTTTCCTCTAGTTCCAATTCTTCCATTTGCACTTGTTTTTCCAGTACTCTCAACCACCTCTTGAGCTGGGAAACATGAAACACATCATGAACCTCTGATAAGTGAGCTGGCCTCTCCAACTTATACGCTACTTCTCCTCTTTTGTCCAAAATCTTGAATGGCCCAATGTATCGAGGTTCTAGCTTGCCTCTTATGTTAAACCTCTTATGACCTCTCATTGGTGACACCTTGAGGTAAACAAATTCTCCTATTTCAAAGGATAATTTCCTTCTCCTATTGTCCATATAGCCTTTTTGTCTGGATTGAGCAGCCCTCAAGTTCACGAGAATTACCTGAACTTGTTTTCAGCTTCTAGCAACACATCGGGTCCAAATACTTGAGTTTCTCCTGTTTCATTCCAGAATAAAGGTGTCCTACACTTCCTTCCATATAGTGCTTCGTATGGTGAGATCTTCAAACTTGCTTCGTAACCATTGTTGTATGAAAAATCTGCATACGGCAAGCTCTTGTCCCAACTCTTCCCATGCTTCAAAGCACAAGCTCTTAACATGTCCTCTGAAATTTCATTGGTCCTCTCAGTTTGTCCATCTGTTTGAGGGTGATATGCTGAGCTGAAATTTAACCTTGTTCCCAAAGCTTCATGCAACTTTTGTCAAAACCTGGAGGTAAATTGAGAACCTCTATCTGAGACTATCTTCTTTGGGACTCCATGTCGACACACAATATGCTCCATGTATATTTCAGCCAATTGTGCAGCTGTTGGTCTTCACGGGGATGAAATGAGCTGATTTGGTCAACCGATCCACAATTACCCGAATTGAGTCATAACCGGACTGAGTATGGGGCAATCCAACTATGAAGTCCATACCGATTTCTTCCACTTCCATTTTGGGATCCTCAATGGTTACAATAATCTGGCTGGCCTTTGGTGTTCTGCCTTGACTTGTTGGCACACATCACATAAGGCTACGTATTCAGCTATGTCCTTCTTCATGCTAGCCCACAAATAGCATGTCTTCATGTCCTTGTACATCTTCGTACAAACGGGGTGAATTGAGTATGGTGAGTCATGTGCCTCCTTTAATATTGTCTTCTGAGTATGCTTCACATTGGGCACGACAATCCTTTTTCCAAGCCATAGGGTACCTTGTTCATCCTCGTCAAATCTGAATTCTCTTCCCTCTTGGGTCCTTTTCTTGATCTCCTAAATTTCCTCATCCTTTGTTTGACCCTCTCGAATTTCTTGCTTCAAGGTTGGATTTAAATCCATATCCCCATCTCATTTACAAATCCAATATTCAACCGTTCAAACTCCTTACATAATTCGGATGGTAATTCTCAAACTGTGAGTTGATGACTTACTCCTTTCCTACTCAAAGCATCGACAACTACATTAGCCTTTCCTGGATGATAATTGATTCCCAAATCATAATCCTTGATGAGCTCCAACCATCTTTGTTGCCTCAAATTCAGATCCATTTGTGTGAAAATATACTTAAGACACTTGTGATCCGTATAAATTTCACACCTATGTCCAAGGATGTAGTGCTTCCAAAATTTCAATGCATGTACCACCGCTGCAAGTTCCAAATCATGCGTTGGATAATTTTGCTCATGTTTCTTCAATTGCCTCGATGCATATGCAACCACTTGACTTTCTTGCATAAGCATGCATCCAAGTCCTTGTCTCGATGCATCACAATAAATATCGAAACTCTTGCTCACGTCCTGCAATATCAAAACTGGGGCTATTGTTAACCTCTTCTTCAACTCCTCAAAACTTTCTTGACAAGATTGAGTCCATTGAAATGCTTTGCCCTTCATTAGCAACTCCGTCATAGGCTTGGCTATCTTGGAAAAGTCCTTGATGAATCGACGGTAATATCCAGCCATCCCAAGAAAACTTCGGATCTCCTTTACATTCTGCGGGGGTTCCCATTTCAACACGTCTCTCACTTTTCCTGGGTTGACCGATACTCCTCCTCCTGAGATGATATGACCCAAAAACGATACTTCTCTCAACCAAAATTGACACTTGTTGAACCTGGCGTACAATTGATGCTCTCTCAACTTCTGCAATGTGAGCCTCAAGTGTTCCTCGTGTTCCTTCTCATCCTTCGAGTAGATCATAATGTCATCAATAAACACCACAACGAATTTATCCAAGTACTCCATGAAGACCTTATTCATGAGGTACATAAAGTACGCAGGTGCATTTGTCAATCCAAAGTACATCACGTTGTACTCATATAATCCATACCGTGTCCTAAAAGCTGTCTTGGGTATGTCCGACGGTCTAATCTTCATTCGAAAGTATCCCAACCTCAAATCAATCTTGGAGAAAACACATGCACACTTCATTTGATCAAACAAGTCCTCTATGCGTGGCAAGGTGTACTTGTTCTTGATCGTCACCTCATTGAGAGCTCGGTAATCCACGCACATCCTTTGCGATCCATCCTTCTTGTCCACAAATAGAATGGGCGCTCCCCAAGGTGAAGAGCTAGGGCGAATTAAACCCTTCTCTAGTTTCTCTTGAATCTGCTTCTTGAGCTCCGCTAATTCCTTAGGAGGCATCCTATACGGCCTCTTAGCTATAGGTGCAGTTCTATGTATAAAATCAATAACAAACTCAATGTCTCGGTCGGGTGACATACCTGGTAACTCATCTGGAAAAACATCCAAAAATTCACACACCACCAGAATCTTCTTAATTGTGGCACCGTCCATGTCATTCAGCTCCAATTGCTTTGGTGTGGGTTGAGATGCTTCAAATTCTACGGTGATCCCTTCCTCATTGGTCAACTTCACCATCTTTGTGGCACACTCAATAACTCCATTGTGTTTCCTCAGCCAGTCCATACCATGTATAATATCTAATCCTTGAGAATCCAAAACAATGAGGTTGGCGGAGAAGTCTACCCCCCTTATTCTAAGGCTTATTTTTGGACATACTATATTTGTCCTCATCTCTCCTCCACGATACTTAACCAATAGAGTAAACTTCATATGAGAGATAGGAAAACTATACTTGGAAACATATTTCGATGCAATGAATGAACGTGATGCTCCACAATCAAATAACATAGTCGTTGGGTTGGAGTTTGCGGGAAACATACCAATGACCACGTCATCCGCGTGTTGAGCATCCTCCAAAGAGACATGGTTCATGTTGCCATAAGTGAAATTCTGCTGTCCACGATTTCCTTGTGGCTATACTCCATTGGGTCTTGGGTTTTGCCTTGGCGCATTGCTTCCTTGACCAAGGCATGGCTTAGGACATTGATGTGCAAAATATCCAGCTTCTCCACAGGTATAGCACTTCTTAACTCCACTAGAATTATTGGGGCGAGCTTGGTTTTGAACATTAGCACCAGGAAAGTTGGCACGAGGTGCATAAGGCATTGGAGGCCTACGTGCTTGCATGACAGGGCGTTGCTGCACAAACTGAGTTGGGCACGGTGAAAATTCTAGGCGATGAGCAGGCGTAGAAGAGCTGAAATAAGGCGCATTTGGCGGTGCAAAGCGAGAACGCAC
This sequence comes from Tuctoria greenei, assembly GCA_036927565.1. Taxonomy (NCBI): domain Eukaryota; kingdom Viridiplantae; phylum Streptophyta; class Magnoliopsida; order Poales; family Poaceae; genus Tuctoria; species Tuctoria greenei. The sequence continues at coordinate 198,158,979 of JAYESD010000003.1, read as the reverse complement.
ATTACTTCCTTGTTGTTGTCCTTCATATGGTGTCTTCCTCTTGTTGTCTTGCTCCATCTCACGGACTTTGTTCTCCACAACAATTGCTTTGTCCACAAGCTTCTGGAAGTTGGCATAGTCACAATTCAGCAATTGAACTTGGATCTCATTGTTCAAGACTCTCATGAACAAGTATTGCTTCCGGCTGTCCCGACTCACATCCTCAGGCGCATATCTTGAGAGTTGAGTGAATTTATTGAGGTATTCACCCACGCTTGACCTTCCTTGCCTCAAGTTCTCAAATTTTTGCCTCTTCAAGATCATGACACCTTCCGGGACATAATGAGAACAGAAAATCTCCTTGAACTTGTAGGATCGAAGAGCACGTGAAAATCTACCAGAGGGGGGGTGAATGGTAGATTTAAAAATCTTACGCAGCTGAAACAATTAAACCCCAAACCCTTTCGGCAGAAAAACGATCTGTTAAAGAAATCGTGTATGAGACTAATATAAACGTGTTTCACCATGACAAAAGTGATAGATATCAGAGAGAATCAAGTCACGAAGACAACACAAAAAGAATCACTCAAATTCGTCAAGAAAAACTCAAGTTATGATCGAAAGATCAAACAAAGGTCAATCTGTCCTACCCGAGAAAAAAACAGTTCTGAAATGCTGCAAAGAAACTCGTGTAGATCATAGACCACAAATCCAATGATCGTGAAATTTTGACAGATGATTGATAATCAAGTTGTGAAGACAACCGAAAAAGAATCACGTCAATTGAATCTGTAAAACTCGAGTTATGATAAAACCACCGACGAAAGGTAGTGCTGTCCAGAAACTCGACGAGTAAAACTTGTCTGGAACAAGTCGGACGAACAAGGCACAAAAGTTCCTTCAAACTACAAATTTTATTCAATATAACACAAGAGGAACAGCCCCAAAGTCGTTCACCACGAGCTATATGGGCTCCCTTGCTTATATAACCAGCCCTTAGGCCAACCCAATATCAACTAGGACTCCAATCCTACTCAGATCACGAATCGTAACTTTCCATAACTACTCAAGATTCTTCTATACGCAGATAGAAGCAATCTTAAGACTCCCAAACACCTAAGGAACGTATCACACATTCCTAAACAACTCAAATTCGTGGCCCACACGAAATCCTATCATAACCAACTCAAATCTTTCCATATTTGAGTCAAACCCGACTCAGCCGCAGCCTGAGTCCATAACCTAGTCGGTTGGACCTTTCCGACCAATTCTTTACGTCCACACCTCTTCATCACGCCTCGGAACCATGTACCCACGTCCATGCACTCCTTGCACACGTGCAAACATCTTCCAATGACGTCCACGATACCTTCATATGCATTGTTCTTGATTCAATCATGCTGCGCAACCTCCTGATCAGCTCAACCACAATTCCTCCTGAATTTGGTTGTTGGAACCTCATCTCCTCCCTGAGACTAGTCCAATGGATCCCGTCACCAGCCATGTATTGAACTCAAGCAACACCAGCACATGAATAAACAACCAATCCATACGAGCCCAAGTCCTCGACTTGACTCAAGTTAGTTCCGAACACAACACCTTACGTGAGAACCTCACATAAGCATGTTGCAAAACCACAGTATCACGATATAATCCGTATCAACCAAAACGCACCAAAAACTTAGCAAATGAATACTAAGCAATCTTTCCAATCATGTAAAGCAAGTACGAAACATTGCAAGTGAAAAGCAGAAGCACTGCAGTCAAGTTCCGGACCTTGCCAGAGCAACCCGGAGCTTGAGCCGGAGCTAACAAAAGCTAGTAGAATCTAGCGCTGGAGCTTACCAAAAACTAGTCAACCCAAAACCGGAGCTAGACAAAGTACGTCGGTGCTTAGTAAAAGCATGTCGGAGCTATCAAATATATGTCAGAGCTATCAAAGACATGTCGGAGCTAATAAAGACATGCTGGAGCTAAAGATAAAGCTCACCGGAGCTAATCAAAGCTAGTCGGACCTTACCAAGAAGTCGGACCTAGCTTCGAACATAGCCGGAGCTACCCAAAACAAGCCGGACCTATGGTCGGACCTTGCTATAGCTCGGAGCTAGAGTCGGACCTTGATAAAAAGGTGTTTTGGTGATATTTAAAACTTTTCTCATCAAAGCCAAGTGTATTCACTACATGCCAATGTATTCAGCACATATAGGTCTCACAATCTCCCCCTTGATGAATGCATTGGCAACACCATTTAAAATCCGAACATTGGCTTATTCACATAAAAGTTTTGAAGGCAATTTCTCCCCCTTTGTAAAACAAAAGTAAAATGAGAAGAAAAATAATCCCATATTATCTCTCCCCTTTATTAACTCTCCTTATGCACATATTTTCTCTCTCTTTATGCTTATCTCTCCCCCTTTGACAATGTATTCAGCAAGTCATGAGCATATAAACAAATTATCTCTCCGACTTTAATTGTTATGAGCATATTATAACATATACATATAAAACAAAGCTCATCCAAGTCATACTATCAAGCAAATTACACTATCACATCAATGAGATACATAAAGTAGTGTAAGCCATGCTAGAGATCATATGTAATTTTCAATTTAAGAAAGTCATGATCTCACAAACTTAACTATTTCATAACTTGAAAGCATGACACTAGTTGCTGCATTTTATTATTTTTCAAAGCGTAAATTTATATGATATAATATTTGCAAGAGATTATATGTGCATCTGCCTTATTCTAACCAACCAAGCCAAGCCTATGTCATTTGACAATCAGAAGCTTAAGGACATGGTTTTAGTCATACACAACTTCTTCCAAGTTCATATCTAAGTGCAATGACAAGCTATCTCAAAAGAAGAAGTGCGATGCATGCATATTCTCTTGATCTTTTCTCAATTTATATTTGTTCATAAAACTCAACATGTGAGTTGATTACTTGATAAATTCTTAATGATTAAAAGCAATTGTGAGCATGCAACAAGTTCAAAACAGCAAGAAAGTTCGACCATGACCAGATTTAGTGTAAGTAATTATTCCAATTACTAGACATGGCAAAAACTACAAAATGTATAACACGAGTAATGTAGTAAGAACTTTCAGCATGTAAAAGGAATCACAAAGTCATATATGTATGAAATACTATGCTCATATTATTTTAATTTCGGATTCACACATAGACTTCCCAAGTTTCAATAACTACCCCTCAATTTAAGCCATGAGGATGCATAACCCCTATTTCACTATGAATGAAACAAAAACGAGTGAAATCCAAAGGTTCTATAAAAATGTCAGCCAATTGATGTTCGGTATCTACATGGTGAAGCACAATGTTTCCTTTTTCAACGTTATCTCGGAGAAAGTGATACCTAATGTCAATGTGCTTAGTTCTAGAATGTTGCACGGGGTTTTTAGCAATGCAAATGGCACTAGTGTTATCACAAAACAGTGGAACACTATCTAGATCAACCCCATAGTCCTTAAGTGTTTGAACAATCCAAAGAATTTGTGAGCAAGCACTAGCAGCAGCTACATATTCAGATTCGGCTGTGGATTGTGCAACTGAATTTTGTTTTCTAGAGGACCAAGCAACAAGAGAATTACCAAGAAAATGACAAGCACCGGAAGTACTTTTCCTATCAATCCTACAACCCCCAAAATTAGCATCTGAAAAAGCTTTCAAAGTAACGGTTGAGGAAGAAGGAAGAAAAATGCCAAATTCTTGAGTTCCATGTAAGTACCTGAGAATCCTTTTGACGGCTTAACGATGTGAAACACGTGGGGAAGCTTGAAACCGTGCACAAAGACATACGCTGAATTGTATGTCCGGTCTTGATGCCGTGAGGTACAAGAGTGATCCGATCATGCTTATATATTCTTTTTGATCCACGGATTCACCATCTTCATCAAGTTCAAGTGTTGTTGCTGTTCCCATTGGTGTCCGAAGAGGCTTGCTTTTGTCCATGTTGAAGCGCCTTAGGAGATCTTTGGTATACTTTGTTTGATGCACAAAGGTACCCTCCTTGGTTTGCTTGATTTGTAGCCTCAAAAAGTAAGTGAGTTCACCCATCATACTCATTTCAAATTCGGAACTCATCATTGCTGAAAACTTGGACACAAGATCATGAGAAGCACAACCAAAGATAATATCATCCACATACACTTGAACGAATAATGAGGCATTGCCATGTTTAAGTACAAAAAGAATTTTATCAACCTTGCCCATGGTAAACCCCTTTTCAAGTAAGAATGTTTTTAACCTATCATACCATGCTCTAGGGGCTTGTTTGAGACCGTATAAGGCTTTGGGCAGTTTGTAAACATGATTAGGAAAATCTGGATTTTCAAAACCCGGTGGTTGTTTGACATAAACCTCCTCATCTATGTAGCCATTAAGAAAAGCACTTTTAACATCCATTTTATATAGCTTAAAACCTTTAGATGCTACAAAAGCTAACAAAATTCTTATGGCTTCTAATCTAGCGACAAGAGCAAAAGTTTCATCAAAATCTAGACCTTCAACTTCAGTGAAACCTTGAGCAATCAACCTAGCCTTATTCCTAACCACAACCCCATCCTCACTTTGTTTATTTTTAAATACCCATTTAGTTCCAATTAAAGTGTGACCTTGAGGTGGAGGTACAATTTGCCAAACATTATTTCTTTCAAAATTTTCTAACTCTTCTTGCATGGCAATAATCCAAGATTCATTAGTGAGTGCGTGTGATATATCTTTGGGTTCAAAAGAAGCAACAAAAGCAGAATGAGCATAAGAGTTTGGATCGCAAAACTTGGACCGTGTGACTCATTCGTGCAAGCTTCCAATCATCTGTTGTGGGGGATGATCTTTATAAAAACGTAAGGGAACAGATGTCTCACAAGCTTCTTCTTCATTAGGTTCATCGTAGATTGATGAGCTTGTGACTTGTGGACGATCAGGACCAGCATAGGTGATAGCCGGAGCTTGTTCAATGTCCGGAGCTGGACACGTATCAACTTCGGAACTACCAGGCAGTATCACCGGCTCTTCATCATCTTCGAAAATACCCTCCCCCTGAGGATACGGATCTGGTCCTGCAACACCGGAGCTAGTACCTGGGCTAGCTTCATCAAAAGACACTTCACAGGTCTCCACAATTTTGTTAGTGTCAAGTAAAAGCACACGGTAGCCTCTGGTATGAGATGGATAACCAAGAAACATGCCATCATTGGATCTAGGTTCAAATTTATCAAGGTTACCATGTTTCTTAACAAAGCATTTGCAACCAAAGACCCGAAAGTGTGTAACACTAGGCCTATGTCCAAACCGGAGCTCATATGGTGTTTTACCTAGCTTAGCACGCAAGAAAACACAATTTGAGACATAACAAGCGGTTGCTAACGCATCAGCCCAAAATTTCCTAGGAGTTTGATATTCATCAAGCATAGTCCTAGCCATCTCAACTAAGGTTCTGTTCTTTCTTTCTACTACACCGTTTTGTTGAGGTACATATGGTGAAGAGAATTGATGATCTATTCTATTTTCAGCACAAAAGTGATCAAAAGATTGATTTTTAAATTCAGTTCCATTATCACTTCTAATTTCTTTTAATGATCCTGGGTGATCAATTGATAATCTAAGAAATAAAGTTCTAAAGTGACTAAAAACTTCATTCTTAGACGCCACAAATTAAACCCAAGAGTATCTAGAATAATCATCAACGATAAAAAGAACATACCATTTACCTCCGAAGGATTGAACACGTGAAGGTCCTACGGTGTCAAGATGCAAAAGTTGACATGGTTCAGTTGTCATGATCATTGTGAGAGGAGTATGTGAACCTGCAACCATCTTAGCATGTCTACAAGAAGAGCACACAATTTCTTTGTCCCCTTTAAGCTTAGGCAGCCCACGTATGCGATCAAGAGCACTAACACGCGTTAGGTGATCAAAGCCTACGTGACCAAGTCTACGATGCCAAAAATATAAGTCCTTTGAATCATTAGCAACTAGACACCTATGCTTAGAGGAAGACATATCAAAATCAGCTTTAAAAACTCTTCCAAACCGAGACATGTTAAAAATAAGCTCACTATTTGAACCTACAACTTTACAGCAGTTTTTATTGAAAATAATTTCCAGATTTTCATCTAGCAATTGTGAAACAGAAAGCAAGTTGTATTTCAAATTTTTGACAAGTGCCACATCCTTCAAAGTGTAGTGATCATTTACTCTAACCGAACCCTTAGCAATTATAGGAGTTGAAGAATTATCGGCAAAAGTAACATTTTCTACACGTGACACAAAAGAGAGGGAGGAGAACCAATCTTTGTTACCGGTCATGTGGCGTGAGCAACCTGAATCCACAATCCAAATGTTCTCCTTCCTCAAACGTGTAACCTACATAGAAGCACAATACGTCGATGACTCAATACTGGGGTTAGTCAAAAGGCATTTAGGTATCCAGTACCGAGTCACACGACGTGCAGTAGGAAAAACACGCGAAAGCTGAGATAAAACAGCAGGTTTATGAGTCGAAGTTTGAGGTTTTCTATTCTTAACTCTTTTAGCACAAAAACCAGTAGCTCCGGAGGTAAAAGCAGTAGTTCCAAAAGACAAGGCTGAAGCTCCGGAAGCAAAAGCTGAAGTTCCAAAGGAAACAACAGAAGGTCCGGGAGCTCTCGGAGCTATCGGAACTATCGGAGCTGCTTTTGTGGATTTCTTACCAGAAGGTCCGGAAGCTACCTTTTCAAATTTCTGACTCACTAGAGCAGGTTGTGTTTTTCTAATTGCATGAAAGTTATAAGATCTAGCAATTTTTCTTTCCTTTTTCTGTTGTTTAGCTAGTCTATAACAAAAATCTATGACATGACCATCTCTACCACAGAAGGTACAATGAAATTTAACCTTGTGTTCATGTCTAGATGAGCAAGCAATATTTTTATTTGAAACCGAATGAGACAACACTCATGCAAATTTGAAAACCACTCCTTTTTGTTTAGGAACTGTTTGAATCAAACCACTTCCTAATGACTTTAGTATTTTAGGTGGATGTGCCTTAGCATGGGCATGAGAATCAAAACCTAAACCAGTTTTATCATTGCATGAATTGGAAGAATTCAGCAGCAAGTTTAGGTTGTTATTCCCATTACAAAACCGATCTAATGTCCTATGCATGTCATCAAGTTTATTGGACAGATCAAGGCAATTTTCACATGAAGTTTTTCCTTTTAATTTGCAATTGGAACAAAATTTAACTTCATGAGAATGTAAAGCATTGTTCAATATAGAAATTTCATTCATAGCATCCTATAGTTTCTTATCAAGATACTCACAAGTAGAACAATGCAAATCAATTGTAGAACAGCTAGCATCTTTCAAGTTTTTATCATTAAGTGCAGCAAGCTCTTTGTTCTTTTCAATTTCTAGTTCGAGTTTATCAAGTGTGGAGGAATGTGCACTTCTAAGGGAGGACAATTGTTCATAGATCAAGTCACAAGAGGTACATGCATCATCACTAGGAATTAGAGATTTTAACCGATTGATTTCAGATTCTAGTGATTAAATTTTAGTAGCATTATCCCTAAGTTTTTTATCCTTTTTCTTGACAATAACAGTTGCACGAGAAATAGCATCACACGTTTCATTACATGTAGAACATACCTCATCATCATCACTGTTGTGTTCTGCATCCTCCTGACTTGATCTTGATTTTGTTTTGCCCGCCATGAAGCATATGTTGGCCAGGTCAACATCATCTTCATCACTTTCAAAGTCTATGTCACTTGAACTAAACTCTTGAAGTGCGGTGATGAAACTGTTGATCATCTTGCGTCCTATGGTACCTTTCTTCTTCTTGTTGGAATTTCCAGAGGAGGTCCGAACCTTTCTTTGTTTTTCTTACCGGGTGGTCGGACCTGAAAGGTTAGGGCATTCTGTACGAAAGTGTCCTGTTTTACCACATTCAAAACAGCGTTGAGGTCCGGAGCTTCCTCTCCTTCTAGTTCTCACATTTTGCAATGCTTTTGAGAATCTAGTAGAGATGAGTGCCAACTCCTCTTCTGGAAATTCTTCGATCTGTTCCAGGGTTAGTGAGGACAACAAAGCAAGAGTATTGCAAGATGATGATTGGCCAGAGCTAGACATATCACGTTGTGAAACAAATGCAATAGACTTATTTGGGTTCTTACGTGCTAGAATGTCAATTTCATGAGTTTTTAGTTTAGAATAGAGTACATGTAATGTAAGAGAACTCATGACAGTAGATTCACGAATAGATGTTACTTTCATCTCCCAAATTGACATGTCTAATGCACTAAGAAGTTGTCTAGCATTCTCAGCATCAGAAAAATTAACATTGACACTACGTAAGTTGCTGAGAATTTTATTGAAACGAGCAAAGAGGTCATCGATAGACTCACCTGGTTGCATCTCAAAACGCATATATTCCTTCTTTAACATATCTTGTTTTACCTCCTTGATTGTGTTGGATCCTTCATGATAATCACAGAGAGCTCTCCAAACATCGTATGCTGATCGGAGGTGCGCGACACGATCAAAGTCGCTTTGAGTGAGTCCTTGGATGATCAAGTTTCGGGCTTTGTTGTTGTTGTTGACGTCCCGTAGGTTTGTGGCCGTGACTTGATCATTAGGTGGCACTTCATAAGGCTTATACACCTTCTCCCATATTGCAAAGCCTTGTGCCTGGATAAAAGCCTCCATGCGTGCCTTCCAAACCTGAAAATCAATACCAGCAAACACACAAGGTTTGGCAGAATACTTCTCCATGATGATTAGTCAAAAACACGTGCAAATCAAAAAGATTAGAGCACCGTGGCTCTGATACCAATTGTAGGATCAAAGAGCACGTGAAAAGCTACCAGAGGGGGGGGTGAATGGTAGATTTAAAAATCTTACGCAGCGGAAACAATTAAACCCCAAACCCTTTCGGCAGAAAAACGATCTGTTAAAGAAATCGTGTATGAGACTAATCTAAACGTGTTTCACCGTGACAAAAGTGATCACTACAGGAAAAGCGATCATTTGCGACGGCCGACTTTATTTGCGACGGCCAGCCGTCGCAAATACCTTAAATTGCGACGGCCCGCCTCTGGCCGTCGCAAATAAGGTGGCCGTCGCAAATCATAACTTATTTGCGACGGCCTTCGGGCCGGCCGTCGCAAATAAGGGCTTATTTACGACGGCAAACCCTAGGACCGTCGCAAATAACGCAGCCGTCGCAAATAAACCCTTATTTGCGACGGCCAGTTAAAAGGCCGTCGCAAATAGGATTTAATTGCGACGGCCGTAAGTCCGAGCCGTCGCAATTAACAAGGCCGTCGCAAATTAAGTCTTATATCGGGAAGCTCCACCCCGACCCTTCATTTTCCTCAACACGCCGCCGCCGCGCCCCCGCCACCGCCGCCGCGCCCCCGCCGCCGCGCCGCGCCCCCGCCGCCGCGCCGCGCTCCCGCTGCCGCGCCCCCGGCTCCGCCGCCGGCCCGCCGCCCTCGGCCCCGCCTCCGCGCTCCCGCCACCGCCGCCGCGCCCCCGGCCCGCCAGCCCCCGCCGCCGCGCCCCCGGCCCGCCGGCCCCCGCCGCCGCGCCCCCGGCCCGCCGGCCCCCGCCGCCGCGCCCCCCGGCCCGCCGGCCCCCCCCCCCCGCCGCGCCCCCGGCCCCCCCCCCCGACCCGGCTCCACCGCCGCCCCGCCATCGCCGCCGCGCCCCCGCCTCTGCGCCCGCCGCCCTCGGCCCCCACCGGCGTCGCCTCCGCCTCCGGCCCGCCGCGCCACCGGCGTCGCCGCTGCCGGCCCGGACCGCTGCTCGCCGCGCCCCGATCTTGAGGTCAGTGCTACTCCCCCCTGTTTTAGGGTTTTTTTTTTCAGATGTAGCTAGCAATTTTGTTAAGAGGTAGTAGCAATTAACTATAGTAGCTTAGAATAGCTTGTATAGTTGTTAATATGGATTGTAGCAATTAGCAATTTGAGTGATGCAAATAAGATTGTAAACTAATTAAAAAGGGCCGAATATGGTGCACAAATGGTGTGCTGGTCGTAGAGGGGATACACCAATTTGTGAAAGTGACATGGATTCGAATCTTCGAATGAGTAGAAATTGTTGCTCGATCTTGATGTTAATTATGCTTAGTTGTTAATGATGTTGGTTATGCAAATTTGTTGATAATGTTATTGATTATGTAGATGTTAAGCATGCTTATGTTTTGCTTTATTATTCTTAATGTTTATGTTCATTGCTGCTTATCGTTATTGAATTAAGTTATTAAATGTTCAAATTTTGATTAATTGTTATGTTTCTTTTAGCATGTTCAATATTCTTTATATATATAAATATATAAATATAAATATAAATATATATATATATAAGCGGGTTAAAACGATAATGTATCAGAAGAAATATCAAAAGAGAGAGGAGATATTCTACGCCATATCGCCTGCGGCGAGCATGACAGCGGAGGAGAGGCCGGCAGCGGAGGACGGCCCTGACTATGAAACTTTCAACTCTGACCCACTTTTCTCCTCACTCTCGTTCTCTTTCCTCATTCGTAAATGACCTGAAAATGAACATGAGCAACGTAACCTATAGCAATTGATTACCCGTTTCGGATCGGCACGTCTCACATGCCATTGGCATGTGAGACGTGCAGGTTCGGAATTGTCCCTTTTTGGACAGCCTCGGAGTGACCGAGGGGGCGTGGCTTGTGACGAGACGCGGGTCCGGATTTGGACGAGATTTCGGTGGCGTAACCCTGTTGTTCTCTGCTGCACCATTTTCGGGCGTGCAGTGGAGAACAGCGGGGTTATGCTGCCGAAATTTCGTTCGAATCCGGATCACGCGTCTCGTCATGAGCACGCTCCGCTCGGTCACTCTTGGGTGGGTTTAGGATCTATCTGCCTAGGTTGTAGGGCCGTGACATAACACAACAATACATTAACGACAATTTCTTTCGCATTAAACTGCAGAGTCAAAAATGGGTGAAGACCGCAGTTGGATGTATACTGGCTGGAAGAGCAGAAATGGTGGTCACTCCGATGAGTGGTTTATCAAGTTAGATCAATTTTTGGATCGAGCATTTTCGTTGTCAACGGAAGATATGGTGCGGTGCCCATGTACAAAATGCCGAAACACTAAGTTTTTGAGAAGATTGGAGCTTTCGTTTCACTTATGTCGAAACGGTTTCACTCCACAATATGAAGTGTGGACCTTCCACGGCGAGACTAATTCTCGAGTCATAGCCGAAGTGGATGAGGATGATGATATAACAGAGGTTGATAGGATGGATGAGATGTTAGAAGCTCTTGAAGTGGAGGATCCTCTTACAAATGAGGCAGAGAAGTTCTTCGAGGAGCTGAAGAAATCACAAGAGCCGTTGCATGAACATACGGATGTGACCGTACTTGCTTTCTTGACCAGATTTATGGCAATTAAGTCCAAGTACTTTTTTTCCATCAACTGCTACAATGATCTCATGAAATTGATCTGCGATATCCTTCCACGACCTCACAAAGCGCCACCAGATATGTATCAGTCAAAGATCAAGATATCTGGTCTCGGTATGAAGTATGAGAAAATTGATGTGTGCCCAGACAACTGCATGCTATTCTGGAAAGAGCACGCCAATGAGAAGATGTGCTTGAAATGTGGTAAATCGAGGTATGTCGAAGTTGTTAATGACGATGGCGATAATGTGATGACAGATGTCGCACATAAGCAGCTTCGTTACTTGCCTGTGACACCTCGGTTGAAGCGGATGTTTCTTTCAAAAAGAACCGCAAGACACATGAGATGGCACAAAGAAGGTAAACGTGAGAACAAAGAATTCTTGACGCATCCGTCCGACGGTGATGCATGGAAGGCGCTAGACCGTTTCGATCCAGACTTTTCTCGTGATGCGAGGAATGTTCGCATCGGATTAGCGACAGACGGATTTTCACCGTTCAGTACGAATGCCGCTCCATACTCATGTTGGCCTGTCTTTGTCATTCCGTACAACCTGCCACCTGCTTTTTGTACGAGGAACGAGTTCATGTTTCTCAGCCTCATTGTACCTGGACCTGATCATCCCGGGTCACGTCTCAACGTGATGTTAAAACCGCTGATCGAAGAATTGAAAGTCTTGTGGACAGGAGTCGAAGCGTACGACAGTTACAAGAAGCAGAAATTCAACCTTCGAGCTGCTTATTTGTGGTCCGTCCATGATTTGCCGGCATACGGCATGTTTTCCGGATGGAGCACTCACGGTCGTCTGACGTGTCCGATATGTGCTTCAGACACGGATTGCTTTCGACTAACTCATGGAGGCAAAATATCTTATTTCGATTGTCACAGACGTTGGCTGCCCTCGAATCATATATTTAGGCAGCAGAGGCATGTCTTTCGAAAGAACACTGTTGTCACTAAAGGACCACCGAAGCGTCTCAACGGGTCAGAAATTTCTGATATGTTGGACAAACTGGTGCCTGATGAAGGTCGTCCTGGATATTTCGTAGGTTATGGAGAGGAACACAATTGGACTCACATATGTGGACTTTGGGAGCTACCATATGTGAAGTCGTTGATTCTAATGCACAACATTGATGTCATGCATCAGGAGCGTAATATGAGCGAAAGTATCATAAGCACTTGCATGGATATGCCTGGCAAAACGAAAGACAATTATAAAGCTAGACTAGATTTGGCAGACATTTGTCACCGTCCAACTCTTGAAATCTCTGAAAGTGGTGGAAAGCCACGTGCTTCTTTCTGTCTTCGATCGAAAGAAAAGAAAGAAGTTATGAAATGGATGAAAACTTTGAAATTCCCAGATGGTTACGCAGCTAGCCTGAAACGAGCCGTAAATGTTAACACAGGAAACCTCACTGGGTTGAAGAGTCATGATTATCACATTATAATGGAAAGACTCCTACCTGTTATGTTCCGAGGCTATCTAGATGATGCGGTGTGGAAGGTTTTAGCCGAGCTCAGCTATTTCTATAGACAGCTTTGTGCTAAAGAAATCAAGATCGGGATGATGGATAAGTTAGAGAAGGAGATACCCATACTTTTATGTAAGATGGAAAAAATTTTTCCACCGGGTTTCTTCAATCCAATGCAACATCTGCTTATCCATCTTCCATTCGAAGCTAAAGTTGGCGGTCCTGTGCAATATAGGTGGATGTATCACATTGAAAGAGCGCTACGATATCTGAAACCAATGGTTGGCAACAGGGCAAGGGTGGAAGGGTGCATCGCTGAAGCATATGCTCTTAAAGAAGTTGGATACTTTTCAAGTGTCTACTTTGCGGAAGAAAACAATATCAATACTTCGGCTATGCGGTACAATGTGGACGAAACACCCCCTCTAAGCGACCTTTCCATTTTTCAAACGAGAGGCACCACCGTTGGTAGCTACACGACCTACGTGCTATCCGAACAGGAAAGGACTGTTGCTTTACTCTACATGTACGCAAATATAGAAGGCATGCAGGAATACTTCGAGTAAGTGTTTCTCCTATGTTTATGCTAATCAACATATTTTGCTACACATGTACTCTAAAAGATGTTTTTTCATGTTCAGCGAGTTCCACAGACAATATTGGCCACATAGGCATCAACCTACGGCCAAACAAGTAGAAGCGATGCGAAAGGAAGGAATAAATGGGGGACAGAGTTTTCTATCTTGGTTTCGAGAATATGTAATATTCTCTCGTCTTCTATGTATTATAAATTACTATTATTAAAGAAGTATTATATAATATTCTCTCGTCTTTTATAACAGTGTCGGACTCACAGTGTCCATGAAGATTTGCGGCAGCTATCTTATGGATTGGTGAATGTTAGAAGCTATGGTCGATATGACGTAAATGGCTTCCGATTCCGTACAACTCATTTTGAAGCTCATCGTCCTCTTGCGGCAACATCAAATTCCGGTGTTGTGACGAGAGCAATGGACACTCAAGGGAATTTAACCGATTATTATGGTATCATTAATAAAATCCTTGAATTTACTTTTACCGGAAATAAGACCCTTCGAGTTGTCTTCTTTGACTGTGACTGGTTTGATCGTACTCATGGAACTCGAGAAAACCAATTTGGAATGGTGGAAGTGAAACATAAGGACCGACTACGGGGTTACGATACATTTGTTCTTGCGCATCAAGTTGAACAAGTGTATTATCTACCTTATCCATGCACGAAGCTCAGTGCTTGGTGGGTGGTATATAAGGTGAATCCTCGTGAGCGGCTATATACTCCTGGGGATGATGGTTACCATGATAGCGAAGACGTTGAAGAAGTGTACCAAGAAGAAGAGTTGCCAGACACTTTTATCGTCGAGCTTGGTGCAGGACTCGATCAATTAGTTGGAGATGTTGAAGACGTTGAAGATGTAGAGGCAGATGATACACGAAAACGAAAATTAGAACAGGCCACGATGGAAGATCGTTGGGCTGGTTTAAGGAGTAGGGCACAGACACATGACAATGATGTTGATGAATTTTGAAAGTGACTACAAGTAATGTTTTCTTGAAGATAGTAACATGAATTTTATATATTTTATTTGCATATTTACTAATTATCTAATTACAATAGGATGGCGTCAAAGAAGGGTAAGAAGGTGCCACCGACGAGGGGGTTCTACCCCTCTAGACCCGAGGACGCTTTCGTTGGTGCCTCGTCGACTGGCAGCAGACGCTCTCAGCTGCTGGGGCACGTTCAGACCAGCTCTAGAGCTTCGTCACAGGTAAATGTCACTCGTTTTTGACAAATTCTTTAAATTCAAATTCACATTAAACTTACTTATGAATCATTTGAATGTTGTAGTCCTCACCGGCTGACTCAGAGGCTGCGGCGCCTTCGGTGAGCCAGCCTTCGGCGAGGCAGCCCTCGGCCAGCCAGCACTCGGCGAGGCAGCCCTCGGCGAGTCAGCCCTCGGCCAGCCAGCTCCCGGCTGGCGATGACTTTGTTCCTGAGGCCTTTGACTCGGCTGGTGAGGAGCCGTCTGGGTCACCTGACGTGGCGCCCCAGCAGACGCGGAGGACGAGGAGGACTCACTTTGTCAGTCCTCCCGCGGTCCCTTCACAGAGGATCGTGATTCGTCCAGTCGGAGACAGGTAATAAAAATTATAGTTTTCAATTTTAGTTTCTTTTGATTACTTAAGTAATGAATGAATGAATAAATATCTTACAGGAGTTGGGACGACTTGTCTTTCACCGGTGAGAAACACCAGAGACCGGTGAACGGTGTCCTCGGGTCCATAGTGCGTTTGCACTATCCCGGGGTCATCGACGGAGTGCCTGCTCTTTCGTGGGAGGACTACGCACGTGTCCATCACCAGGAGCACGGCAACCTTCAGGAGGCCGTATGGGCCGATTTTATGGTAAGTATGTAAAAAAGTTTCTAAGTTACAACTATTAAACTCTTTTAGTGCACATCTCTTCAATATATTCTTTATCGCAGGCAAGATATATTTTAGAGGACCCGGACGACCATCGCATGTTTGAGGATGCGAGGCGAGTGTTTCACTTCAACGCTGCCAAGGCGCTTCGACAAGCTTTGTCGAACGCCCGTGTTCAAATTATTAATGAGCACTTGAAGGCGAACCAGCAGCACGTGTTACACTTCCGGCAGGAGAGCGAGAGGCACCTGACGGAGGAGGAGTACGCGCAGGTACGTGGAGTGTAGTAAGTATTTTTTTCTGATAATGTCCTCGATGGTACTTTTAACGACTTTCAACTATGTGCAGGGCCACGTGAGCTGGTTGCAGGGTCGGAACGATGCATTTCGGGCCCTTTGTCGCTACTGGGCTAGCGACGAGTTTAAAGCTAAGTCCGGGAAGGCTCGAGACTGCAGAGGGGTGGAGGGGAAGAGCAGACACGGGCAAGATAACCACTTGCGTTTAGCTAAACGCATGGTAAGTGTGTGTAACTTATGTTTATATATTAATAATATATTGTTCGTACTAACATGTATTGACAGGAGCGCGAGACGGGGGTGCCGCCCACCCCTGCTGAGGTTTGGAAGAGAGGTCACAGGGACCCTTCTCAGCCGACGGGGTGCAGTCAGGCTGCAGCCGAGCGGTTGGTAAGTTTAGAAACCATTCATATTACATATAACTATATAGATTGTTGAACTTACACGATTTTATTGTTTTGCAGGCTAAGTACGGGGAGGAGGCTAGGAAGATACACGGCCAGGATTTCGATTGGGAACGTCAACCGATCGATCCTCAAGCCGCGTATGCAACCGGTGGTGGAAAAGCACACGGAAGGTGAGTTTGCAAGTCATTTTATCGTTTTCAATTCAAAGTATTCAAGATATTTTAATTTCATATTACTGACTCTCTTTTTTTATAGGCTCGCCATATTCGACGGAGTTGTCGACTCGAGGGCGGGTAGACCTGCGAGAGGCAGCTCCACGCAGGCTTCGGGTACGGGAGGTCGCCGCTCGCAGAGGGACATTGAGATGCAGTCCCTCCGAGAAACTGTAGAAGAAAATGAAAGGCGACATGAGGAGGAAAGGAGGGCGATGGAGGCCACGATCCAAACCCAGGCAGTAGCGTTGGCGCAGATGCGGGAAGCAATGGAGGTAACAATCTAAAAATTAAAATTCTTATTAATTCAGCTTAAATGACTTACTAATAGGTAGCATTTAATGTTTGCAATGACAGGCCATCGCTCGGGCGCAGGGTCTGGGAATCCAGCTACCGGTACTACCACCGGTCCTCCCAGGCGATCCTTCTTCAGCGGGTCAGGTAAGTCTCTATGTAATCCTTCTTCTCCAGCGTAATAAGATTGAGATAGATGAAAGAGAGAGATAGTTAGATAGAAGAAAATGATTGAGATAGAAGAAAGAAAGAGATAGAAGAAAGGGAGACAGAAGAAAGAGTGAAAGATAGATAGAGTAGGATGGGAATGAAGAGAGAGTAAGATGTAGATGGAGATAGAGAGAGGGGAAGATAGAGGGAGGGAGATGTAGATGGAGATAGAGGGAGGAAGATAGAGGGAAAAGGATAGCAATAGAGAGATAGAGTGAGCAAGAAAGATAGAGTGAGAGACAAATAGAGAAATGAAAAGAGAGAGGAAGAGAGGGTGATCTAGATGAAGATAGAGGGAGAGGGAGGGAGAGAGATGTTGATGCATATATTCTAACTCTAAGTTTTATTAATTGCAGGGATCCGCGACGGCTGCACAAACGCCGTCGCCTTCGCTACCGCCGCCTGGATTGAGGCGCGACGACGACGACTTCGACTTCGGAGGTGGCTTCGGAGGTTAGATGGGCGAGTGAGCCCTTTTATTTACTTTGTTGATGACGATGTGAGATGTATCGGAATTTGAGTTTGTGATTGTGATGATCTTTGTGTATATATTGTGTATGCTGTGTATGCTGTGTATGCTGTGTATATTGTGTTGTGAATCTGGCCATCGAGCCGGTTAGAGTTTTCTGTTTTTAAAAAAAAATAAAAAACCTTATTTGCGACGGCTTTTTATACAGTACCGTCGCAAATAAGGTACCTAGCCGTCGCAATTAAGCCACTGCTATTTGCGACGGCCTGGCCGTCGCAAGTAAGCTTTAATTGCGACGGCCGGGCCGTCGCAAATAAAGTCGTGGGCCCGGAAGAGGACACGTGGGCCCTGCCCTCTAAACTTATTTGCGACGGCCTAGCCGTCGCAAATAGCCGATATTAATTGCGACGGCCAGGCCGTCGCAAATAAGCTTTAATTGCGACGGCACGGCCGTCGCAAATAAGGCCGCGGGTCCCACCAGCCCGCAGCAACAACTTGCGACGGCCTCCCCTAGCCGTCGCAAATAAGTTTATTTGCGACGGTGGCCGTCGCAAATAAGCTTATTTGCGACGACATATTTGCGACGGCCGGGGGCCGTCGCAAATAAAGAAAGCCGTCGCAAATAGCTTATTTGCGACGGCATCTGGCTTATTTGCGACGGCTTCGGCCGTCGCAAATCATCGGGATTCCTGTAGTGGATAGATATCAGAGAGAATCAAGTCACGAAGACAACACAAAAAGAATCACTCAAATTCGTCGAGAAAAACTCAAGTTATGATCGAAAGATCAAACAAAGGTCAATCTGTCCTACTCGAGAAAAAAACAGTTCTGAAACGCTGCAAAGAAACTCGTGTAGATCATAGACCACAAATCCAATGATCGTGAAATTTTGACAGATGATAGATAATCAAGTTGTGAAGACAACCGAAAAAGAATCACGTCAATTGAATCTGTAAAACTCGAGTTATGATAAAACCACCAACGAAAGGTAGTGCTGTCCAGAAACTCGATGAGTAAAACGTGTCTGGAACAAGTCGCACGAACAAGGCAAAAAAGTTCTTTCAAACTACAAATTTTATTCAATAGAACACAAGAGGAACAGCCCCAAAGTCGTGCACCACGAGCTATGGGCTCCCTTGCGTATATAACCAGCCCTTAGGCCAACCCAATATCAACTAGGACTCCAATCCTACTCAGATCACGAATCGTAACTTTCCATAACTGCTCAAAATTCTTCTATACGCAGATCGAAGCAATCTTAAGACTCCCAAACACCTAAGGAACGTATCCCACATTCCTAAACAACTCAAATTCGTGACCCACACGAAATCCTATCATAACCAACTCAAATCTTTCCATATTTGAGTCAAACCCGACTCAGCCGCAGCCTGAGTCCATAACCTAGTCGGTTGGACCTTTCTGACCAATTCTTTACGTCCACACCTCTTCATCACGCCTCGGAACCATGTACCCACGTCCATGCACTCCTTGCACACGTGCAAACATCTTCCAATGATGTCCACGATACCTTCATATGCATTGTTCTTGATTCAATCATGCTGCGCAACCTCCTAATCAGCTCAACCACAATTCCTCCTGAATTTGGTTGTTGGAACCTCATCTCCTCCCTGAGACTAGTCCAATGGATCCCGTCACCAGCCATGTATTGAACTCAAGCAACACCTGCACATGAATAAACAACCAATCCATACGAGCCCAAGTCCTCGACTTGACTCAAGTTAGTTCTGAACACAACACCTTACGTGAGAACCTCACATGAGCATGTTGCAAAACCACAGTATCACGATATAATCCATATCAACCAAAACGCACCAAAAACTTAGTAAATGAATACTAAGCAATCTTTCCAATCATGTTAAGCAAGTACAAAACATTGCAAGTGAAAAGCAGAAGCACTGCAGTCAAGTTCCGGACCTTGCCAGAGCAACCCGGAGCTTGAGCTGGAGCTAACAAAAGCTAGTAGAATCAAGCGCCGGAGCTTACCAAAAACTAGTCAACCCAAAACCAGAGCTAGACAAAGTATGTCGAAACTTAGTAAAAGCATGTCGGAGCTATCAAATATATATCGGAGCTATCAAAGACATGCCAGAGCTAATAAAGACATATCAGAGCTAAAGATAAAGCTCACCGGAGCTAATCAAAGCTAGTCGGACGTTACTAAGAAGTCGGACCTAGCTTCGAACATAGCCGGAGCTACCCAAAACAAGCCGGACCTATGGTCGGACCTTGCTATAGCTCGGAGCTAGAGTCGGACCTTGATAAAAAGGTGTTTTGTTGATATTTAAAACTTTTCTCATCAAAGCCAAGTGTATTCACTACAAGTCAATGTATTCAGCACATATAGGTCTCACAGAATTAGTCCAAAGTGATCCTCTATATGTTTTCATGAGCATTCCATAAGGAATCCCAGCAATCCCTAGCTGCTCCAACAAGTTGATGAGAAGCAAAAAAGCACTTTCCATCGGTCACTGCATTAGACAATTGCTAGCTTCTTCTCCACGGACTTGAGCCAATCATCCGCGTCCATAGGGTCAGCAGCTTGAGCAAAGGATGGCGGCCTAGTCCTCATAAACTCTCCCGACCGGTTATGAGGAGGTGGGGGTGGCGGTGGAGGCATGTGGGGATGATTGTTGTTGTTACCAGCCTGCAGTTGTCCTATAGTTTGTATCATGGTCTGCATGAGCTGGTTTTGCATAGCCAATAGCCGTTCAATATTGATAGCTCCATGAGAAGGTCCTTGTCCATTGTTGTTCTGAGGTGCTCCATTGATCTCCTCCTCATCATTGTCATCCCTCTGGTTGTGAGTCCTCCCCATCTGAAGAAAAGCAAGAGATAAGAATTTAGAAGTGTCCCCAACTCTATGAATCAAGGGACATGAAACTAAGCAACTAGCTACACTAGCCTATGTGGACATGGCAATGCCAAAGCATCCCAAAATCCTCTATTAAGTAGACAAGAAAACAATATACAGCAAATAGCACACCGAGCAAAAACACATCGATTCATGAGTGCTCATATGTGCTCTAAAGTGTCCATTCTATCTAGGCTGCGTCCTACGGTCAATCTATAGCTCTGATGCCAATTTCTGACACCCGGTTCTGAAAATGAACCAAGTGCAGTATATGTGTTCCCAGGATGTTCAACACACATACACAAGTGCATCACAAATGATATACAGACAATTACCACAGCTCAAATTATTAAATAAGTACTTTTATTACACAATTAATAATATTCTCGAATACTTGCTCTAATGAATACTTACGACAAGTTCAACTAATAAAGCGGAAATAAACTAAATAAGCAACTAAGAAAACTAAGCAAATAGGATATTGCGCAGCTCCAATCAACACCATAGGCAAAGCTGACGGCAGACACGGCTTAAAACTCCGCATTATCATTGTTATACTCCCAATCCTGACCTGCAACTGTTGGTGGGGGAATTGCAAGGGTGAGTACATGTCGTACTCATCAAGTGTGGAAAGTATGACATGTAGCTGATACAAATGACAAATAATATAATGGCTAAGTGCTGAAAAGTACATTAAACCATTTGAAAAGAAATACATTGTATGTATGTGAAGTAAACCCATCATAAACCATGTAGTTATCATAATACCAGTCCATATTTCATCACCATCATCCATATACCAGATTTCTCATTCCATTAACAGTATTGATCTCTATGAACCATAATACCATTCCATAACCAGTACCAAACCATCCCATAACCAAAACCAACCAACCATACCAATACCAAGTTCCTCTAATCATGGAAGTTGTCTAGGTGCTCATAACCGGAAGCACGACTAACATGATAGTTTTATTAGACTCTACAGAGTTTGTACAGCTTTACCCACGTGTTTGTGATTACATCACCTTACAGTGACTAGAACCTCTATTAAGTCATCTCACACTTCCATCGTTGTGTGGCCAAGAGATCACAAAATAGCCGTTACAAAGGGATTGATAGCCTATTTAGACCCCCACTGAGGTTTCACCAATGGCAATGCCTCTAACTGAGCACATCTTCAACCAAGGGCCCCCTCTTGAGCCATTCGGATCCCAAGGTAGTTCCACCAATTATCAACAAACCCGATCCGACTACCCCTTCCCCGAGCATCCTTAATGGTCCAAATAGCACTGGAAAAGCCCTAATTAATCAGCTACGCCGCACCCATTCTTGGCATCATGGTGGCACTATAGTCCTGGCTTATTGTCGCATGAACCGGTCCTTAGATCTAAAGCAAGCAAACCACCATAACATCCAACCCATCCACATATCGGTCTTGCTTAGATCACCCATTACCACATCATATTGACCAGCACATATTAACCACAATCTCATTAATGCATAACTAAATGTGTAGTGTTGTTTTCCCATCCCAATTAATTAAGTGAAGCAAAAAGGTAAAAAGCCCTTCCCGACTCTCTACTATGAATTCCAGGTGACAAGGATGGTTTAACAAAGCTAGTAAACTTCCTACGATTGGATTTCCCATCAAATTGACACAAGCATGCAGTTTTGCAAACAAAACATTTATTTTAAAAACAGGATCAATATGTTCAAGGACACTTTCCTTGCTCTTGGGATTTGTTTGGGTCAAAGCCTTCAAACTCTTGGTGTTGTAGATCCTCTGCGGCACTCTCCAGCACAAATCCGCCTAATCCGCACAATAACATACAAGACAAGAATTACAATCAATAGATGCACATATATTACTCAATATGACATGACATGCATGATCAATGCAATTGCAAGGTGGAACTTGTTAATGAGTTGCTTTTAATGATCACTGACTAGTTCTAATAGTTTTTAACAAGTTTATACAGGTTTGGAGTTGATTATATCTAATTTTAGAATTAATTCGACACAATTTAACTAGGAAAATCGGACTAGTCCGCTAGGGACCGGACAAGTCCGCATTGCGCGAGATCAGCAGATTAGGGTTTCCTAGATCAACGTGAATTTGGAGATTTGGGGTTGAATTCACGTAAGGAAAAGAGAATAGAAGGTATAGGAGGTGTTTAGAACTCCTATGAATCAAGGATCTTGGAGGTAACACTTGGATCTTGACGATCTAGGGTTGATGAAGAACTTGATGGTGAATTGTTGATGAAGAACGCGAAGTTGATTGAGATCTTGATCCTCTTTCGCTTCCTCCTCTTCTTCTTCTTGCTTTAGATCTCCTTCTCCCACCTTAGTGGCGGCTATTCACGAGCTAGGGTTTGGGCGTGGTGGAAAAGTGGCAAATAGATGTCAAGTCAAGGGGTGGGGTTGTTTATATAGAGGTGGAGGCTAGGGTTAGATGGATTTCGATTTTGGGATGAATAGAGGTCGATTTAGAGTCCCAAATGGGCTCCAAAAGAGTTAGGCACGACGTCCCTAGGCCCAATTAACGTAAAACCTAAAAAACATGTCGTGAAACAAAAGATCCACTCAGAGTCGCGATTTATCGGACAAGTCCGAAAAAGACCGGACTAGCCGAAGTTGGACAGAGAGAAATCAGACATGTCCGCTCTGGACATCGGACGAGTCGAAACTTATGCAGAGGGGAAAATCAGACAAGTCTGGCCTAAAATCAGACAAGTTCAACTTTAGTCAGAGGGAAAAATGGACAAGTCCGCTGGAAGACCGGACTAGTCAGGACATGTCCCGGGACTTAGCAAAATTTTCAAGAATTTGGAACACTGGACTAGTCCGCATAGGACCGGACAAGTCCGAAGGTGTCCAGAGGGAAAAACAGACTAGTCCGCAGCAAAACGGACAAGTCCGTTTGAAGTCAGAGAGAGAAATCGGACTCGTCCGCACCAAAATTGGACTAGTCTGCACTTTCCAGAATTCTTAAGTGCGGTTTTGTTTCTAATTGATTTTAAACTTGTTCCTTTTTATGTGGATTAATGTTAGACACATATATGAATGTATGTAGGACATGATGCATGAAAATGAGGGTGTTACAAACCAACTAGAGTTGTGATTTAGAACATAAGTGTGGTGCTTCAGTTAGAAATCACCAGTGAATATCTCGTAGACCCACGGATTGAAGAGTTAGCCAGTGGGTGGTGACATCCCTATCTGTCCTTTGTAATTCTCCATGTTCGACTATGCCATAGGCTCTTGGCGGGAGTCGTCCTAGTGTTGTTAGGGTTAAACCCGTGCCCAAAGCAAGCAGCTACTGCAAATTCTTCCTCTCTCTTCCTTGCCTACAAAACAACTTTGTGTCCTTGGGGGAATTAGTCTGTAAGATTACACACACGTTCCTTGGATTCGATACCCTTGGGAATACTCTCTTCAGGGGAAGTGCTACACGATAGTTTCCATGCGCTTGCGTATTTTTATATGTGATGTAAGAAATGTCAACAAGTAGCATATGACATTCCATGGGCATGGAACATCATGAACTTCACAATCAAACAAGAAACACTTTGTTTATGATGTTACATGCCAAAAGTTTTGTAAGCTGCATGCAAGTTAAGTGTTTAGAAATTGTAAACTTAATTGTGCTACTTCTAATCCATACAAGCTGCAATAAAATATTATTCATGAGAGCATAGTTCATAAGATTGCAACTACTCTTATTTACTACGTCACGGCGCTATGAACAAGTTGTACTCAGTCCATAATTGTGAGAGATGGTGACTTGAATCAATAACACATGGATAGCACGACACATACACCCACACTCGAAGCTGCATGGTATTGTGGGTCATGCTTTTGGAGTATCAATCACAAATAGCCCTAATGTACAATTCATATACTAGTCATCCTAGTGATATAAAGCAAAACTTTAGAAATGACTTAAAGCAATGCGAAGCTTGGCTTGGGTTGCGACTTTGTAAATGTCAATAAGTCAGTGGCTTGATCTTTGTAACACCCTAATTTTCATGCATCATGTCCTACATACATTCATATACATGTTTAACATTAACCCACATAAATATGAACAAGTTTAAAATTGATTTGGAACAAAACCGCACTTAAAATGCTGAAAAGTGCAGACTAGTCTGATTTTAGTAAGGACTAGTCCGATTTCTCTCTAACTAAAAACGGACTTGTCCGTTTTTGCTGCGGACTAGTCCGATTTTGCCTCTGGAAACTTTTGGACTTGTCTAATTTTGTGCAGACTAGTCCGATATTCCATGAATCCTTGAAAATTTGCTAAGTCCCTGGACTTTTCTGGACTATTCCGGTGTTCCAGTGGACTTGTCCATTTTCCTCTCTGTCTAAAGTCGAACTTGTCCGATTTTAGGCCAGGCTTGTCCGATTTCTCTCTGGACAACTTTGGACTACTCTGGTCCTTTTCGGACTTGTCCGATATTTCGCGACTCTGAGTTGATCTTTTGTTTTACGAATTGTTTCTTGGGTTTCACATTAAGTGGGCCTAGGGACGTCGTGCCTAACTCTTTTAGAGCCCATGTGGGACCCTAAACCGGCCTCTACTCCTATCAAAATCGAAATCCATCTAACCTTAGCATCCACCTCTATATAAACAACCCCACCCCTTGGCTTGACATCTATTTGCCACTTTTCCACCCCACCCAAACCCTAGTTCGTGGAGAGCAACCATCGAGAAGGGGGAAGGGGATCCCAAACAAGGAGAAGAAGAGGAGGAAATGAAAGAGGATCAAGATCTCCATCAAGTTTCGTTCTTCGTCACCAATTCATCTCCAAGTTCATCCCCAACCTTAGATCATCAAGATCCAAGTGTTACCTCTAAGTTTCTTGATTCATTGGAGTTCTAAACACCTGGTATACCTTCTATTCTCTTTTCCTTTTGTGAATCTAACACCTAATCTCCAAATTTACGTCGATCTAGAAAACACTAGTTCGCTAGTTCTGCAAAGTGCGGACTAGTCCGGCCTTCTACAGACTAGTCCGATTTTGCTGACTAAATTGTGTTGATTTGATTCTAAAAGTAGATCTAATCAAATCCAAACCTGTATAAACTTGTTAAAACCTATTAGAACTAGTTAGTGATCATTGAAAGCAATCTATTAACAAGTTCTACCTTGCATTTGCATAAATCATGCATGTCATGTCATATTGAGTAATATTTGTGCACTCATTGATTGTGTTTCTTGTTTGTATGTTTATTGTGCGGATTAGACATATTTGTGCTAGAGAGTGCCGTGGAGGATCTACAGCACCAAGAGTTTGAAGTCTTTGACCCTAATCAACCGCAAGAGCAAGGAAAGTGTCCTTGAAGCATATTGATCTTGTTTTTAAAGTAAATGGTTTGTTTGCAAACTACATGCTTGTGTCAATTTGATGGGAATCCTACGGTAGGAAGTTTACTAGCGTTTTTTGACCACCCTTGTCGCCTGGAATTTATGGTAGAGAGTCGGGAAAGTCTTTTACCTTTTTGCTTCGCTTAATTAATTGGGATGGGAAAACAACACTACACATTTAATTATGCATCAATGATATTTTGGTTAATGTGAACTGGTCAATATGATATGGTAATGGGTGATCTAAGTAAGCCTGGTATGTGGATGGGTTGGATGTCATGGTGGTTTGCTCGCTTTAGATCTAAGGACCGGTTCATGCGAGAATAAGCCAGGATTACCGTGTCGCCACGAGGCCAAGTATGGGTGCGACGTAGTTGATTAATTGGGGCTTTGCTAGTGTTATTTGCACCATTAAGGACGCTCGGGGAAGGGGTAGTCGGATTGGGTTTGTTGATGATTGGTGGGACTACCCTGGGATCCGAATGGTTCAAGAGGGGGCCCTTGGTTGAAGATGTGCTTTGTGGGAGGCATCGCCACCGGTGAAACCTCGGTCGGGTCTAAATAGGCTAGTAATCCCTTTGTAAAGACTATTTTGTGATCGCTTGGCCATACACCAAAGGAAGTGTAATTGGCATAAGGGAGGTTCTTTAGTCGCCGACGGGTGATGAAATCACAAACACGTGGGTAATATGGTCCAAACTCTGCAGAGTCAAATAAAACTATCATGATAGTTGTGCTCCCGGTTATGAGCACCTGGAGAACTTCTATGATTAGAGGGAACTTGGTATTGGGATGGTGTTTGGGATGGTTATGGGTTGGTACTGGTTATGGTTGGATATGGAATAAACTATGACATTGAATATGGTTAATGGTATGATGGTGTTGGATATGGAATATGGATTGGTGCTACGTAATTAATTATGGTTTATGATGGGTTTATTTCATATACATGTAATATAATGCTTTTCAAATGTTTTAATGTACTTTTCAGCACTCAACCATTATTATATTCATCATTCGAATCAGTCACATGTCATACTTTCCACACTTGCTGAGTACAACATGTACTCACTCTTGCAATTCCCCCCAACAGTTGCAGGTCAGGATTGGGAGTTTAACGGCGATAATGCGGAGTTTTAGGCTGTGTCTACCATCAGCTTTGCCTGTGGTGTTTTGGAGCTGCGCTACCCTATTGCTTATGCTGTCTAGCTGTTTAGTTTGCTTATTTAGCTATTTCCACTGCATTAATTTGAACTTGTCACTAATATTCATTAGAGTTTGTATTTGAGAATACTCTGAATTTTTAATAAAATTTGGTTAATTAATCTTGTTATGTGGTAATTTTCTGTATACTCTTTTGTGAATGCACTCGTGTATGTGTGTTGAACATCCTGGGCAAACATATGCATTCACTTGGTTCATTTTTCGGAACCGGGTGTCACAGATTGGTATCAGAGCCACAGGTTGACCGTAGGACGCTGCCTAGATAGAATGGACACTTTAGAGCACATAGGAGCACTCAGGGAACAATGTGTTTTGTTTGGTGTGCTGTTAATATATATTGTTGCTTGTGTGCTTAATAGATGATTTTGGGATGCTTTAGCATTGCCATGTCCATGTATGCTAGTTAGTTGTCTAGTTTCATATCCCTTGATGCATATAGTTGGGGACGTTTTCTAATTCTTACCTATTTCTTTTCTCCAGATGGTGAGGACTCGCAACCAGAGGGATGCTAATAATGAGGAGGAGAACCATGGAGTACCTCAGAACAACAATGGACAAGGACCTGCTCATGGAGCTTTCAACATTGAGCAGCTATTGGCTATGCAGAACCAGCTCATGCAGACCATGATACAAACAATGGGATAGCTGCAGGCTGGTAACATCAATAATCAGCCCCACATGCCTCCACCGCCACTCCCGCCTCCTCATAACCGATTGGGAGAGTTTATGAGGACTAGGCCACCGACCCTTGCTCAAGCTGTCGACCCTATGGATGCCAATGATTGGCTCAAGTCTGTGGAGAAGAAGCTTTCTATTGTCCAATGCAGTGACCAAGAGAAGGTGCTATTTGCTTCTCATCAACTCATTGGAGCAGCTGTGGAATTGTGGGATGCTTATTGCAATGCTAATGAGAATCAAGAGAGGATCACTTGGGCAGAATTCAAGGAGAACTTCCATTCTCATTATGTGTCCGAGGGACTTATGATCTTGAAGAGGCAAGAATTTGAGAACTTGAGGCAAGGAAGATCGAGCGTGGGTGAATATCTCAATAAATTCACTCAACTCTTGAGGTATGCCCCAGAAGGTGTTAGTCGAGACAGCCAGAAGCAATACTTGTTCATGAGAGGCCTCAACAATGAGATCCAAGTGCAATTGCTCAACTGCGATTATGCCAACTTCCAAAAGCTTGTGGACAAAGCAATTGTGGTGGAGAATAAGGTCCATGAGATGGAGCAAGACAATAAGAGGAAGGCACCCTATCAAGGACAGCAACAAGGAAGTAATGTGCGCCCTTGCTTTGCACCTCCTAATGCGCCATATTACAACTCTTATGTTCCTGTACAGCGCCCTAGTTATGCACCGCGCCCAACTCAGTTTGTGCAGCAATGCCCTGTTATGCAAGCACCTAGGCCTCCAATGCCTTATGCGCCTCGTGCTAATTTTCCTAGTGCAAATGTTCAAAATCAAGTCTATCCAAATTCTGGTGGAGTTAGGAAGTTCTATACTTGTGGCGAAACTGAACACTTTGCGCATCAATGTCCTAAGTCAGGCCTTGGTCAAGGAAGCAATGCACCGAGGCAAAACCCAAGACCCAATGGAGGACAGCCACAAGGGAACCGTGAATAGCAGAATTTTGATCAT
This sequence comes from Tuctoria greenei, assembly GCA_036927565.1. Taxonomy (NCBI): domain Eukaryota; kingdom Viridiplantae; phylum Streptophyta; class Magnoliopsida; order Poales; family Poaceae; genus Tuctoria; species Tuctoria greenei. Next base: position 198,130,615 of record JAYESD010000003.1, on the reverse strand, counting down.
GGCAATGTGAACCATGTCTCTACGGAGGATGCTCAACAAGCGAATGACGTGGTCATTGGTATGTTTCTCGCCAACTGCAACCCCGTGACTATGTTGTTTGATTCTTGAGCATCTCATTCATTCATTGCATCGAAGTATGTTGCCAAGTATAGTTTGCCTATCTCTCATATGAAGTGTACTATATTGTTTAAGTCTTCTGGAAGAGAGATGAGGACAAATATAGTATGTCCAAAAGTAAGCCTTAGAATAAGGAGGGTAGACTTCTCCGCCAACCTCATTGTTTTGAATTCTCAAGGATTGGACATTATACTTGGTATGGACTGGTTGAGGAAGCACAATGGAGTTATTGAGTGTGCCACGAAGACGGAGAAGTTGACTAATGAGGAAGGGATCACCGTAGAATTTGAAGCATCTCAAACCGCACCGATGCAATTGGAGTTGAATCATATGGACGGTGCCGCAATTGAGGAGATTCCGGTGGTGTGTGAATTTTTGGATGTTTTTCCGGATGAGTTGCCAGGTATGCCACCTGATTGAGACATTGAGTTTGTTATTGACTTAATACCTGGAACTGCACCTATAGCTAAGAGGCCGTATAGGATGCCTCCTATGGAATTAGCGGAGCTCAAGAAGCAAATTCAAGAGCAACTAGAGAAAAGGTTTTATTCGCTCAAGCTCTTCACCTTGGGGAGCGCCTGTACTGTTTGTGGACAAGAAGGATGGAACCCAAAGGATGTGTGTGGATTACCGAGCTCTCAACGAGGTGACAATCAAGAACATGTACACCTTGCCACGCATAGAGGACTTGTTGGATCAGATGAAGGGTGCTTGTATCTTCTCTAAGATTGATTTGAGGTCAGGATACTCTCAAATGAAGATTAGACCATCGGACATACCCAAGACAGCTTTTAGGATGTGGTATGGATCTTATGAGTACACCATGATGTCCTTTGGATTGACCAATGCACCTGCGTACTTTTTGTACCTCATGAATAAGGTCTTCATGGAGTACTTGGATAGATTCCTTGTGGTTTTTATTGATGACATTATGATCTACTCAAAGGATGAGAAGGAACATGAGGAACACATGAGGCTTACGCTGCAAAAATTGAGGGAGCATCAATTGTATGCCAAGTTCAGCAAGTGTTAGTTTTTGTTGAAATAGGTGTCGTTTTTGGGTCATATGATATTAGGAGGAGGAGTATCGGTTGACCCCGGAAAAGTGAGAGACGTGTTGAAATGGTAACCTCCGCGGAATGTAATGGAAATAAGGAGTTTTCTTGGGATGGCTGGATATTATCGTAGATTCATCAAAGACTTTTCCAAGATAGCCAAGCCAATGACGGAATTACTAATGAAGGGAAAGGTGTTCCAATGGACTGAAGCTTGTCAAAACAGTTTTGAGGAGTTAAAGAAGAGGTTGACAACAGCCCCAGTTTTGGTATTGCCAGATGTAAGCAAGAGTTTTGATATTTGTTGCGACGCATCGAGACAGGGACTTGGATGTGTATTGATGCAAGAAGGTCAAGTGGTAGCCTATGTGTCGAGACAATTGAAGAAACATGAGTAGAATTACCCAACGCATGATTTGGAACTTGCAGTCGTGGTACATGCGTTGAAGATTTGGAGACACTATATCCTCGGACATAGGTGTGAAATCTATACGGATCATAAGAGTTTGAAGTATATTTTCACACAAACGGATCTGAACTTGAGGCAACGAAGATGGTTGGAGCTCATAAAAGATTATGATTTGGGGATCAACTATCATTCAGGAAAAGCCAACTTAGTGGTCGATGCTTTGGGTAGAAAAGGAATAAGTCATCAACTCACAGTGCGAGAGATGCCATCCGAGTTTTGTAAGGAGTTCGAACGGTTGAACCTCGGATTTGTGAACGAGATGGGAATAATGGAGTTAAACCCAACCTTGGAGCAAGAAATTTGAGAGGCACAGACCGAGGATGAGGAAATTCAAGAAATCAAGGAAAGGACTCAAGAGGGGAGAGAATTCAGATTTGATGAGGATGAACATGGTACCTTATGGCTGGGAAAAAGGATTGTCGTGCCTAATATGAAGCATATTCGGGAGACGATATTAAAAGAGGCACATGACTCACCTTACTCAATTCACCCTGGTTGTACGAAGATGTACAAAGACTTGAAAACTTGCTATTAGTGGGCTAGCATGAAGGACATAGCTGAATACGTAGCATTGTGTGATGTGTGCCAACGATTCAAGGCGGAACATCAAAGGCCAGCTGGACTATTACAACCATTAAAGATTCCAGAACGGAAGTGGGAAGAAATCGGTATGGACTTCATAGTTGGTTTACCGCGTACCCAGTCCGGGTATGACTCAATCTGGGTAATCGTGGATCGATTGACCAAGTCAGCTCATTTTGTTCCTGTCAAGACCAAGTATACATCTGCACAATTGGCCAAAATATACATTGAGCAGATTGTGTGTCGACATGGAGTCCCTAAGAAGATAGTCTCAGATAGAGGTTCTCAATTTACCTCCAGGTTTTGGCAAAAGTTGCATGAAACATTAGGAACAAGGTTGAATTTTAGTTCAGCATACCACCCTCAAACGGATGGACAAACCGAGAGGACCAATCAGATTTTAGAGGACATGTTAAGAGCTTGTGCCTTGAAGCATGGGAAAGGTTGGGACAAGAGCTTTCCATATGCAGAGTTTTCATACAACAATAGTTACCAAGCAAGCTTGAAAATGTCACCATATGAAGCGCTTTATGGAAGGAAGTGTAGGACACCTTTATTTTGGAATGAGGTAGTAGAAACTCAAGTATTTGGTCCGGATGTGTTGCAAGAAGCCAAAAAGCAAGTCCAAATAATTCGTGAAAACTTGAGGGCTGCCCAATCAAGACAAAAGGGCTATGCAGACAATAGGAGAAGTAAATTCACCTTTGAAGTGGGAGATTTTGTTTACTTCAAGGTGTCACCAATGAGAGGTCATAAGAGGTTTAACATAAGAGGCAAGCTGACACCTCGCTACATTAGACCATTCAAGATTTTGGACAAAAGAGGAGAAGTAGCATATAAGTTGGAGATGCCAACTCATCTTTCAGACGTACATGATGTCTTTCATGTTTCCCAGCTCAAGAAATGCTTGAGAGTACCAGAAGAACAAGTGCCCATGGAAGGATTGGAACTAGAGGAAGATTTGACTTATACCGAACAACCGATCAAAATCTTGGAAACCAAGGAGAGAGTCACAAGGAACAAGGTTATTAGATGGTGTAAAGTTCTATGGAAGCACCACACAGAAAAAGAAGCAATGTGGGAATTGGAGGATGATCTCAAGAAGGAATTTCCCTATGTCTTCTCTTCCGCGTCGAATCTCGAGGGCGAGATTCATTTTAGGGGGGGTAGGTTTGTAACACCCTCATTTTCATGCATCATGCCCTACATACATTCATATACATGTTTAACATTAACCCACATAAAGAGGAATGAGTTTAAAATTGATTTGGAACAAAACTGCACTTAAAATGCTGAAAAGTGGGGACTAGTCCGATTTTAGTGAGGACTAGTCCGATTTCTCTCTGACTAAAAACAGGACTTGTCTGTTTTTGCTGCGGACTAGTCTGATTTTGCCTCTGTAAACTTTCGGACTTGTCCGATTTTGTGCGGACTAGTCCGATATTCCAAGAATTCTTGAAAATTTGCTAAGTCCCTGGACTTTTCCGGACTAGTCTAGTGTTCCAGCGGACTTGTCCGTTTTCCTCTCTGACTAAAGTCGAACTTGTCCGATTTTTTGCCAGACTTGTCCGATTTCTTTCTGGACAACTTCGGACTAGTCTGCTCCTTTTCGGACTTGTTTGATATTTTGTGACTCTTAGTTGATCTTTTGTTTTACGACTTGTTTCTTGGGTTCCACGTTAAGTGGGCCTAGGGACGTCGTGACTAACTCTTTTAGATCCCATGTGGGACCCTAAACCGGCCTCTACTCCTCTCAAACTCGAAATCCATCTAACCCTAGCCTCCACCACTATATAAACAACCCCACCCCTTGGCTTGACATCTATTTGCCACTTTTCCACCCCATCCAAACCCTAGTTCATGGAGAGCCACCATCAAGAAGGGGGAAGGAGATCCGAAATAAGGAGAAGAAGAGGAGGAAACGAAAGAGGATCAAGATCTCCATCAAGTTTCGTTCTTCGTCACCAATTCATCTCCAAGTTCATACCCAACCCTAGATCATCAAGATCCAAGTGTTACCTCCAAGTTTCTTGATTCATTGGAGTTCTAAACACCTAGTATACCTTCTATTCTCTTTTCCTTACGTGAATCTAACCCATAATCTCCAAATTTAAGTCGATCTAGAAAACACTAGTTCGCTAGTTCTGCGAATTGCGGACTAGTCCGGCCTTCTGCAGACTAGTCTGATTTTGCTAACTAAATTGTGTTGAATTGATTCTAAAAGTATATGTAATAAAATCAAAACCTGTATAAACTTGTTAAAATATATTAGAACTAGTTAGTGATCATTGAAAGCAATCTATTAACAAGTTCTGCCTTGCATTTGCAAAAATCATGCATGTCATGTCATATTGAGTAATATTTGTGCACTCTTTGATTGTGTTTATTGTTTGTATGTTTATTATGCGGATTAGACAAATTTGTGCTAGAGAGTGCCGCGGAGGATCTACAGCACTAAGAGTTTGAAGGCTTTGACCCTAATCAATCGGAAGAGCAAGGCAAGTGTCCTTGAAGCATATTGATCATGTTTTTAAAATAAATGTTTTGTTTGCAAACTGCATGCTTGTGTCAATTTGATGGGAATCCTATGGTAGGAATCTTATAGCGTGGTTTGACAATCCTTGTCGCCTGGAATTTATGGTAGAGTCAGGAAAGGCTTATTACCTTTTTGCTTTGCTTAATTAATTGGGATGGGAAAACAACACTACACATTTAATGATGCATGAATGATATTTTAGTTAATGTGAACTGGTCAATATGATATGGTAATGGGTGATCTAAGCAAGCCTGGTATGTGGATGGGTTGGATGTCATGGTGGTTTGCTTGCTTTAGATGTAAAGACCAGTTCATGCGAGAATAAGCCAGGATTACAGTGCCACCACGAGGCCAAGTATGGGTGCGGCGTAGCTGATTAATTAGGGCTTTGCTAGTGTTATTTGGACCATTAAGGATGCTCGGGGAAGGGGTAGATGGAATGGGTTTGTTGATGATTGGTGGGACTACCCTAGGATCCGAATGGCTCAAGAGGGGGCCCTTGGTTGAAGATGTCCTCCGTGAGAGGCATCGCCACCGGTGAAACCTCAGTGGTGTCTAAATAGGCTAGTAATACCATTGTAAAGGCTATTTTGTGATCTCTTGGCCATACACCAAAGGAAGTGTAATTGGCATAAGGGAGGTTCTTTAGTCGCCGACGGGTGATGAAATCACAAACATGTGGGTTAAGTGATACAAACTCTGCAGAGTCAAATAAAACTATCATGATAGCTGTGCTCCCAGCTATGAGCTCCTAGACAACTTCCATGATTAGAGGGAACTTTGTATTGAGATGGTGTTTGGGATGGTTATGGGTTGGTACTGGTTATGGCCGGATATGGATTAAACTATGACATTGAATATGGTTAATGGTATGATGGTGATGGATATGGAATATGGATTGGTGCTACATTATTAATTATGGTTTATGATGGGTTTATTTCATATACATGTAATATATTGCTTTTCAAATGTTTTAATATACTTTTCAGCACTCAACCATTATTATATTCATCATTTGAATCAGCCACATGTCATACTTTCCACACTTGCTGAGTACGACATGTACTCACTCTTGCAATTCCCCCCAACAGTTGCAGGTCAGGATTGGGAGTTTAACGGTGATAATGCGGAGTTCTAGGCCATGTCTACTGTCAGCTTTGCCTGTGGTGTTTTGGAGCTGCGCTACCCTATTGCTTATGCTGCCTAGCTGTTTAGTTTGCTTATTTAGCTATTTCCACTACATTAATTTGAACTTGTCACTAATATTCATTAGAGTTTGTATTTGAGAATACTCTGAATTTTAATAAAATTTGGTCAATTAATCTTGTTATGTGGTAATTTTCTGTATACTCTTTTGTGAATGCACTCGTGTATGTGTGTTGAATATCCTGGGCACACATATGCATTCACTTGGATCATTTTTCGGAACCGGGTGTCACAATCTTCCTCAGGGGAATCTGCCATGGCTGCTCTGGGTTGGAAATCCTCGCCTCCGAGTTGGACTCCTCGCTAATTGCCTTCATCACATTCACTGTCGAAATGAATATGCATATGAGAGAAGGCAACTTAGCAAAGTACTATATAATGTGGTGTATAACTTAAGAAGGAGTAAGATTAATCAAAGATGGAAAGTTTGCTGCTGTTATGTACAGAAACAGAGGAGATTATCAAAGTGGGGCATAGTGCATCCATTTATGAAGTGAAATAGGCATCGTACATGAGTATACAATTTAGTAAGGAGGAAAACTATAGGAATGGTCAGAAGAATGCAACTTTCTGTACAAGGACTCCAGAAAGGTCTCTGTTGTATACAGGAAACAACAGAGAAGAATTCATTATGGAAACTTAGAAGAATTGGTTTGTGAAGAGAAATGTGCAATGTTTTGAACATAGAGATACGAAACACAGTTTACTTCTGGATATTTTACAGTGGACAACATATGCTATGTGTGGGGTTCTGGCCGAATTAGAGCAATGATCAAGGTTTTATGTTGCCTCTAAAATTCTATGAAGCTTAACCCTTCCCAGAATTTTCTTGCCTGTTCTGTAGCTTTGACATAGGCAAAAGTTGGTTTTCCCTTGAGGGGAGGTCACTGGGAGTCTAACAAAATTGGTTTCATAATTTTCTAAGCATTCTACACGGAGATATTGATTTTTGAAGTTGGAACATTTTTCTGAAAACGTTTCTAGAAATTTTTGCAATTTTTCATGTGCATACAGATTGGGAACTCAATTTGACCTAGCAAATCTAGTCAAATGGCTGGAACTAAAAAGAAGAGTCTGGCCAAATTTGGGATTTTCCAATGAACGGATCATCAAGAATTAATTCTAAAGCATTTTTGCTTTATGGAATTATTGAGGCAAAATATGGACTTCCGTATTGATTCTAATGCACCACTGGAAAGTGTGGATCAAGAGTCCTAAAAAAATTTATTTGAGAATTTTTTGCCAAATATTCTAGGAGATATGGATTTTCTAAGTTCGATCAAAATGTAGAATTTTATTTAACTTGAAAAGTTTAAATAAGGATATAGGCCCACAGATTTGAATTTGTCCAATCAAAACCCAGCCACACTGGGCCCCAAAGTTCAATGTGCGTTGCCACGTTTGATCCCGTGCCCAGAACATCATAGAGGGCTTGTGGTGTATGACAGAAGGGACCCACACAGAGGTTGTCTTTAACCTCTAACCAGGGTGATGGGCGGCGCCAGTTGGCGGCTGTGAGCCGGCGGCTCACCGGAGGCTCCCCCGTGCCTCTTTTCTCGCTTCAGATAGATTATTGAGTGCAGCGAAGCACGGATAATACATGGGTGGCACTCGCAGCAACTGGAGATGGCCAGAGCGCCCTGCCCGACGCCGGCGGTGGCAAGAAAAATCCGACGAAGTGGTACTTGCACTGGAGTGATCCAAACGGCTCAGTATTTGCTTCTAGAGCACCGTGTATATGTGGAGAAGAAGGAATCGAATCATAATTGCAAATAAATCAATCAGGGAATGGAATACGAAGTTGACCTAGGATTTGCTCGCGGTGGTGGGGAAAATTTGGTTTCCGGTGTGAAACTCCCATGATTTTTTATCTTTAAGCTCCGGGGGGTTTGCAAGGATGGCTGTTTCATGGTTCTTAAAGGGAGTGGAGAATAAACACATGTGAAAAACGAATTTGCCTAATGAACAGACAAGGTTCTAACTAAAGGTCTTTGCAAGATGTTGCAATACGGTCTCATGGTGCAACCACTAGACAATTAGACGAGGGAGCATGAAGCAGAGAGGGTTGCGAACCTTGGAGATGGTTTGGTCGGGCTGGAAATCGCCTGAGAAGACCCAGCGATGGATCTGCAGCAGCGGCCAAAAAATAGAGCAGTGAGGAAGAACTTCGGTTGCCACCGTGACCAGAGGAGGAAGCATCGTTGCGGCAGCTCGGCAAGCTTGAGGGAGTGGGTGCAGCTTCCCGTGGGGCTCAGCGGTGCGGCAGGGCTACAGGAAACCTTGGGCGCCGATGGAGCAGGGCTTCCAATTGACTTGCGGCTGCAAAAATGTCGAGTACTTTACTGATGAAGCTTCATCTCCAGAGGAAACTGATAAACTAACAGTGCAAGAGAGTGATGAAGCTCAAAGCACAAAAGAATTTGATCCTTTTATCGCCGTGCAGCTCGGAGTCAAGTGGAACAGAGACACCGCAACGGTGAACAGAGAGTTTGTGGGCGAAAAAACGAAACTCGATGGCTCTGTTACCTGGGGAAGCTGAACTCAACTCTGGCCAGAGCAGGGAGGATGAGGGCAAGCTTGGACGTGCTTGGAGCAGGGAAGAAAAGGCAAGTGGCGCAGTCATGGTGAGGCAGAGGTGCTGCGATGGTGAACAGGAGAAAACAGCAAGCAGAGATTTTGTGCAAGGGATGAGGAATAAAGGTAAAACTCAGTGTTGCTGGCCAAGAATGGATGAAGAGAAGAGAGGAGGGGATGATAATGATTTGAATCATCTCTGAGCTGGTTTCACGTGGGCATGAGGTGGTAAGATAAGGTGCTTTGTATTGAGAGAGAACTCGATGATTTCCATTGAGACAATGGGTACACCTTATATAAGCTAGTGTAGTGTGAAATCAAAGCTAAACCCTTTACACTACACTAGTGTGAAACCAATGCTAATCTCTTTCATACTACACAAATTCATAGGCTATCTTGACGACTACCAAGACATGAGGACTCAGTCCAGTCTACACCCCCTCAGTTCATGCGTCGCTGCCTTTTGAGATGCACAAACTGCACCGAAAATCTTCAAATATCGTCGTGGAAAGTCCCTTCATCATTATGTTAGTGAATTGAAGATGAGTCGGAACATGGAGGACCACGAGTTGATGCAGTGCCACTTTGTCACGAACAAAATGGATGTCAATTTCCACATGCTTAGTCCGTCGATGATGCGCCGGGTTCTGGGTTAAGTAAATTGCTGATACATTATCGCAATATATGATGCTTGCCTTGGAGACATTGACGTATAGCTCTTGTAAAAGGTGATGTAACCAGCAGCACTCGGCCGCTGCGTTCGCAATGCCGCAATACTCAGCTTAGGCACTGGACCGTGAGACTGTAGTTTGTCATTTGGATGACCAGGACAATAGAGAATCTCCAAGAAAAATGCAATAGCTTGATGTAGAGTGACGAGTATCGGGACACCCAGCCCAGTCAGCGTCCGCATATGCTTGTATATCAGTGCTTGAAAAGACATGTATCTGAAGGCCGTGATCAGTGGTGCCCTTAAGGTAGTGCAATATTCTCTTGACTGGAGCCCAGTGTGCTGACCGAGGGGAGTGCATGTGAAGGCACACTTGTTGCACGGCGTAGGAAATATCAGGCCTTCTTAAGGTCAAGTATTGAAGGGCTCCAGTGATGCTTCTGTACAAGGATAAATCCTCAGCAGGGTCACCGTCGAGACTTGAAACTTTCGGTCTAGTGTCCATGCACGGTCCAGAAGGTCTTCAACATATTTGGATTGATTGAGGAAAAATCCCTTGGACGATCTGGAGACCTGAATGCCCAAGAAGTGAAAGTCGCCGAGGTCCTTCATGGGGAACTTAATGCTGAGTTTGGATACAATAGCTGCTATAATCTTTGTTGAAGATGCTGTCTGTACTATATCATCGACATACAATAAGATATATGCCACATCTGCATTGTTCGTGTACATGAACAGTGAAGAGTCTGCCCAAGATAAAATGAAACCCAGGGACTTGAGCTCATCTGCAAACGTGTGAAACCAGGCCCGTGGAGCTTGTTTCAACCCCTAGAGTGACTTGGTAACATATTATGGATGATCAGCATCGACAAATCTAGTTGGTTGGGAGTAATACACCTTTTCCGACCGATCACCATGGAGAAAAGCATTTTTGACGTTGAGTTCATGTACTGGCCACTTTCTTGAGGCAGCCCAGCGTAGAACTGTCCTGATTTTGCCAGGTTTGACCACCAAAGAGAATGTTTGATCAAAATCAACGCCCTGCCTTAGATTAAATCCCCGAACAACCCAGCGAGCTTTGCGTCATTCAAGAGTACCATCTGCAAGACATTTGTTCTTAAAAATCTATTTACCTGTAATGACCTTTGTACCTGGTGGTTTGGGAGCAAGAGTCCATGTTCTATTGACGTGCACGGCGTTCATCTCATCCTGCACGGCTGCCAGCTAATGAGGATCACGAAGAGCCGCGCAAACAAAAACTGGTGGAGGTGGGACCTCCGCGGTGGCCAGTTGTGCGTACTTCGGGTTTGGCACGCGAATCCCGGCTCGGGCTCATGTCAACATGTGATGGCGAGACGTGCCAATGGGATCACACTCCGGAGCATACCCAACTGCAGTTGATGTTGACTGGTGTTGTGACAATGCAACAATGGTGGAATACTGCACGGAAGCGGATCCCAGAGAGGGCGCAGCACCAGGCACATCAGCAACGTTGGACGAGTTTGTTGGAGCAGATGCCTGATCTAGAATTAATACTGATGGAGACTGTGTGCCTGCATCCATGGGTGGTGCTTGCAAGCCGCCAGCCGGACATGGCAGCAGAGGTGTTGTTCTCTGTGAATGCACCGGAATAAATACAGGGTATTCACTGGGTACATTTTGAATGCCAGGTACAGAGGATATCGGTGTGCTTGTCATGGACCTGAAAGGGAAAGAAAACTCGTTGAAAGTAACATACCTCGACGTGATTACACGGCGAGATTGGGGATTGTAGCACCTGTACCCCTTGGTGTTAGATGGATAACCGAGGAAGATACATGGTACTGATCTTGGGGCTAGTTTGTGAGGGGAGGTTGAGGTTGTGTTGGGGTAGCAAAGACACCCAAAGACCCTGAGATGATCATATGTTGGTGCATAGCCGAGGCGAAGCTCGTGATGTGTGAGGTTGTGGCAGACCCGGCATGGACGACAATTAAGAAGGTAAGTTGTTGTGTTGAGAGCATCTGGCCAGAAGGACAGAGGTTGCTTGGTTTCTTGCCGTCGTTTTTCCGAGGGCACTTCTGTCGATCGCCGGATGAGACAGGCATGGAGTGTTCTTGACATGTGCGGCCGTTGAAGACACTTGTTTTTTTGAGGCAGCGGCGAACATCATAGTGTTGGCCTTCGTCTTGGCTGTATGGAGCTGGCGCTGCACATCTTGCAGCAAGTAATCGCGGACAGAGAGAAAAGAAGGCAGTTGCTTGCGTGCAGTCAAAACCAAAATGGCATGACAAAATTTGTAGCTAAGGCCACGAAGGGTGTTAACCACTAGAAAAGATTCAGTGACGGGGTGGCCGACATCACGAAGGAGGTCGGCAAGTTCTTTGAGTCGACTGAAGTAGGCGGTGATCATGAGATCCTCTTGGAACAAGCTGTGGAACTCCTAAAGGGCATAGACAGTGCGTTGATCTGTGTTGTCAAGGAACAGGCCGCGAATGGCGGACCAAAGGACATACACAGTGGGTTAAGGTACTTGAACCATCTTCATGAGGTTGATGGTGATAAAGTTGTAGATCCAAGAGATGATGCTTTGGTTGCCTTGAAGCCATTCTGGGTCATGCCACATGTTTTGCGCATCTAAGGAGCCATCAATATGATCGAGTAGCCCAAATTTGTGAAAAGAGGCATCAAAGAAAGAACTCCAAATCGAGAAATTTGAGTCGCCATAGTCAAGTACTACCGGCACATGAGCCCGGATGTTGACATTTTGTATGGCAGACGCAGAGATTGGAGTGGGTTGTGGAGCAGCAAAAGGATTAGAGGACGTGGATCTTGGAGTATCGGCGACTGAGGAAGTAAAAGACGTCGCCATATTGCAGTGGAGGTGGGAAGATCGAAAAGCCATCTGATACCATATAGAGAAAGAACTCAATGATTTCAATTGAGGCAATGGGTACATCTTATATAGGCTAGCTAGTGTAGTGTGAAACCAAAGCTAAACCCTTCCACACTACACTAGTGTGAAACCAATGCTAATCCCTTTCACACTATACAAATTCATAGGCTATCGTGACGACTACTGTTGACAGCTGGTACGTCAAAGATGAAAATCCGCAAGCGTACGGAGAAACCGCTATAGCACTTCCCCTTAAAGAGTATTCACAAGGGTATCGAATCAAAGGATCGTGTGTGCTAATCTTCTAAATAGTTCGCCCAAGGACACAAAGCTTGGTGGTAGGCAAGGGATAGAGTGGATTTCCTAAGAGAAGGGTTTCTAATTATAAAGCAAGTCAGTCAATAGCAGCTTGGATTGGGCACGGGCTTACCCTGGTCTACCAGGTGACTCCCGCCAAGAGCCTACGTCGTAGTCGAACATGGAGGATTACGACGCATGGATAGGGCTGTCACCACCTACTGCCTACCTCTACAACCCGTGGACTATGAGATAATCAAAGGTAACGTCAAGCCTAGACACCACACCTACGCTAGTGATTACTTCCCTAACCTTTCGCGCAAAGACTAGGGCCTCTAACGAATAGAGCAATGAGCGAACAAGAAACTAAGGAATTAACTTGCTTGAATTAAATAAATGAACTCAATTGGAAATCATGTACCTTACTTGAGATGGGAAGAACTGTTGAGGTACAAAGGTGGAGAGGGTTCGACAAGACCGAATCCTATCCATAAGTGGATGAAGCTCGACAAGCTAGAGCCTCCTCCTCCTCCTCTTTCTCACTCTCTCCCTATTTTCTAAGAACTTAGGCAGTGCTACACCTTTGGAGTGGAGTACTAGACTCAAGCTTTTGGTGTGTGGAGTGAGGGAGCCCCCTACCCCCTATTTATACCCTCCAAAGATCGGTTTGGCGCCAGAACATGCGGGTGAATCAGTCACCATCATGTTCTCAAGTTGTGAGGAGCCAACACGTGGTAGTTGACCGTGTTTGGCGCGAATACCAGGTTGGTCGAACCCTGACGTCTGCCGAACAACGACTCCAATCACACCGAAACTTCTTTGTGACACTGTTATGTGGGCCCCCATCATGGGTATGGGTGATTCTGGTGATTTTTAGTTGGTTTTCTCCTCCGAATGGGCCCATGAATCCTCGTGCTTGCGCCTGATTGGTCGGAAGGTGTGTTTCTTGGATTGGTCCCTGTAAATACCTCTAATTATGGGCATAATTCACATGCATACACAATTGCACCAACACTTGTGGAGATAGTTAGTAAATAACTCCAACCACTATGTAGGTTGTCCAATCCATAGCTTTTATGCAGGGAATTGACGGTCGGATTTGGCAATTTGGGACCGTCAACAAACTCCCCCACACTTAGTCCTTTACTCGTCCTCGAGTGATGGAAAGAAGAACTAAGTGATATCATAATCCAGCTACAAGTATGGAATATTTATACAAAACATTTCAACACATACCTTTGTTCAGGAACCTTTGATATGTGGCTACCACATCATCTTGGGTGTTTGAGAGATGGAACGGCTTTAATGTAGTTCAACTGGACTCCTCCTACTTAAATAAACTTGGAAATTTCTATATTTTCACAAGTCAAAAAGACATTGCCATGCCCCTCAAAAGAAAGCTCTCGTCTCTCAATATGTTTAGTCCTCAGATTGGCATGAGTTGCCACTTCTTTTCCTACAACTAAATATGGCTTTTTTGTGGAGTTTGGCAAGGATAAAAGGGGCTCACTTGCAATTCATATATTACTAAGTCAAAACTGAGACCCACATGAGAAGACCATGCAACAAAAACCAATGACTAAAGAAATTCTTGTGCACTTATTATGGATGGTGGATGATGAATTGTGATGATGACTCCCAATTGATCACTCTCTCTTTTTTTTTGTGCAAGGATGAAACATGGCTACTCATTGGCTCTCTCTCTATCTCTTTTTTTTTTGAATTCTCTCTGCTTTTTTCAAGAGAGCTCTTATAGCCATGTCTTCTAATCCTTTTTGTGCATCTTTTTATTCAGAGAACATTTTGCAGAATTTGCATGGAGTATCCTTTGATGGTGGATGTGTGAAAATCATAGAATATGGTGGAGTGCACAAGAAATTCTTAATCAAATATTTCGTGCAAGTCACTCAAAAGGGTCAAGAGTTTGACAAAGTTCAATGAAAATGCAAAGTGGCATATGCATGTGGTTTTCAATATCTCTATCATTTGGCCTTCGCGGGTTTTTAAATTCTAATGAGAGAGGATGGCAGAATCTGATGACTTTAAAAATTGCAATACCAAATTCAATTCCAGCATGGAGAGCTTCCAAGTTTCACTCGTTTACCATATCACACCTATCAAATACTTAGATGACATGTTTTTCCTAAATTGATATATTGTTCAAGAACTTGGTAATCAAATTGAAATGAGAAGTAGACATATTACATTATCTAGCAAAATATGATATATGAAATTGCACAATTTTAATTTCCAATGAGTTGACTTTTAATGATGTTATCATGAGAAAATCAATTTCAACTCAAAAATCAGGTATAGAGGGATAAGAGGTGAGAGAGTGCAAATCATCGCCTTAATGAAGAAGGGTGGGCCAAGCCATCATGGCTTGGTCAAATCTTCTTGTGGTCCTTCATGTGATGTCCTGAATTGTTCTTTAATGATGGTCCATGCATGTTGCACTTTGGGAGGCCTATGGGACCTCCCCCACACTTGTTCTTGTACCTATCTTTATTTGACACGAAAACATGGCAAAGTGAAAGACTCTACCAACCTTACCTACACTGATGAGTCGCAATTTATTTGACAAAGGCACTTTGTATGATAGAATCAAAATAAGTGCCTAAGTCCGAAGTAGGAAAGTATTTATGATGTTCTACATTTCACTTCTCTCCTCCTTAGCCAAATGGGGATAGTGGGATGATTGGAAAGGAGTGGTGAGGGTTGGGGTTTGCTTTATTGGACATGGAAAATTTAACCGAACATCAAGGATAGTCGTTGAAGTCAATCAAATTGACTATGTCTTCCTCTTCGTCCAAATTTTCTTTGGGTTCTAAAAAGATCTTGAAATGGTGCCCATTTACTTTGAATAGATGACCTTCATCATTTTGGAGTGTAATTGCTCCATGAGATTAAGTATCTACCACAGTATAGGGACCTTCTCATTTACTTTTTAGCTTCACATGTCCAACAAGTTTGACTCTTGAGTAGAAAAGTAGGACTCAATCTCCAGGCTTGAACTCCTTAGGCATAATTTTTTATGGTGCCACCTCTAGGTTTTCTCTTTATAGATCTGGACACTATGGTACGCCTTATCCCTCCACTCTTCCAGTTCAGAAATTTGCATCTTGCGCAACTTTCCAGCTTTTTGGAGATCCATGTTCCACTTCTTGATAGCCCAATACACTCTATGTTCCAATTCTACGGGTAAATGACAAGTTTTCCCATATACATTTGGGAAAGGTAACATTCCGATGGGTGTCTTATAGGCGGTACGGTATGCCCAATGTGCATCATATAGTTTGTTCTTCCATCCATTCCACATCTCAAAGACGGTCTTTTGCAGAATATTCTTGATTTGCTTGTTTGAAGTTTCTGCTTGACCACTTGTTTGGGGATGGTACGGAGTATCAATGTTATGCCTGACCCCAAGCTCCTTCAGAAAGCTTCGGAAGGTCTTATCAATGAAATGAGACCCTCCATCACTTATGACCATTCGGGGGAGTTCCAAACCTTGGGAAAATGATTTTGTGAAACATTTTCCAAGCGGTCTTGGCATTGACATGTTTGCAAGGTAATGCTTCTACCCATTTGGACACATAATCTATGGCCACTAAAATATACTCGCAATCATAAGACTTTGGGAAAGGTCCCATGAAGTTGATCCCCCACAGATCAAATAATTCTACTTGGAGATTGTATGTGAGGGGCATCTCATTGCAAGCAGTGATTCCACCATGCTTTTGGCATTCCCGACATCTTCGAACGAATTCCTTTGTATCCTCATACATTGAGGGCCAAAAGAATCCACTTTGCTAGATCTTTGCCTGAGTACGGTGAACACCGTAGTGCCTGCCATAGGGGGCTGCATGGCATCTTTTAATGTTTTTGGTGCCTTCAAGTGTTGGGACGCACCTTCTAAGTAACCCATCGAAACATACCCTATAGAGGTATGGATCATCCCACAGTTGACGTCAAAACTCAAAAATGAGCATTTTCTTATCCTATCCTGGCGGTACAAACCCCGTAACCATGAAGTTTACGATGTCCGCATACCAAGGGTTACAGTCGGTCACCTTGAGAAACATATCATCACGTAGGAAATCATTGATAGGTACGTCTGGTGCACTTGGGATTTCCATACGTGAGAGGTGATCAGCGACGGAATTCTCTACTCCCTTTTTATCTCTTATCTCCAGGTCAAACTCTTGGAGTAGGAGAATCCATCGGATCAGCCTAGGTTTAGAATCTTTCTTGGAGAGCAAATATTTCAGTGCAGCATGGTCTGTGTAGACTATGATTTTTGCTCCAACCAAGTATGATCTAAACTTATCGATAGCAAAGACAACTACTAGGAGCTCCTTTTCAGTTTTGGCATAGTTAATCTGAGCTCCTGGTAGAGTCTTTCTAGTGTAGGCTATTGCATGATGCTTCTTACCCTTTGTTTGGCCAAGTACCGCTCCAATGGCATAATCACTAGTATCAAACATGATTTCGAATGGCAGCATCCAATCAGGGGGTTGAATGATTGGAGCTATGATGAGTGCCTTCTTGAGCATGTCAAAATATTGGTGACACTCATCATCGAAATCAAAGGTGTCGGTACCCTGCGTACCGGGTACCCCACGATACTGCAAGAAACGCTAAGGAGTTCCACCCGTCCGAGTTGAAGACCTCCAAAGGCTACACGTGTTACACAGCACTGGACCTGCCTCCCTCGTTTGGGTAGCTCTATCACCTCCACGTGTAACACAAGGCCAGACCTAACTCACTTCATAGGGAACCTCTGGTCTTGCCACGTGTCTAGTTACCCCGGACCTAACCCCCATAGATGGAAGCTCCAGTGCTGCCACGTGTATAGTGGCTCCGGACCTGCCTCCCCATGATGGGAAGCTCCAGAGCCGCGACGTGTCGAGCCTCCAGACCTAAGACAGCATGGACATTCAAGGGGCAGTTAAAGCTACAGTTACAAGACCTGATTACGTGTCATTAATGCCATATTAATGACACACAATCAAGGAACCCTTAACATGGTAACACCACCATTAAGGTGCATTATCACATTGTTAATTATACTTAATATTCACAGATCGTGTATTAGGCAATCAACTACCGCCACATATCGGACCAGGCTGACAATGTAACGGCCAATCCTTGGACTATAAAAGGGTTGCGCCGCACGGTACAGGGAGAATGAGGCTCAGACACACACAAGCCACCGCAGACTCATCAACAAACACCCCGTGGAGAAGGATATTACGCTCAGGCAGCCCGAACAACGTAAAAATTCATGTGTCTCCATCTCGTCCTTAATCTCCGCACGCCCAAACGAATAAGAACCTTCGCGGTCTACGATCTAGTAGTACTGTGGGAAGTGTCAATCACGCACTTAGACATTTGGCACGCCAGGAAGGGGGCGCCTGAGATTTCAAGATGGTGAACTCTGCAGTAGTATCGTTAGACGGCAATGCCAGACAGCTTCACAGAGGGAATCCCTCCAATATTCAACATCCAATTGGCATTGTTGTCCTGGCGGGTGTTGCTGCACCACCACAACCACCACCTGCTCTGGATGCCAACGTCGGACAATAGGATGGTGTCTTCGCATCGGTCACTGCATTGATGCACAACAACCCAGAGAACATGATCAACATTGCGCGTACTCTTCTTGAGCCCCCACCGGCGCCCGGGGCACCTTAGGGTGCGATGGAGCAGTGGCGCACTGATGTGCAGCATCTAGTTGGAGCCCCATCCGATGCCATCAGCAACCAAGGTCGTCCTCCTTCAGGACAAACACCTTCTCATCATAGGACCTTGTCTGTAAGACTTGGTCCTCACGCATCACAGCACAGGAGGCGTGTTGTATCTCAGCAAGTGATGTCGTTGCCCTTTGGGGCATGTTGCACCCACTCCGTCTCGAGAATCTCGACATGTGATCTCTTGTCAGAGCTCGACCAGCGTTACAGGCAGCAAGATGACCGCGTGCACATCGAGCGTGCTTGCGAGAGGTGAGAGGCTCGGGAAAACCCTTCTCCTTTGAGATTGGGGAGCAGTTGCTCAGCCTTGGCCATGCACCTATGTATGGTCCGATGGCCTCAGAAGTTCCGGCCTCATCTGCTAGAGAAATACGATGGGACCGTCAACCCCGTTGAATTCCTCCAAATCTACTCTATTGCCATCCTCGCGGGAGGTGGCAATGAGGCTGTGATGGCCAGCTATTTTCCTGTGGCTCTAACTGGGACTGTTAGGTCCTGGTTCATGAGTTTCCAGCCTGACTCCATTAACAGTTGGGCGGAGCTATGCAACCAGTTCACCGCCAACTTTGGGAGTTCCTACACCCGACCTAGCACATAACTGGACATGTTCGTCGTACAGCAGAAATCGAGAGAGTTGTTGCGATCCTTCATCTAGCGGTTTGCCCAAGTACGGTATGCAATCCCTTCCATTTCTAATGCTTTTATCATCATGGCATTCAGACAGGGTGTCAGAGACAAGAAGATGTTGGAAAAGCTGGCGAGAAAAGAAGTCACCAGCGTCACAGAACTCTTCATCTTGGAAGACAAGTGCGCTCGGGCTACAAAGGGCCTTGAAATGCACTCCAAGCCAGCTCTGGAGGTTACCAAAATGTCCTCCAAGGCTGAAGCCACTACCTCCGGTAGTGGAAAGTAGAAGAAAAACTCCAACAGAAAGAAGAAGCCGTCGGCTGGCATGCCTACTTCTGCAGCAGCTGCAGCTCCGCGTGCCGGGGGCCACGCCCCGAAAAGCGACCTCGACCATTGTCTGGAGACGGCGGCAGTCTGAAGATGTTGTGTCCGATCCATAAAATAGACTCTCACAATCTTGAACACTGTCGAGAGGTCTAGAACCTTGTCGAGCGCTTCAACAAGCGCTGGGAAGAAGCTCCTTTCCGCCAGCGGGAAGGAAAGCAGAATGTCGACGAAACTCCGGCTGATCTGGAGCTAGGCTTCCAGGATCCCAAGAAGGTCCTGAAGGGTGTGTACAACACTGTCAACGATGACTCTGACATCTCCGACAATGAGCGTCGGAAGACCCTCAACACCATCTATGGAGGGTTCTGGGATATCACCTCCCGCCGTGTCCTCAAGACCATGTGTCGGGAGATGGCTGCCACAGCTCCTACCGCCAAGGAATAACCCCATCATAAGTGGATGGACACTCCCATCACTTTCGATGCCACAGATTGTCCAAGAGACATGATTGGAGCTGGGCAACTACCGTTGATGGTGTCTACTACTATCAACAATGTCCAGCTCTACCATTTCTTGGTGGACGGAGGGTCAGCACTCAACCTCCTCAGCTATGAAGCTTTCTTCAAGATCTAGCTCCGACTCTTGGACCTTCGCCCCTCACGTCCCTTCTCTGGGGTAGGTCTGGGGGCCATCAGTCCTCTTGGCTCGATTACTCTCCCAGTGACCTTCAGGACTCGGGAGAACTACATAACTGAGAAGCTGGTCTTTGACGTGGCTCATATCAGCTTACCCTTCAACACCATTATGGCAGGCCTGCCCAGTATAGGTTCATGGCCGCTGCCCATTATGGCTACCTAGTGTTGAAGATGCAAACACCTTAAGACGTTCTCCGGATCCATGGAGATCGTACTGCAAGAGTTACCATGCTGGAAGAACTCCACGCGCTTACAACAGCGCAGGAGGAAGCATCCAGCAAAGAGCTAGCTGCTCAACCTCCGAGCACACATTACCGAGGATCAACCTCTGCACCACGCGTGCAACCAAGCAGCGACACTGACATTCCCGTCAAAGTCATGCAGATTGGTTCCGATGCTGCCCGGACCACCCGTATATCGGGAGGACTGGACAACAAATAGGAACTCGCGCTCGTTACTTTCCTCCGGAAGAATGTTGACGTGTTTGTCTAGCAACTGTCACAAATTTCTGGGATCCCTAGGGAGGTGATTGAGCACAGCCTGAAGATTTACCCCGACGCACGGCGAGTACACCAAAAGCCCCATAAGCAATGAGTCGAGCGGCAGAACTTCATCCGACAAGAAATCAAGAAGCTACTCGAAGTTGGTTTCATCCGAGAGGTTCATCATCCATGATGGCTAGAAAATCCAATCGTTGTGCCCAAGGCCGGCGGGAAGCTTCGGATGTGTATTGACTACACCACCTTGAATAAGGCATGTCTAAAAGATTCGTTTCCACTAACTAGGATAGACCAGATAGTTGACTCTACCTCCGGGTGTGAGATATTGTTCTTCCTAGATGTGTATTCTAGTTACCATCAGATTCAAATATCTAGGGAAGATGAAGACCGTATTGCCTTCATAACAGTAGATGGATCGTATTGTTATACTGTCATGCCATTCGGTCTCAAAAACGCTGCTTCAACTTTTGTGCGAGCTATGCACAAAACATTTGGAGAGCTCATTCAAGACTTGGTGGAGGTCTACATCGATGACATCGTCGTGAAGGTCAAGTACAAGGAATCGCTCCTTGACATTATGCAAGCCATCTTCGACAAGTTACGCGTGATGCGCACCAAGTTGAACTCGGACAAATGTGTCTTTAGGGTTAGCTCCGGGAAGCTCCTTGAATTCTTGGTGACTCACCAAGGAATTGAGGCAAACCCGATGAAGATCAAGGCCATTGAAGACATGCGGCCCCCAACCGGCATCAAGGACGTCCAGAAGTTGACTGGATGTCTAGCCGCGCTCAGCTGGTTCATCTTAAGACTAGCAGGGCGGGCACTTCCCTTCTTCAAGTTATTTAGGAAGACCAGGCCATTCCATTGGTCCAAAGAAGCATAAAAGGCGTTCCAATAGCTCAAGCAGCTCCTCACCACACTACCAATCCTGGTAGCTCCGAAACCTAGTGAGCCTCTTTTGCTTTACATTTCGGCAACTATGGAGGTAGTCAGTATGGTCCTGGTCGCGGAAAGACCAGAACCACCTACAGTTCAGGAGCCCAGACCCCCCCCCCCCCCCCCCCCCCGGAGAGTCCAGAGCTACCTGAAGGCGAGTCTGGGTCCCGGCCCCAAGGAACGGATCTTCAAGGCAAGCTACCTGAGGACCAACCTCTCTCATCTCTAGGAGTTCGCACGACTGAAGAACAAGTTCCGGAACCCTCCGGAAGGATCCAAGAAGCTCGAGAAGAAGGTTCAAACCCCTCTGGAAGGGTCCGGGTTGATAAAGAAGAAGCTTCGGGTCCCTCCGGGAGGGTCCAGACCGTCCAGCAGCCAGTGCACTTCATCAGCGAAGTACTCCACGATGCCAAAACTCGATACATTGAGATACATAAGCTGCTTTATGTAGTCCTTATTGCCTCAAGGAAGCTACATCACTACTTCCAAGCCCATAAGATATCAGTGGTAACCTCATATCCACTTTGTGCTATACTGCACAATCCAAACTCTACTGGTAACATTGCCAAGTGGGCAGTGGAGCTGGCAGAATTCGATCTTGAATTCCTGCCTCGACAAGCTATCAAGAGTCAAGCATTGGCTAACCTCGTGGCAGAGTGGACACCTTCTCCATCTAATCCAGGGGGTCCCACTGAGCAGAAGCCGGAACCTAAGGTCCCAGTCCTCAACAAACCTCACTGGACTCTCTACTTCGATGGCTCTGTGCAGAAGCAGGGGGCCAGGGCTGGAATCCTTATCCTTGCTCCAACCGGGGAGAAGGTCAAATACATGGTGCACCTTGACTTCAAGGTAACCAACAACATGGCGGAGTATGAAGCCCTCATCTATGGGCTCAAGGTGGCGCTATCATATGGCATCAAGAAGATGTTGGTCAAGTGTGATTCGCAACTCATCATCAAGCAAGTCAAAGGCGAGTGTAGCTGCAACAACCCACAACTTGTTGCTTACCTCCTTGATGTCCAGAAGCTACAAAAGGACTTTGACGTCCTGGACCTCTACCATGTCCAGCGTTTAAAAAACGCTGAAGCTGACAAACTCTCGATGAAGGCTTCAACTGGAGCTCAAGCTCCCAACGGAGTTTTTGTCAAGAGGTTGTCAAGACCAAACGTTCAGCCTGTCGAACTGAGCGAAGGGGGTGACATCATCACCTCAAAGCTAGCGTGAAGCACTGTAGGATGCACCGAGCAACCCATCACGCTGACTCAGAAGCTCAAGTTAGCTCCAATGCATGGATCTCGAAGATCTGGGGCTACTTGAAAGACAACGTCCTTCCTGACTGGATCGTCAGATTGGCTAAAAGATACACGCTGGTAGAAGGGGATCTTTACCGGCGCGGTGCCAACAGCGTCCTAATGTGGTGCATTGCAAGGGAAGAAGGCCGCGAGCTCCTCGCGGAAATCCATGTAGGTGAGTGTGGAAACCACGCGTCTGCCCGCATGTTGGTCGTTAAAGCCTTCCGGCATTGCTTCTACTGGCCTACAGCACTCCATGATGCAGTTGAGCTGGTAAAAAAGTGTGAAGCATGCCAGTTTCATGCAAAACAAATTCACACACCGGCTCAGTCATTGCAAATGATACCTCCTACATGACCATTCGCTCTGTGGGGGATGGACATTTTGGGACCTTTCCCAAAAGCCGCCAGAGGTTACAGGTTCCTATATGTTGCCATCGACAAGTTCACCAAGTGGCCAGAAGCAACCCCAGCCGTGACTATCAACAAACAATCAGCTCTCAAGTTCTTGAAGTCCATAGTATGCGGGTTTGGAGTTCTGAATAGAGTCATCACTGACAACGGAACCCAATTCACAAGTGCAGCATTCCAAGAATATTGCAAAGACCTCGGCATTCAAGTCAGCTACGCATCAGTAGCTCACCCGGCAAGCAATGGTCAAGCCGAGAGAGCAGATGCAGAAACATTGAAAGGACTCAAGACGCGCACATACGAGTGCTTGAAGAAACATGGAGCCAACTGGATAGAGGAGCTTCCGTCTGCATTGTGGGTGAGCAGGACAACACTTAACCGCTCAACTTGAGAAACATCCTTCTTCCTTGTGTACGGAGCTGAAGCGGTCCTTCCTCCAGAGTTCACCATGGGGTCACTCTGGGTCTGGACCTTTGACAAAGCCACGCAGGACAAGCTCCAGCGTGAAGAACTTGACCTCGTCGATAAGGGAAGGTGCCAAGCTGCTGTTCGGAATGCACGATTTCGCCAGGTGCTCCGACGCTATCACCATAAGCATGTGCACAACCGACAGTTTGAAGAAGGTGATCTGGTGCTGCGAAAAATACTAACTCGAGAAGGGATGAACAAACTTTCCCCCAGCTGGGAAGGACCCTTCCGAGTGATCAGAGTATCCCGTCATGGATGCGTTCGCTTGGCAATAGAGGATGGGACCCCGCTACCCAATCCTTGGAACATCGAGCACCTCTGTAAGTTTTGTGCTTAGTTTCATGGTGGTCAGTCTATAATTACACACAATTTAAGTTATAGAGTCTATACACACAGTCGGGTAGGTCCTAAAGGAGAACATCCGGACCCCTCTAGAACGGTCCGGTAAGTTCAAAGCCCACCTAACTTGGTCCATGTACTGAAAGTGTGGCTTACCTACCGTGGGTCAAAACAAGATGAATAGCACACTTGGCCTAGTCCCATACCCTAAGTGTGTCCTTGTCACCCCTGTAACTAGGACTTATGATAAAAGACATTGTTGTGTGAAAGCAGTTTCCACGTGCATCAATTTTTGCACAGGCTCTTTTTCTTTTATTATCCTTTACCTTCTTGTCTATAGCGAAGTTGTGCAATTCTATTTGAACTTTAGTCCAAGTTACTTATATGCTGTACAAGTTATATTGTTGATTTTTTCGGATCTTAGAATTGCTAGACGGTCTACTCGCCTGAACGCCAAAGCTAGTGTCAGGTCCGGAGTGCGCTAACGACTTAGCTTGGTCAGGCACCCTAAGTACGCCACTCTACCTACATTCTGGCAGGCCTCAGTAGGGCGGGTCCAGAAGGCATTCGGATCTAGAGAGATTACATCAATGTACTTGTTATCATATTGAGTTCCTTTGGATCTATAATTCAAATAAGAACAGTAAGCCACAAAAGAGTTATAGGTGAGAGGACGAATTTTATTGTTTTTCGTGTCTTTGATGCACAGGAAAAATGAAAACTCATGGCAATGGTGGACGATGCCGGAGCTACTTAGCTCTGACATCCCCCAAGGGGGCCTGTCGTCGACATTTTGTACGTTGAAAGTGAGCGTCATCAGAGCTAACAAAACTTCGACAACTCCCATGGGCGCCAACTGTCGGTGTGAATAATTAACGGCAATCCAAGAGAAGATGGCGAAGAAATCACCCTGAAGGAATTCGCCGTTGACATATTATACGTTGATGGTGGATATCGTCGAAGCTAGGAAGCTCCAACGATTCCAGTGGGCCCACCATTGATGCACCATGTGTTGACAGTGGGTGGAATCAGAGCTATAAAGCTCCGACAACCCCCAGGGGGCCCGCCGTCAACTCTATGTATTGGCAGTGGGCACAGTCGGACCTACCAAGATTCGACACCTCCCAGGGGGCCTGCCGTCGGACCTACCAAGCTCTGACACCTCCCAGGGTGACCGTCGTCGACGTTTCACACAATGACAGTGGGCGCTGTCGGACCTATCAAGCTCTGACACCTCCCAGGGGGCCTGCCGTCGATATTCTAAGTGTTAACAGTGGGTGCAGTCAAAGCTATAAAGCTTCGATAGACCCAGGGGGCCCGTCGTCGATGTTTCATGCATTGACAGTGGGTGCCATCAAAGCTATAAAGCCCCGACACCCCCAGGGGGCCCACCGTCGACGTTTCATGCATTAATAGTGGGCGCCGTCGGACCTATCAAGCTCTGACGCCTCCCAAGAGGCCCGCCATCGACGTCACAAAGGGTCCCTGGAGATGTCAGAAGTAAACTTCAAACCTAAGAGCTAAGCATTTAGGCTACAAGTTTGAAGCGTTCAAGTCATCAAGACATTGTCATATCCTTTTGGTACATGTTCGCAATCCAATTGTGCACATCTACCAGGGGCCAATAAGATAAAGGACAATGCATTAACGACAAACAGAAAATGGATGGATTTCATTCATTCGAGGACTGGATTACAAAATTGGAGAAGTACAAGTGGAGGCGGAAGAAAAAGGTCCTAGGTTCTATGAAAATACGGGGCAACTTTTTCGGTAGCTTCTTCAATGTTGGCTCTGGCAGCATCTTCCTCTTCTGCAATGGGCCCTTCGAAGATCGTATCCAGAGAAAGTTGTGGGTCTCGGCTTTTGAAACACGTCAACACAAATTCGGCGACGTTCTTGGCCAAGACTTCCCTTCTGTCTCCTATTGATCGGTGATGACGTCACCCATCATGTCCATCTTGTTGCTGGTAGAGCCCAATGCCACCAGTGCCTTGTCTATCTTTGGCTCAATGTCTTCCGGACGTACCGGGCTGAAGCCAAGTGGCACCAAAGCCTTGTTAGCGTGCCCCAGGAAGTCCCATACTTGTCGGGACTCCGTTGCCCTTGAATTCTTGAGTTCCTCTAGTAACTGCCTAGCGGCAGCAAGCTTCGAACTCTCTCGGGCGATGTGTTCTACCTCTTTGGCATCTTGCTGAATACTCTCAGCCATCTGCCTTTCACGGTCTGCAAGCTCCAATTCCTGGAGGTGGATGCAGTTCCGGCGGTCCGCCAATTCCTTCTCCCTTCCTCGTACTCCCTCCTCATTGGTGGCGACATCATCTTCTCTCTTGGAGAGCTCGTGTCCCATCTTCCAGTGCTTTTCCTCTTCTTGCTTGCACCGCTGATCAAGTTTTTTGGTGCGGTCTGCCAAGTTTTGCTCTCCTAGAGACAGTTTCTGGGCGAGCTCCTCCTCCCTCTTCATGATATCCTCCTGCTTCTCCAGGAGTTTCTCTTCCCTCTCATAAAGGTCCTCTCGGCGCTTCAGAAGAATTTCATTCAGCGTGTTGAGGCTATCTTGATGATCGTCAGCAGCCTCGTTGCTTTTCCTGGCATGCTCGAGAATCTCTCCACTCTTTGCATCGAGGGCCCTAATGGAGGCCTCCCTCTCCTCCAGCAATTGGCCCCAATATTCCGTTCGGGCCTTTTCCTTCTCGAGCCACTCCCGTTGGTCAGCAAGCCTTGTCTGTGCTAGCTTGGTCTCGAAGTGAAGTCTGTTGCGCCAACACCTCAAGGTGTGGCGTTCTTCTTCGAGGACCTTGCTCTCATGGTTGAAGGAGAGCTGGACTTGACGAAGACTAGAGTTTCGGACCTGCCGGGATCTCCTTCGCCGGCTCTAAGGAGTCTTCAAGTACAAAAATTGGGTCCCACGCCACAGGCATGGTCCTGTGCGGTCCTGCAGCACTAGGGCTGCCCCCTGGAAGCTCTTCTGCTTCTAACAACGCTGCTGAGTGTCCCACCGAGGGTACTTCAACCTCAGGGGCTGAAGCCAAAGGTCCCCTTGCCAGATCTTCAACCGCCAGCTCAGTGGGGGGGGGGGGGGGCGTCACCGACTCTTCTGGGCGCTCCGACTCGTATATGGGTGCCTCAGGAGTAATCATCTCTAGGGCGGACATTGGAGATTCGTTCAGAGCCCCCATCACCACCACTGGCTCATGCATCAGTACTTCCACTACATCCGACTTAGGTGTCCGAGCTTCAACGATCTCCGGCACAGAGGCCGGAACTTCGAAATGGCAAAGTGCGTGATCGACACTTCCCCCAGTACTACTGGATTGTAACCCGCGGGGGTTTGTATTCAATTTGGGTGTGCATAGATTAAGAACAAGATGCAGACACGAGAATTTGTACGTGGTTCGGGCTACCTGAGCGTAATACCCTATTCTACGGGGTGTTTGTTGATGAGCCTGCGGTAGCTTGTGTGTGTCTGAGCCTCATTCTCCATGTACTGTGCGGTGTAGCCCTTATATAGTCCAAGGATTGGCCGTTACATTGTCAGCCTGGCCCGACATGTGGCCCTGGCAGCAGTTAATTGCCTAATACACGATCTGTGAATATTAAGCGTAATTAATAGTGTGATAACGTGCCTTAATGGCGGCATTACCGGTGTTAAGGGTCCTCTGATTGTGTGTCATTAATATTGCATTAATGACACATAATCAGGTCTTGTAACTATAGCTTTAACTGCCCCTTGAATGTCCATGCCGTTGAAGATCAGCCAATCTTCCCGTTGTTGTCTTAGGTCCGGAGGCTCGACACTTGGCGGCTCTGGAGCTTCCCATGGTGGGGGGGGGGGGGGGGGGGGCAGGTCCCGAGCCACTATACACGTGGTAGCACTGGAGCTTCCCTCTACTGGGGGGTTAGGTCCGGGGTCACTAGACACATGGCAAGACCAGAGCTTCCCTATGAAGGGGGGGTCCTAGGACCTTGTGCTATACCGTGCCGGTGCCGGAGCTACTCAAACAAGGGAGGCGGGTCCAGTGTTGTGTAACTCGTGCAGCCGTTGGAGGTCTTCAACTTGGACGGGTGGAACTCCTTAGCATTTCTTGCAGTATCGTGGGATACTCGGTACGCAGGGTACCGACAAAAGGGCACATCCTTAGCTAATAGGCTAGTGAGGGGTCTAGCAATTTGGAAAAATCTTTGATAAATTGTCGGTAGAACCCTGCATGGCCTAAAAAGCTACGAATACCCTTAATGTTGGTGGGAGGTGAAAGCTTTTCAATCGCCCTTTCGGACACCAAGTGTCCTAAGACAATGCCTTCACAGACCATAAAATGACACTTTTCCCAATTTAGCACCCGGTCCTTCTCTGGGCATCTTTGTAAGACCCTGTCTAGGTTCTCAAGACGATGATCAAAAGTTTTTCCATAGACAGAAAAGTCGTCCATGAAAACTTACATGATTTCCTCGATCATGTCTGAGAAAATAGACATCATGCACCTTTGGAACGAAGCAGGTGAATTACAAAACCCGAACAACATTCGCCGATAGGTGTAGGTTCTGTAAGGGCATGCGAAGGTGGTCTTACTTTGATCATCAGGGTGGATGGGAATTTGATGGTAACCAGAATACTGATCAAGGAAACAAAAGAAGGAATTTTTCGCTAGCCGCTCAAGCATTTCTTCAATGAAATGCAACGGGAATGATCCTTCATTGTTGCCTTCTTGAGTTTTTTGTAGTCAATACACATCCTCCACCTTGTGACGGTTCAGTGAGGAATGAGTTCATTCCTCTCATTTCAAACGACCGTCATTTCTCCCTTCTTGGGCACTACTTGGATAGGGTTAACCCACTCACTATGAGGAACAGGATAAATTATCCCGGCATGCAAGAGTTTCAAGACCTCCTATTTGACAACCTCCCGCATAGCATTGTTCAACCTCCTTTGACGCTCCCTAGGTGGTGTGCTAAGAGGCTCAGTGGGGATGTCATGGGTGCAAAGAGCAGGGCTGATTCCCTTTAGGTCTTGGAGTGAGTAGCCTAGGACGGATCTATGCTTTTCTAAGACGGTCATGAGTTTGGCAGTTTTGTCTTGTGAAAGCTTGTCACCTATGATGATTGGAGCTTCCACATCACCGTGTAGGAAAGCATAGCGTAACCCTGGAGGTAGGGTTTTCAACTCAGTCGGGGGCTTTTGTGATGGCTCTTCTTTGGCCAAATCAAATGTATCCTGCAATTCATCCTCTTCTTGATGAATTGTTCTTCTTCTTTTCTTCATGGAGTTCTAAGAATTGAAGGGCCATGGCTTCCTCAATTGGCTCACTCTCGGGGGGGGGGGGGGGGGGGGGGGGTCTGCTAATTTGTTCTTGGATCGCAGAATGGGAATGAAAAACTTTCTTCCTCCGAGTTTAACATCTAGGCTGCCTTTTGAGGGTGGATCCACGAGTAATTTCTCAATGGGTAACCCTATCATTACATCGAAGTCTTGGACTTCAAAGACATGAATATCAAGGCAGAACCTGATGTTCTCGTTTCTTATAGACACGTTCTGCAAAGTCCCATATCCTTCCTTGATGTTTCCTTAGGAGTCTGTGAAGGTTTTTCTTGTTAGAGCCCAGTGTAGATCACCCAAAATGGCTAAAGCACAATTTTCGAAAATGATATTGGCTCCAACAGTGGGATTATAAAGGACATTCACCATTACCCCTCGAATAATACATCGAATGATTGTTGAGGGTGAGTTTACCCTAATAATTTCAGGTGAAAGCTCAACCTCCGACGTCCATTCCCTACTCATGATTAAGGTCAACTCCTTGATCGTTTCCTGAAGGAATTTTCCTTTGGGCGGATCAAGGAGTGAGTGATTTCATGATGGTTTCCTTCCATAAAAATTCTCCGAGGTATTTCCAAAATCTTCAAAAAGATCTTCCTTGAAGCATAATGGAAACTGCGAAGGCCGAATTTCTTCTTCCTTCAGTGTCTTTAGTTCGGGTGAGGATTTCATAGTCACAACTTGAGATGAACATGGTATGGGTTCCCGGGTGACTATGGAGGGATCCTCATGTCTCGACACGGCATCCTCTTGAGGAGGTTCATTAAGACCGGCGATGGAGGATGTATTTTCTAGAATGCGTTCTAAAAGTTTCCTTCCTTCACTCGGTGACTTATGGAGGAAAGAGCCTCCCGCTGTTATGTCGAGGTATAGGGCAGAATCCTTGTCAAGCCCAAAACAAAAATTTTGTAATAACACATGTTAGGGAATTGACAAGTTTGGACCTGATTTGGTTAGCAATGAGAATCTAGCCTAGGTTGCGCCTATAGATTCCTTCTCCATTTGCTGAAAGTTGAGAATTTCCCTTCGTAGAGAGGCAACTTGGGAGAGTGGAAAGAATGCAAGACAAAAATTGTCTCAAAGTTCTTTCCATTTTCCATTTGCACTCCCAACGGTATGAGTGTACCACTACTTCGCTCTTCCGTTGAGGGAAAAGGGAAACAATTTCCACTTAAGGGTTTCTTGTGTCATACCCTTGATTAGAAGGCATGAACACAATTGATCAAACTCCCACAGGTGATTGTAAGGATTCTCACAATCCGTCCCTAAGAAGGATTGCTCCCGAACCATGGCTATAAAGTCAGGGTGGAGTTCATAGCCAGTTGAGCAAATGGGATCTACCAATGGTGGAGGCTCACATAACTCACCCTTAGGAGCAGATAGAGAAACAATGGTTGGTTGCTCCATAGTTTAGATGGTAGAAAGATAAGGAATAAAGATAAAAAATAGATACGAGGGTGAACAAAGTTTGAAGATCAACAGCAACCGAACCCCGGTAACGGCGCCAGAAATGCTTGTTGTCGTATGGTACGTCACAGATGAAAATCCACAAGCGCACAGAGAAACCGTTGTAGCACTTCCCTTAAAGCTTGGGTAACGAGTACTGTCTAATCCATTGCTCAAAGCTAACGCGAACTCAAAGAGTAGAGGATCGAGAGGGACGTAGAGGTAGGAATAGGCGATGAGACAGTAGGAGGAGAGTTCCAGGCGATAAAGCAAGTTTAGAAAAGAGGCAGACAAGGAACTTCACTCCACCATTACAAAAGCGCCCAGGGACGAGGCTATTTACATCAAGACAAAAGAAAGGACACATCACATCCACCATGACTGATGCAAAGGAAACAAGCTGACACAATGACGAGGTGGCGGGATCACATTCTAGGTCAAAGGCGTCCAGCTCTATGCCTGACCACCACCTACGTAGCTTTTCCTGAGAGCGTGAAGGTCAATACCATCATAGTGGGACACCATGAATGTGAGGGCGATGCGCGATCCAAGGTTCACCCAGCGGTGGCCTAGATGTTGAGTTGTGAGGCCACCTTGTTCGGAAGCTCCGCCATCTGAGCACCCAGCTGCAACGCAGAGGAAGCTCCATACACCGCCCCACATACAACGAACCCAGCACTACAACACCTGTGGAGCTCCACTACCACCTCCCCATGCTGTTTTGGAACCTTGCAAAGCCTGGTCGCCAAGGAGACATTGCCTGACGTGCCGAGATTTGGCCAGCCGAGAACCAAGTCGCACGTCGATGTCGCTGCTGCCCGCACCTTTGTGATGTCTCCCTAGACAAGAAGGAAGTGGGTCAGGATCTTTCAGAGGCAAGCGTCCAACCCGGCATCTACTTCAAACGGACCAAGTACCGCCTCACACACCATAGAAGCGATGGTACGGAGGGCCCCAAGCTCCTCGGCGGCAAGCGCATTCTCCTGAGCGAACCATTGTTGATGGTTGTTATACACCAATTTCACCAATCAATATGACTCAATTATGTGAAGTAGTTGTAATTTCTTGCACATGCCACCTTTCTATTTAACCTATTTCCACTTATCCTTGGAGAAAGTAGTGCGTGCAGGGATTCTAAGCAAAAATTAAGTGAAACAAGGGGATGGATCCTATAAAATATCATTCCAGTCAATCAAGCGACGACATGTGGCACCACATGGATCAAGTGGCCTACAAACAGAAGTATCCGAGGCCATCCAACAGTGTATCACCAATATCAATCAATGGGACCCACCTGCCAATCGCCTGGAGAAAGCACACCGCAAAAGGGGCCAGGACCAGATCGGCCGACCCCCTAGTCGGCCGACTAGTTCCTGGCGCCTTTCTTGGTCAAACTCCACATGGTGGCTTCTCCTGGCTTTAAGTGGTCATGGGTGACTGATTCGCGCGCTTTTGGTGGCGAGAACCGACCCTTCTCCAAGCTATAAATAGGACCCCTCACCCCTCACTTCAATACACAACACATGAGTATTCATCCATTGTATCCACTACTCTCAATAGGTTTAGAGGAGTATAGGCTGTAGAGAGGAGAGTCTCTAGTTCAAAGTCCAAGTAGGAGAGGAGTAGAAGGAGTCTCTTCCCAATTGGGAAAGGTATGTCTCCCATATTCCTATTTGTATCTGTGACATTATTCATAATAAAGATAATATATTTAGTCTTCATTTGTTAATATACTTGGATGAAGTGTTTCTTGTTTGATTGTGGATTCCGTGTATGAGGTAGGAATAGTATTTATGATTGAGCTATACCATTCTCATTACATTATATAAACACAATGAACCATCACTATACTCTAATTAGCTATGATATGATTATGTTAACATGAATCATGTATGCTATGAATTAACATTTGTTCAACTATGACTTAGTTCATTTCCTTAGGATGGCTTGTGCCTAGGCTCTTAAGGTAACTACTTAATATGCTAGCATGGTGCTAGGATAGATGTGAGACATATGTGTGTTGAATACATTGGCTTGTACTGAGTACATTGGCTTTGACAATAAAAGTTTTGAATGCTATGGTAACATCTTTTTAGCAAGGTCCGACCCTAGCTCTGAGCTTCTGCAAGGTCCGACGTAAGGTCTGACTTGCTTTGTCTAGGTCCGACATGTTTTTGGGTAGCTTCGGTGAGCTTTGTCTTTAGCTTCAGCATGTTTTTGATAGCTCTGGCATGTCTTTGTTAAGCTCCGATATGTTTTGCTAGGTCCGACTTATGTTGGTTAGCTCCGACATGTTTTTCTAGTTCCGACTTTTGGGATGGCTAGGTTGTACTACTTTGGTAAGCTCCGGCGCTAGGTTGTACTAGCTTTGGTGAGCTCCGGCGCTAGGTTGTGCTAGCTTTGGTAAGCTCGGGCTCAAGCTCCGGTTAGCTTTGGCAAGGTCCGGAGCTAGTTTGCGATGTTCCTGCTTTTAATGTGAAATGTTTCGAACATGCTTTATATTCTTGAAAAGTTTGCTTAGTATTCTTTTACTAAGTTTTTGGTGCGTTTTGGTTGATATGGCTGATATCATTTTGATATGCTTTGCAACATGCTTATGTGAGGTGCTCACGTAAGGTGTTGTGTTCGGAACTGACTTGAGTCAAGTCGCAGACTTGGGCTCATACGGATTGGTTGTGTATTCATGTACAGGTGTTGCTTGAGTTCAAGTCGTGGCTGGTGACAGGATCCTATGGACTAGTCTCAGGGAGGAGATGAGGTTCCAACAACCAAATTCAGGAGGAATTGTGGTTGAGCGGGTCAGGAGGTCGCACAGGATGATTGAATCAAGGGCAGTGCATATGAAGGTTATTAGACGTCGAAGGAAGGTGTTTGCGTGTATGCATGCGGTGCATGAAATGACAACATGGTTCGAAAGATTGTTTATGGATGGGAAGATCTGGTTGGAAGGATCAGATCGTATCGGTTGATGATTTTGGCTGCGGCGGAGTCGGTTATGGCTCGGT
Source organism: Tuctoria greenei (assembly GCA_036927565.1). Classification (NCBI taxonomy): domain Eukaryota; kingdom Viridiplantae; phylum Streptophyta; class Magnoliopsida; order Poales; family Poaceae; genus Tuctoria; species Tuctoria greenei. The sequence continues at coordinate 198,097,128 of JAYESD010000003.1, read as the reverse complement.
ATGGAAAGTATCGAGTTGGTTATGATAGGATTTCGTGTGGGTCATGAATTTGAGTTGATTTAGGAACATGAGATATGTTCCTAAGGTGTTTTTAAGTCTTAAAATTGCTTCTATCTGCGTATAGAAGAGTCCTAAGGAGTTATGGGAAGTTTCGATTCATGATTTGAGTAGGATTAGAGTCCTAGTTGAGATTGGGTTGGCCTAAGGGCTGGTTATATAAGCAAGGGAGGCCAGAGCTCGTGGTGAACGACTTTGGGTCTGTACCTCTTGTGTTCTATTGAATAAAATTCGTAGTTTGAAGGAACTTTTGTGCCTTGTTCGTCCGACTTGTTTCAGATAAGTTTTACTCGTCGAGTTTCTGGACAGCACTACCTTTCGTCGGTGGTTTTATCATAACTCGAGTTTTACAGATCCAATTGACGTTATTCTTTTTTGGTTGTCTTCAAAACTTGATTATCTATTATCTTTCAAAATTTCACGGTCATTTGATTTGTGATTTCTGATCTACACGAGTTTCTTTGCAGTGTTTCAGAACTATTTTTATCGGGTAGGACAGATTGACCTTTGTTCGATCTTTCGATCATAACTTGAGTTTCTCTCAACGGATTTGAGTGATTCTTCTTGTGTTTTCTTCGTGAATTGATTCTCTCTGATATATATCACTTTTTTCACAGTGAAACACGTTTAGATTAGTCTCACACATGATTTCTTTAACAGATCGTTTTTCTGCCGAAGGGATTGAGATTTAATTGTTTCCGCTGTGTAAGATTTTTTAAATCTACCATTCACCCCCCTGGTTGCTTTTCACGTAATCTTCGATCCTACAATTGGTATCAGATCCAAGTGCTCTAATCATTGTGATTTGTACGTGTTTTTGACTAATCATCATGGAGAAATACTCCGCCAAACCTTGTGTGTTTGCTGGTATTGATTTTCAGGTTTAGAAGGCATGCATGGAGGCTGTCATCCAGGCGCAAGGCTTCACAATATGGGAGAAGGTGTACAAGCCTTACGAAGTGCCACCAAACGATCAAGTTACGTATACAAACCTACAGGATGTCGACAACAACAACAAAGCCCGAAACTTGATCATCCAAGGACTCACCGAGAGTGACTTCGACCGCGTTGCACACCTCCGATTGGCATACGATGTATGGAGAGCACTTTGTGACTATCACGAAGGATCCAACACGATCAAGGAGGTAAGGCAAGACATGTTCAAGGAAGAATACATGCAATTCTAGATGCAACCCGGTGAGTCCATCGATGATCTCTTTGCTCGCTTTAACAAAATTCTCAGTAACTTGCGTAGTGTCAATGTTAATTTTTCTGATCATGAAAATGCTAGACAACTTCTTAGTTCATTAGACATGTCAATCTGGGAGATGAAAGTTACATCTATTCGTGAATCTACTGTCACGAGTACACTTACTTTGGATGTGCTTCACTCTAAACTTTGAACTCATGAAATTGACATCTTATCACGTAAGAACCCAAATAAGTCTATTGCATTTGTCTCACAATGTGATATGCCTAGCTCCGGCCAATCATCATCTTGTAACACTCTTGCTTTGTTGTCCTCACTAACCCTGGAGCAGATTGAGGAATTTTCAGAGGAGGGGCTAGCACTTCTCTCTACTCGGTTCTCGGAAGCATTGCAAAATGTGAGAACTAGAAAGAGAGGAAGCTCTGGACCTCAATGATGCTTCGAATGTGGTAATATAGGACACTTTCGTACAGAATGCTCTAACCTTTCAGGTTCTACTTCCCGAGAAGAAAAACAATCAAGGACAAAGCACTCTTCAACAAATGATAAGAAGAAGAAGAAGGGCTTTACAGGTCACCAACTAGTGAATAGTTTTATCTCCACACTCTAGGAACTTGGCTCAAGCGACGTGGACATTGGAAGTGAGGAAGATGAAGATGATTTGGCCAACTTATGCTTCATGGCAGGCAAAACAAGATCAAGATCAAGTCAGGAGGATGCAGAACACAACAGTGACGACGATGAGGTATGTTCTACCTGTAATGAAATGTGTGATGCAATTTCTCGTGCAACTATTATTGTTAAGAAAAACAACAAAAGGCTTAAGGATAATGCTGCTAAAATTGAATCACTAGAATCTGAAATCAACCATTTGAAAACCTTGATTTCTAGTGATGATTCTTGTCCCTCATGTGATTTAATCTATGAACAATTGTCCACACTAAGAACTGCACACTCCTCAACACTAGATAGACTTGAACTTGAAATTGAAAAGAACAAAAAGCTTGCTGCACTTGACATTGGAAACTTAAAAGATGCTTCTTGTTCTACAATTGATTTGCATTGTTCTAGTTGTAATGATCTTGAAAAGAAACTAAAAGATGCTATGAATGAAATTTCAATATTGAATAATGCTTTACGTTCTCATGAAGTTAAATATTGTTCTAATTGCAAATTAAAAGGAAAAAATTCATGTGAAAATTGCCTTGATTTGCCCGATAAACTTGATAACATGCATAGGACATTAGATCAGTTTTGTAATGGGAATAAGAACCTAAACATGCTGATGAATTCTTCAAGTCTTGCAATGATAAAACTTGTTTAGGTTTTGATTCTCATGCTCATGCTAAGGCACATCCACCTACAATTGTAAAGTCACTAGGAAGTGGTTTGATTCAAACAATTCCTAAACAAAAAGAAGTGGTTTTCGAATCTGCAGGAGTGTTGTCTCATTCGGTTTCAAATAAAAATATTGCTTGCTCATCTAGACATGAACACAAAGTTAAATTTCATTGTACCTACTGTGGTTGAGATGGTCAAGTCATAGATTTTTGTTATAGACTAGCTAAACAACAGAAAAGGGAAAAATGATTGCTAGATCTCATAACTTTCATGCAAAATTTGCTGCACATATTAAACCGAATGCCAAGAACATGCAACCTGCTGTTATGAGTCAAAAACATTCAAATTTACCTCCGGATCTTCTGTTTTTGCCTCCGGAGCTACTGATTTTTGTGCTACACAAGTAACACCTTATATGTCAGTATTTAAGAATAAAAAACCTCAAACTTTGACTCATAAACCTGTTGTTTTATCTCAGCTTTCACGTGTTTTTCCTGCTGCACGTCGTGTGACTCAGTACTTGATACCTAAATTCCTTCTAACTAAACCCAGTATTGAGTCATCGACGTATTGTGCTTCTATGTAGGTTACATGCTTGGGAAAGTAGAACATTTGGATTGTGGATTCAGGTTGCTCACGCCACATGACCGGTAACAAAGAATGGTTCTCCTCCCTCTCTTTTGTGTCACGTGTAGAGAATGTTACTTTTGCCGATAATTCTTCAACTCCTATAATTGCTAAGGGTTTGGTTAGAGTAATTGATCACTACACTTTAAAGGATGTGGCACTTGTCAAAAATTTGAAATACAAGTTGCTTTCTGTTTCACAATTGCTAGATGAAAATCTGGAAATTATTTTCAATAAAAACTGCTGCAAAGTTGTAGGTTCAAATAGTGAGCTTATTTTTAACATGTCTCGGTTTGGAAGAGTTTTTAAAGCTGATTTTGATATGTATTCCTCTAAGCATAGGTGTCTAGTTGCTAATAATTCAAAGGACTTATATTTTTGGCATCGTAGACTTGGTCACGTAGGCTTTGATCACCTAACGCGTGTTAGTGCTCTTGATCGCGTACGTGGGCTGCCTAAGCTTAAAGGGGACAAAGAAATTGTGTGCTCTTCTTGTAGACATGCTAAGATGATTGCAGGGTCAACTTTTGCACCTTGACACCGTAGGACCTTCACGTGTTCAATCCTTCAGAGGTAAATGGTATGTTCTTGTTATTGTTATTGATTATTCTAGATACTCTTGGGTTTACTTTATGGCATCTAAGAATGAAGCTTTTAGTCACTTTAGAACTTTATTTCTTAGATTATCAATTGATCACCTAGGATCTTTAAAAGCAATTAGAAGTGATAACGGAACTGAATTTAAAAATCAATCTTTTGATCACTTTTGTGCTGAAAATGGAATAGATCATCAATTTTATTCACCATATGTACCTCAACAAAACGGTGTCATAGAAAGAAAGAACAGAACCTTAGTTGAGATGACTAGGACTATGCTTTATGAATATCAACCTCCTAGGAAATTTTGGGCTGATGCGATTGCAACCTCTTGTTATGTCTCATATCATGTTTTCTTGCGCGCTAAGCTAGGTAAAACACCATATGAGCTCCGATTTGGACATAGGCCTAGTGTTACGCACTTTCAGTTCTTTGGTTGCAAATGCTTTGTTAAGAAACATGATAATCTTGATAAGTTTGAACCTCTGACGGCCGGTTCCGAAATGAACCAAGCTAACGCATATGTGTGCCCATGATGTTCATCACACATACACGAGTGCAATCACAAACGATATACAGAAAATTTCCACAAGACAAGATTAATTAACCAAATTTTATTACACAAACCAGATTATCCTCGAATACAAGCTCTAATGAATATTAATGACAAGTTCAACTAATGCAGCGGAAATAAACTAATTAAGCGAACTAAGCAACTATGCAGCATAAGCGACAGGGTATGTATGCGCAGCTCCAATCAACACCACAGGCAAAGCTGACGGTAGACATGGCCTAGAACTCTGCATTATCGCCATTAGACTCATAATCTTGACCTGCAACTGTTGGGGGGGGGGATTGCAAGAGTGATTACATGTCGTACTCAGCAAGTGTGGAAAGTATGACATGTGGCTGATTCAAATGATGACAATAATAATGGCTAAGTGCTGAAAAGTACAGTAAAACATTTGAAAAGCAATATATTACATGTATGTGAAATAAACCCATCATAATCATAAGTAATACAATAATACCAATCTGAATTCATTACCATCATCATTAATTCCAGATTTCACCATTGCCAATAACCATATTCAATACCAAAAATAAATCCATGACCATCCATAACCATTACCAAACCATAACCATCCCAATTACCAATTTCCCTCTAATCATGTAGGTCATCCAGGTGCTCATAACCGGGAGCACGGCTATCATGATAGTTTATTTAGACTCTGCAGAGTTTGTACCTCTTTACCCACGTGTTCGTGATTTCATCACCCGTCGGCGACTAAAGAACCTCTCTAATGCCAATTACACTTCCTTTGGTGTATGGCCAAGAGATCACAAAATAGCCTTTACAAAGGGATTACTAGCCTATTTAGACCTCACTGAGGTTTCACCGGTGGCGATGTCTCCCACTGAGCACATCTTCAACCAAGGGCCCCCTCTTGAGCCATTCGGATCCCAGGGTAGTCCCACCAATCATCAACAAACCCAATCCGACTACCCCTTCCCCGAGCATCCACAACGGTCCAAACAGCACTAGCAAATCCCTAATTAATCAGCTACGCCGCACCCATACTTGGCCTCGTGGTGGCACTGTAGTCCTGGCCTATTCTCGCATGAACCGGACCTTAGATCTAAAGCAAGCAAACCACCATAACATCCAACCCATCCACATACCAGGCTTGCTTAGATCACCCATCGCAATACCATATTAACCAGTTCATGTTATCCATAATCTCATCCATGCATAAATAAATTGATTGGTATAGTTGTTTTCCATCCCAGTTGATTAAGCGAAGCAAAAAGGTAAAAACCCTTCCCGACTCTCTACCATAAATTCCAAGTGACAAGGGTGGTCTAGCAAATCTAGTAAACTTCCTACCATAGGATTCCCATCAAATTGACACAGCATGCAGTTTTACAAACGAAACATTTATTTTAAAAACAGGATCAATATGCTTCAAGGACACTTGCCTTGCTCTTGCTGTTGATCAGGGTCAAAGCCTTCAAACTCCTGGTGCTGTAGATCCTCCGCGGCACTCTCTAGCGCAAATCCGTCTAATCCACACAATAAACATACAAGACAAGAAACACAATCAAAAAGTGCACATATATTACTCAATATGACATGACATGCATGATCGATGCAAATGCATGGTAGAACTTGTTACTAGATTGCTTTTAATGATCACTAATTAGTTCTAATAGCTTTTAACGAGTTTATACAGGTGTGGAGTTGATTAGATCAAATTTTAGAATTAATTCAACACAATTTAACCAGAAAGATCAGACTAGTCCGCTAGGGACCGGAGAAGTCCGCACTTGACGAGATCAGCAGATTAGGGTTTTCTAGATTGACGTGAATTTGGAGATTAGGGGTTGAATTCACGTAAGGAAAAGAGAATAGGAGGTATACCAGGTGTTTAGGACTCCAATGAATCAAGAAACTTGGAGGTAACACTTGGATCTTGATGATCTAGGGTTGGTGATGAACTTGGAGATGAATTGGTGGTGAAGGACGAAACTTGGTGGATATCTTGATCCTCTTTCGTTTCCTCCTCTTCTTCTTCTTGCTTGGGATCTTCTCCTCCCTCCTTGATGGTGGCTCCCCACAACTAGGGTTTGGGTGGGTGGAAAAGTGGCAAATAGATGTCAAACCAAGGGGTGGAGCTGTTTATATAGAGGTGGAGGCTAGGGTTAGATGGATTTCGAGTTTCGGGATGAGTAGAGGCCGGTTTAGAGTCCCACATGGGCTCCAAAAGAGTTAGGCACGACGTCCCTAGGCCCACTTAACGTGAAACCCAAGAAACAAGTCGTAAAACAAAAGGTCAATCTCGGAGTCGCGAAATATCGGACAAGTCTGGCCTAAAATCGGACAAGTCCGATCTTAGTCAGAAAGGAAAACGAACAAGTCCGCTGGAACACCGGACTAGTCCGGACAAGTCCAGGGACTTGACAAATTTTCAAGGATTCATGGAATACCGGACTAGTCCGCACAAGATCGGACAAGTCCGAAGTTGTCCAGGGGCAAATATCTGACTAATCCGCAGCAAAAACAGACAACTCCATTTTAGACAGAGAGAAATCGGACTAGTCCTCAGCAAAACCGGACTAGTCCGCACTTTCTACATTTTTAAGTGCGGTTTTGCTCCAAATCAATTTTAAACTTGTTCCTCTTGATGTGGGTTAATGTTGAACATGTATATGAATGTGTGCAAGGCATGATGCATGAAAATGAGGGTGTTACAAACCTACCCCCCTTAAAATGAATCTCGCCCTCGAGATTCGACGCGGAAGAGAAGAGATAGGGAAATTCCTTCTTGATATCATCCTCCAATTCCCACGTCGCTTCTTTTTTAGTGTGGTGCTTCCATTGAACTTTACACCATCTAATGACCTTGTTCCTTGTGACCCTCTCCTTAGTTTCCAAGATCTTAACCAGTTGCTCGGCATAAGCCAAATCTTCCTCTAATTCCAATCCTTCCATTGGTACTTGTTCTTCTGGTACTCTCAAGCACTTCTTGAGCTGGGAAACATGAAACACATCATGTACGTCTGAAAGATGAGCTGGCATCTCCAACTTATACGCTACTTCTCCTCTTTTGTCCAAAATCTTGAATGGTCCAATATAACGAGGTGCTAGCTTTCCTCTTATGTTAAACCTCTTATGACCTCTCATTGGTGACACCTTGAGGTAAACAAAATCTCCTATTTCAAAGGCTAATTTCCTTCTCCTATTATCCGCATAGCCTTTTTGCCTTGATTGGGCAGCCCTCAAGTTTTCACGAATTATTTGGACTTGTTTTTCGGCTTCTTGCAACACATCCGGACCAAATACTTGAGTTTCTCCTGCCTCATTCCAGAATAAAGGTGTCCTACACTTCCTCCCATAAAGTGCTTCATATGGTGACATCTTCAAACTTGCTTGGTAACTATTATTGTATGAAAATTCTGCGTATGGCAAGCTTTTGTCCCAACTTTTCCCATGCTTTAAAGCACAAGCTCTTAACATGTCCTCCAAAATCTGATTGGTCCTCTCGGTTTGTCCATCCGTTTGAGGATGATATGCTGAACTAAAATTCAACCTCATTCCCAAAGCTTCATGCAACTTTTGCCAAAACCTGGAAGTAAATTGAGAACCTCTATCCGAGACTATCTTCTTCGGTACTCCATGTCAGCACACAATATGCTCCATATACAATTCTGCTAGCTTCGCGGTGGTATATGTGGTCTTGACAGGAATGAAGTGAGCTGATTTTGTCAGCCGATCTACAATGACCCATATTGAATCATAGCCATACTGGGTTCGCGGTAACCCAACTATAAAGTCCATACCAATCTCTTCCCACTTCCACTCTGGAATCTTCAATGGCTGCAATAACCCTGCTGGCCTTTGATGTTCCGCCTTGACTCGTTGGCATACGTCACACAATGCAACATATTCGGCTATGTCCTTCTTCATGCTATCCCACCAATAGCAAGTCTTCAAGTCTTTGTACATCTTCGTACTACCTGGGTGAATCGAGTAAGGCGAGTCATGTGCCTCCTTTAATATTGTCTCCCGAATATGCTTTACATTAGGCACAACGATCCTCTTTCCAAGCCATAAGGTACCATGTTCGTCTTCATCAAATCTGAATTCTCTCCCTTCCTCAGTCCTTTCCTTGATTTCCTTTATCTCTTCATCTGCGGTTTGGGCCTCTCGAATTTCTTGCTCACGGGTTGGGTTTCACTCCATCATCTCCATCTCGTTTACAAACCCAAGGTTCAACCGTTCAAACTCCTTGCATAGCTCGGATGGTATCTCTCGAACTGTGAGTTGGTGACTTAGTCCCTTTCTACTCAAAGCATCGGCCACTACATTGGCCTTCCCCGGATGATAGTTGATCCCCAAATCATAATCTTTGATGAGCTCCAACCATCTTCGTTGCCTCAAGTTCAGATCCATTTGTGTGAAAATATACTTCAAACTCTTATGATCCGTATAAATTTCACACCTATGTCCAAGAATATAGTGTCTCCAAATTTTTAATGCATGTACCACGGCTGCAAGTTCTAAATAATGTGTTGGGTAATTCTGCTCATGTTTCTTCAATTGTCTTGACGCATAGGCGACCACTTGACCTTCTTGCATAAGCACGCATCCGAGTCCTTGTCTTGATGCATCACAATAAATATCAAAACTCTTGCTTACATCCGGCAATACCAAAACTGGGGCTGTTGTTAACCTCTTCTTCAACTCCTCAAAACTATTCTGACAAGCTTGAGTCCATCGGAATGCCTTCCCCTTCATTAGCAATTCTATCATAGGCTTGGCTATCTTGGAAAAATCCTTGATGAATCTACGGTAATATCCAGCCATCCCAAGAAAACTCATTATTTCCTTGACATTTTGCGGCGGTTCCCACTTCAACACGTCCCTCACTTTACCAGGGTCAACCGATACTCCTCCTCCTGAGATGATATGACCCAAAAATGGCACCTCTTTCAACCAAATCTGACACTTGTTGAACTTGGCATACAATTGATGCTCCCTCAATTTCTGCAGCGTAAGCATCAAGTGTTCCTCATGTTTCTTCTCATCCTTCGAGTAGATCATAATATCATCAATAAACACCACAACGAACTTATCTAAGTACTCCATGAAGACCTTATTCATGAGGTACATAAAGTAGGAAGGTGCATTTGTCAATCCGAAAGACATCACGGTGTACTCATAAGATCCATACCGTGTCCTAAAAGCTGTATTGGGTATGTCCGATGGTCTAATCTTCATTTGAAAGTATCCCGACCTCAAATCAATCTTAGAGAAGACACAAGCACCCTTCATCTGATCAAACAAGTCTTCTATGCGGGCCAAGGTGTACTTGTTCTTGATCGTTACCTTGTTGAGAGCTCGGTAATCCACACACATCCTTTGGGATCCATCCTTCTTGTCCACAAACAGCACAGGCGCTCCCCAAGGCGAAGAACTAGGGCGAATAAAACCCTTCTCTAATTGCTCTTGAATTTGCTTCTTGAGCTCCGCTAATTCCATAGGAGGCATCCTATACGACCTCTTAGCTATAGGTGCAGTTCCAGGTATTAAATCAATAACAAACTCAATGTCTCGATCGGGTGGCATACCTGGCAACTCGTCCGGAAAAACATCCAAAAATTCACACACCACCGGAATCTCCTCAATTATGGCACCGTCCATATGATTCAACTCCAATTGCTTCGGTGCGGTTTGAGATGCTTCAAATTCTACGGTGATCCCTTCCTCATTGGTCAACTTCACCGTCTTCGTGGCACACTCAATAACTTCACCGTCTTCACCTCAACCAGTCCATACCAAGTATAATGTCCAATCCTTGAGAATCCAAAACTATAAGGTTGGCGGAGAAGTCTACCCCCCTTATTCTAAGGCTTACTTTTGGACATACTATATTTGTCCTCATCTCTCCTCCAGGAGACTTAACCAACAGAGTAAACTTCATATGAGAGATAGGCAAACTATACTTGGCAACATACTTCGATGCAATGAATGAATGCGATGCTCCAGAATCAAATAACATAGTCGCGGGGTTGGAGTTGGCGAGAAACATACCAATGACCACGTCATCCGCTTGTTGAGCATCCTCCGTAGAGACATGGTTCACGTTGCCACGAGCAAAATTCTGCTGTCCACGGCTTCCTTGTGGTTGTCCTCCATTGGGTCTTGGGTTTTGCCTCGGCGCATTGCTTCCTTGACCAAGGCCTGACTTAGGACATTGATGCGCAAAGTGTCCAGCTTCTCCACAAGTATAACACTTCTTAACTCCACCGGAATTGTTGGGACGAGCTTGGTTTTGAGTATTTGCAGCAGGAAAATTAGCACGAGGCTCATAAGGCATTGGAGGCCTAGGTGCTTGCATAACAGGACGCTGCTGCACAAACTGAGTTGGGTGCGGTGCATAACCAGGGCGCTGAGCAGGAATAGAGGAGCTGTAGTGAGGCGCATTAGGTGGCGCAAAGCGAGGGCGCACACTACTTCCTTGTTGCTGTCCTTGATACGGCGCTTTCCTCTTGATTTCTTGCTCCATCTCACGGATCTTGTTCTCAACCACAATTGCTTTGTCCACAAGCTTCTGGAAATTTTCATAGTCACAGTTGAGTAGTTGAACTTGGATCTCATTGTTCAAGCCCCTCATGAACAAGTATTGCTTCCGGCTGTCCCGACTAACATCCTCAGGCGCATACCTTGAGAGTTGAGTGAACTTATTGAGATATTCACTCACGCTTGATCTTCCTTGCCTTAAATTCTCAAATTCTTGCCTCTTCAAGATTATAACACCCTCCGACACATAATGAGAACAAAAATTCTCCTTGAATTCGACCCAAGTAATTCTCTCTTGGTTCTCATGAGCATTGCAATAAGAATCCCACCAATCCGCAGCTGCTCCAACTAGTTGATGAGAAGCAAATAGCACCTTCTCCCGGTCACTGCATTGGACAATAGCTAGCTTCTTCTCCACGGACTTGAGCCAATCATCCGCATCCATAGGGTCAGCAGCTTGAGCAAAGGTCGGCGGCCTAGTCCTCATAAACTCTCCCAACCGGTTATGAGGAGGCGGGGGTGGCGGTGGAGGCATGTGGGGTTGATTGTTGATATTGCCAGCCTGTAGCTGTCCCATTGTTTGTATCATGGTCTGCATGAGCTAGTTTTGCATAGCCAATAGCTGCTCAATGTTGATAGCTCCCTGAGTAGATCCTTGTTCAACGTTGTTCTGAGGTACTCCATGGTTTTCCTCCTCATCATTGCCATCCCTCTGGTTGCGAGTCCTCACAATCTGAAGAAAAGTAGTAGGTAAGAATTAGAAAACATCCCCAACTATATGCATCAAGGGATATGAAACTAAACAGCTAGCTACACTAGCCTAGGTGGACATGGCAATGCTAAGGCATCCCAAAATCCTCTATTAAGCACACAAGCAAACAATATATATAGCAAACAGCACTCCAAGCAAAAACACATCGATTTCTGAGTGCTCCTATGTGCTCTAGAGTGTCCATTCTATCTAGGCTGCGTCCTACGGTCAACCTGGCTCTGATACCAATCTGTGACGCCCGGTTCCGAAATGAACCAAGCTAACGCATATGTGTGCCCAGGATGTTCATCACACATACACGAGTGCAATCACAAACGATATACAGAAAATTTCCACAAGACAAGATTAATTAACCAAATTTTATTACACAAACCAGATTATCCTCAAATACAAGCTCTAATGAATATTAATGACAAGTTCAACTAATGCAGCGGAAATAAACTAATTAAGCGAACTAAGCAACTATGCAGCATAAGCGACAGGGTATGTATGCGCAGCTCCAATCAACACCACAGGCAAAGCTGACGGTAGACACGGCCTAGAACTCCGCATTATCGCCATTAGACTCATAATCTTGACCTGCAACTGTTGGGGGGATTGCAAGAGTGAGTACATGTCGTACTCAGCAAGTGTGGAAAGTATGACATGTGGCTGATTCAAATGACGACAATAATAATGGCTAAGTTCTGAAAAGTACAGTAAAACATTTGAAAAGCAATATATTACATGTATGTGAAATAAACCCATCATAATCATAAGTAATACCATAATACCAATCTGAATTCATTACCATCATCATTAATTCCAGATTTCACCATTGCCAATAACCATATTCAATACCAAAAATAAATCCATGACCATCCATAACCATTACCAAACCATAACCATCCCAATTACCAATTTCCCTCTAATCATGTAGGTCATCCTGGGCACACATATGTGTTAGCTTGGTTCATTTTCGGAACCGGGCGTCACAGATCCTAGATCCATTGATGGCATGTTTCTTGGTTATCCATCTCATACTAGAGGCTATCGTGTGTTTTTACTTGACACTAACAAAATTGTGGAGACTTGTGAAGTTTCTTTTGATGAAGCTAGCCCAGGTACTAGCTTCAGTATTGCAGGACCAGATCCATATCCTCAGGGGAGGGTATTTTCGAAGATGAAGAAGAGCCGGTGATACTGCCTGGTAGTTCCAAAGTTGACACGTGTCTAGCTCCGAACTGTGAACATGCTCTGACTATCACCGCTGCTTGTCCTGATCATCCACAAGCCACAAGCTCATCAATCTGCAATGACCCTGATGAACAAGAAGCTTGTGAAACATTTGTTCCCTTACGGTTTTACAAAGGTCATCCCCCGCAACAGATAATTGGAAGCTTGCATGAACGAGTAACACGGTCCAGGTTTTGCGATCCAAACTCTCATGCTCATTTTGCTTTTGTTGTTTCCTTTGAACCCAAAGTTATATCACACGCACTCACTAATGAATCTTGGATTATTGCCATGCAAGAAGATTTAGAAAATTTTGAAAGAAATAATGTTTGGAAACTTGTACCTCCACCTCAAGGTCACACTTTAATTGTTACTAAATGGGTGTTTAAAAATAAACAAAGTGAGGATGGGGTTGTGGTTAGGAATAAGGCTAGGTTGGTTGCTTAAAGTTTCACTCAAGTTGAAGGTCTAGATTTTGATGAAACTTTTGCTCCTGTTGCTAGATTAGAAGCTATAAGAATTTTGTTAGTTTTTGCTGCATCTAAAGGTTTTAAGCTATATGAAATGGATGTTAAAAGTGCTTTTCTCAATGGCTACATAGATGAGGATGTTTATGTCAAACAACCACCAGGTTTTGAAAATTTAGATTTTCCTAATCATGTTTGCAAACTGTCCAAAGCCTTGTACGGTCTCAAACAAGCCCCTAGAGCATGGTATGATAGGTTAAAAACATTCTTACTTGAAAAGGGGTTTACCATGGGCAAGGTTTATAAAACTCTTTTAGTGCTTAAGCATGGCAATGACTCATTATTCGTTCAAGTGTATGTGGATGATATTATCTTTGGTTGTGCTTCTCATGATCTTGTGTCCAAGTTTTCAGCTATGATGAGTTCAGAATTTGAGATGAGTATGATGGGTGAACTCACGTACTTTTGGGGGCTGCAAATCAAGCAAACCAAGGAGGGTACCTTTGTGCATAAACGAAGTATACAAAAGACCTCCTAAGGCGATTCAACATGGACAAAAGCAAGCCTCTTCGAACACCAATGGGAATAACAACAACATTTGAACTTGATGAAGATGGTGAATCCGTGGATCAAAAAGAAAATAAAAGCATGATCGGATCACTTTTGTACCTCACAACATCTAGACCGGACATACAATTCAGTGTATGTCTTTGTGCGCGATTTCAAGCTTCCCCACGTGCTTCACATCGTCAAGCCGTCAAATGGATTCTCAGGTACTTACATGGAACTCAAGAATTTGGTATTTTTCTTCCTTCTTCCTCAACTGCTACTTTGAAAGCTTTTTCCGATGCTGATTTTGGAGGTTGTAGGATTGATAGGAAAAGTACTTCCGGTGCTTGTCATTTTCTTGGTAATTTACTTGTTGCTTGGTCCTCTAGAAAACAAAATTTAGTTGCACAATCCACAGCGGAATCTGAATATATAGATGATGCTAGTGCTTGCTCACAAATTCTTTGGATTGTTCAAACACCTAAGTACTATGGGGTTGATCTAGATAGTGTTCCAATGTTTTGTGATAACACTAGTGTCATTTGCATTGCTAAAAACCTTGTGCAACATTCTAGAACTAAGCACATTGATATTAGGTATCACTTTCTCCGTGATAATGTTGAAAAAGGAAACAATGTGCTTCACCATGTAGATACTGAACAACAATTGGCTGACATTTTTACAAAACCTTTGGATTTCACTCATTTTTGTTACATTCATAGTGAAATAGGTGTTATGCATCCTCATGGCTTAAATTGAGGGGGAGTTTTGAAACTTGGGAAGTCTATGTGTGAATCTGAACTAAAATAATATGAGCATAGTATTTCATACATATATGACTTGTGATTCCTTTTACATGCTGAAAGTTCTTACTACATTACTCATGTTATACATTTTGTAGTTTTTGCCATGACTATTAATTGGAATAATTACTTACACTAAATCGGTTCATGATCGAACTTTCTTGCTGTTTTGAACTTGTTGCATGTTCACAAGTGCTTTTAATCACAAAGAATTAATCAAGTAATCAACTCACATGTTGAGTTTTTGAGAACAAATATAAGTTGAGAAAGGATCAAGAGAATATGCATGCATCACACTTCTTCTTTTGAGATGGCTTATCATTGCACTTAGATATGAACTTGGAAGAAGTTGTGTATGACTAAAACCATGTCCTTAAGCTTTTGATTGTCAAATGACATAGGCTTGGCTTGGTTGGTTAGAATAAGGCAGATGCGCATATAATCTCTTGCAAATATCATATGATCTAAATTTGTTCTTTGAAAAATAACAAAATGCAGCAACAAGTTTCATGCTTTCAGGTATTGAAATAGTTAAGTTTGTGAGATCATGACTTGCTTAACTTGAAAATTATATTTGATCTCTAGCATGGCTTACACTACTTTATGTATCTCATTGTTGTGATAGTGTAAGTTACTCGATAGTATGACTTAAATGAGCTTTGTTTTATATGTATATGTTATAATATGCTCATAACAATTAAAATTTCTCTTTTGAACCTTGTTGAATACATTGTCAAAGGGGGAGAGATAATATGGTGAATTATGCAAGGGGAAGAAATATGTATAGGGGGAGAAATTATTTCTATCTCATTTGATTTTCAAAAAGGGGGGAAATTATTCTCAAAACTTTTCATGCCAATGTTCGGATTTGAAATGGGGTTGCCAATGCATTCATCAAGGGGGAGATTGTGAGACCTATGTGTGTTGAATACATTGGCTTGTACTGAATACATTGGCTTTGACAATAAAAGTTTTGAATGTTGCGGTAACATCTTTTTAGCAAGGTCCGACTCTAGCTCTGAGCTTCTGCAAGGTCCGACGTAAGGTCCGACTTGCTTTGTCTAGGTCCAACATGTTTTTGGGTAGCTCCGGTGAGCTTTGTCTTTAGCTTCGGCATGTTTTTGATAGCTCCGACGTGTCTTTGTTAAGCTCCGATATGTTTTCATAGGTCTGACTTATGTTGGTTAGCTCCGACATGTTTTTATAGCTCTGACTTTTGGGATGGCTACGTTGTACTAGCTTTGGTAAGCTCCGGCGCTAGGTTGTGCTAGCTTTGGTAAGCTCCGGCTCAAGCTCCGATTAGCTTTGGCAACGTCCGGAGCTAGTTTGCAATGTTCCTGCTTTTAATGTGAAATTTTTCGAACTTGCTTTATATTCTTGAAAAGTTCGCTTAGTATTATTTTACTAAGTTTTTGGTGCGTTTTGGTTGATATGGCTGATATTGTTTTGATATGCTTTGCAACATGCTTATGTGAGGTGCTCACGTAAGGTGCTGTGTTCGGAGCTGACTTGAGTCAAGCCACGGACTTGGGCTCGTACGGATTGGTTGTTTGTTCATGTGCAGGTGTTGCTTGAGTTCATGTCATGGCTGGTGACAGGATCCTTTGGACTAGTCTCAAGGAGGAGATGAGGTTCTAACAACCAAATTCAGGAGCAATTGTGGTTGAGCGGGTCAGGAGGTCGCGCAGGATGATTGAATCAAGGGCAGTGCATATGAAGGTTACTGGATGTAGAAGGAAGGTGTTTGCGCGTATGCATGCGGTGCATGACGTGACAACATGGTGCCGAAGATGGTTTATGGATGGGAATATCTGGTTGGAAGGATCGGATCGTATCGGTTGATGACTTTGGCTGCGGCGGAGTCGGTTATGGCTCAGTATGGAAAGTATCGAGTTGGTTATGATAGGATTTCGTGTGGATCACGAATTTGAGTTGCTTTAGGAATGTGGGATACGTTCCTAAGGTGTTTGCAAGTCTTAAGATTACTTCTATCTGTGTATAGAAGAGTCCTAAGCAGTTATGGAAAGTTTTGATTCATGATTTGAGTAGGATTAGAGTCCTAGTTGAGATTGGGTTGGCCTAAGGGCTGGTTATATAAGCAAGGGAGGCTAGAGCTCGTGGTGCACGACTTTGGGGCTGTCCCTCTTGTGTTCTATTGAATAAAATTTGTAGTTTCAAGGAACTTTTGTGCCTTGTTCGTCCAACTTATTTCAGACAAGTTTTACTCGTCGAGTTTCTGGACAGCACTACCTTTCGTCTGTGGTTTTATCATAACTCGAGTTTTACAGATCTAATTGACGTGATTATTTTTGGGTTGTCTTAAAAAACATGATTATCTATTATCTGTCAAAATTTCACGGTTATTGGATTTGTGGTTTCTGATCTACACGAGTTTCTTTGCAGCGTTCCAGAACTGTTTTTCTCGGGTAGGACAGATTGACCTTTGTTCGATCTTTCGATCATAACTTGAGTTTCTCTCGACGGATTTGAGTGATTCTTCTTGTGTTTTCTTTGTGACTTGATTCTCTATGATATATATCACTTTTTTCACGGTGAAACATATTTAGATTAGTCTCACACACAATTTCTTTAACAGATCGTTTTTTTGTCAAAGGGGTTGGGATTTAATTGTTTCCGCTGCGTAAGATTTTTTAAATCTACCATTCAACCCCCCCTCTGGTAGCTTTTCACGTACTCTTCGATCCTACAATAGAGAGTTGCATTGAATGTCTCGTAGACCCACAAGTTGAAGAGGTAGGCAGTAGGTGGTGACAACCCTATCTGTCCTTTGTAATCCTCCACATTCGGCTATGCCCCAGGCTCTTGGCGGGAGTCGCCTAGTGTTGCTAGGGGTAAAACCGTGCCTGATGTGTTAATCCACTTAGCATGAGAATTCACAATTAACATGATCATTAGTAACTAACTTAGGCTATGTATATGTACATTAGAAGCATAGGAGGAGTCTCTACCTAACTCTTAGCCTAGTTCCTCTATTACCTCATTTATCCCCTTAGGATAGAATGCTATTGTGTGTGTCACACTACCTCAACTTATCATTTAACCCATCCTAGCTAGAACCCTACCTAGACCAACCTAAGCCTTTCCACTTGATGATTGTTTTACTTCCATCTAGACTTCCTTTGGGAAAATATAAATGACACCCTTTGGGAATATTATTTAAAGGGGAGATGATACATCGATAGTTTCCGTGCGCTTGCGGACATTCAATTAAGAATCAAAACCTACCAACAAGCATTTCTGGCACCACTGCTAGGGATGAATTGTTAATAGTTCATAGGAAATATCAAGAAGCATTTTTGGCGCCGTTGTCGGGGAAGGCAGCCGAAGTATAGCATGATTCAGTGAATAGGATAGGACCCTGGTAGGTTTTTGTAGGATGACCCTTCTTTGTTTTCGCAATTTATGTGAAAATAAGGTAGTGTATGTCTGGTTTCCGCTTGCCAAAAAACTTTTTTGAAGATCCCAAATCCCTTCTGAGAGATCGACCTCGTGTTGTAACCCCTCAGAAGCTTCGAGCAGCAAAGCAAGCCAGCACAACCGCACCAACAGCTGAAACACTAATCGCCCAGAAGACCCTTCATGAGTTTTCGGCTCCCTCTGCTAACAATGTGCCTGTTAGGCCCACTGTTAACACGGGAGACGTGAACATCGAAATCAAGACTGGCCTGATCACTATGGTGCAAGCCAACCCAATATTTGGGAAGGCTAACGAGGATGCAAGTGCTCACATGCAATAGTTCCTTGAGATCTGCATCACTTTTAAGATCAAGGACGTATGTCCTGATACTACCCGTCTTAGGTTGTTTCTGTTCTCTCTTCTTGGAAGAGAAAAATAGTGTTTCAACGCGAACCGAAGTGTTGTAGGCACTTGGGAGAAGTGTTCAACAACATTCCTCGCCAAGTTTTTCTTGTTGGGAATGACCAATGCCCTACGTGGAAGAATTTCCAGCTTCCAGCAAGATGCCAAGGAATCTATTCTCGAGGCTTGGTCGGCTTCAGGAGTACATCTTGGCCTGTCCCCACCATGGGATGGATGATTGGCTCATTGTCCAAAACTTCTACAACGGACTGATCCCTTCTGTCCCTGAACATGTTGATGCTGCTGCTGGAGGTGCCTTCTTCTCATTGACGGTGCCCAAATCCAAAGATTTGATTGAGAAGATAGTGTCAAACATAGGTTGACGTGACGAGCGTCTCCCTATCCAACAGCGAGGCATGCACACCTTGAAGGAGGTGGACATGACCGCTGCCAAATTGGACCTCGTTATCAAGAAGATTGAGGGACAAGGTAATAGTGAGGTATGTGGCAATGCCTATGCCCTAGACTCTCACATTACTTGTGAAGTCTGTGGCAACATGAGCCATTTGGGAAATGACTGCCCAAAAACCCATGAAGATGCCCTATATGTAGCCAACAATGGAAACAACAATGGCTATCGTCCAGGAGGTCAAGGGTGGGGCCAACCACGCCTTTGTTTCAAGGAGGGTACAACAACAATGGCAATAATGGAAATCAACCCAACTTGAGAGACCTTGCCATTAGCTAGCTGAAGATCAATGATGCTCTATCCAGGAAGTTGTCTGCAAATGACAAGACCCTAGAGAGCATTAATGCCAAGATTGAAGGTGTAACACCGTCATTTTCATCCATCATGCATTGCATACAATCTTATACATGTTTAACATTAAGAACATAAAAGGGGAACAAGTTAAAATGAATTAGAAGCAAAACAACATTTAAAAACCTATATATCTGCGGACTTGTCCGGTTTATACCCAGGACTAGTCCAATTTTGCTCTCTGTTGGCTCTCCGGACTTGTGCGCTCTTGTTGCAGATTAGTCTGATTGAGTTTCTGTTGATGATCAGGACTTGTCCGTTCTCTGGTACGGACTAGTCCGTTCCTAGTTACTGAAACTTTTCGGAGTTATCCGGTAGACCCCTCTTTTGATCCGGTTTTTGAAAATCTGAGAAGACCCCGTGTTGACATTTCTTACATCGTAGATAAAAATCCGCAAGCGCACGGAAACCGTCGTGTAGCACTTCCCCTTAAGAGAGTATTCCCAAGGGTATCAAATCCAAGGAACGTGTGTGCTAATCTTATGAACCAATTTACCCAAGGACACTAAGTTGTTTGGTTGGCAAGGAAGAGAGAGGAGTTCAAAGTATTGATTCTAATTCAAAGGAATTTGCAGTAGCTGCTTGCTTCGGGCACGGGTTTACCCCTAGCAACACTAGGACGACTCCCACCAAGAGCCTATGTCATTGCCGAATGTGGAAGATCCCAAATCAATTCTGAGAGATCCACCTCTTGTTTTAACCCCTCAGAAGCTTCGAGCGGCAAAGCAAGCCAGCACAACCGCACCAACAGCTGAAACACTAATGGCCCAGAAGACCCTTCGTGAGTTTTCGGATCCCTCTGCTAACAATGTGCCTGTTAGGCCCACTGTTAACACGGGAGACGTAAACTTTGAAATCAAGACTGGCCTAATCGCTATGGTGCAAGCCTACGCATTTTGTGGGAAGGCTAACGTGGATGCAAATGCTCACCTGCAACAGTTCCTTGAGATATGCAGCACTTCTAAGATAAAGGACGTATCTCTTGATATTGTCTATCTTAGGCTGTTCTCGTTCTCTCTTCTTGGGAGAGTGAAACAGTAGTTCTACGCGAACCAAAGTGCTATATACACTTGGGAGAAATGTTCTACGGCATTCCTCGCCAAGTTTTTCCCGTTGGACAAAACCAATGCCCTACGTGGAAGAATTTCCAGGTTCTAGCATTATTTGAAGGAATCTATTCTCGAGGGTTGGGAAAGGGTTCAGGAGTACATCCTAGCCTGTCCCCACCATGGGATGGATGACTGGCTCATAATCCAAAACTTCTACACGGGCTTATCCCTTCCGCCCGTGACCATGTTGATGTTGCTGCTGGAGGTGACTTCTTCTCATTGACGGTGCCCAAAGCCAAAGATTTGATTGAGAAGATGGTGTCAAACATGGGTTGGAGCGATGAGCGTCTCCATACCCGCCAGCGAGGCATGCACACCTTGAAGGAGGTGGACATGATGTCTGCTAAATTGATCGCTTATGAAAAAAGTTGCTGGACAAGGCAATGGTGAAATATGCGGTAGTGCCTATGCCTTAGACTCTCACATCACTTTTGAAGTTTGTGGAAACACGGGCCATTTGGGCAATGATTGACCAGAAACCCGTGAGGATTCCCTATACCTAGCCAACTATGGAAACAACAATGGCTATCATCCACGAGGTCAAGGGTGGGGCCAATCACGCCCATTCATTCAAGGAGGGTACAACAACAATGGCAACAATGGAAATCAACCCAACTTAAGAGAACTTGCTATTGGCCAGCTGAAGATCAATGAGGCTATATCCAAGAAGCTATCGGCCAATGACAAGACCCTAGAACGCATAAATGCCTAGATTGAAGGACTATCCTTAGCCTTCAAGAATCAATTGAGTTTCAACAAGATGTTGGAGGCTCAATTGGATCAACTGGCTGAAGTTGTTCCTCCAATGGAGAAAGTGAGTGTGGTGGCTACAGGAGGTGGCAAGACCACTTGTGACCTACCGTATCCAACACAAGAGAAGAGGACAACTACAAGGGAAAAGGAGGATGTCCCAGTTGGCATAAGTGAACCACTTAATGAGAGAATGGACAAACACTTTGAGGACACCAACTTATTGCCATTCACTCACAGGCAAAGGAAGCCAACTGTGGATGAGTAATTCAACCGCTATTGTTGAGATCATCTAGGAAATCCACATCAATGTGCCCTTGATTGACGCGATGCAAGTACCCACTTATGCTCGCTATCTCAAGGACATAATGAATAACAAGCGGTCATTGCCCATCACCGAAGTTGTCAAGCTTACGGAAGACTGCAGCGCAGCCATCCTCAATAGGCTTCCGGAAAAGAAGAAGGACCCTGGATTTCCTACAATCTCATGCTCAATTGGGGAACACCACTTTGACAAGGACCTTTGTGACCTTGGAGCAAGTGTGTGTGTGATGCCCAAGGTGGCTTTCGACCAGCTTAACTTCATAGAGCTTACTCCAACAACAATGGAGCTCCAACTGGCTAATTCCTCAGTCCGTTATCCGGCGGGTATCGCTGAAGATGTCCGGACGAAAATATGGAACTGCTTCATACCCGTGGATTTTGTTGTGCTTGACATGGAGGTCGAGAAGGATACGCCGCTCATTCTTGGGTGTCCATTCCTAAGCACCGTGGAGGCTCACATAGATGTGGGAGCTGGAGAAATCCACTTCCATATCAATGGCAAGGACGAGAAGTTTAACTTTCACCCAAAGTTGGAGCACTGCTCCATGATCCGTATCAAGTATGGGCCAAATGTTAAACACATTCAATAAGTCGAAATCACACCCCCAAAGGTGGACCGCTCATTGCATTCATGACAAAATTGATCTATGCGGAAAACCTGTCCTATCGTCCACGCCGACACCCCAAGAAGACCCAGAAGTTCGGGCCTTTTCAAAGGACCAAGTCCACCAAACCGCCAAAGAAGGAATGGCAAAAGAAGCAAGACAAGCCATCCGATCCCATCCCTCCGGGCCCAGATGTTAAGAAATGAAGGAGGAATGTCCATCTCATCGGACAGTGGTGAGACCTAGCCAATAGGTTAAATTGGTAGTTATCCTTTATTTGATTTTTTCTTTTCTGTTCTCTTCATTTGATTTTTCCCCATTTAGTTTGATTCTCCCACTGCATATTTCATTTTCATAGCAAGTTGAGAATCTTATATTCTCAACTATCATTTTTATTTCTTTATTTTTTTTAAAAAAAAGAAAATTGTTGGGTTTTGAAAAAGGAATTTTTATTTGAAAAACAATTTTTCTGAGTTGCAAAAGTGGTTTTTCACCGATGTGTTGATTCCATAGCCGTTGGGGAGCCACCTGCCAAAAGGGAGAATAGGGGGGCCCACCTGTCAGGTCGGCCGACCCCCCTGCTCGGTCGACTATGGGAAAGAGCCATTTTGGCTCTCTCTCCTCGAACTCATTGTGTTCCCTAGTGACCATTGGGAATTGCACACTATAAATGGTGGCCATGAGGGGCACTTCTCTTCACACTTCACCTCATTTCTTACATCCCCAAAGTCACTCCTGCTCAAATTGTTTTTCTTGGTCCTCATTGAAACACACTTGCTCAAAATCCAACCCAAGAAGATTTGCTTTTGTTTGCATTTGCAATTTGCTCTCAAGTTCTTCAAAGAAAAATTTGCCGGGGTTTTGTTTTCACTAAGATCACCTCTTTTGAGTTTTTGCCTTGTTGTGTTCTTGCTTGTTGTGGCCATGAAAGGAATGAAAAGGTTGTTCGGAAAGAGGAAGGAGGCTACAAGCTCAAGCCATGGCGAAGATTCAAGTGCACGCCCCTCTTCTGTTACTACACCAAGTTCACGGAGGAGCAGTGTAGGAGAGGACACTCCCATGGGTGAGAGAAGCAACCCTCACCAACTTCTTCATGACGACAACCTCGACATCCAAAGTGAAGTTGAAGATCAAGCACACAAGCTCCTCCAAGATCATGAGTTTTCTCATACGAAAGCTTCTGATCTAGATTTTATCTCCAAAATAGGTACAAATTCTGAATTCTTTTCCATTTGGCGTGCACTAGGATGGAAAAATTTTGCTCACATAAAGTTGAAAGGTTCACGCCTTCTCTCCATATAATTCCTTTGCACACTCAAGATAGGATTTGATGGTATTAATTTTTGATTATTTCAAAAAGGATACAACATCCTATGGAAAGAATTAAGTGAAATCCTAGGCTTCCCTAAACGTTGTTTGCTAGAATTAGACAATTTGCCTAAGTTAAACAAACAAAGTTTTTGGCAAGATTTAACTAGTGAGGTCAGATATAGTGCACCTAGGAATAGCCACTTGCACAACCCCACTTTACGCTTCATGCATAGATCGGTGGCTATGACTATGTTCCCTAGAGGAGATGTAAGGATAGTACGTGATGATGAGCTGAAAGTTTTATTTGCCATGATTTAAAAGATAAAAGTTGCTCTGGTTATTACCATGATGACACAATGGTTACATTACATTCCAAGGGTAGGGCCAATTGAATGTACTTCATTGATTACCCATGTTGCTACTAGGGTAGGAGCACTAGAATATTCTTCATTTGGATACATTGAAAATGAAAGAGAATTAATTGATGAAGAATACTTAGTGCAAGGACATACCCTTAAGCATGATCAAGATGGCTCTTTGATATTTTAATATCCCGGCTTGGTCAATGAAATTTGGTTACCTAACCGAGATTATCATTTGTACAAATGTCGAAGGCTAACCATTAACCTACTTCTCATTGAGGAAGCCGGAAGAAGTAATGTCTCTGGTAGGCTAACTAGAAGCCGTACAAGGAGAGCAGCCATGCCCCCGACAACCTCCACGGTCCATGAGTACGATGAGTAAGAGAACCCAATGGGTGATGCGCCTGGATTGACTCAACCTCCATCGTATGAGACCGAAGGTCCGTCTTGGCATGGATGGCCAGGTGTTACATGGGAGACACCCCTATTCCACTTCGGCTAGAAGTCATCGCGACTATAGCCAACGAATGGCTGACCTCTGTATACGTATGGAGGAGCTTGAAGTAAGGACGGGTGATATCTACAACACTCTCCAAGGGCATGTCCAAAGTACCCAAGACTGGCAATAACACATGGACACTCAATTCATCAACCTCAACTCCATTCTAGAACAACAACAAGACGATCTTGTGGCATACTTCCATCATCAAGGGTTCAACCCTAGACACGGAGGTCAGTGAAGAACAAACTTGGGGGAGGAGCTCCACTTGAGGTAAGTTGTATCAACCCCTCTGCATATTTATTTTCCACTTACCCATCATCCACCTTGCATTTAAAAAAAACATAGGATGGTTTTAGTTTCAAATAAAATAAAAGATGTGCAGTAAGAATGACTTGGAATTCACGTAGATGAAATTATAGATGGTTGCTCTGTTTCAATTTTCCTAAGTCCCTAGTTTACAACTTACTACTCTCAAACATATTCCTCTCATTGGCTAAAATTGCTTTTGCCTTGATTTGGAAATTGTGAGTAGCAAATGCTTAATCCATTCTAAGTTGTTGTGAGATATGATATAGTGATAGGGCTGCTATTCCTAGTTTGATAGTGAAACTTAGATTTCGAAATTCTAAAAAGAATTGTTATTCTCATTTGATTGGAAATACTCACCAAAGACATATGATACATTATATTGATAGACCTTATGCACATGCTTTTTGTCTTCACATTTAGATTTGTCAAACTAGTATAGACCTATGAGAGATTTCATTCATTACTTTTTGAATTCAAGACTCCACTTGCACATGCTATACTTCTACACTAGAAGTAAGAAAAATTCCATCATACCACCATTCCACAATAAAAAAGAGAAATCTAGTGTCAATCATGCTTAGTACTCTCTCCAAAATTCATTGCATAAAAATAGAGTAGAAGACATGGCTACAAGACACAGGAAAAGAAAAATAAAATGCATACTTACATCATAAGCATGAGAAAAAAAAAAGAGAAAAGTAGCCATGTTTCATCTCAGCAAAATAAGAGAGTCCACTCAAAAATAAGTCATCTTAAGATGCACATCCACTCCATTCCATCACACATGCACAAGTCTTGAATCAAATTGTATTGAATTTGTTTCTCCTAAGGCTTACTCTTTTGACTTAGCAATATTATGTGTTGAAAATATGCGTGCTATATTCCCTACCAAGCTCCACATACAAGCCTGATGTAGAGGAAGGATGAATGTAGGCACAATGCCTTGGTGAGGACATATTTCCACTACACACGAAGGAGAGACTTCAGAGAATCAAATTGAGATATTTAAAATCTAAATTGAACTCTCCGAAATTTGAGTGCAACTTGATTTCTAGGGTATGTGTGCTCCGTTTGCTGTTCTATCTTTCAACCACCCATGAATAGCAGATGGCATAAGCCCCATAATGACTTAAGATGGTTGAAGTATCCTGCCAATTTTTGCAATACTAGGTAGAGTATTTTGTTGTGCACATGGTACTTTTGAAAAATAGAACATAGTAGCAAATCCTGATCATCAACCTAAAGTCTTGACTTTGCTTGGGACGAG
The DNA here is from genome assembly GCA_036927565.1 of Tuctoria greenei. Lineage (NCBI taxonomy): Eukaryota > Viridiplantae > Streptophyta > Magnoliopsida > Poales > Poaceae > Tuctoria > Tuctoria greenei. The sequence continues at coordinate 198,071,227 of JAYESD010000003.1, read as the reverse complement.
CAAAGGATAAGCTTGGGGGAGTTTGTTGACGGCTGTTATACACCAATTTTACCCGTCAATATACTTCAATTATGTGAAGGAATTATCATTTCTTGCACACATCACCTTTCTATTTAACCTATTTCCACTTGTCCTTGGAGAAAGTAGTGCATGCAAGGATTCTGGGCAGAAATGAAGTGAAACAAGGGGATGGATCCTATAAAATATCATTCCAGCCAATCAAGCGATGACACATGGCACCACATAGATCAAATGACCCACAAACAGAAGTATCTGAGGCCATCCAACGGTGTAGCAGTAGGTGGTGACAGCCCTATCTGTCCTTTGTAATCCTCCACGTTCGGCTATGCCATGGGATCTTGGCTAGAGTCGCCTAGTGTTGCTAGGGGTAAACCCAACCCCGATGTGTTAATCCACTTAGCATGGGAATTCATAATTAACATGATCATTAGTAACTAACTTAGTCTATGTATATGTACATTAGAAGCATAGGAGGAGTCTCTACCTAACTCTTAGCCTAGTTCCTCTATTACCTCATTTATCCCCTTAGGATAGAATGCTCTTGTGTGTGTCACACTACCTCAACTTATCGTTTAACCCATCCTTGCTAGAACCCTACCTAGACCAACCTAAACCTTTCCACTTGATTATTGTTTTACTTTCATCTAGCCTTCCTTTGGGAAAATATAAATGACACCCTTTGGTAATACTCTTTAAAGGGGAAATGCTATATTGATAGTTTTTGTGCACTTGCGGACGTTCAATTAAGAATCAAGCCCTACCAACAAGCATTTCTGGCACCACTGCTAGGGATGAATTGTTAGTAGTGCGTAGGAAATATCAAGAAGCATTTATGGCGCCGTTGCCGGGGAAGGCAGCCGAAGTATAGCATGATTTAGTGAATAGGATAGGACCCTGGTAGGATAGACATGCCCCTGACCCCTTGTAACAGGTGCTACTTTGGATCGATTTTGTGTGGCGCATCCCTTAAATCTTCGGATACTGGCGAAGACTATATTTTGCCCAATGGATACCTCTTCATAACCGGCACTAACTCCAAGTCGTGCGGCTTCCCCACGTCTGCCCCAAACCCACAGGTCGCGACAATTACAAACAAGTAGGCCTAAGTAAGATGGGTAATTTTATGATCCACCTTTGGGATCACACATAGTTTCGGGTTCGAATTGCATACCTGCCTATCAGGTCATAATGGCTGCCCCGAACGAACAAGAGTGATGTATGGAGGAAATGAGATAGCCTATAATCTAATGTACTCAGAGGAACGGATCCCCCCGACCCTCCAACTATCCATATCCGAGTCTTAGCTTGGCAGCTCTGTAGTGTCCCTATGAGGGATTGGCTCCTGAGCCACTCAGGTTCCCCTGAGGATTCAGGAACTATGTGGATGTCTCCAAGCAGATTTATGAAATGCGAGCGTCGAGGTCTGCCACGTGATACAAGCTAACAATGATTGGGCGCCTGTGCCCTGCTAGAAGTAACTCGGACCGCTAGTGGTCAGGCGTATATAATGAGCTGATAATAACACATCTTATTGACCTCTGGTTTTTCAAGGTCATCGACGAGAGCGCAAAATCATCTCATGACCAACTCCACGAAGACTCGGCCAAAGGCTAGAGGGCAAATGACGGGGTTCTGTACACGACCACTATGCAGTGACTAACCACATCTACCCTCCAGCATGAGGAGAGGCTCGCCGCCAACGTCCTGGCTTGCCGAGGTCGGGGTACCTAGCCCGCCCAAGTCTCGACCTCAAACGTAGGGCGGACGATTCCTCCTAGGCTCGAGCCCGAGAAAGGTGGGTAGTTGGTGGCATTTAAGACAGGTGGTGGGCACCGTAACTTCTGCGGATGGGATAAAATGTGATGTGACCCTTTGCAGGATAAACCTGTCATCTTCCCATTTTTCACAGGGGAATAAGTACTCTCCACATGTGATGCAGCCTTGGCAATGAGGAAGAAGTTAAGACCATGAAAGTTCCGTAACTCGGGCAGCCCGGGAGACTAGAACGAACATTGTACAATCCGGCCCCACTATGAGGAAAGTCAGCTAGATAGGACCGTCTCGACCCTCTATAAAATGAGCTCCAAGGCCTCCTTTCGGAGGGGAGAATTAATGTTGTACTTGCTTTTCTTACGCATTTACATACACGTTCCACTTACGCACTTACACACATGTTTTGCTTATGCATTACCCTTTCTAGAGTTCACTCAAGCAAGGAACGCTTGTAATATGTTTTCTACGCTTTTTGAGCTAACAAAGATCATGATTGACTCCCGTTGGATGTAGAGTTTTTTCCCGAACTAGGATAAATCACATGTTTTTTGCAACTAGTCATACGGAGATGAACGTGTTTCAATACGATTTACTAGTCAGTATATGAAACGACGACAAGACAATGATGGTGGTGCAAGGAATAAGAGACTAAATTTATGTATAATGGATGCCAATCCTACACGCACACTTGATAGATATAGAATCTCGGGAAGAGTTTAGATTGCTCTCAACAGGAAGCAAATTCTCTGCATACAGTATGCAGATTCATGTCGGTGCATCCTCACCTAGTTTGTCACCACGTGTTCATGTAAACAATCTGAAGCATATCGTTTCATTTCTTCGGACTCCCGATCGGCTCGATCTGCTCATGCATGTGGCTCCCGTTTCCCCGATCGAGTCGCATCGGCTTTGCATGTGCAGATCATTTTCGGGTTGCTTCCCCCGGAGCACGATGTTGGACGACCCCAGGGAGTAGGCGCGGTGACAGTCGAGGTAGACGGTGGTGTGGAATATGTAGATGTTGTGGTTGGGCTTTTTTTCACTTGATGACCTCCTCGAGTCCCTGCGGCGGCGTGGGCATGGTCTTCTTCTTGGCGTACCGCGTCTTGAGGTTGGACTCATCGTCGAGGTTGACGGTCTGGATGTAGGCCAGACCGATTAGGTTGCTGGTGGACAATACCACTATGTCGCACTGCAGCGTCTTGTTGGCCGCCATGCGTAGGACCTTGCCAGCCTGGATCTCAGCCCACCGACTGGGCATGAAAACGCCGCCCACCAGCAATGTCCGTTCTCATCGCATGCTACCGTGTGCGTAGTTTGTACTAGCTGCCAACTAAGCACCAAATGTGCCTAGATAAGATTGGATCTAGCGAGGCGGGGAGCAAGAAGGTATCATCACTTGATTTTATTTGTGCTGGAGTTTTTGAGACCATCAGCCAAGTTTTTGCCTGGTCGTTTATAGATGCAGTGAATGGGCGGGGGAGTTCAAACGGAGAAGAGAGAGCTCAAGCGTGGTGACGCTGTGTTGCCTACGAGCTCAAGCCTTAACAGTGTGATAACACACTTTAATGGCGGCTTTACCGGTACTAAAGGTCATCTGATCTTGTGCCATTACCATGGCATTAATGATATGTAATCAAGTCTTGTAACGGCTGCTGTAATTGCCCCTCGAATGTCCGCGCCATTGGAGATCCAGCTATCTTCCCGTTGTTGCTTAGGTCCGGACGCTCGGCACGTGGTAGCTCTGGAGCTTCCCTCTCTGGAGAAGCAAGTGAGCTTCCCTCTATGGGGAAGCAAGTCCAGAGCAGCTATACACGTGGTAGCACCAAAGCTTCTCTCTACTGGGGGTTAGTTCCGGGGCCACTCGACATGTGGCATGACCGAAGCTTCCCTATATAGGGAGTTAGGTCCGGCCTTGTGTTACACGTGGCGGCGCCGGAGCTACCCAAATGAGGGAGGCAGGCCCAGTGCTGCAGGACACGTAGAGCCTCTAGAGGTCTTCAACTCGGACATGTGGAAGTCCGTAGCTTTTCTTGCGGTATCATAGGGTACTCGGTACGTAGGGTACCGACAGTGGCCCCTGGGCCCACCTATGGGAGAAATCCTTTGGGTCAAATTATTCTACCAGAGGTGCGGTCATCTTTGATTCCCACGCTGCAGCTTCAAAGGTCTTTTCATGTGATGTTGGGGTGATGGTTCGCAGTTAAACTATCACCGTGTGGCTCTTCTTGGCGCAGCAGGTGAGATCCTTGCGTGATGATCTCACGCAATTGAAGATTGTCGGTTCCCAATACGAAAACCGTATCGGTTCTGAGCGCCCTGTCAGGCCGCCGCCCTCGGGCCTCAAACTCCTCATCATGACAACAGTTCACATGGGGTAATAACTTCAACTTTTCCGCCGAAGTAGACCCGGACCCATTTGAAATTGATGGGGTAGATTTTTGAAATGTGATCTTGATCCCGTCGCGGTTTCCATCCAAGCGTTGTGAATGCTTACTTAAGAAGGAAAGATTGCACGGTTTGAGGACTCCTTATGCTTTCATTCGAAATTGCACTCAGAGTCTCTCCACCTTTGCATAGCCTTCCCAACTCTTGCTCCACTTTGCCGTGATGGAGTTAGGTTTTCCCCGCAGCAAGATCACTAGCGACAAAGATATGTTGAGGGACCGTACCGACATGGGGTGGTCCAATGACTCCCTCAACAACGCGATCTGTTACGGCAAGCTTCCCTTCAAGAAGGAGTGTGCCGACGAGATCGTCTATTTCTCGGCGTACGCCATGGTGGGTCTATTCCCACCCTTCTCAAGTTTCTTGCTGATGCTGCTGGATTTCTACGGCCTCCAGCTTCATCACCTCGGCCTCCACTCCTTCTTGCTAGTGGCGACCTTTGTCTACTTCTGCGAGATGTGGGTGGATGTGCCGCCGTGCATCGAGCTCTTCCGGACCTTCTTCACGGTCTACACTACAAGAAAGGAGACAGAGCTGATTGGCTTCTAATACTTCGTGAAGCGCAAGAACTGCCCCTTCAAGTACTTGAAGACCTTCCCTTCCAGAAAGTGGAACAACTGGAAGAAAGATTGGGTGATCATCACAGTCGAGGAGCACGAAAGGTTGGAGTTACCCAAGAGCCTCCCCAATGTCGACACCGACGTCTAGAGTGCAGTTTTAGAGCTGTCTGAAGCATAAAAGCCCATCCTGAATAGGATCCAGCAATGCATGGAGGGGGGAAAGACCCCTTGTTGACGGTTGTTATATACCAATTTCAGCCGTCAATATAACTCAATTATGTGAAGGATTGATCATTTCTTGCACACATCACCTTTCTACTTGACCTATTTCCACTTGTACTTGGAGAAATATGCGTATGCAGATATTTATATAGGAATTGAGGAAAAGAATGGGGTGCAATCCTATAAAATATCATCCTAGCCAATCAGGCAACGACACGTGGCACCACATGGATCAAATGGCCCACAAACAGAAGTATTTGAGGCCATCAAATGGTGTAGCACCAATATCAGTCAATGGGACCCACCTGGCAGCCACCTGGAGGAAGTAGGGGTCGTTTGGAGCTCTGACCAGGTCGGCCGAACTAGGGGGTCGGCCGACCTGGTCCTTGCGCCAAACACGGTCAACTTCCACATGTTGGCTCCTCCCGGCTCCCTGGAGTCAATGACGACCGATTCACGTGCTTTTGGTGGCGGGAACCGACCTCAACACTAGTATAAATAGGACCCTATACCCCTCACTTCAACACACACCACTTGGGCATCATTATACTGTATACACTATCTTCCATAGTCCTTAGAGGAGTTAGGATGTAGAGAGGAGAGCCTCTAGTCCCAAGTCCAAATTGGGAAAGGGGTAGAAGGAGTCTCTCTTCCCAATTCTATATTGGGAAAGGTATGTCTCATGTATTCCTTCTTCTATTTGTGACTTTGTGCTCAATAAATATATTATCTTTAGTCTTCTTTTATACGTATACTTGGACAAAGCGTTTCTTGTTTGATTGTGGAGTCCATGTAAGTGGAAGGTATAGTCTTTATGATTGTATTCTCATGATCACATCTTATGGTCATAAGCACTATAGACCCCCACTATAGTCTATGTAGTTATGATATGATTATGTTAATATGAATAACTATGCTATGCAATCAACATCGGTTCAACGATGATTTAGTTCATTGCCTTAGGATGGCTTGTGTTGCAGCTCTTAAGGTATTTGCTTAGTATGCTAGCATGGTTCTAGGGTATTTAAGTAGCGTCGGATGTCTCATAGACCCATGGATTGAAGAGGTAGGTAGTAGGTGGTGACAGCCCTATCTGTCCTTTATAATCCTCCACGTTCGGCTATGCCACAAGCTCTTGGCGGGAGTTGCCCTAGTATTGCTAGGGGTAAGCCCGTGCCCGATGTGTTGAATAGCATTGCATAGGAATTCATCATTGGCATGACCATTAGTATCTACCTTAGGCTATGTATATGTATTAGGAGCATTGTAGGAGCAACTCTCTAACTCTTAATCCAATATCCCTCTAGGACCCATTTACCCTCTAGAATAGATTGCCTAGGTGTGTGTCACACTACCCCTATTATCAACTTACCCCCTGTCCAGATAATTGATCAGTATCCCATAGCTTGACCATAAGAGTTGTATATACTTTACTCCATTGCCTTCCTTTGGGATAAAAACGATACCCTTGGGAATACTCATGAGTGAAATGCTACAACGGTATCTTCCGTGCACTTGCGGATCTCATCTCTTTACCGGAGATGATTTGTGGTGTTAAGAAATACCAACAAGCATTTCTGGCGCCGTTGCCGGGGATGATTTGTTAGTATATCTTAGGAGCCATCAACAAGCATTTCTGGTGCCGTTGCCGGGGAAGGCAAAGGAAGTGAAGGATAGCTATCACTTGTGATTAAGCTATAGGTACTAATAGTTATTAGACAGGATTACCTTTGGTTGTTTTCTCCTTTGTGTGAAAACCGGGTAATGTTGGCCAACCCATTGTATGGGATGGCCAACAAGTACGCAAGTGCTAAACTACAAGATGATTCAAGGCGTACCTCAACAAATGTCCGCTAGGCAACACCATTGCCTTTTGCGGGAGAATTTCAGCTTTTAGTAGGAGCCAAAGTCATCCATACCCAAGCTTGGGGAAGGCTCCAAGAAGTTTTTCTTGGTTTGCCTCCACCATGGGGTGGATAGTTGGCTCTTCATCCAACACTCATGATATGGGTTGGCTCCATGAATCCATGACCACATTCATGTTGCAGCTGAATGAGTCATATTCTCATTCATCATGGATGAGAAGAAGGTCTCCACTCATGGGGTGGATTAAAGAATGCTCGAGTTCCCATAGCTTGTCATGCACACCACTTCACAAGGTGGATATGCTAGTTATGGAACTACACCTCCCATTGAAGTGTCATGAATATCCAAGTCGTTGGAGATTTGCTTGGATAATCCATGTCGTGGATATTCACATGATTTGTGAAAATCCATGTCATGACGTGTGGGAATTATTTCCCTAAGACCCATGAGGACCTTTTTCAAACAACAACTCCAATGGCTACCATTCACAAGGAGGTCAAGGGTGGAATTAACATCACCCTTGTATTCAAGAAGGCTATGGCTTTCCAAGGGATATAAGTTCAACTAGCCTACCTTGAAGTATCTTGGCCAAGCAGAAATCATGACAACATTCACATGAAGATCTTGGCCAAGGACAAGAACTTAAGGAGCATTCAAGGTCCAAGATATCCCAGATCACTTGTTGGGATTCCCAGACTTCGACCAAACCCATCAACCTAGGGCAAGTGACATTGTGGATGAAGCATTTCTTGTTTGATTGTGGAGTCCACATGTCATCATGCCCAAGGAAGCCTTTGATCCATGATCAAGGTATGGGTTGATTCAATGGAATATCAATATGTTTAGAGTGGCACCCCTAAGAAGGACAAAGCCTCACCATGCTCATGAAGAAATACATTCAAGAGGGAGAACCCGTCACTACAACAACATGTCTATATCAATACAACAGGGAGAGGCTAGGGCCACCAGGTGGGCCACATGTCCAAATGACAGCAAATGAGTTTGGCATGTCAAAACAGAAGAAATCGTCCACATCTTCAACTCCGGGATTGGACAACAGATCATCGCGCTGAACAGAATGGAGGTAAGTCCTACTCATCAGACTTCAGAAACTCGGTGAGTCCTTGCCAATAGGTTAATTGGTAGTTATCTCATATTTGTTTTCCAAATTGCGTCAACCCTTGCATTTGCATGTTTGAAATTCCACACTTGCATGTTGGAAAGTAAAATTTCCAACCATCATAAAACTAAAAATTTGAATTAGGGGAGAAATTTAATTGGATATGAACTACGTGCATTACCACTTGAATTTATCTTCCTAGTTCAAACCAAAAAGATTTGATTTGACCCTCATTGCATTTACAAGTTATTTCAAGTTGGGCAAGACAATTTGAAAATTGGATTCAATTTGCTTTTGGCTAACATAATATGTTTTCGAGTTGTTTTGTGTGTTCTTGATTAAAGTGCAGCTAGGTCAAAATTGTGAAGAGGTAGTATGGCAAGAATGTGGAAGGTTTCATCAAGCTCAAGTCACCATTGGGAGGATTTGAGAACACTTCTCTCCTTCAAACTCATTTCGAGTTTGAGGAAGAGAAATGTTCAAGATGATGACCCAATGGAGGAGCCAGAACCAAATCCATTGCCAAATCCAATATCAACTTGGCATTTGATATCAACCATCAAGCCTATGCCAAAAATCAAGGTTGTGAGTTTCTCACACAAAGACATCCGTCGTTAGGGCTTCAACCCCTATCACGGACCTTGATCAAGAATAAGCTTGGAAGAGGACCCCCACTTGAGGTAACTTGTATCACACCCACTGCATTTTTATTTCAAATCATCCATTGCATATTTACTTTCCATTCATCCACCATCCACCACGCATCTAAATAAAAACATAAAAATAGGAACATAGATTTGCTTTGCTTATCAAATAAAGATGTGCGGTAAAAATGATTTAGAATTCATATAGATGAAATGATGAATAGTTGCTCTGTTTTATTTTTCCTAAGTCCCTAGTTTACAACTTGCTACTCTCCGAATATTGCTTAAATTGGCTAAAAATAACTTTGCCTTGATTTAGAAATTGTGGGTAGCAAAAGCTTAATCTACTTCTAGGTCGTTGGGAGATTTGAATTAGTAATAGGGCTGCTATTCCTATTTTGAAAGTGGAACTTAGATTTCCGAAGAAATTCTTCAAGATTTAAGTTTCCCTCATTTGATTGGAAATACCTACCAAAGCCATATGATATTCATACATAGACAACACCTTATGCATATGCTATTTGCTTTCACATTGAGCCTAGTCAAACTAGTATAGACCTATGTGAGAAATCATTCAATTCTTTTTTATTTCAAGACTTCACTTGCACATGCTATACTTCTACACTAGAGGGAAGAAAAATTCCATCATATCCACCATTCCACAATAAAAAGAGAAACTCCATGCTATTCATAGTTAGCACTCTCTTCAAGTTATTGCACAAAAAGTAGTAGAAGACATGGCTACAAGAAAAAGAAAAAGAAAATTTATGCTTATATCATAAGCATGAGAAAAAAAAATATGCTTACCCCATAAGCATAAAAAAAGGTGTAGCCATGTTTCATCCTTGCAATAAACAGAGTCCACATCAAAACTAGTCATCTCAATGTTTCCACATCCACGTCCATTCCATCACACATGCTTAAGTCTTGATTCAAAAGTTTGAATTGATTTCTCCTAAGGCTTGCTCTTTTGACTTAGCAATATTATGTGTTGCAAATATGCCTACTTACTTTCCCTACCAAGCTCCACATACAAGCCATATTCAAAGAGTAGGAATAGTATAGGCATAATGCCTTGGTGAGGACATATTTCCACTATACACAAAGGAGTGATTGAGAGAATCAATTGAGGTACTTATAATCTAATTTGAATCTCTCCGGAATTTAAGTGGAACTTGATATCTAGGCTATGCTTGCTCCATTTGCTGTTCTATATTTCAATTACCCATGAATAGGGGAAGGCATAACTCCCATAATGACTTAAGAAGGGTGAAGTACCATAGCCAATTTTTGCAATAGTAGGTAAAGTATTTTGTTGTGCACTTGGTACTTTCGAAAGGTAGAACATTGTAGCAACTCCTGATCATCAACCTAAAGTCTTGACTTTGCTCGGGACGAGCAAAGGATAAGCTTGGGGGAGTTGTTGATGGCTATTATATACCAATTTTAGCCATCAATATAACTCAATTATGTGAAGGATTGATCATTTCTTGCACACATCACCTTTCTACTTCACCTATTTCCACTTGTACTTGGATAAATATTTGTATGCAGATATTTATACAGGAATTGAGGAAAAGTATGTGGTGCGATCCTATAAAATATCATCCCAGCCAATTAGGCGATGACATGTGGCACAACATGGATCAAATGGCCCACAAACAGAAGTATCTGAGGCCATCCAACGGTGTAGCACCAATATCAGTCAATGGCACCCACCTGGCAGCCACCTGGAGGAAGTACGGGCCATTTGGAGCCCTGACCAGGTCGGCCGAACCAGGGGGTCAGCCGACCTGGTCCTGGCGCCAAACGCGGTCAACTTCCACGTATTGGCTCCTCCCGGCTCCCTAGAGTCAATGACGACTGATTCGCGTGCTTTTGGTGGCGGGAACCAACCTCAACACTAGTATAAATAGGACCCCATACCCCTCACTTCAACACACACCACTTAGGCATCATTATATTGTATACACTATCTTCCATAGTCCTTAGAGGAGTTAGGATGTAGAGAGGAGAGCCTCTAGTCCCAAGTCCAAATTGGGAAAGGAGTAGAAGGAGTCTCTCTTCCCAATTCTACATTGGGAAAGGTATGTCTCATGTATTCCTTCTTGTATTTCTGACTTTGTGCTCAATAAAGATTTTATCTTTAGTCTTCTTTTATATGTATACTTGGACAAAGCGTTTCTTGTTTGATTGTGGAGTCCATGTAAGTGGAAGGTATAGTCTTTATGATTGTACTCTCATGATCACATCTTATGGTCATAAACACTATAGACCCCCACTATAGTATATGTAGTTATGATATGATTATGTTAATATGAATAACTATGCTATGCAATCAACATTGGTTCAACGATGATTTAGTTCATTGCCTTAGGATGGCTTGTGCTGTAGCTCTTAAGGTATTTGCTTAGTATGCTAGCATGGTGCTAGGGTATTTAAGTAGCATTGGATGTCTCGTAGACCCACGGATTGAAGAGATAGGCAGTAGGTGGTGACAGCCCTATATGTCCTTTGTAATCCTCCACGTTCGGCTATGCCATGGGCTCTTGGTGGGAGTCGCCCTAGTATTGCTAGGGGTAAGCCCGTGCCCGATGTGTTGAATAGCATTGCATAGGAATTCATTATTGACATGACCATAAGTATCTACCTTAGGATATGTATATGTATTAGGAGCATTGTAGGAGTAACTCTCTAACTCTTAATCCAATCTCCCTCTAGGACCCATTTACCCTCTAGAATAGATTGCCTAGGTGTGTGTTACACTACCCCTATTATCAACTTACCCCCTGTCCGGGTAATTGATTAGTATCCCATAGCTTGACCATAAGAGGAGTATATACTTTACTCCATTGCCTTCCTTTGGAATAAATACGATACCCTTGGGAATACTCATGGGTGAAACGCTACAACGGTATCTTCCGTGCGCTTGCGGATCTCATCTCTTTACCAGAGATTATCTGTGGTGTTATGAAATACCAACAAGCATTTAAGGTACCGTTGTCGGGGATGATTTGTTAGTATATCTTAGGAGACGTCAACACCCCTCTGATGGTCTTCGGCAACTTCTTGGTGAACCGGTGGGCTCTACTGAAGGTGAGAGAGTGGCCTGACTAGGCTTTCAACAACGAGATGGACCACAACCAGATCGAGGTTGGCCTCCGGACCAATTTGAATGAAGGAGCGCTGAAGCTTCACCTCCAGAAACTTCAACACGGGGCTATCTCCCAAGAATCTCTGACAACTCCGGCGGACTTCCTCCCTCTGAACATGGTTCTTGAGATCAGGAGGGAGCTCCGGAAGGGAATGTCGGAGCTGGACGACCTCAGCGTGGTGGAGAGATGCAATACCTCCGGGGTTGCAATCCCCGGAGCTTCGGAGAGGGTGGCTCCTACTGCTCCAAGCCAAAAGGTTGATGACGTCGGCAAGGGCAAGGGCAAGGAGCCAGCCGAATCTTCCAGCTGTAAGAGGAAGCTGAGACATGCTGATAGGAGATCTCTCAGGACGGCTCCATCTCTAGCAGTTTCTTCCCCCCGGCCAAGTAGAGCTTCGGCGGCCACGGCTCCATCGGTGTTGACGTCCTCGAGGGGCGCTCGCTCCGGCAGATCGACCCCGACTCTAGTGTCGGCTGCAGGCTCCAAGTTCGGAGGTCCATCCCAGCCGAGGGAGGTCCCAGCTGAGGCGAAACCAGCTGTTGCGGCAAGCTCCCGACCAAGATCTGAAGTTTCTGCCTCACCAGGTCTGGTGGGCTCTGACTCCGGACCACAGAAGAAAAAGTTCTGTAGTGACCGGGGAGGATGCTTCCCAAGGTAAGCATTGTCTTCTCACCCTGAGCTGCTATTTTTATTGTTTTCCTGTTTTGAATTTTTGATCTTTTGCTTCCAGGATGTCAAAGAAGAAAACCAAAACTTCGGCGCCTGTTAAAGTAACTAATGTTGTGCAGGCTGAAGCTCTAGCTTCGATCCCGGTGCCTCCCCACTTGGTGGCTGAAGACACGGCAGTTTCGGTGCCAACTGTTGTGGACTTGGATCCAGAGACGACGCCAGAAGCTTTGTTGGTAGCGCCGGACCATGGGGGAGAGATTCTTGATGAAGCGACAACAGTTCCGGCGGTTGAAGCTGTAGCATTGAAGCCACAGACGGCAGAAGCTCCGACGCTTGAGCCGAACATAGTTGAAGCTCCGGCCTTGGAGCCAGAGATTGTGGTAGCTCCGGCACCTGAGCCGGAGATAATCGAAGCTCCGGTACCTGAGCCAGAAGAAGTTGAAGTCTTGGCACCTGAGCCGGAGGTGGAGGGAGTTCCGGACGAAGCTGCAGCATCTGCCCCGGAGGTGATTACTCCGAAGGCGTCTACGTTGGAGCCGGAGCACCCACAAGAATGAAAGGTAGGTCCTCCACCCGTAGAGCTGATGAATGAAGATCCGGCGGGGGGGGGGGGGGGGGGGGGGCCTTCCTCATCATCCCCGGAGGTCGTCCCTAGTGTCGTAGAGTTAAAGGGGACCACGGTTGTGCTATGCGACCCAATTGATGTTTTTGAAGATCCGCTCGAGCCGGCGGGTGAGATTCGGCTGGTCCGGAGCCAATTCTTCTAGCGTTGTCTATAGACAATGTCTGCTCCAGTCTCTGTCAGATCTAACTATCCTTTGACCACGAAAGCAAAGCCGTTGAAGAAGACTGCAACACCTTAAGGCGTTGGCACAACCGACTTCATTTTTAGGCAGAGCTGATGTAGTCAAGGCTGGCTGACTAGAAGGAATGGGTGGCCAAGGAGAAGCCCCAGCTAGCGCTGATGGATCGCTTGTTGAACGAGCGAGAGGTTTCCATTAAGGCTCTTGACGAGAATACTCGGGAGATTCTCTAGCATGCTCCGGAGGCCAATGAGGCTACTGACAAGCGCTAGGACAGCCTCAATGAATTAAATGAAGTGCTCCTCAAGCGTTGGTGCCCCTCGAAGAGAGGGAGGAGAAGCTCCTGGAGAAGTAGGAGGACATTTTGAAGAGGGAGGTGGAGCTCGCCCAGAGGCTGTCTCTGGGAGAGCGGAGCTTGGCAAACCACGCAAAAAAGTTTGAATAGCTGTTCAAGCAAGAGGAGGAGAAGAATTGGAAGATGGGACCAGAGCTCTCCAACAGAGAAGCTGATGTTGCCACCAGGGAGGAGAAGGTGAAAGGAAGGGAGAAGGATCTGGCGAACCGTTGGAACCGCATCCACCTCTGGGAGTCGAAGCTTGTTGACCACGAAAAGCAGGTTGCTGAAAGTATTCAACAACATGCCAAGGAGGTCGAGCGTGTCGCTCGGGAAGGTTTGGAGCTTTCGGGCGCCAGAAGACCACTGGAGGAACCTAGGAATTCAAGGACGACTGAGTCCCAGCAAGTCTGGGACTTCTTGAGGAATGCCAACAAAGCTTTGGTGCCGCTCGGCTTTAGTCTAGTACGTCCGGCTGATCCGGAGTCGGAGCTGGATAGAGTTCTGGTGGTGTTGAGCTCTGCCGGCAATAAGATGGATGCAATGGGTGACGTCATCGCTGATCAACTGGAGACAGAGGGGAAGTCTCTGGCCAAGAACATTGTTGAATATGTGATGACGTGTTTCAAAAGTCGGGACCCCCAATTATCTCTAGATCCGGTAGTCAAAGAACCCATCCTTGAAGAAGAAGATGCCGACAGGGCCAGCATTCAAGAAGCTGCCCAGAAAGTTGCCTCATTTTTCCATAGGACTTAGGACCTCCAGTAGCCAAGACCTTTTTCTTCTACCTTTTCACTTGTAATCCACATTTTGTAATCCAATCCTTTGAATGAATGAAACCTAATCTTCTTGAATGCATGAATTCCATTTTGTATTTGTCTTCAATGCATTGTCCTTTATCTTGTTGGCCCCCTGGTAGATGTACACAATTTGATTGCGAACATGTACCAAAAGGATTTGACAATGTCTTGATGACTTGAACACTTCAATCTTGTAGCTAGAACATTTAGCTCTTAGGTCTGAAGTTTACCCCCGACGTCTGCAGGGACCCTTTGTGACATCAACGGCGGGCCCCTGGGTGTTGTCGGAGCTAAGTAGGTCCGACGGCACCCACTATCAACACTTAGGAACGTCAACGGCGGGCCCCCTGGGGGTTGTCGGAGCTAGGTAGGTCCGACGGCACCCACTATAAACGCTTAGGAACGTCGATTGCAGGACCCCTGGGGGTTGTCGGAGCTTGGTAGGTCCAACAGCGCCCATTGTCAACACGTAAAGCATCGACTGCAGGCCCCTTGGGGATTGTCGGAGCTTTGGTAGGTCTGACGGCACCCATTATCGACACATGGAGCGTCGACGGCGGGCCCCCTAGGATCGTCAGAGCTTCTCGGCTTCGACTGTGTCCACTATCAACGCATAATATGTCGACGGGAAACCTCCTCGGGGTGATTTTTCCACCATCTTTGTTTAGATCACCATTTATTATTCATGTCGACGGCTGGCTCCCATGAGAGTTGTCGGAGCTTGGTAGCTCCGAGGAAGCACACTTTCAACGTATTGAAACATCGATGGCGGGCCCCCTGGGGGTTGTCGGAGCTTAATAAGTCCAGCAACTTCCACCATAGCCATATGTTTTCCATTTTTCCTGTGCGTTAAAGACAAGAAAAACAGTAAAAATCGTCCTCTCATCTATAACTCGTTTGCGACTTACTGTATTTATTTGAATTTTAATCCGAAGGAATGCAACATGATAACAAGTAAATTGATGTAATGTATTAAGATTTGATTTCCTACCAAACCCGCCCTACTGAGGCCTGCCGGAATATAAGTAGTGTGGCGTACTTAGGGTGTTGGACCAGTCTAAGTTGATAGTGCACTTCGGACCTGTCATTGGCTTTGGCGCTCAAGCGAGTAGACCATCTAGCAATGCTAAGATCCTAAAAAGATCAACAATATAACTTATATATATCATATGATTAACTTGGACTAAATCTCAAAAAGAATTACACAACTTCATTATAGACAAGAAGGAAAAGATAATAAAAGAAACATGTCTGTACATAATTAATGCACGTGGAGTCTGTTTTCACACAACAATGTCTTTCATTATAGGTCCGAATTACAAGGGAGACAAGAACACACTTAGGGTACCAAACCAGGCCAAGTGTGCTATTCACTTGTTCTAACCCAGGGTAGGTAAGCTACACTTTTGGTATGGGGACTAAGTCAAGTGTGCTTGAACTGCCCGGACCCTCCCGAAAAGGTTCGGATGTTCTCCTTTAGGACCTACCCCACTCTGTGTATAGACTCTATAACTCACATTGTGTGTAATTACAGACTCACCTCTGTGAAACTAAGCATAAAACTTACGGAGGTGCTCGATATTCCATGGATTGGGAAGCAGGGTATCATCCTTTGTTGCCAAGCGAAGGCATCCGGGACGGGATACTTTGATCACTCAGAAGGGACCTTCCCAGCTGGGGGAGAGTTTGTTCATCCCTTCACGAGTTAGTATTCTCTGCAACACCAGATCGCCTTCTTCAAGCTATTGGTTGTGCACATGCCTTTGATGATAGTGCCGGAGCACCTAGCGATATCGTGCATTCCGAACAGCTGCTTGGCACCTTCCCTCGTCGACGAGGTCAAGGTCTTCACGCTGGAGCTTGTCCTGCGCGGTTTCGTCGAAGGTCCGAACCCGAAGCGACCCCATGGTGATCTCTGGAGGAAGGACCGCTCAGCTTCGTACACCAGGAAGGTGGGAGTCTCTCCAGTTGACCAGTTAGGTGTTGTCCTGCTCGCCCACAGTGCGGACGGAATCTCCTCTATCCAGTTGGCTCCATGTTTCTTCAGGTGCTCGTAAGTGTGTGTCTTGAGTCCTTTTAGTATTTCTGCATTTGCTCTCTCAGCTTGGCCATTACATGTCGGGTGAGCTACTATTGCATAGCTGACTTGAATGTCGTGGTCTTTGCAATATTCTTGAAATGCTGCACTTGTGAACTGGTTTTCGTTGTCAGTTATGACTTTGTTAAGAACTCCAAATCTGCAGACTATGGACTACAAGAACTTGATAGCATATTGCTTGTTGATAGTCACAACTGGAGTAGTTTCCGACCACTTGGTGAACTTGTCAATGGCGACATACTGGAACCTGTAACCTCTCACTGCTTTTGGGAAAGGTCCCAAAATGTCCATCTCCCACACAGAGAATGGTCATGTAGGAGGTATCATTTGTAGTGACTAGGCCAGTGTGTGAATCTGTTTCGCATGGAACTGGCTTGCTTCACACTTTTTTACCAGCTCAGCTGCATCCTGGAGTGTTGTAGGCCAGTAAAAGCCATGCCAGAAGGATTTACCGACCAACGTGCGAGAAGACGTGTGGTTCCCACACTCACCTCCATAGATTTCCACGAGGAGCTCGCGGCCTTCTTCCCAGGCAATGCACTGCATTAGGACGCCATTAGCATCGCGCCGGTAGAGGTCCCCTTCTACCAGTGTGTATCTTTTAGCCAATCCAATGATCCAGTCAGCGGATGCACCGAATGTTGTCTTTCAAGTAGCTCCAAATCTCCGAGATCCATGCATTGGAGCTAAATTGAGCCTCCGGATCTTGCGCGCTGGGTTGCTCGGAGCTTCCTGCAGCGCCTACGATCCTTGGTGGACGCCATGGTAACAGGGCCACTGGAACCGCCAGCTTCGAGGTCCTGGTCTCACCCCCTTCGCCCAGTTCAGCAGGCTGGGCGGTAGATCTTGACAACCTCCTGACAAAAACTCCGTCGAGATCTTGAGCTCTGGTTGAAGTCTTCGTCGAGAGTTCATCAGATTCAGCGTTGTAGAGACACTGTACATGGTAGAGGTCCAAGACGTGGAAGTTCTTCCGGAGCTTCTGAACCTCAAGAAGGTAAGCAGTGAGTTGTGGGTTGTTGAAGTTGCATTTGCCTTTGACTTGCTTGATAATGAGCTGTGAATCACCCTTCACCAACAGCTACTTGATGCCATATGATAGCACCACCTTGAGCCCATAGATGAGAGCTTCATACTCCGCCATGTTGTTGGTTGCCTTGAAGTCAAGGTGTACCATGTACTTGACCTTCTCCCCGGTCGGAGCAAGGAGAAGTATTCCAGCTCCGGCCCCCTGCTTTTGCACGGAGCCATCGAAGTAGAAAGTCTAGTGAGGATCGGTGAAGACTGGGACCTTGGGTTCTGGCTTCTGCTCACTAGGGCCCTCTGGATTTGATGAAGAAGGGGTCCACTCCGCCACGAAGTCAGCCAATGCCTGACTCTTGATTGCATGTTGAGGTAGGAATTCAAGATTGAACTCTGCCAGCTTGGTTGCCCACTTTGCAATGTTTCCCGTGGAATTAGGGTTATTAAGTATAGCACGGAGTGGATAAGAGGTTACCACTGATATCTTGTGGGCTTGCAAGTAATGATGAAGCTTTCTTGAGGTGATGAAAACTGCATAGAGCAGCTTATGGACCTCATTATATCAATTCTTGGCTCATGGAGTACTTCGTTGCTGAAGTACACTGGGCGTTAGACAGTCCAGACCTTCCTTGAAGGTCCCGGAGCTTCTTTTTCATCAACCCGGACCATCCCGGAGGGGTTCGGACCTTCTTCTTGAGCTTCCCGGACCCTCCCGGTGGGGTCCAGAATTTCTTGTTTAGCCATGTGAACTCCCTCAGATGAGAGAGGTTGGTCCTCAGGGAGCTTTCCTTCAGGGTCCGTGCTTGGGAACTATGACCCAGACTCCTCTTCAGGTAGCTCCGGACCCTCCCGGAGGGATCTGGGCTCCTGAACTGTAGGTGGCTCTGGTCTTTCCGCAACTAGAACCAAGCTGGCAACCTCTGTAGTTGCCAAAATGTAAAGTAAAAGAGGCTCACTAGGCTCTGGAGCTACCAGGATTGGTAGTGTGGTGAGGAGCTGCTTGCTCTTGGAACGCCTTTTCTGCTTCTTCAAACCAGTGGAATGGCCTGGACTTCCTCAATACCTTGAAGAAGGGTAGCGCCCGTTCTGCCAGTCTTGAGATGAACCAGCTGGGCGCAGCTAGACATCCAATTAGCTTCTGAATGTCCTTGATGCGGCCTGGGAGCCGCATGTCTTCAATGACCTTGATCTTCACCGGGTTTGCCTCAATTCCTTGGTGAGTCACCAAGAATCCGAGGAGCTTCCCGGAGCTAACCCCGAAGACACATTTGTCCGGGTTTAGCTTGGTGTGCGTAATGCGCAGCTTGTCGAAGACTCAAAGTGCATCTAGGCATCCCCGTGGGTTTTGGATGATTGATGACGACAATTAAGAGACTAATGAGCTAAGTTGATCTTAAGCACAGGTGTAATGGTTGAAATGAGATGAAAACCCTCAAAAAGAAAAGATCGAAACGGGCGTCAAAGACTTAAGCGTAGTAGGAAGCTTAAGTGAGCCATATCATGTGTGAGGGTTGATGTATCATGTGCATTGAGATCATACTAGAGGGTTCAAAGTGGTGGTTGAGAGAAAAACCTAAGTGAGAAGCCACAATAAGGAAAAACCCTAGGAGGCTAGTTCGGGCCTCAGGGCCGGACTAGTCCGGCCAGTCAAAGAAGTCCGCTTTGGGGTGGACTAAAGGTCTCTGGAGTAGATCATACTTGTCTTTATGGGTACAGACTAGTCTGTTCTTCCCTTCGTGGAGTTGGATCTAAGTCCTAGTAGATCGAACTTGTCCGTTTTAGAACGGACCAAAGCTCTCTGAAAAAGTTCAGACTTTTCCGGTGTGGTACGGACTAGTCCGCTCGAGACTTAGTGAGATAAACCAAGAGGAAACCCTAGAGGGTCGGACTAGTCTGCCCCTGTGGCCGGACTAGTCCGGACATACCCAGTTGGGACACATCAAACCTTTCTGTCCTACTTCGGACTAGTCCGTTTTGTACCGAACTAGTCCGTATTGTCAGTGGCCGTTTGAAATTCAAACGTTGGCTCGCATGTCATCTGTTTGGTCAATCGATGTCGTGAAAATTGTCGGTATTCCCGAAAGGCCAGACTAGTTCGTGGCATGGGGCCGGACTAGTCCGGATTTGCCCTTGTGGCAACGGTTAGTTGCCGAGACCCCTATAAAAAGGGGACCCCCGGCCCCTATTTGATAACTCTTGAACCCTAGCACCGCAACAAGTGACCTAGAGCCTTCCAAAGCCTTCCACTTGTCTTACTAGCCCTCTAAGACCAAATCTTGAAGAGATTAGGGTTTGGGGAGGAGAGTGGAGGAAGATCATTGCGCTTTGGCTCTTAGTTTGATCTCTTTGCACATTGTGTTGTGTTTTGTAGCTTGTGTGAGTTGAGCTTCGTGTGCTCCTCATTGTATTGATTTGTGGGAGCCTCAACTTGTGAGCAGCCCCAATCAAACTTGGTGATTACCCGTTGATATAGTGGAAACCAAGACGGCCATTGTGGTGGCTTGGTGAGAGAAGGGTCAAGTGAGACCCGGTCCTTGTGTGGACTTCTCAACATGGACGTAGGCTTCTTCGTGGAGCTGAACCACGGGATAAATCTTGTCTCACTTGTCATTTTACATTTCATAATCACTAGCATTGATATTAGGGTTCTTATTGTTCATATTACTCTTCACTTTGATCTTTGTTGAAATCCTGTAACCTAAGTGCTTTAACTTCACAATCTAAGTTGTACTAGGTTACCACACATTGCTTACCTCTTCGGTGAACTTAAATTCCACAAATAACTTGTAGAAACCAAGTTTTTAGTTTTTCACCCTGTGCTGAGCTGACTGGTCCGGCCCTATCTAGACAAATCCGACCTCAGGAGTTTAATCTCATTTGATTAAGTCAGTTTAGGTCTTATTGCCTATTCACCCCCCCCCTCTAGGCGACTTTCAATTGGTATCAGAGTATACTTCTCCACCAAGAGTCCAACAACTCAGAGAAGTAATGGCCGGAAAGGGGTGACAACGAGATTCTGGTAATTGTTGATGACACCAAGACGAAGAACGTCGATGTTCTTCAAGATGATCCAAATGACGACGAAGAAGTTTGTATGCTCAAGCCACGGCTTTGTGGGAAGCTCAATGTGCCCAAGAAGGAGATCAATCCAATTGCTTCAATCAACGTCGACAATTGGAGTAGTTCACAAGACTACTCCCGGTATTCTTACAACTATGAGCAACTTACCGCAAGCAATCACTATTTATCTATTCCCATTTGCAAACCTCCTCAGTTTGATGGAAATGATTACTCTATGTGGAAGCATAATATGAAGATGCATCTCATTTCCTTAAACCCTAGTTTGTGGCAAATTGTTATGACAGGTGTACATCTTCCCAAGAATGAGGAAGACATCACTCAAGAGCAAGCCGTCCTCCTCCATCGCAATGCTCAAGCCGTCAGAGTGATTACCTCCTCATTGACTCGAGAGGAGTTCAACCGCATTGAAGGGTCGGGGGTTGCCAAGGAGATATGGGACATCCTCAAGACGGTGCATGAGGGCAACCATGTCATTAGGGAGGCAAAGATCGAGATGATCAAAGGAGAGCTTGTGAGGTTCACCATCATGGATGGTGAGTCCCCCCAAGACATGTATGACCGCCTCAATACTCTCATCAACAAGAGTTGGTCTTATGGAAGCACACGGTGGACCGACCATGAGGTGGTAAAGAGGATGATTCGAGCATTCATTCCTTGAAACGTCACTCTTTGTTCACTAAATCGTGAGAGTCTGGGTTTTCACAAGATGACTCCCGAAGAAGTGCTTGGGAGAATCATCAACCACGAGATAATGGAGCAAGAAGCTATGTTCTACAATGATCTACAAAAGCTCTCCTCCTAAGAAAAGGGATGTTGCATTTAAGGCAACATCCTCAATATCACAAGAAAAGGAAGAGAGTGGTGAAGAGAGCCCTGACACCGATGAGGAAGAGGCACTCTTCATTAACAACTTCAAGAGGATGTTTAGAAGAAGGAGGGGGAGCTACCATCATGAAAGCAAGAGCAAAGACAAGCCCACAACAAGATCAAAGATGGCTTGCTACAATTATGGGGAGTATGGCCACTTCATCGTGGATTGCCCACATGAAGAAAACAATAAGAAGAAGAAGGGCAAGTCCGTGGAGAAGAAGTACTTCAAGAAGAAGAAGCAATCCAGACACGCCCACCTTGGAAAGGAGTGGGATTCAAATGAGGAATCCTCTTCTGATGAAGAAGAGAAGATAGCAACCATTGCTATGATGAAGACAACTACGAAGAACAAACTCTTCTCCAACTTGGAGAATTCAAGGCCAACTTGCCTCATGGCCAAGGAGGGAACAAAGAAGGTTAAATCTAAATCCTCCTCTTCAATTTACTCGCATGATGACTTTGATAGTAGTAGTGAAAATGAACACATGCTTAAGGACATGAGTAAAAGTACCTTGAAAAGATTGAGGTTGTTGACGGAGGAGATATTTGAGAAGGAAGAGCTCATCAACCGTCAAGAGGACATGCTCATTCAACAAAAGGAAAGATGTCAAGAGGTTGAGGAGCTCTTGGAGCTTGAAAGAGAAAGAAGCAAAGCACTTGAGCGTGAACTCGCTTTGAGCAAGGAAACTTGCTCAAACCTTGAGAACACTACAATTGTGCTCAATGATGAACTTGTTAGTTTGACACAAGCTAACAAGATCCTTGAAACACAACTGAAGTCTCTCAAGGTCAATGCCCCTTCTTCCTCTACAAGCTCGCCTTCCGCAAATACAAATCCGAAGCGCCTCAACCTTGCAAATGCTCAAACTTGATTATGAAATTTAAAGATGAGCATAAGTTGGCACTAACCAATCAAGCACCAAAGGGTGGCATCTCTGACAAGGAGATGATGGAATATGCACGTAGTGCATACGCCAACACAAGACATCCCCTTATCAAGGATGGTCTTGGTTATTCTAGGAAGATGAGGCAAAACGCCAAAACTTCCAAGAATAGCAAAGACTTGATTGTTTTTGTCAAGGGAGTTTCATACAACAATAAGGGAAGAGCATCGCTACATCTCCTAAAATGCCTAAGAAAGAACCTCATTCCTTGTTCCATGATTTTGATGCATCATATGTTTTATTGAGGAACAAGTTTGGAAAGGCCTATGCTAGGTATGTTGGGCCACACCGCAAGAGTCCTAAACCTTGTGTGTGGGTGCCCAAGTGCCTCTTGACTAACATCAAAGGACCCAACACCACTTGGGTACCTAAAGCCAAGGCATAAATCTTTCTTGTAGGCATACTCCTCTAGGGGAACCAAATTGGTTTATGATAGCGGGTGCACTAATCATATGACCGGAGAGAGGAAGATGTTTGTGGAGTATGAGCTAAATGAAGATCCAAGTGAAGGAATCTATTTTGTGGACAATAGCCAAGAAAAAATCCTTGGTACCTGTAAAATTGCTATATCCCCCAATCATACTCTTACAAATGTTTTACATGTTTATTCACTTGATTATAATATCTTGTCCATAACACAACTATGTGACAAAGGTTATTCACTAATGAGGGTGTGACCGTCACAAGGAGAAGCAATGACTCAATTTCTTTTAAGGGTGTACTCAAGGGAAAGCTCTATCTTGTGGACTTTTCCGCGGATAAAGCCCAACTTGATACATGCTTAATTGCAAAAACTAGCATGGGATGGCTGTGTCATAGAAGGCTAGCCCATATTGGGATGAGGAATTTTCAAAAACTCCTTAAGGGCGAGCACATCTGTTGTTTAAAGAATGTTGTGTTTGAAAAGGATAGGCCATGCAGCACATGCCAAGCCGGAAAACAAGTTGGAGCTCCACATCCATCCAAGAACATTATGACGACAACAATACCATTGGAACTTCTACACATGGATCTCTTCGATCAATCGCCTACATAAGTATTGGCTGTAACAAATACGGTCTTGTTATTGTTGATAATTTTTCACATTTTACTTGGGTATTCTTTTTGCATGATAAGAGTGAGACTCAAGGTGTCCTCAAGAAATACTTGAAGAGAGCTCAAAATGAGTTCTCCTTAAGTATCAATACCACAAGGAAGGACAATAGCACCAAATTCAAGAATACTCAAGTTGAAGAGTTTTTGGATGAAGAAGGCATCAAGCATGAGTTCTCGGCCCCCTACTCGCCACAACAAAATAGGGTGGTCGAGAGGAAGAATAGAACTCTAATTGAGATGTCAAGAACCATGCTTGATGAGTACAAGACGTCGGACCAGTTTTGGGCGGAAGCGGTTAACACCGCTTGCCATGCCATAAACCGGTTATATCTTCACCGTATTCTTAAGAAGACGTCTTATGATCTCCTAACTGGTAATAAGTCCAACATTTCTTACTTTCATGTTTCTGGGAGTAAATGCTACATTCTCAACAAGAATCATAGGACTTCTAAGTTTGCTTTTTAAGTCCGATGAAGGTTTCTTGCTTGGTTATGACTCAAACACCTACACCTATCGTGTCTTCAACAAATCCTCTAGAATTGTTGAAGTGGCACTGGACATAGTGTGTGATGAGACTAATGGCTCCCAAGTGGAGTAAGTTGATCGTCATGTGATAGATCAAGAAAAAGCTCCACAAGTGTTGATAGGAAGGATAGCACTTGGAGACATACGACCACAAGAACAACCTCAAGACTCAAGTGATCATCCTATTCCTCAAGCAAGTTCTTCCACAAATGATCATACCCAAGTTCCTCAAGATGCGCTCCAAGAAAATGAAAATGGAGGCATCAATCAAGGGGGAGACAATGAAGATGAGGAAGACGAAAATGAAGATTCAAGACCTCAACCGCCTCACCCAAGAGTGCACCAAAGCGTTCAACGGGACCATCCCGTTGACAATATACTTGGAGAAATCTCCAAGGGGGTAACTACTCGATCTGATGTTGCAAACTTTTGTGAACATTACTCTTTTGTTTCTTCTTTGGAGCCTCACAAGGTTGAAGAAGCGCTACAATATCCAGATTGGGTAATGGCCATGCAAGAAGAGCTCAACAACTTTGAAAGAAATCAAGTATGGGAGCTCATGAAGAGTCCTAATGCGAATGTTGTAGGCACCAAGTGGGTGTTCCACAACAAACAAGATGAGCACGGGGTGTTTACAAGGAACAAGGCACGACTTGTGGCCAAGGGGTATTCAGAAGTCGAAGGTCTAGATTTCAAAGAAACCTTTGCTCCCGTAGCTAGGCTTGAATCAATTCGTGTATTACTTGCCTTTGCTACTCACCATAATTTTAAGCTATAGCAAATGGACGTCAAGAGTGCATTCCTCAATGGTCCAATCAAGGAAGAGGTGTATGTGAGCAACCCCCCGGCTTTGAAGATCAAGAATTCCCAAACCATGCGTACAAATTGCATAAGGCTCTCTATAGCCTCAAACAAGCTCCTAGAGCTTGGTATGAGTGCCTTAGAGACTTTCTAACTCAAAATGGTTTCAAAATTGGAAAGGCGGATTACACTCCATTCACTAAGCACTTTGATGATGATTTGTTTGTTTGCCAAATATATGTCGATGACATTATATTTGGTTCAACTAACAAAGCTTTTTTTGATATGTTTTCTAAGATAATGATGGAAAGATTTGAGATGTCCATGATGGGGGAGTTGAAGTTCTTCCTAGGTTTTCAAGTAAAGCAACTCAAGGAGGGCACGTTCATTAGTCAAACAAAGTACACACAAGATATACTCAAGAAGATTGACATGGACAAGGCCAAACCCATCAAGACTCCTATGGCAACCAATGGGCATCCCAATCTTAATGAAGATGGTCCAAGTGTGAACCAAAAGTTATATCATTCCATGATAGGCTCATTATTTTACTTATGTGCAACTAGGCCCGATATCATGCTTGGTGGTGTGTATGTGTGCTAGATTTCAAGCTGCTCCTAAGGTTTGTCATTTGACTGCCGTTAAGAGAATTCTTAGATATTTGGTTCACACACCAAGCCTAGGACTTTGGTACATAAAGTCTCTAAGTTTAACCTCATTGGATATTGTCGAAGGTCGTAAACGACACTTCCCCCGGACCTGCTTAGAGAGCAGCCTGCGGAGGTTCTTTGGATTCACGAGGGCTAGTCCCAGGAGATCGAACACAGCAGGATGATGAACACAGGGGATTTACGTGGTTCGGGCCGCCGGAGCGTAATACCCTACGTCCACGGGAGTGTTTGTGTATTGCCTTGCTTGAGCGTGTATGAACCTTGGTCTAATTTTCCGTCCCCTGTGAAGGTTGTCTGCAGAGCCCTTTTATAGTTCAAGGACTCTGTAGTCACAAGGTGGGTCCCAGTACCCGACAGATGGTCCTGGGGAGAGCCAAATCCTATACAAGATCTAGGATTAATTGCTATCTACTTCCCTTTGTCAGGGGTGTCAATGCGCCATCCTACCGCGCCGTGCGCCAGGGCTACACATAGCCGGTGATGATGGCCGTGCACGTCTCATCCGTCTTGTCATCGCGGCCCATTCGGCTGTCTTGCAGTGTGGGTCTGTAATAGCTACTTGGACAAGACAGGACAGTGGAGCCTTGACTTTCGCAAGCGTGACTCAGCCTGCCTGGGGAAGGCGCGCGCACTTAATGTCTATCTAAGCAGCGCACGCGTTCCTTTACTACAGCTTCCTACCGCACTGAGTAGGTCGTCCGCCACGTGGTTGCATCGGAGCCTACCTCTGCGGGAAGTAAAGCACTTGACGGAACAGGCCACGTGGCGCATTCGGAGCCCACCCCTATGGAGGGGTGGGAGCTCAGCCCTGCAGGCCACGTGGTAGCTCCGGTGCCTTCCCCTGCGAGGACGCGGGCTTGGCCCTGAGGTCCCGATCGGCCACGTGGCGGCTCCAGAGCCCGCCTCAGCGAGAAGGCGTGGGTCCGGTCCTGCCAGCCACGTGGCAGCTTGGGAGCCTCCCCCGACGGGGAGGTAGGATCTAGTCCTTCCCTCCTCAACGTGGTAGCCTCGAATTTGGCCTCTTAGGCAGAGGCAAAGTCCTTAGCGGTTTTCTCCTGTGTGCGGGGGTACCCAGTCTGCAGGGTACCGACAGTGGCCCCCGAGCCCACCTCGGGAGAGTCGTCGATACCGCAGGTGGGGTCTTCTTCCTTTTCTTCCCGCGCAACTCTTCCGATTCCACTTCGAGGCAGTTCCCCAGGCGACACGCCCCTGCCGTTGAGGCGACGTGTCCCCTTCCGGTAAGTGAAGGTGCTGAACAGGCGCCGCGCGACGTGACTCCTGCCTTCAATTGTGCTTTAATTGCGGTGGTTCCCAAGGCGGCTCCTCTACTTCCGCTGCTTTTGCCCTTTCGGAAACCGCCGAGTTACCTCCCGCATGGCTAGCTGCCCGGCTCGCCTTCTTCGTCGAGCGACCCGGGCCCTCATGTCATTGCCCATGCGGGTTCATTACTCTTCTACTGAGGCTGCGGCGATCCACACTTTTGCGCCTGTTGGCCTGCAGGGGTGCATAAAAAGAGAACTTCCCCCCTGAGGGTCCTTTCTCCCGCCTCTGCATCCCTGCGCTCGTGCTTTTGCCTCAAGCCTAGTTCTTGCACTCTAGTTCCCAGTCTCCCCGTCCAGAGCCTCCTCCCTCAACCCTCATGGCGAGCATCTTGCCCAAGTCCAGGCTGTCCAGGCCCGCTGACCTGGCCCCCATGCGCCGGCTTCTCGGCTGGCATACTCCTGAGTGGGAGTCGTGGCTCCGTCCCGGGAGGCTCCCGTTGAGCCTCTCCGCCGGGGAGATGGTCCTCTTCTCGTCGTACGTGCTGGTCGGCTTCGTCCCGCCAGCATTCGCCTTCCTGGTCATGCTCCTGGAGACCTTCGGCCTCCAACTCCACCACCTCGCGCCAAACTCGATCGCCATGCTGGCGGTCTTCGCTCACGTCTGCGAGATGTTCGTGGGGGTGATGCCGTCGGTGAAGCTCTTCCGGTACTTTTTTGTACTAAGGGCCACCGGTAGGAGTTCGAAGGAGCACCTCGGCGCCTACTACTTCCAGCGCCGGACAAAGGTCCCCACGAGGTACATTGCTTCATTCAACTCCACAAGGTGGGAGCTGTGGCGTGAATATTGGATGATCGCCAAGGTCGAGGCCCATGACCGGTTGTGCCTCCACACCGGGATCCCTCCGAGCGATCATTCTGGGAGGAGCGCCCAGAGCTGGAGGAGGCATTCAACCCGGTGCTGGAGAGGATCCAGATGTTGGTGGACCACGGGCTGTTGTATGCCATGGTGCTGAGGGACTTCATGTCCCGCCGCATAGCTCCGCTTCAGCACCGCGCCCGTCCGGCGTCGATGTTCACCGGCCTGTCGGACTGCACCCAGCTCGAGACCGGCCCCAACTCCAACCTGGGCGAGCAGCAGCTGCTCGACATGCTGACCCGGGTCTGCCAGACGACATCTCCACTGAGGCACTTGCTCTTCTGTCAGCCTGCCGCCCCTTGTGCTCGGACTCCGAGTTGAGGAGGCAGCTGCTAAAGACGATGCCGACCCTTGACGAGTCCGGGCTAGCGTGGCGCCAGATCGGGGACCCATTCCGGGGGGTTAACATTGCCGACGACACTGAGGGAGGGGAGGCTCCCTTAAGCGACGTTGGTTCTTCAAGCGACGACTCCTCGAGCGGCCCCCAGCACCATCCATGGGGTGGCGTCGTCGCCCCCGGCGACAAGGGGAAGGGGAAGGTGCCAGTTCCGGTGCTGGACCCGTCCCCCAAGAAGCACGCCCGGTCGCCGCCGCCGGCCCCTTCTGCCCCTCGTCAGGACTCTGGAGCCCAGCCGCGCTCGTCGCCAGGGGGAGCCGATGGCGCCACTTTGCCGCCCGAGTCCTCCACACGCAAGAGGGGGAGGCTCCTCAATGCCGATGGGACCCTAGCGTTCCCTCTCCGTTCGGAGGGGCGCCAGACCTCGGGGGTGCCGCCGAAACCACCACCACAGGGGGGCCCAACACACTTAGGGGCCCCCGTCGCGGGTTCGGGGGGTTCGAACCCCCCCAACCCTTTCGGGAAGCGGTGGAACTTCAGCGTCCCCCGATAAGCCTACTTAGATTTTACCTTGGGTGTTCTTCGCTGTGCGCCTACCCTGTCAATCTCTTATGGTCTGAGTTTGCTTGATTTCAGCGCCACCAGAGCTACTCCACCACCTGCGGGCACTTCTGCTGGGGGGTCTGCCGCTCCAGCCGGCTCGTGGGGATCGTCTGCTGCCTCGGGCCCTGTTCCGGTGCACCAGTCTGCTGCCGTCGGGGTACCTCGGGCCTCCGAGCCCGAGATCCCCGCAGCGGCTGCCGAAGCCCAGCTGCGTGCACCGATGACCGCCGTCGCGCCTGCCAACGACTCTGCGTCCACCGGCTACTTCGTGCCGGCCGATGCTGTCGCGCCCTCCAACACTGCTACGTGGTCTAGCGCCACTGCCCCGGGTGCTGTCATCCGGGAGGGGGCCCTGGTCCCCGCCTCCCAGTGGTCCTCCAAATGGAGGACGACATTGAGGAAGTGGGGAGGCACAGGGTCGCTGCTACGGCGGAGCCTCTCCCCCTATTCGAGGTTATGGCCGTAGCCTACTCTGGCTTCCGGCAGGCCCAGGCGACCCTTGCCCGGGAGAAAGGGTGGCTCGAGGACGAGGACAACCGGCTCCGGGAATGGGCGAGGACCCTAGAGGCCCGGACCCGGCTGGCAAAGAGCCGAGCGGCCCAGCGGGAGGCAGTCATTCGGGAGGAGATGAAGATCCTCGAGCAGGAGCGCGACCTCATCTCACAGCTAGACGCCGTCACCCAGAAGCTGAAGGCTGACGCCGAGGCCATCCACGCTGAGGCCAGCTCCCGCCTCCAGGCCTGCGAGGACCTTCAGCACCTGTTGTTCCTCCGGGAGGCTGCTCTAGCCAAACGGGAGCAGGAGCTGGCGGTGAAGCAGGCCAAAGTGGAGGCGACCTGCCGCGGTCTCATCCTCCAGCAGGAAGGGGCGAGAGTCCGCGCCGCCGAGTTGGACCGCCGGGAAGCCCCCATGGCCGAGGCGCAGCAGGCCCAGTCCGTCAAGCGCCAGGCCCTCCTGGACCGCGAGTTCAACGTCGCACTCAAGGAGGGTGACTTGGACCGCCGCGAGGCGGGGGTCGGCGAGCGCGAGAGGGCCCTGGCGGCCAAGGAGAAGCGGTTCCTGGACGGCGGCCCAGCAGGAGGTGGAGGACCTCCGGGCAGCGCGCTCCGCCGAGGCCCAGAAGGTCTGGGAGTTCCTTGGCGGTGCCGACTCGGCTCTGGTGCCGCTCGGCTTCAGCCCGGCGCGCGTGGGGGAGCTGGCGCAGGAGGTGAGTCAGGTGTTCCCGGCGCTTGACTCCACCAGCTCGAGGATGCGCTCGCTGGGGGCCATCCTTGACAACCAGCTGGAGGCCGAGGGACGGATGCTGGTGAACGAGGTGGCGACGCACATCCTGTCCTGCTAACAGAGTTGGTACCCCGACGTCTCCCTGCAGCCGGTCCTCGAGGGGCCCATCACCGAGAGTGAAGAGGCCGCCAAGTCTAAAGTTTCGGATGCGGTGGCACTCATCGCCTCAAGGTTCCAGGGGAGCGGCTGAGGGCTCCCCAGGCGTCTGTTTAAGTTTTTGTCTTTCTGTTTTTGTCTTGTGGCTGGCTGTGGTGACAAACTCTTTATTTGTGTGATAAAAAATCTGTCTGTGGTGCCCTTTTATACTCAGCTTGCTTTTATTTCCGGCAATGTCTTCCAGCTGCTTGTTGTTCCTTAACTTCCAGGACCTGTCGTCCCCCAAAGTATGGCCCCCTGATAGGCGTGGCCAGTTGTTATGGGCACACCTGTCATACACTTAGGGCTTAGGGCGGACCGGTGCAGGAGGAGCCTAGGATTCATAGGTAGCATTGTCGTAGCTGAGTATGCAGGTATGTCGACAGCGGCCCCCCTCGGGGTGCCGCTGGAGCTTCAGCTCCGTGGTGGCCACCATCTTTATTGAGAGGTCGACAGCGGGCCCCCTGGGGGTGCCGCCGGAGCTTCAGGCCGGTGGTGCCCGCCATTCTTCAGCTAGAGGTCGACAGCGGGCCCCCTGGGGGTGTCGCCGGAGCTTCAGGCTGGCGGTGCCCGCCATTCTTCAGTGAGATGTCG
Organism: Tuctoria greenei; assembly: GCA_036927565.1. NCBI lineage: Eukaryota > Viridiplantae > Streptophyta > Magnoliopsida > Poales > Poaceae > Tuctoria > Tuctoria greenei. The sequence goes on along the minus strand of JAYESD010000003.1, from coordinate 198,040,573 downwards.
ACAGCGGGCCCCCTGGGGGTACCGCCGGAGCTCCAATCCGGCGGTGCCCACCATCTTCAGCGAGAGGTTGACAGCGGGCCCCCTGGGGGTGCCGCCGGAGCTCCAGTCCGGCGGTGCCCACTGTCTTCGCGGGTACTCTGGCGGTGGTTGCTGGAATAACTTCCTCAAAGACCTGTACATAGATCAAAAAAGAGAAGTAATTCTGTCTGCTGGTCACTTTACCCCTCCTCTTTTTGTAGTGTCGCTTGACTTACGATCCTGGGCTGACTCGTGGGGCTTGGGTAATTCAGTGCTCCTGCACCTAGGACTCATCGTCCATACTACCCAAGGGTGGTCCATCTGGCCCCCAGTACTCGGCTGTAGCGCTGGGGAGGCAGAGCGCACAGGCTTAGGGTACGGGACGAGGCTAAGCAGGTTGTGGCCCTGGACCTCCTGCTCGACGTAAGCCTTTTCCGGGGGAGACAATCTGGAGACACAGGCCCCTGAGTACTGGAACATCCGAGGACCCAGGCGCATTGCAGGTACCACAAGCAACCCCACCTGCAGTCCAGACAGCAAGGCTCCCACTATTGCTAAAGCAGGGGAAAAACGACAGCGCTTGTGATAGATCACGAGCTATGGCAGGCTTACAGCAACATCATAAAAATTAAAGATAATTTTTGAATTGACAAACCCTATACCAGGCAGGGCAACATTCTTTCATTGTAGTTTCTCATAAGATGGAGCAGACTTTACAAGGGGAATAACCCGACCTAGATGTCAGATGGAGTCGAGTGCACCTACTTAGGGTTCTGGACCAGGCTAAGCGGAATGTGCAATCGGAGCCCCATCCCCTTATCCTAAGTGTTGTCCTGAGACAATATGTAACTTTTACAATGAAATAGCATTGCCCCAACCCTGGTCTAGGGGTAGAACTTACGGAGGTGCTCGATGTTCCATGGGTTGGGTAATCGCTGTCCATCCTCCGTAGCCAGGCGGACGCATCCTGGGCGGCAAACCTCTGTTACTCGGAAGGGACCCTCCCAGCTGGGGGAGAGTTTGTTAGACCCTTCCCGGGAGAGTATGTGGCGCAACACCAGGTCGTCTACCTTTAGCTCCCTACTCCGTGCGGTCCTCTAATGGTAGCGCTGGAGCGCCTGCCTGTACCGTACATTTCGGAGAGCCGCTCGCACTCGTCCCTTATCGACGAGGTCCAGGTCTTCACGCCGGAGCTGGTCCTACGCGGCTTCATCGTACCTCCGGGCACGGGGGGAGCCCATGGTAATTTCTGGGGGGAGGACGGCCTCTGCCCCGTACACCAAGAAGAAAGGCGTTTCCCCCGTGGCCCGGCTGGTTGATGTCCGGCTAGCCCACAGCGCACACGGAAGCTCATCCACCCAATTTGCACCATGCTTCTCAAGGTGTGAGAATGTGCGAGTGTTGAGGCCCTTGAGGATCTCTGCATTGGCTCTCTGGACCTGCCCATTGCTCTCTGGATGAGCAACTGATGCATAACAGACTTGGATCCCCAGGTCCTCGCAGTATTCCTAGAATGTTGCACTTGTTTACTGGGTCCCGTTATCAGTGATGATTCTGTTCGGGACCCCGAACCGGCAGACGATCGACTTGATGAACTTTACTGTTGACTGATTGTTGATGGTGACAACTGGGGCGACTTTCGGCCACTTGGTAAACTTATCTACGGCGACGTAGAGATGCCGGAATCCTCCGACGGTTCTGGGAAAGGGTCCGAGGATGTCCAACCCCATACAGCGAATGGCCATGAGGGAGGGATCATCTGTAGCGCCTGAGCTGGTGTGTGGATCTGCTTGGCCTGGAACTGGCACGCCTTGCATCTCTTTACCATCTCGGCGGCATCCTGGAGTGCTGTCGGCCACTAAAAGCCATGCTGAAAGTCTTTACCGACCAGCGTGCGGGAGGATGCGTGGTTCCCGCACTCGCCTCCATGGATCTCTGCGAGCAAGTCGCAGCCCTCCTCCCGAGTAATGCATCGCAGTAGGATGTCGTTGGCGCCACGCCGGTAGAGATCCCCTTCCACCAGCGTGTACCTTTTAGCCATGCGAACAATCCTTTCTGCCAGGGCATGTTCTTCGGGAAGGATATTGTCTTTCAAGTAGTCCCGGACCTCCGAGATCCATGCATCGGGACTTGCTTGAGCCTCTGGATCTTGGGCGCCCGGTAGCTCGGAGCCCCCGGTGGCGCATACGATCCTTGGCGGACTCCAAGGTAGCAGGGTTGCCGGGACTGCCAGCTTCAAGGTGCTGGTCTTGCCCCCTTCACCCGGTTCGGCTGCCCGTGCGGTTGGTCGCAGTAACGTCCTTGCAAAGACTCCTTGGGGCACTGGGGCCCCTTTGGAGGCCTTCGTTGACAGGTAGTCTGTGACTGAGTTGTCGGCTTGGGGTACATGACACAAGTCCAAGACTTCAAAGTCCTTCTCCAGCTTCCGGACGTGCAGCAGGTATGCTGCTAATTGAGGGTCGTTGCAGCTGCACTCTCCTTTGGCTTGTTTGATGATCAGTTGAGAATCACCTTTAGCCAGAAGCTGTCGGACATTGAGGAGGGCAGTCTTCAGCCCAAATATTAGGGCTTCATACTCCACCATGTTGTTTGTCGCCTTGAAGTCGAGGCGCACCATGTACTTGAACTGCTCCCCAGTCAGGGTGAGGAGCAGGACCCCGGCCCCGGCTCCCTGCTTCCGCGAGGAGCCGTTGAAGTAGAGCGTCCAGGGGGTCTCGGTGAAAACTGGAGCCTTGGGCACCATTTTGCCGTTGTCCGGGCCCCCCAGGTTGCTTGGCGATGGGGTCCATTCGGCCAAGAAGTCCGCCAGTGCTTGGCTTTTGACTGCATGTCGAGGTAAGAACTCCAGCTCGAACTCAGCCAGCTCCGCCCACTTGGCAATGTTTCTAGTCGAATTGGGGTTGTGGAGTATGAATTTCAGTGGGAAGGAGGTGACCAGTGAAACCCGGTGAGCCTGGAAGTAATGCCAGAGCTTCCTCGACGCTATGAGCACTGCATACAGCAGTTTGTGTACCTCCAAGTATCTTGTTTTTGCTTCATGGAGGACCTCACTAACGTAGTAGACTGGCCGTTGGGAGGTCCGAACCCTCCCCGGGGGGTCCGGGGCTCCTTGCAATGCGTCTGCATTCTGGGGAATGTGGCTCCCAGGGTCTAGCTGGGCCTCCGGGGGCTGAGACCCGTAAGGCACTTGGTCACTGGAACTCACAACAGGGGAGGTCTCTTCTGGGTTCGGGCCTTGAGGCTCGGCCTCCCCCTCTGGGGTTCCTTCTGGTGTTTGTTGCGGCAGTAGCTCCGGCCGCTCTGCAACCAAGACCATGCTGACCACTTCCGTTGTTGCGGTGATGTACAACAGGAGCGGTTCGCCGGGTTCTGGCGCCACCATAATGGGTAGCGTCGTCAGGTGTTCCTTGAGCTCCTGGAAGGCCGCTTCAGCTTCCTCGGTCCACTCAAAGGGGCCTGACTTCTGCAGAATCTTGAAGAAGGGCAGGGCTCGCTCAGCCAGTCTTGAGATGAACCGACTGAGGGCTGCCAAACATCCTGCAAGCTTCTACACGTCCTTGATGCGGGCCGGCGGCCGCATCAGCTCTATCGTCTTGATCTTCTCTGGGTTAGCTTCGATCCCTCGGTGCGATACCAAGAAACCAAGGAGCTTCCCTGCAGAGACCCCAAAGACACACTTGTCGGGGTTCAGCATCGTGCGTGTCATGCGTAGCTTGTTGAAGACTCGGGCTAGGTTGTCTAATAGGGATGTGTTGTCCCTGATTTTTACCACGATGTCGTCGACATACACCTCTACCAGATCTCTAATGAGGTCCCCGAATGTCTTATGCATTGCACGTACAAAGGTGGGGAGAGCATTCTTGAGACCATAAGGCATGGAGACATAACAATACATGCCATCTACTGTTATGAAAGCAGTATGTTCCTCATCTTCCCTAGACATAGGTATTTGGTGAAAACCGGAATACGCATCTAGGAAACACAAAAGATCACAGCCTGATGTTGAGTCTACTATTTGATCTATCCTAGGAAGAGGGAATGGATCCTTTGGACATGCCTTATTGAGGTTGGTGTAGTCGATGCACATCCGGAGCTTCCCGCCAGCCTTGGGAACGACAACAGGGTTGGCCAACCACTGTGGGTGGTGAACCTCCCGGATTAAACCAGCATCGAGCAGCTTCTTGATTTCTTCACGGATGAAGTTCTGCCGCTCGATGGACTGTTTCATGGGCTTCTGCTATACCGGTGGGGCGTCGGGGTAGATCTTCAGATGGTGCTCAATCACCTCCCTGGGGATCCCGGGCATTTGTGATGGTTGCCATGCAAACACATCGACGTTGTCCCGGAGGAAGGTGATGAGCGCGCATTCCTATTTGCTGTCCAGGTTCCCCGCGATACGGGTTGTTTGGGCAGCCTCGGAGCCAATCCTGACGACCTTCACGGGGACGTCATCGTCGTTGGCAGGTTGCACACGAGGTGCAGTAGTGGAGGCTCGCTGCGCCGGGCCTTGCTCTGGCCGACTCTCCTTCGAGCCTCCTGGGGCCGGAGCCCTCCCTGCTACAAGTGCTTGGAGCTGCTCCAAGGCTGACACTGCGGCTGAGCGGTCCCCTCTCATCCTGAGGACACTGGAAGGCGTCGGCATCTTCAGGACGAGGTAGCCGTAGTGGGCTACAGCCATGAACCTGTAGAGGGCTGGCCTCCCGATGATTGCGTTGAAGGGGAGGTCGACGTCTGCCACGTCGAATAAAATGCTCTCCCTACGGTAGTTCTCCGGGGTCCCGAAGGTCACCGGGAGGTGTATGTTACCATACGGGAGGATTTTCCCAGGTCCGACACCCGAGAACGGGCTCGAGGGTGTGAGCTGGGACATCGGCAGCTGCAGCTTTTGGAAAGCCGCCGTGGAGATGAGGTTGAGGCTCGCCCCTCCATCTATCAACACGTGAAAGACCTTCACGTTGGCGATGGTCGGGGACACCAGTAGCGGGAGCACTCCTGCCCCTGCCATGTTCTTCGGGCAGTCAGAAGCGTCGAAGCTGATCGTCGTGCTCATCCACTTGTGGTGGGGAGCCGGACTTGGGGCGGGGGCCACTGCAGCCACTGCCCATCGCAGGGTTTTCACCGCGTTTCGGGACGTGGGGTCGGTGGCTCCCCCGTAGATGACACGGAGGGTCTTGCGGCGCTCCTTATCACTGCTGGAGTCGGAGTCGCCACCCTCGAAGACGGCCTTGACTGCCCGCTGGGGTTCCTGGAACCCCATCTCGCTGTCATCCTCCTTCTCAGGATCAGCCTTCTACTTGCCCTCCCTCTGGCGGGGGGGTGCACCCTCCCGGCGTTGCTGCCTCTGTTTCTGTTCGCGGAAACGTTCCGCGAATCTCTTCACTTCCCGGCACTCGCTAGCACTATGGCTATTTGTACGGTGCACCGGGCACTTGAAGTCAGGCTCCTCGGGCTCAGGCGACTGCCTAGGGCGCTTGTCTGGCGCGATGCTCCAGCTCCGCCGGGTGCCGCAGCCGCCATTGCTTGGGCTCCGGGCTTTGGCCTGTTCTTGCCACTGCCCTTCTTCTTCTTGTTGTTGCTGCTCCTCGCAGAAGCTCCTTCCTCGGTCGGGGTGGCTTCCCTTGCTTCTGAGGATGGCTGGGAGTGCCAGTTGTGCCCCTCAGCTGCCCTAGCACATCTGTCTGCCAGGGAGAATAGCTCGGAGACATCACGCACCTCGTGCGTGGCTAGCTTCTCGAGCATCTTCTTGTCCCTCACACCTTGTCTGAACGCAACGATAACCGATGCGCTAGCAACATGAGGGATGGTGTTCCGTACCTGGGAGAACCGCTAGATGAACAATCGCAGCGACTCTCCAGCGCGCTGTCTAACGGCGTGGAGGTCAAGCTCGGTGCCGGGGCGCTTGTAGGAACTGCCGAAGTTAGCAACGAACTGTCGGCACAACTCATCCCAGGAGGTTATGGACCCCTGGGGCAGGTTCATGAGCCATGATCAAGCTGGGCCGGTCAGGACGACGGGGAATTAGTTAGCCATAATGGCCTCATCGCCTCCTGCAGCTAGTATCGCAGTGGTGTAGATCTGCAGGAACTCGCTCGGGTTGACGCTCCCATCGTACTTCTCCGGCATGTGCGGCCGGAACTTTCGTGGACAGACCACGAAACAGAGGTGAGGCGCTAGCGCTGCACACCCTTGGCTGGGGCTGACTGGTGCCGGCGGCGGCAGCGCATACCCCGAGTGAGCAGGCGGGCCTGCGTACACCTAGTGCTGGGGTGGTGTTGCATACGCCTGTGGAGGAGGCGCGACGTACGCCTGGTGCAGTGGAGGCATGACGTACGTATGGTGTGGTGGAGGCACAGCATGAGCATGGGGCACAGGGCCCGGCACGCTGTAATCTGCCTCGAGGTTGCGCCGACGTTCCCTCTGGCGCTCGATGGTGACTCGGCAGTCCTCTCCAGCCCTGCGGCGCTGCAGCCCGGTTCTCAGATCTGTTGTTGAGATCCTGGTCGAGCGCGAGTCTGCCGTCCACTGGTCGACTGTCGGCGTTCACGACAATGACACATGCATCGGCTGGGCATGTGTCTCCCTCGGCGGAGGCGCGTCGAGTGCGGCGGTGACGAGGTGGTCGACGTTGTTGATCCACTGATGAGCTGCTCCCTGAGTAGCATCCCCAGCAGGAGGGTTGTGGAGTAGCGCGTGCGCCGCCGCGAGCGCACTCTCCGGGCTTGCAGCCGGTGGCGCCGTGATTGCTGTCATGGCTGGAGTATGCCGTGGGGTGGCATGTCGGCCTATAGCCGGCGAAGTGACTGCAGGGCGACGCGAAGGTCCTGACCTTCCTTCCCTAGAGCAGTAGCCTGCCCTAGAGTGGGATGACGCCTGATCCTCCGCCACTGTCTGTCGCCGCGACTGCACCCTGGATGAACAGGCATTGGATTGGTCGTTCACCATTGCTGCTGGTGGAGATCTTGATGGGGAAAAGCCCCCCTACCTGGCGCGCCAAATGTCGAAGGTCGTAAATGACACTTCCCCCGGACCTGCTTAGAGAGCAGCCCGCGGAGGTTCTTTGGATTCACGAGGGCTAGTCCCAGGAGATCAAACACAGCAGGATGATGAACACAGGGGATTTACGTGGTTCGGGCCGCCGGAGCGTAATACCCTACGTCCACGGGAGTATTTGTGTATTGCCTTGCTTGAGCGTGTATGAGCCTTGGTCTAATTTTCCGTCCCCTGTGAAGGTCGTCTGCAGAGCCCTTTTATAGTTCAAGGACTCTGCAGTCACAAGGTGGGTCCCAGTACCCGACAGGTGGTCCTGGGGAGAGCCAAATCCTATACAAGATCTAGGATTAATTGCTATCTACTTCCCTTTGTCAGGGGTGTCAATGCGCCGTCCCGCCGCGTCGTGCGCCAGGGCTACACATAGCCGGTGATGATGGTCATGCACGTCTCGTTCGTCTTGTCCTCGTGGCCCATTCGTCCGTCTTGCGGCGTGGGTCTGTACCGGCTACTTGGACAAGACAGGACACTGGAGCCTTGACTTTCGCAAGCGCGACTCAGCCTGCCTGGGGAAGGCACGCGCACTTAATGCCTGTCTAAGAAGCGCACGCGTTCCTTTACTGCAGCTTCCTACCGCACTGAGTAGGACGTCCGCCTCGTGGTTGCGCTGGAGACTGCCTCTGCGAGAAGTAAAGCACTTGACGGAACAGGCCACATGGCGCATTCGGAGCCCACCCCTATGGAGGGGTGGGAGCTCAACCCTGCAGGCCACGTGGTAGCTCCGGTGCCTTCCCCTGCGAGGACGCGGGCTTGGCCCTGAGGTCCCGATCGTCCACGTGGCGGCTCCGGAGCCCGCCTCAGCGGGAAGGCGTGGGTCTGGTCCTGCCAGCCACGTGGCAGCTTGGGAGCCTCCCCCGACGGGGAGGTAGGATCTGGTCCTTCCCTCCTCAATGTGGCAGCCTCGGATTCGGCCTCTTAGGCAGAGGCGGAGTCCTTAACGGTTTTCTCCTGTGCGCGGGGGTACCCGGTCTGCAGGGTACCGACAGATATTCTGATGCAGATTATGCGGGGTGCAAAGTTGATAGGAAGAGCACCTCCGGAACTTGTCAATTCCTTGGTAGATCTGTAGTGTCTTGGTCCTCAAAGAAACAAAACTCCATTTCTCTTTCCACAGCCGAAGCGGAGTATGTCGCCGCCGGAAGTTCATGTGCACAACTCTTTGTATGCGACAAACTCTTAGGGACTATGGCATAAACATGTGCCATATTCCCCTCCTATGTGATAATGAGAGTGACATCAAAATAGCCCACAATCCAGTTGAACATTCATGGACCAAACACATCGATATCCGCCACCACTTCTTGAGAGATCACTCCATCAAAGGATACATTGCAATCTCCCATGTGAGAACCGAAAAACAATTGGCCGATATTTTTACCAAACCCTTAGATGAGAAAAGATTTTGTGAACTTAGGAGTGAGCTAAATATCTTAGATTCTCGAAATGTTGCTTGAGTCTTGCACATCTGATTGTTATATTCGAAATTCACACATGCTTGTGAAAAACTCATCCTCCTCGATTTTCTACAAATTATTTTGAAATTATTGAATCTTTGTGAATTATGGTCATAATTTGATTGTTGATTGCTTACTGACCACATTTACAAATATCTTTGGTGAAAACATAGTTCAAAAGGATCAAATCTCCACTGAAAACTCAATATATAGGAGGTTTCAGCCTTAGGACCGGACTAGTCCGCCTCCAAACAAGACTAGTCCGGTGGTTCAGTATAGTCGGGACCCAGTCCGCTGACCGGAGAAGTCCGGGTCCCCAACCGGACTAGTCGGGCCCTTGGGGACATAATCTCCCCAGGGAGCCCTCGACCTCTCCAATTCCATTCAAACACTCTCTCTCTCCAAAACGCACGAAACCCGCCCCCAAATCAGTGATTTTTTATTCCAACCACCAAATCTTGATTCCAATCGGTGGATTGAAGCCCTAGGGTGTGTGGGAACTCTTTCCCAAGCATCAAAGGCAGATTCCTCACCCACATTTCGTCGAATCGAATATTTGAAGAGGTATTCTTGACCTAACACCAAAACCTTCGAGATTTAATTCTTTTAGGTCTATTGATAGAAACTTCTTCGCAAAAGTTGTTTTCCACATCATTGTGATCATGCACCTCAATTTTGGTGGTAGGATCTGCAGTTTTTGCAAAATTTCTCTACATTAGGATTCTTGCTGTGTAAACCGGACTAGTCCGGCCGCAGGGCGGACAAGTCCGGCTTTGTACGGACTAGTCCGGCCCCTGGGCGAACAAGTCCAGGTTACACAGTAAAAACCCTAAACTAAATCAATTTTGTGAATTCTACCACCATATCTCTACTTCCTTGGACTCATACACATTCCTTTGCATCTCTTATCAGCTACAATGTCAGATTCGAAGTATGTTCCACTTTTCGACTCTGAAGCCGAGGCGGGAAGGCAAGCACTATATTGTCAAAAGCGCGAGAAGGACGAGATTGTCATTGCATATCTTGACTCTCAGTCAGAAGCTAGAAGAGCAAAGAAAACACAACGTGAGTCTCATTACTCAGCTGCAGCCGAGGCAGCCCCGAAGAAGAAGAGACTTGTGACTATGGGGAAGAGGGCTAGAACCCCGGAGGCAAGGACCTCCAAGGACAAGGGCAAGGTCCCGGTGGATGCTGCACCCAAGAAGAGGGTTCTAGTTGCCAAAAAGCTAGCAAGCATGGCCAAGAAGGGTGCCTCTCAACCCATTAGTCCCTTGAGGATGTCATCTCCTGCAAGGAACCCAAACCGTGCAACGGACTTTGATGCCAACATCTTCAAGGGAAAAGGGGCTGAGAAGGCAAGAAAGCTAGGTCAATGTCTACCAAAGGGAGAGGAGCACAGTGGATCCCTGCTTTTGCTGTGACTACTACAGGACAGTTTATATGTCCAAGCAAATTCTTGTGGCTGATGCTCAATGGATTGGATGGGATTACATGGCCCACAAGGATCACGTGGCTTTCAATGCTGTGATTGAGGCCATAGAGCGCCATGGCTTGAAGAAGTTCATGGCATTTCAGTATGATTGGAATGTGGAGGTAATTTCTCAATTCTACTCAACTGTCTACTTCCACACCGATGGGGATCAGAGGATCACTTGGATGACACATGGAGAGCAATATTCCACCACCTACTGGGAGTTTACTCAGCTACTAGACTTGGAGGATCAACTGGAGAATGAGATCATCATTTCCAACCTAAGACCAGTTGATCGAGACACTTTGGAGTACATGTATCAAAGTCGTGTACCTTTTGAGGCAGGGCACATCAGGAACATCAAGCAATTCTATAGTGTTCTCAACCGTGTCCTTCGGAAGACTATTGCCCCCAAAGATGGAGATGCAGGGATTATTCAAGGTAACTTGAGGCACTTAATGGTGTTAATTAATGGAAATGTTCGTTTCAATGTGGTGGACTACATTTTTTATGACATCTTCAACATCTCGCATACTCCAAACCAATCATGTGGCTATGCTCCGTACATCATGTACATGATCGAGAAGGTGTCGGGGCTCAACTTCAAGAAGTACATCATTCATAGAAGGCGTCATCCTCAAATTCCTCCTCCTTAGCCGGTTGCCCCTCGTAGGAAGAATGCGGATCCTCCCGCTTCTTCTTCACACTTTGTGCTATCACCTCCTCCACCTCCTCCTTCATCACAATGCGGCAGCATATTTCTCAAGTGCTTCAAAGCCATATTCTCCTCTTGCCGGAAGACGGAAGTTTGGCAACGTCGCATGGAGCATTGCCAAGAGAAGTATATCAAGGCGATGTGCGACAAGCTGGACATCCCTGTGTCTCCTGCCGCGGAGAGTGATGGTGAGATGACTCCATTCCCGAATTTCACCGTCGAGTAGCTCGCTCAATTCGGTGAAGTTGATACCTCTGTGGTGGCTCCGTCCGAAGATGATGATAATGGTGACCCGGAAGCCACGAAGAGCGATAGCGGGCGCCAAGAAGGAGACGGAGACGACGACGCCGATGATGATGAAGAGTACATCTAAGGACTCTTCCTTCTTTCTTTTCCTTTTTGGTGTCTTGATGCCAAAGGGGGAGAGATTGATGGGGTACTTAGAAAGGGGGAGAGTTTGGAACGGGTGGTATTTAGATAATAGTTTTATGGGGGAGAGATTGATCCATTATGGACTTATGTTTTAAAACTATTATTTCAATTGTTGTAAGACTTAATTCATGTATCTTGTCTAAATTGTGATGTTATGCTTGAGTTACATGTTTCATCTTGCATGCCTAATACCTTATCACAATTTATGAGCACATCACTTAGGCACCCCACCATAACATGTATGTGTATGAGAACTCTCTCAATTTCTCTTACTCATGATGCATACATTGAGGGGGAGTCACTCATACAAATACATGTTATGAAAATAAATTATTATCCTTTTTGTTGAAGTCTTAATGTGTTGTCATCAATCACCAAAAAGGGGGAGATTGAAAGTGCATCTAGGCATTCCCGTGGGTTTTGGATGATTGATGATGACAATTAAGAGACTAATGATCTGAGTTGGTCTTAAGCATAGGTGTAATGGTTGAAATGAGACGAAAACCCTCAAAACGAAAAGATCAAAACGGGCGTCAAAGTATCAAGCATAGAAATTAGGGTTTCTATGGTATTGAGCTTAAGTGAGCCGTATCATGTGTGAGGGTGGATGTATCATGTGCATTGAGATCATACTAGAGGGCTCAAAGTGGTGGTTGAGAGAAAAAAACTTAAGTGAGAAGCTAAAATGAGGGAAAAACCCTAGGAGGCCGGACTAGTCCGGGCCTCAGGGCCGGACTAGTTCGGCTAGTTAGAGAAGTCTGCTTGGGGGCGGACTAAAAGTCTCTGGAGTAGATCGGAATTGTCCGTATGGGTACGGACTAGTCCGTTCTTCCCTTCGTGGACTTGGAGCTAAGTCCCAGTAGATTGGACTTGTCCGTTTTAGAACGGACCAAAGCTCTGTAAAAATGTTCGGACTTGTCAGGTGTGGTATGGACTAGTCCGCTCGAGACTTAGTGAGATAAACCAAGAGGAAACCCTAGAGGGTCGGACTACTCTGCCCCTATGGCCGGACTAGTCCGGCTATACCCAGTTGTGTCAGTTTTGGGACGGACCAAAACTTTATGTCCTACCTCGGACTAGTCTGTTTTGTACCGGACTAGTTCGTATTGTCAGTGGCCGTTCGAAATTCAAACGTTGGCGCGCACGTCATCTGTTTTGTCGATCGATGACGTGAAATTGTTGGTGGTCCCAGAAGGCTGGACTAGTCTGTGGCACAGAGCCGTACTAGTCTGGGTTTGCCCTGGTGGCAACGGTTAGTTGTTGGGACCCCTATAAAAAGGGGACCCCCGACTCCTATTTGATAACTCTTGAACCCTAGCGCCACCACAAGTGACCTAGAGCATTCCAAGGCCTTCCACTTGTCCCACTAGCCCTCTAAGACCAAATCTTGAAGAGATTAGGGTTTGGGGAGGAGAGTGAAGGAAGATCATCGTGCTTTGGCTCTCGGTTTGATCTCTTTGCACATTGTGTTGTGTTTTGTGGCTTGTGTGAGTTGAGCTTCGCGTGCTCCTCGTTGTATTGATTTGTGGGAGTCTCAACTTGTGAGCAGCCCAAATCAAACTTGGTGATTACCCGTTGATATAGTGGAAACCAACCCCACCATTGTGGTGGCTTGGTGAGAGAAGGGTCAAGTGAGACCTGGTCCTTGTGTGGACTTCTCAACAAGGATGTAGGCTTCTTCGTGGAGCTGAACCACGGGATAAATCTTGTATCACTTGTCATTTTACATTTCATAATCACTAGCATTGTGATTAGGGTTCTTATTGTTCATATTGCTCTTCACTTTGATCTTTATTGAAATCTTGTAACCTAAGTGCTTTAACTTCACAATCTAAGTTGTACTGGGTTACCATACATTGCTTACCTCTTCAGTAAACTTAAATTCCGCAAATAACTTGTAGAAACCAAGTTTTTAGGTTTTCACCCTGTGCTAAGCGAACTATTCCGGCTCTGTCCAGACAAGTTTGGTCTCAGGAGTTTAATCTCGTTTGATTAAGTCATTTCAGGTCTTATTGCCTATTCACCCCCCCCCCATCTAGGCGACTTTCAAAGACGGCTTGCAAGTTTTCAAGGTGTGACTCCTTGTTCTTCACCTTCAAGACAATGTCATCGACGTAGACCTCCACCAAGTCCCTAATGAGCTCCCCAAATATTTTGTGCATGGCCCGCACAAAAGTTGAGGCAGCATTTTTTAGACCAAAAGGCATGGTAGTATAACAATAAAACCCTGTGAGACCTATGTGTGTTGAATACATTGGCTATGGAGATAAAAGTTTTGATTACTACAAAAACACCTTTATCATCAAGGTCTGACTTTAGGTCTGAGCTCCTGCAAGGTCCGACGCTAGGTCCGACTAGCTTTGGTTAGCTTCAGCGCTAGGTCTGACTAGCTTTGGTTAGCTCCGGCGCTAGGTACGACTAGCTTTGGTAAGCTCTGGTGCTAGGTCCGACTAGCTTTGGTAAGTTCCGGTGCTAGGTCCTGCTAGCTTTGGTAAGCTCATCAAGGTCTGGTTAGCTTTGGCAAGGTTCGGAGCCTGATCGCAGTGGTTCTGCTTTTAATTTGCAATGTTTTGAACTTGCTTTTTGGATTATGGAAAGTTTGCTTAGTGTTCTGTTACTAAGATTTTGGTGTGTTTTGGTGGTTATGACTGATATCATTTTGTTGTGCTTTGCAACATGCTTACATGAGGTGCTCACGTAAGGTGTTGTGGTTTCGGAACTAACGAGAGTCAAGTCGAGGACTTGTGCTCGGAAGTATAGGTTGTTTATTCATGTGCAGGTGTTGCTTGAGTTCAAGACATGGCTGGTGACAGATTCATTGGACTAGTCTCAGGGGGGAGATGAGGTTCCAACAACCAAGTTCGGGGGAAACTGTGGTTACGAACCGACTAGGTTACTGACTCAGGCTGCGTTTGAGTCGTGTTTGACTCAAATATAAAATGTTTTGAGTTGGTTATGATAGTATTTCGTGTGGGTCACGAATTTGAGTTGTTTTAGCAATGTGGAATACCTTCCTAAGGTGTTTGGAAGTCTTAAGATTGCTTCTATCTGTGTATAGAAGAGTCTTGAGCAGTTATAGAAAGTTTCTATTCGTGAATTGGGTAGGATTAGAGTCCTAGTTAGGTTTGGGTTGGCCTAAGGGCTGGTTATATAAGCAAGGGAGGCCACAGCTCGTGGTGCACGACTTTGGGGCTGTTCCTTGTGAGTTTTGATCAAAAAAATTCGTAGTCTAAAGGAGCTTTTGTGCCTTGTTCGCCCGACTTGTTTTGTTCAAGTCTTTCTTGTTGAGTTTCTGCACAGCACTACATTTCTTTGGTGGTTTTATTATAACTCGAGTTTTACAGATCCGATTGACGTGATTCTTTTTGTTTTGTCTTCAAAACTTTATTTTCTATCATCTGTAAAAATTTCACAGTCATTGGATTTGTGGTTTCTGATCTACACGAGTTTCTTTACAGTGTTCCAGAACTGTTTTTCTTGGGTAGGACAGATTGACCTTTGTTCGATCTTTCGATCGTAACTTGAGTTTCTCTTGACGGATTTTCGTGATTCTTGTTTTGACGTCTTCGTAACTTGATTCTCTACAATATATAATAGTTTTGTCATAGTTGAACACGTTTAGATTATTTGCACACACAGTTTCTTTAACAGATTGGTTTTCTGCCGAGGGGTGTTTCGTTGCTTCCGCTGAAAAGTTTTAATCTACCATTCACCCCCCCCCCCCCTCTGGTAGATTTACACGTGCTCTTCGATCCTACAATTGCTATCAGAGCCACAGTGCTCTAATCTATGTGATTCGCACGTGCTTTTGACTGATCCTCATGGAGAAATACTCGGCAAAACCTTGTGTGTTTGTTGGTATTGATTTTCAGGTTTGGAAGGCACGCATGGAAGCTTTTATCCAGGCGCAAGGATTCGCGATATGGGAAAAAGTGTGCAAGCCCTATGATGTGCCTCCAAACGATCAAGTCACGGATACAAACTTAAGAGATGTCGACAACAACAACAAAGCCCACAACTTGATAATCCAAGGACTAACTCAGAGCGACTTCAATCATGTTGCACACCTCTGATCTGCCTACGATGTGTGGAGAGCACTTTGTGACTACCACGAAGAATCCAACACGATCAAGGAGGTAAGACGGGATATGTTCAAGAAAGAATACATGCGCATTGAGATGCAACCCGGTGAGTCCATTGATGACCTCTTTGCTCGCTTTAATAAAATTCTCAGCAACTTGCGTAGCGTCAATGTTAATTTTTCAGATGTTGAAAATGCTAGGCAATTACTAAGTGCATTAGACATGTTAATTTGGGAGATGAAAGTCACATCTATTCATGAATCTACAGTCATGATTACACTTACATTAATTGTGCTATATTCTAAATTGAAAACTCATGAAATTGACATTTTATCACGTAAGAATCGATATAAGTCTATTGCATTCGTTTCACAATGTGATATGCCTAACCCCGGCCAATCATCATCTTGCAATACTTTTGCTTTGTTGTCCTCACTAACCCTGGAGCTGATCAAGGAATTTCCAGAAGAAGAGTTAGCACTCATCTCTACTAGATTCTCAAAAGCACTGCAGAATTGTAGAACTAGAAGGAGAGGAAGCTCCGGACCACAGCGTTGTTTTGAATGTGGTAACACAGGACACTTTCGTACAGAATGCCCTAACCTTTCAGGTCCTACTACCCATGTGGAAAAGCAAAATAAGGTCAAGACTACCTCTGGAAACTCTAACAAGAAAAAGAAGGGTACCACAGGACGCAAGATGATAAACAGCTTCATCACCGCACTTCAAGAGCTCAGTTCAAGTGATGTAGACATTGGAAGTGATGAAGATGATGACGACCTAGCCAATTTTATGCTTCATGAAGGGCAAAACAAGATCAAGATCAAGTCAGAAGGATGCAGGACACAACAGTGACGATGATGAGGTATGTTCTACCTATAATGAAATGTGTGATGCAATTTCTCGTGCAACTATTATTGTCAACAAAAGGGACAAAAATCTTAGGGATAATGCTGCTAAAATTGAATCACTTGAATCTGAAATCAATCATTTAAAAACTTTGATTCCTAATGATGATGCTTGTCCCTCATGTGACTTAATCTATGAACAATTGTCCACATTAAGAAGTGCACACTCATCCACTCTAGATAGACTTGATGAAGAAATTAAAAAGAACAAAAAGCTGTCTAATTATAATGTTAAAAACTTAAAAGATGATTCTTGTTCTACAGATGATCTGTATTGTTTTGCTTGTAATGATCTTAAAAAGAAACTAAAAGATGATATGAATGAAATTTCAATACTGAGCAATGCTTTACTTCTCATGAAGTTAAATCTTGTTCTAATTGCAAATTAAAAGGAAAAACTTCATGTGATAACTGCCTAGAATTGTCTAAGAAACTTAAAGACATGAATAGGACACTAGAGCACTTTTGTATTGGAAAAATCTAAACTTGCAACTGAATTCATTCAAATCTTGAAATGATAAAACTGGTTTAGGTTTTGATTCTCATGATCATGCTAAAGCACATCCACCTAAAATTGTAAAGTCAATAGGAATTGGTTTGATTAAAACAATTCCTAAACCAAAAGAGGTAATTTTCAAATCTGCAGGAGTGTTGTCACGTTCGGGTTCAAATAAACATACTTCATGCTCATCTGGACATGAACACAAAGTTAAATTTCATTGTACTTATTATGGTAGAGATGGTCATGTCATAGAATTTTGTTATAGACCATCTAAACAACATAAAAAGGAAAGAATGCAAGCTAGATCTTATAACTCTCATGCAAAATTTGTTGCACATACTAAACCGAATGTCAGGAACATGCAACCTGCTATTATGAGTCAAAAACATTCAAAGTTACCTACAGTCCTTCTGTTTTTGCCTCAGGAGCTACTGATTTTTGTGCTACACAAGTAACACCTTGTAGGTCAGTAGTTAAGAACAAAACAATCACAAACTTTGACTCATAAACCTGATGTTTTATCTCAGCTATCGCGTGTTGTTCCTACTGGACATCGTGTGACTCAATACTAGATTCCTAAATGCCTATTGACTAACCCCAGTATTGAGTTATCTATTATTCTTCTATGTAGGTTACACGCTTGAGGAAGGAGAACATTTGGATTGTGGATTCAGGTTGCTCACGCCACATGATCGGTAACAAAGAATGGTTCTCCTCTCTCTCTTTTGTGTCACATGTAGAGAATGTTACTTTTGCCGATAATTCTTCAACTCCTATAATTTCTAAGGGTTCGATTAGATTAAATGATCACTACACTTTGAAGGATGTGGCACTTGTTAAAAATGTGAAATAGAACTTGCTTTCTGTTTCACAACCGCTAGATGAAAATCTGGAAATTATTTTCACTAAAAATTATTGTAAAGTTGTAAATTCAAATAGTGAGCTTATTTTTAACATTTCTCGGTTTGGAAGTGTTTTGAAAGCCGATTTTGATATGTCTTCCTCTAAGCATAGGTGTCTAGTTGCTAATGATTCAAAAGACTTATATTTTTTGCATCATAGACTTGGTCACGTAGGCTTTGATCATCTAACGTGTGTTAGTGCTCTTGATCGCATACGTGGGCTGCCTAAGCTGAAAAGGGACAAATAAATTGTGTGTTCTTCTTGTAGACATGCTAAGATGGTTGCAGGTTCACATACTCCTCTCACAATGATCATGACAACTAAACTGGGTCAACTTTTGCACCTTGACACCGTAGGACCTTCACGTGTTCAATCCTTCAGAGGTAAATGGTATGTTCTTGTGATAGTTGATGATGATTCTAGATACTCTTGGGTTTACTTTATGGCATCTAAGAATGAAGCTTTTAGTCACTTTAGGACATTATTTCTTAGATTATCAACTGATCACCCAGGATCTCTAAAAGCAATTAGAAGTGATAACGGAACTGAATTTAAAAATCAATCTTTTGATCACTTTTGCGCTAAAAATAGAATAGATCATCAATTTTATTCACCATATGTACCTCAACAAAACGGTGTTGTAGAAAGAAAGAACAAAACCTTAGTTGAGATGGCTAGGACTATGCTTGATGAATATCAAACTCCTATAAAAATTTGGGCTGAGGCAATTGCAACCGCTTGTTATGTCTCAAATCGTATTTTCTTGCGCGCAAAGCTAGGTAAAACACCATATGAGCTCCGGTTTGGACATAGGCCTAGTGTTACACACTTTCGGGTCTTTGGTTGCAAATGCTTTGTTAAGAAACATGGTAATCTTGATAAATTTGAACCTAGATCCATTGATGGCATGTTTCTTGGTTATCCATCTCATGCTAGAGGCTACCGTGTGCTTTTACTTGACAATAACAAAATTGTGGAGACTTGTGAGGTGTCTTTTGATGAAGCTAGCCCAGGTACTAGCTCAAACATTTCAGGTCCGGATCCATATCCTCAGGGGAAGGGTATTTTTAAAGAAGAAGAAGAAGAGTCGATGATATTGATTGATAGTTCCAAAGCTGATACGTGTCCAGCACCGAACTTTGAACAAGCTCTGACTACCATCTCTGTTAGTCCTGATCGTCCACAAGCCACTAGCTCATCAATCTATGATGAACCTGCTGAAGAAGAAGCTTGTGAGACATTTGTTCCCCTACGGATTTATAAGAATCATCCCCCGCAACAGATAATTGGGAGATTGCATGAACGAGTTGCAAGATTCAGGTTTTCCAACCCCAATTCTCATACTCATTCTGCTTTTGTTGTTTCTTTTGAACTCAAAGATATATCACACGCACTCACTAATGAATCTTGGATTATTTCCATGCAAGAAGAGTTAGAAAATTTTGAAAGAAATAATGTTTGGAAACTTGTACCTCCACCACTTTAATTGGAACTAAATGGGTGTTTAAAAATAAACAAAGTGAGGATGGGGTTGTGATTAGGAATAAGGCTAGATTGGTTGCTCAAGGTTTCACACAAATTGAAGGTCTAGATTTTGATGAAACTTTTGCCCCTGTTGCTAGATTAGAAGCCATAAGAATTTTGTTAGCTTTGCTGCATCTAAAGGTTTCAAGTTATATCAAATGGATGTAAAAAACGCTTTTCTTAATGGCTACATAGATGAGGAGGTTTATGTTAAGCAACCACCTGTTTGAAAATGCAGATTTTTCTAATCATGTTTTCAAACTGACTAAAGCCATATATGGTCTAAAACAAGCCCCTAGAGCATGGTATGATAGGTTAAAAACATTCTTATTTGAAAAGGGGTTTACCATGGGCAAGGTTGATAAAACTCTTTTTGTGCTTAAGCATGGAAATGACTCATTATTCGTTCAAGTGTATATGGATGATATTATCTTTGGTTGTGCTTCTCATGATCTTGTCTCCAAGTTTTTAGCTATGATGAGTTCATAATTTGAGATGAGTATGATGGGAGAACTCACGTACTTTTTGGGGCTGCAAATCAAGCAAACTAAGGAGGGAACCTTTGTGCATCAAACGAAGTATACAAGAGACATTCTTAAGCGCTTCAATATGGACAAAAGCAAGCCTCTTCGGACACCAATGGGAATAGTAACGACACTTGAACTTGATGAAGAGGTGAACCCGTGGATCAAAAAGAATATAGAAGCATGATCGGATCACTTTTGTACCTCATGACATCAAGTCCGAACATACAATTTAGTGTATGTCTTTGTGCACGGTTTCAAGCTTCCCCACGTGCTTCACACCGTCAAGTCATCAAAAGGATTCTCATGTACTTACATGGAACTCAAGAATTTGCCATTTTTCACCATGTAGATACCGAAAAACAATTGGCTGACATTTTCACAAAACCTTTAGATTTCACTCGTTTTTGTTATATTTGTAGTGAAATAGGGGTTATGCATCTTCATGGATCAAATTGAGGGGGAGTTTTGAAACTTGAGAAGTCTATGTGTGAATCTGAACTTAAAATAATATGAGCATTGCATTTCATGCATAATGACTTTGTGATTCTTTTTACATGCTGAAAGTTCTTACTACATTACTCATATTATACATTTTGTAGTTTTGGCCATGACTAGTAATTGGAATAATTACTTACACTAAATCGGATCATGATCGAACTTTCTTGCTGTTTTGAACTTGTTGCATGATCACAAGTGCTTTTAATCATAATGAATTAATCAAGTAATCAACTCACATGTTGAGTTTTATGAACAAATATAAATTAAGAAAAGATCAAGAGAATATGCATGCATCACACTTCTTCTTTTGAGATGGCTTATCATTGCACTTAGATATGAACTTAGAAGAAGTTGTGTATGACTAAAACCATGTCCTTAAGCTTCTGATTGTCAAATGGCATAGGCTTGGCTTGGTTGGTTAGAATAAGGCAGATGCGCATATAATCTCTTGCAAATATCATATGATCCAAAATTTGTGCCTTGAAAAATAATGAAATGCAGCAACAAGTGTCATGCTTTCAGGTTTTGAAATAGTTAAGTTTGTGAGATGATGACTTGCTAAAATTGAAATTTACATTTGATATCTAGCATGGCTTACACTACTTTATGTATATCATTGTTGTGATAGTGTAAGTTACTTGATAGTATGACTTGGATGAGATTTGTTCTATATGTATATGTTATAATGTGCTCATAACAAATTAAAATTTCTCTTTTGTACCTTGCTGAATACATTTTCAAAGGTGGAGAAGTATGCAAGGGGGAGAAATAAGTATAGGGGGAGAAATTTATTTCTATGAATTTTCAAAAAGTGGAAGAAATTTTTTTCAAAACTTTTCATGTGAATAAGCCAATATTCGGATTTTAAGTGGTCTTGCCAATGCATTCATCAAGGGGAAGATTGTGAGACCTATTTGTTCTGAATACATTGGCTATGGCGATAAAAGTTTTGATTACTACCAAAACACCTTTATCATCAAGGTCCGACTTTAGGTCCGAGCTCCTGCAAGGTCTGATGCTAGGTCTGATTAGCTTTGGTTAGCTCCAGCACTAGGTCCGACTAGATTTGGTTAGCTCCAGCGCTAGGTCTGACTAGCTTTGGTAAGCTCCAGCGCTAGGTCCGACTAGCATTTGGTAAGTTCCGGCGCTAGGTCCTGCGAGCTTTGGTAAGCTCCGGTTCATGGTCCGGTTTGCTTTGGCAAGGTTCGGAGCTTGATCGCAGTGGTTCTGCTTTGAATTTGCAATGTTTCGAACTTGCTTTTTGGATTATGGAAAGTTTGCTTAGTATTATTTTACTAAGTTTTTGGTTTGTTTTGGTGGTTATGACTAATATCATTTTGTTGTGGTTTGCAACATGCTTAAGTGAGGTGCTCATGTAAGGTGTTGTGGTTTTTGGAACTAACGAGAATCAAGTCGAGGACTTGTGCTCGGAAGTATCGGTTGTTTATTCATGTGCAGGTATTGCTTGAGTTCAAGACATGGCTGGTGATGAGATCGGTTGTACTAGTCTCATGAAGGAGATGAGGTTCCAACAACCAAGTTCAGGAGGAACTGTGGTTGAGCTGATCAGGAGGTCACACAGGATGATTGAATCAAGGACGATGCATGTGAAGGAAACTGGACATCGTTGGAAGATGTTTGCACGTGTGTAAGGAGTGCATGGACGTGGATACATGGTTCCGAGGCATGATGAAGAGATGTGGACGTAAAAATTGGTCGGAAAGGTCCATCCGACTAGGTTACGGACTCAGGCTGCAGTTGAGTCATGTTTGACTCAAATATGAAATGTTTTGAGTTGGTTATGATAGTATTTCATGTGGGTCACGGAATTTGAGTTGTTTTAGCAATGTGGGATATGTTCCTAAGGTGTTTGGAAGTCTTAAGATTGCTTCTATCTGTGTATAGAAGAGTCTTGAGCAGTTATAGAAAGTTTCTATTCGTGAATTGGGTAGGATTAGAGTCCTAGTTAGGTTTGGGTTGGCCTAAGGGCTGGTTATATAAGCAAGGGAGGCCAGAGCTCGTGGTGCACGACTTGGGGCTGTTCCTTGTGAGTTTTGATCAATAAAATTCATAGTCTAAAGGAGCTTTTGTGCCTTGTTCTCCCGACTTGTTTTGTTCAAGTCTTTCTTGTCGAGTTTCTGCACAACACTACCTTTCTTCGGTGGTTTTATTATAACTCGAGTTTTCAGATCCGATTGACGTGATTCTTTTTGGTTTGTCTTCAAAACTTTATTTTCTATCATCTATGGAAATTTCACAGTCATTGGATTTGTGGTTTCTGATCTACACAAGTTTCTTTACAGTGTTCCAAAACTGTTTTTCTTGGGTAGGACAGATTGACCTCTATTCGATCTTTCGATCATAATTTGAGTTTCTCTCGACAGATTTTCGTGATTCATGTTGTGACATCTTCGTAACTTGATTCTATACAATATATACTAGTTTTGTCATAGTTGAACACATTTAGATTATTCGCACACACTGTTTCTTTAATAGATCGGTTTTCTGCCGAGGGGTGTTTCGTTGCTTCTGCTGAAAAGTTTTAATCTACCATTCACCCCCCCCCTCTGGTAGATTTACACGTGCTCTTCGATCCTACAATTGCTATCAGAGCCACGGTGCTCTAATCTTTGTGATTCGCACGTGCTTTTGACTAATCCCCTTGGAGAAATACTTGACAAAACCTTGTGTGTTTGTTGGTATTGATTTTCAGGTTTCGAAGGCACGCTAGAAGCTATTATCCAGGCGCAAGGCTTCGCGATATGGGGAAAAGTGTACAAGCCTTACGACGTGCCTCCAGATGGTCAAGTCACGACTGCAAACTTAAGAGATGTTGACAACAATAACAAAGCCTGCAACTTGATAATCCAAGGACTAACTCAGAGCGACTTCGATCGTGTTGCACACCTCCGATCGGCATACGATGTGTGGAGAGCATGTTTTGACTACCACGAAGGATCCAACACTATCAAGGAGGTAAGACAGGATATGTTCAAGAAAGAATACATGCGCTTTGAGATGCAACCTGGTGAGTCCATTGATGACCTCTTTGCTCGCTTTAATAAAATTCTCAGCAACTTGCATAGCGTCAATGTTAATTTTTCAGACGCTAAAAATGCTAGGCAATTACTAAGTGCATTAGACATGTCAATTTGGGATATTAAAGTCACATCTATTCGTGAATCTACTGTCATGAGTACACTTACATTAGATGTGCTATATTCTAAATTGAAAACTCATGAAATTGACATTTTATCACGTAAGAATCCAAATTATTCAATTGCATTCGTTTCACAATGTGATATGCCTAGCCTCGACCAATCATCATCTTGCAATACTCTTGCTTTGTTGTCCTCACTAACCCTAGAGCAGATCGAGGAATTTCCAGAAGTAGAGTCAGCACTAATCTCTACTACATTCTCAAAAGCACTGCAGAATGTGAGAACTAGAAGGAGAGGAAGCTCCGGACCACAACGCTATTTTGAATGTGGTAAGATAGGACACTTCGTACAGAATGCCCTAACCTTTAAGGTCCTACTACCCATGAGGAAAAGCAAAATAAGGTCAAGACCACCTCTGGAAACTCCAACAAGAAAAAGAAGGGTACCATAGGACACAACATGATAAACAGCTTCATCACCGCACTTCAAGAGCTTAGTTCAAGTGATGTAGACACTGGAAGTGATGAAGATGATGACAATCTGGCCAACTTATTCTTCATGGCGGGCAAAACAAGATCAAGATCAAGATCAAGTCAGGAGGAGTTGAAGGGTTGAAGAGTAAGTTGATGTGCACCACGTCGTAGACCAGCTTCTCGGTCCTGTAGTTCTCCCAAGTCCTGAAGGTCATCGGGAGTGTAATTGAACTGAGAGGACTGATGGCCCCCAGACCTACCTCGGATAAAGGAGGTGAGGGGCGAAGGTCCGAGAGTTTCAGTTGGATCTTGACAAACGGTTCATAGCTGAGGAGGTTGAGTGTCGTCCCTCCATCCACGAAGACATGGTAGAGCTACACGTTATTCATGGTAGGAGACACCATCAACGGCAAATTTCTAGATCCAATCATGTTTCTTGGGCAGTCTGAAGCATTGAAAGTGATGGGAGTGTCCATCCACTTCCGTGGGGTTCTGCCTTGGTAGTAGGAGCTGTGGCGGCTATCACTCGACGCGTGGTCTTGAGGATGCGCCGAGAGGTGATATCCCATGACCCTCCATATATTGTATGGAGAGTCTTCCGACGCTCATTGTGGGAGACATCGGAATCATTGTCGATGGTGTTGTAGACATCCTTCATGACCTTCTTGGGGTCCTGGAAGCCTAGCTCTGGATCAGCCAAAGCTTTGTTGACCTTCTATTTTCCTTCCCTCTGGCAGAAAAGAACTTCTTCTCGGTGCCTGTTGAAGCACTCGATAAGGTTTTGGACCTCGTGACAATATTCAAGATTGTGAGTGTCTGTTTTGTGGATCGGACACCACATCTTTTGACCGCCGCCGTCTTCAGACGATGGTCGATGTCGTTTTTGGGGGCGTGGCCCCTGGCCACCCGGAGTTGCAGCTGCAAGCTGCAGTAGGCATGCCGGCTAACAGCTTCTTCTTGTCGTTGGACTTTTTCTTATTCTTTCCACTACCGGAGGTAGTGGCTTCAGCCTTGGAGGACTTTTTATCAGCCTCCGGAGCTGGCTTGGAGTGCATTTCACGGCCCTCCGTAGCCCTAGCACACTTGTTGGCTAGGCTGAAGAGTTTCGTGACGCTGGTGACTTCTTTCGTTGCCAGCTTCTCCAACATCTTCTTATGTCTGACGCCCTGTTGAAATGCAACAACGATAGATGCGTTGGACATGGAAGAAATTGTGTTCTGTACCTGGGAAAACCGCTGGATGAACGATTGCAGTGACTCTCCCGACTTCTGCTGTACGGCAAATAGATCTAGCTCTGTGCCAGGTCGGGTGTAGGAGCTCCCAAAGTTGGCGGTGAACTGGTGGCATAGTTCCGCCCAACCGTTGATGGAGTCAGGTGGAAGACTCGTGAACCAGGACCTGGTTGTCCCAGTCAGAGCCACAGGAAAGTAGTTGGCCATCACGGCCTCATTGCCTCCAGCCGCGAGAATGGCAGTGGAATATATGTGGAGGAATTCGACAAGGTTGACAGTCCCGTCATATTTCTACGGCAGATGAGGCTGGAACTTCTGCAGCCATTGAACCATGCAAAGGTGCATGGACGGAACCGAACAGCCTCCCCCTACTCCTAAAGGAGAAGGGTTCTCACGTGCAGCTCGCCTCTCGCGAGCACGCTCCATGAGGAAGCAGTCGTCTTGCTGCCTGTAATGGCGATCAAGCTCCGATCGCAGATCATGAGTCAAGAGCCTTGAAGTCGTGTGAGTACGGCGTGCCTCGGAGGGCAGGGGCGTCACTTGCTGGGAGGGAGCACGCCTCTGGTGTTGTGACTTCTGAGGAACAAGTATGATAGACAAGGCCCTTCACTACGAAGGTGCTTGCCCCGAAGGGGGAGGACTTTGGTTGTTGATGGCATCGGCTACTGCTGCAACCAGATACTTCACATCAGCGCGCCACTACTCCATTGCACCCTAAGATGCTCTAGGCGCCGGTGGATGCTGCAGAAGAGTATGCGCCGCATTGATCGTTGTCTCATGATTGTTGTGTGTCGATGCAGTGACCGATGCGAAGACACCATCCTGTTGTCCGGCGTTGTTGTCGGAGCAGTTGGTGGTGGTGGTGATGGAATGACACCCGCCGGGACAACAACACCAGCTGGCTATTGCACGTTGGAGGGATTTCCTCCAGCAGGTTGCTCAGCGTGGTCATTGGATGTTTCTGCGACGGAGTTCACCATCTCGAAATCTCAGGCACCCCTACCTGGTGCGCCAAATGTCGAAGTGTGCAATCGACACTTCGCCCGGTACTACTAGATTGTAGTCTGCAGATGTTCGCGTTCGGTTGGGGCGCGTGTGAGATTATGAATGAGACAGTGACATGAGGGATTTTTACGTGGTTCGGGCCGCATGAGCGTAATACCCTACTCCACGGGTGGTTGTTGTATGTATGAGTATGTGTATGACTTGTGTGTGTGAGCGCTTGATTGGACTTGTCCTCTGTATCGTGCGTCATAGCCCTTTAATAGTCCAAGGACTGGCCGTTACAATGTCAGGCTAGCCCGACATGTGGCATCGGCGGTCTTTAATTACCTAATACATGATTTGTACATATTAAGTATATTTAACAGTGTGATGGCACGCCTTAATGGCGGTGTTACCGGTACTAAAGGTCATCTGATTGTGTGTCATTAACATGGTATTAATGACACGTAATCAGTTCTTGTAACAGCTGCTTTAACTGCCCCTTGAATGTCTGTGTTGTTGGAGATCCGACTGTCTTCCCGTTGCGTCTTAGGTCCGGAGACTCGACACGTGGCAGCTCTGAAGCTTCCCTCTGTGAGGAAGCAGGTCCGAAGCTGCTATACACGGGGCAGCACCGGAGCTTCCCTCTACTGAGGGTTAGGTCCGGGGCCACTCAACACGTGGCATGACCAGAGCTTCCCTATTCATGGATTTAGGTCCGGCCTTGTGTTACACATGATGGCATCGGAGCTACCCAAACAAGGGAGGCTGGCCCAGTGCTGCAGGACACGTGGAGCCTTCGAAGGTCTTCAACTCGGACAGGTGGAACTCCGTAGCTTTTTTTCGGTATTGTGGGATACCCGGTATGCAGGGTACCTACACTGGTCCTCGTAGATTACAGCTACTAGTAGTTTATTACTTCAATTTCGCCAACAAAATTCCCCTGTTGATAGGTTTGTGAATTGGGATGGTGAACTCGACCTGTCTGGACACGCGAGCAAATCATGTTCTTGGTTTGGTTACCCCAACTGTCCCAGCTGAGGTTTGTGTTTTTTATGCTTATTGTTCATTTGCTTGCAGTTATTATGACCTTTTGTGTTCAGATCAGCTAGAATATGAGGAAGTTGATATTTGCATTTTTTTTATGCTTATTGGTTTTTTGAGACTCATTTTTTATGCTTATTGTTTGAATTTCAAACTAGCTACCAGGAATTAATAAAATATATGAGGAAGTTAAATATAGCACACTTAACAAATCGGTTGAATTGTCACATGGAATGAGTTGCTAAATGTATATAGTTATAGATTGTATGGCACTAGATGACCATTATAGGTCATGGTATCTCATATTTATAGAGAAGACATATACATGGGGTGTTATATGTGTTCCCATAATAGATGATCCCTTCATATATAAATATAGAATTCTATGTATAACATATGATCTACCAAATATACTTCTGACGTATATGGTAATTTATTCATCATATCAAATATAGTTAAGACACATATACCAGTCTATGTAGCCTACTAAATATTGATATATACTTCCATGTTTTACACCCCACCTCATATATGGACGATGTGATATTAAGTTCAGATTGCGTCGGAAATTACTGAAGGAGAAGACGGATAATGCTTTGGTCATAATGTCGACGAGTTGATATTTGGAAGATATATATCCCACATCATGTTAGCGAGTTGTAACTCATTCACGAACGAAGTGATAATTAACCTCAACATGCTTGGTTCATCAATGAAAAAATTGGATTGGTCGATAAATAAGTGTCACCAATACTGTTGCACCACAAATTGGGTGTTTGTGATTGTGAAATTCCAAGCACACGCAATAGCACTTGAATCCAGATTAATTCTGCAGTGGCATCAGCAATCGCCTTATATTCAGCCTATGTACTAGAGCGGAACAATGTTGGTTGTTTGCGTGAACTCCGAAAGATAATATTGCTGTCATATCCTGTAACACCCACATTTACATAATAAAGAAAAATAATTTGAAAACAATTGCTTGTGCACTTTGTGCGGTTATTCAAATTGAAATGAGTAGATTTTGCCAAGAATTTGAAATTTCAAATCAAATGAAAATAAAGAAAAGAAAAAAACTTCACTTGCATGGCCCAAGGCCCAGCTCACGCTATCACGCAAGCTGCCACCCCGCTGAACCCTGGTGCGGCTGGCCACGCTGCCGCCGCCAGCAGCGCGCGTTGCTACCGCCCCGCTCGCACGGTGTGCACGCGCCCCTGGCCAACTGCGCCCACCTCCCCAGTCCCCACCAACCCTAGTGGCTAGCGCACCAATCCCGCTGTCGCCGCCATGCCTTCGTGCGCGCGCCCGATTCGCGCCTTCCCTCTACGCGCAGGTCCCACTGGTCAGCGCCGGTTTCGCCTCCGTTCATGCGTGTGCCCAACGCCCAGCCTTCAGCACCCTCTCCTCTCTCTCTGCACAGCGGGCCCGCTCGTCAAACTGGCCTCCTCCTCCCCCACGACGCACACGACGACTTGCATCACGAGATGTCCGCCGCTTCCCATCAACCAAATCCCGGCAATCTCGGCACCCGCATGCTCTCCTTCCATATATCGAGCCCACGTCTTGTCCTTTATGCTCTGCCGCTGCCTAGGGTTTCCCCTGCCCCAAAAGTCCACGAGCGCAGTCGCCGCCAAACACCCTCTCGGTAAGCTCCGTCGCCGCTGTGAGATTTGACCGCGCCGTCTCCGATTAGCCATACTGACTCGTCCATGGGATTTGCAATGTCACCATCGATGCGCTATGCCCGTCTCCATTGCAAGGCATCGCTCCAAACCACGTTCCTGTCAAGTTCGATAAGCGCCTCTGCCCCTCACCGTCGTCTTGTTCTTGCCGATCGATTTCCTCCAGCGCTCATGCTTCCATCGCACCCTCCATGCTCTAGAACGCCTCCCGGGCAAGAAGGAAGCGAAGAATTCTCTGCTGGAACGCCGTCCCAACAACGTCTGACGATGTCCGTCGCCCCGTCACTGCTGCCCATTTCTCATCGAGCTGACTGTTCTAATGTGTTCTCCTTCCTGCGTGAAGCCTACGTGGAAGAAGATGACGAGGTCCCGCTACTTCAACACAGGCCAGATGAAGAATGACGATGTCCGCCGCCTTGCGCAGTTGCTGACCGTTTTGCGCGCCATCCCGAACATTGAGACTTTGCTAGGTGAGTGCCCATGTATGAGCTGTCGTTTACTGTTGTATTATCCTCGGTTAGCGGTGTGTGTGGCCTAGAGTTCGAGCTCTCCAGCGAGCTTCGTGCGTCATCCATGGCGGCACTGTCTTGTGGTTTTGAGGGAGAAGAAGTATTGTACTAATCGCAGCCTTGGCCGTTAGATCTGGCTCGTGCGGCTTAGATTAGAAGCCAAAGTACCTATTCGCTAAATAAAATCCCGGCTGTCGATATTAAATCTGATGCTCCACATTACATCCCCGCTTACCCTTTCGCCCTTTAGCATTTTGCTCCCTTGACCCTTTCGTTTAATTACAAACATACTCTTACGTTTACAGAATCGACCTTAGCTTTTCCTGTAATCATGCTTTTTGCGATAGATTTATTCTGAGACCCCCATAGTATACTGTTTTAGTGTTTAGGCCTCTGATAATAAATGGATGTCACTGTAAAACTCTTGTAAGCTCTGAAAATAATCATTTAAATCCCTATAAATGTTATAAATAATAAATTAGCCCCTAGATGTTACCAACACTCACTTAGGGACCCTGAGTTATGCTGAAATCACATATAAGCACCTACAAACCCGCCATTTTGCATAACAGCTCCTAAAGAAAATGTTAAATAATGTGTTTTAATGCTGAAATTGCATATTAACTTTATTTAGCACCTAGAACCATTAGAAATAATAGATGAGCTCCTTAGTTAAGTAAAATTTGCAAGGTATTGTAAAAATGTCTATTAATATATTAGAATATTGAACTTACCTAATTAAATGTATTTAGCATATATAAAAATTATTGACATTAGTTAGAAGCTTTAGAAATAAATATAAGAATTGTATAAACCTATAAAATGGGTCTGACTTATAAAGCCATAATTAAATAATAAAAATTTATTTTATCATCGTAATCATTAGTTTAATTATGCCGTGTAAAAATATAAACATTGATATATCGTGATAAATGCCTATAACTCTGATTTAAGTCATTTAGTGCCTTCACTCTCGTGCCGTCATAAAATATTCGCGTAGTAGTTTTCCTGACTTAATTTTGTAAGTACGATATATTGTTATTGATTGTCTTTATTCCTTTCTTTCGTCGATAGTGTATACGCGTTTGTGTCACAATTGAGAAGCTATGTGAAGACTTCCAAGATCAAGAGTTCAATCAGCAGACTGAGCAGCTATATAAAAATAGGCAAGTGCCCTTGACCATCTTGTGCCTATTTTAGGGATTATAGATAGTTGCATGCTTAATTAATATGAATCCTATTATATTTACCGTTCCATATAATTCCTTATCGCTCAGGATGGAAAGAGTGGTACTTGGGGGGTATTGATTTACGCTTAGCCATGCAAAGTAGATGGGTGGAAAAACATTGATCATATATGTCACCTATGATTTATGATTATTTATGAGATGTGGAAAATGAATTGTAGTGGATAGGAATCTGGCTGGTTGGTTTGAATGGTATGGTTCAGTACGCACGAGACCCGGGATTGGGGTTTGGACCTTGTCGGATTCTAAGGACCGGTTTATGGAGAAAGTCACTAAGCTTTACAGTATCGCCACAAGACTGAGTATGGGGCAGCTTGGTCAATTAATTAGGTTCCTCCCGGCTTAGTGCTAGTGTTTGGATAGTGTGGGGAACGGGTTCAGCGTAACTGCCCTTGGATCCGCAAGGCTTAAGAGGGGGCTTCTATTGGCGGAGGGGTACTCCAGTAGATGCCTCAGTGGTGAAACCTCAGTGGGCTAGTGCTAGTCAGGAGTGCCTTTGTAAAGACCTCGTATTGACCTCCTGGCCACACACCTACGGCAGTGTGTATTGTGGTTGGCCGCCACGGGCATCAAGGAGGTTTACTTAGTCCACCTGGCAACAGGGGATGAAATCACGGCTTGTGAGTAAAGGATACATTCTCTGCATAGATTGGAAAACTGTCATAACAGCCGTGCTCACGGACAAGAGCGGCTTGGTGCTGAATTCATAATTAGACGATGGTTGAGATGATGGTTGGGATGATACTTGGGAATGATATTGGTATTATTACATTATTATCATTGTTATGGTTGGGATTATTCACTTAGATGTAGGTTGCTAATGAAAGCTAAGGATAGTTTTAATGCTTAGTGCTTAAGCTACTATTAACCTTTCTTTTTTATCGACTTTCATGTCATTTATTTCCCACACTTGCTGAGTACCAGGTATGGTACTCACACTTGCTTTGTTGTACTTTTTTTATAAATGCTTCTCAGTGAAGACAAGATTCAACGAAGGCAAGTTTCTATTCAAGACAATGCATTGAAGGTCGCGTTGCTGCCAATCAATTTTGCCTGTGGTTGCCCTATACTTTTCCTCTTCCGCTGCCATTTCAAAACTCTTTTTAAGGTATAAATGTTGTTTGCATTCGATATAGAACTGTTTATCACTATTTTTCATGCATGTATGGTGAAACTGATCCTGGCATACATGTATTTTGCAGCTGGTTTTATGTTTAATGAAACCGGGTGTGACATATCCTCCATTGCTTCGACGATCATCAGGATAGCAGGCCTAATCAACATCCGAGAAGACACTCAGCAATGAAGAGGCCGACTTGGTGAAGCATAATATCATGTCAGTAATGTCATGACGAAACCATAGAATCTGTTTGGCCGCCACCAAATGTACTATAGTCGAGGCTGATAAAAATTGACAAAATCCATTGACACAGAAAGAAAAATCATGTAGGTCAATTATAGATATAAGAGAGCACCAAATGCACTCTGATATCTTGTAGTATACTCGAGTGAGAGCTTATCACCACTATCTAGCAAAAAAATTCTCAATTGGAACCATAGGAGTGGACACGCTTTTAGAGGTGAACATATTAGTTTGGAATAATAAATCTTTTATATATTTATTTTATGTCAGAACAAGCCCATGAGAAGTATGTTGTACTTTAATCAAAAGAATTTGAGTCTGCCAACATCTTTGATTGCAAAATCAGCCTTAAATTGTGTTTGAAGTCTCTCAGTAGACATAGAACAGCAATGATTATAATCATATGATCAACATATATGAGAACATATATTTGAATGCCTGTCGTGTTAAATATGAAAAGAGAGACATCATCATTTGAGGATGTAGATCTCAGTTGCAAAAGTATGGAGCTGAGGCGTGAAAACCAGGCACGTGGTGCTAGTCTGAGACCACAAAGAGATTTATCCAGCTTGCAAAGATAATTAGTATGTTGAGAATCAAAATATTCAAGGGGTTGTTTCATATAAACATCATCGTGAAGACCATTTTGAAGTGAATTATGAATATTAATATGCCGAATAGTCCAACCACGATAAACAACAAGAGACAATAAAAATCAATTAGTAGTAGGCTTAACAACGGGATTTGAAAGTATCATCATAATCGATCTCATATTGTTGTTTAAAATTTTTGGCTATCAAACATGCTTTGTAGTGATCAATGGACCCTCTAACTTTTGCTTAATTTTAAAACTCATTTCCAATCAATAAAATTAAGACAAGCACATGAAGAGACTAAGTGTCATGCTTTATTTTTAGCGGTGCCTAAAAATCATCTTACATACTCTGAAGCCACATGGGATACTGCATAGAAGTAATATGAGAAGTAGGCTCAGAGACAAAAAGACTGAAACACAAAATATGTGAGCATTCCATCTTAACATAGTTTTAGACATGTGATATTAATCTGTAGACGTGTACCATATGGAGGAACAGGAGGTGAATGAGTCATGGTACCTGATTTTGTAGAAGTACCAAAAGAGCAATTAGGATGCACAACATTAAGTATCGGGTAATCAGCAGTCAAGGGCTTCAACGATGTGATGGCACAACCATTGAGCGAAGCGTTCGGGATCACAAATATGGTAGGTGCTCCCAAATCTCATTCATGTAGAAGAGATGGCAACGTATCCGGATCAGATCTTTTTTATTTTCTGCATCCAAAAAATTAGCAGACCCGGATAAATGTATATGATCACATTCCAAATTAATACTCTTGTTTCCCAAATGCAATATGCACAAATCTTGGTAGGCTTTGGTTACAAGGTTTGAGAAGGGATGGGAGGAGTCTTAGTGAAATAAAAAAATATTTTTGTCAAAAAAATGTTTCTAGAAATATAGACACGAACAAAATCAGTGTCAAAACACT
Organism: Tuctoria greenei; assembly: GCA_036927565.1. Classification (NCBI taxonomy): domain Eukaryota; kingdom Viridiplantae; phylum Streptophyta; class Magnoliopsida; order Poales; family Poaceae; genus Tuctoria; species Tuctoria greenei. The sequence goes on along the minus strand of JAYESD010000003.1, from coordinate 198,007,270 downwards.
TGTACATTTTATGTAATTAATTATAGTCTAGAAAAATACATTTTTTGGTTCGAAATCAGAGTTTTCTTTATTATAAGCACAAAGATGAGAGCAACAAGCACACCCAAAGTTTTAATAATGACTAATCAGATGGTGTATTGAAAAGGCATTCCAAAGGACATTTATGATCAATAACACGATTATGAAGGCAATTCATGAGGTCTCTGGTTCTAAAGAAAGGTTCATCCCAGAATTTAAGTTGCATGGCTCATGAGCTAGAAGAGTAAGGTCAATTTCAAAAATATGATGGTGTTTGCGTTCAGCAGAACCATTTTATTGATGTGTATGTGGACACGGAACATGATGTGTTGTGCCAAAGAACAAAAAAATGTATTGTGCATTTTCTGGTAGCTCCCACATCAATCAAATTGGACACACTTAATTTTAGTATCAATGAGATGTTCAACATGCATCCAAAATTGCAATAATATATGTTGGACTTCTGTACGATCATGCATGAAATAGATCTAAGAAAATTTATACAAAATATCAATGAAGCGGATATAATATTTTAAACCCCAAATGGATTAAGGTGTGGGGCCCCATACAAAAAAAAATTGTTCTAAGGGTTATGAAGACTGATGTATATAACTAGTGTATGATAATTGATGACTCTTGACTAGTTGAAATGCATCATAAATCAGTAAAGATGACTCTCTAGCATAGGAAATATTATTGATACGTAAATTTGACTAAACAACTTGACATTAAGGATGACCGAACCGTGTGTGCCATTGAGCTTGACTAGTAGAGTTGCTCACTAAGCAATGGTTGAGGCATCGACTTTATATGGTTTATTATGATAGAGGCCACACTCACACTACCCTTCTAGAAGGCTTCTCGATATTCGATCATTAATAGAAAATGTCATGGATAGAATTCAAAGCAGAAGTTAATTATCATGAGAAAATTTATGATTAGAAAGAATGTGTTTTGAAATATTAGACACATGCAAAATATTGTGTCATGCAAAAGGATGAGCAGGAGTATTAATTGAAGAATGACCAACATCCATAATCTTCAAACACCCGTTGTTGTCATCTTGCACTTGTTCGCCTCCATGATAGTGTTCATGGATAGCATGGCAATCAAGATAACTTGTGATATGATCAGTGATACCCATGTCACTGTACCAATTTGAATCAATTGTGTAGGAGGAGGATGTCATCATAGCTTCAGAGGGAGACTCATCTTGATAGGAGTCATCCATCCTATGCCAACACTTGATGGAAGTATGCCCCATTTTTGCGACATATTTGACATGGAGCACGAGAAGAGTTCCCGTGATGGTCACCACGTCCATCAGAGTAGCAAGAGGGCACACTGCCCTGAGTATATGTAGAATGATCACGATCATGATCCCCTCAGCCGCTGTTCCTTTGCTGATTACCACGACCAGCATAATTTGTCGAGGTTCCATGATGTAGCTGCATTTCAACCTGATGTTGTAGTTGACAAGCATCAAACGTCATCAGACGTGCAAACACATCATCAAGCGTGAGTGACTCATTGTTTAGTGTCATCGAAGTGACGAAGGGGTCATAGTCACGACTCAAACCGGCGCGGTGATACGCGATCACCTCCTAATCGCACATCGCATAATTGGAGGTGACCAATTCCTAGGCCAGCCCTTTAATCCTGCAAAAATAATCTACAGCGGAGAGGTCTCAGTTTCTTGATCATGGTGAGCTCCACACAGATCTGAACCACGTGAGCACGAGTAGTAGAGGAGAACATCCATTGCAGCGTATCTCATGCCTCCTTGGACGTGGTAGCAGCAACCACATCCAGGTGGATCTCCTCAAATATGGAGCAGAGAAGACCACTCAATACTTGTTGATCCTAATCATACCACCATTAAAAGCCGGGTTTGGGACCAGCTCGGCACCGACAACAGTCAATGATGCGATCAATTTTGTCAGTGCGGTAATAGATCTATGTAGATAGCTCATAAGCTCATACGATGAAATTATTTTTAACGGTTTGGGACCAGCTCGGCGCCGACAGCAGTCAATGATGCAATCAATTTTGTCAGTGCGGTAATAGATCTATGCAGATAGCTCATACGATGAAATTATTTTTAATGAGACGAATTCTAACAGCGTAGTGGAGGGGGATAGGTGCAAAGTTTGTTGACATTGTAGATGAGATAGTGTTGATGGTGGTGGAGGACTGGAGGATGAAGATGTGGTAGACATTCTTCAACGAAATTTTTTTACCTCTGTTAGCAAGATAGATTGTATAATTCTAGATGACCACTATCAGTCATAGTCTCTCATATTTATACGAAAGTTGTATACATAGAATGCTATGTGTTCCAATAATATATGATCCCCTCCTATATATAAATATAAGCTTTTATATATAACATATTTTGTATCAAATATTCTTCCTACATATATGACAGTCTATCCTACCAAATATACTTCCGACATATATAGTAGCCTATCTAACCTATTATTTAATATAGACTTGCATGGTTAACAGATAGCACATTTGCTATTAAGAAGAATAGTAAACCAAAAATACCAACTCGGTTGGAGTTGCTCTTACACCTAGAGCAGAACTGCTGTCGATAGTTACAGCTGTTTTGCTTTGCAATTATAACATGAGGGCTGTAATCACTGATTCTGTACAACCTAAAATGTGCAAAACTACAAGCTCTGAAAGGCCAAGAGATTGACCATGGAGAATATCGGGCGATGCTGGACATGAGATATGAGCACGTTAGTAGCTATCAAAATAGGGACAACGGGAACATGTTGCCTTCATCTCCTGGGTCGAATTGTCGATGAGGACGAGGATGAACGGGCCAACCTGTTATACTCCTCCTGGTCCTCGCTGAATGCCTTCTGCAGCACATCTTGCAAGTCATTAAACCTCCTCTTCTTCTCGATGGATGTCTCTCTTCCAAGGGAGGCCAACTCGATTTCATCATCCATGATCTTGTCGAGTACATTTGAACAGCGTGGGAAGAAGCGTTTCCCAAGTTCCACTGTTACATAAATTAACCTCACTATTAGTCCAGATCGAACATTACCTCCACAGCTTTAGTGTTATGAGCTAAGACTGGTATTCAGCAACTTTTGTTCAGACATCGTGAGTGGTCATTCTAAAAGTGCAGAAAAGGAAAAAATGTCCGTGATTAACAGGTTGATTGAGTTATAAGTTATTTAACAGTGTAGTTATCCAGGCTGCCTGCGTGCACCTCACAGTGCAGGGACTGGGATAACTTCTGTTTCTTTTTTTCTAAAAATACTAGTAATCCACCTGAAAGGTGGGAAAAAACTAAGGAGTGTCACTTTCAATCATAGTGACATGATAAAAAGACGTGAATAAGTAGTTTGAGTACAGATCATATAAAGGTTTTGTGATTAAATAAAGGCAGTTTGTGTCACCTGTTCTAGAGAGGGCTCTCAGTCGAGCTAAATGTTCTTCCTTCATTATGAAAGGAGTGTCATTTAGATCAACAGCTGCCAGTTGTCTCTCAGAAGGCGGATTTGCACTAGAACCAAGGGTGAATTCCAAAGTTCCATCTACTTGAGCAATGTCCATTGCTACTCTTGCCTCCCTTGGAAACATTATCCTCGCCAAAGCAACTGTTGAAAACACACACAAAATGATATGAAGGCATAAATTTCATGACCATGAACTTCAGAACAGTATTTATTTAATTGCCGGTAGATTACCTCGGTTTTCAAGATATAGCAACTTTCCACGCAGACAGTCGCCTTCAAGTGCGAGAGAAACTGATGCTTCTCCAAGTTGTGGATCTCTTCTCTCAGATTGCTCTAGTATCTCAATACATAACCTGTCCTTAGGAGAAGGTTTCCCATCCTCAGTATGACAAAAGTAATCCCCATGTTTCGTAAGCCTCTTAGAGATCTGTACTGCTTTTCTGTTGTCAAATGTAAGGTCTGATGGTCGTGCTCCCTTGGTCAAAAGTGAGATAATGATTTTAGGATCCCTTCTCATCGCAGCGACATGAAGAACTGTGTAACCTCGTGGGTTCCTATGATTAACATCTGCAAGTGCTAGATCCAGGAGCTCTGTTGTAATTTTTGAATCACAGTGTTCAACAGCATAGTGCAACCCATATGCTTTGTCAAGATTTGTCTTCCCTTCGTTGAGCAACATTCTTACTAGCTCCACGTCATCAGAGTCCATGGCTTTGTGTATCCTTCTCACATGCATGTTAGGAAAGCCCTTGTCTTCAGGTGAAACTAGTCCGAGACTAAGCCGTGCTTCAACAATTTGCTTGATAACATCTGGAGGCAATGCCTTCTCAAGAGTAATCATTTCAAGATTTGACTGAATTACAATCTCAAGGCATCTCTCAAGCAGTTTGATACAAGGTTTCTTGCATAAGTTGGCAACAGATAAGATCAATATGAGATTATCTACTTCAACCTTATCAAGGACATCAAGGAGACGGCGCTGCATGAAAAAGTCAAAAACACTTTGCTTAAGTAATGGATTGTTAATTGTGAAATGTAGTAACGATATCCCAAATTTTTGAAATGGAACTAAGCTAGGTATTAACAAACCATCACTAATCTTACCATGAACTCTTGAAATAGAACACACTGTTTTGTTTTAAAGAAAAAATAAGAATGTAAAGCCAGCTCCAAGATACAAATAGAATTTCTATAACAAATTACAGCTAGAAATGGAGTAGTTAGTAGATAAGGATGATAGGTAATTAGAACAATCAAAACTATGTACCATGATTACAGCGAAAGAGTGCTTAACCTAGTGGTTGAGTACTCTGAGTAACACTATTCAGTTCCTGAGTTCGATTACCGATAGGAGCGAATTTCAGGTTGAATTTCATAATACTAAATGCAGGTACAGATACTCTATAGAAGAATTCATGTGTGTCGAACCTAGATCGCACCTACAAAAAATATAAGAGTACGAACAATGCCGCATGTTGGTCTATGAAGTTTGGTCCACAATCGTGAGCTTAGTCATCCAGCTATTGGCACCTTGTTCTAGATAATAGGTTGTGAGTGTCTGCGTTTGTATTCACTTGTAATAAATTGGTCATAACTGTCTTGGATGGGAAGATTGGGACTTTCATATAAAAAATGATTGTATGCAAATCACACTAGGAGATATTCCGGTGCTATGCACATGTAGATGATTTCAATACCAAATCGAGAGATATTAACATAGTGAAAGGAAAAACTAAGCATGCGAAACAAAATCAGGAGTTGATCGCTAATGCTAATTAGCTTAAAGGCACTAATGGCCTTATGTATTTCAATGTTCATGCAACTTTCTTCGGAGCAGAGTGAGAAGCAGAAAGGAGCTCGCCTCATATGTTACAGAATAGCAAAGGAAAAATTTTATGCAAAGCAGCAATTTCAACTTTCACTGCTATTTTCAGAGCATGCATGATGCATGCAGTGTGCTTGAGTCGTATTATAATTGTTTGTAAGCAGTCACTCTTGTACCATTTTTGTTCTTCTATACAACATATGACAAGCAATTCTCCTGTGCCTTCAAGGAAAAAATCTTTTTTGAGTAACTGAAAAAATCACTATTATACACAGAAGTCTTCCTGATTTGCATCTTGTTTTATCAATTTATTTCCTTTTTAGATACAGTCACCAAGGTTTTTTAATGATGATGTTGTCAACTTGTTTAGCTCAAAATAAACTAAAAATATTTCTACGTCATGAACTAACCAGAAGGAAACTATTGGGGTTTTGAACTACAATATATGCACTAAATGTTGACTTGTTACCTACCTCATTTTACCAGCATTACACCAATGTGATACTGTACCTGTTTTAAGTACGATCAAAATTTAAGAGGAATGATTGTATTAGTTCTTTTGTTTCCATTTGTCACATAAGTATCCAAGCAGCCTAGAATTGAAATCGATAGTGCACAAGTGGAGTTTTTTTCTACTCGATGCTTTAGAAAGAAACTTCCTTGTGATGTTGGCAAAAACAGAGTGCAACTTTACAATTTCCGCAGTGTACCTGCATAATTTTTCAGTACAACTGATTATTGGCCATCATTATGCAGCATTAGCGTAGCACTGTGCAAATGATCATGTGCACCATTGGGGAATTACCAACTGAAATATGTTTATCCATATGGTATACAGCATTTTAAAAGCGGTGGAGAAAAGCAAGCGGAGGAGCTCCACCGAGGCCTCCTAGGCGTTTCACAAAAAGCCGAGTCAAAACTATATGTATATATGTAAATTTTTAAATTTGACAAGAATGGATATTTCAATATTCAATTACTAAGAGTACAACAACAAATGGCTCAAAGTCAAACCAACTCTATGCAGAAAGCAAAAAATACACGAAAATGACTCAACTCAAATCAACTAGTAGAGCTAGAGCACCTGGAGGCACTTCGATCTGACATGTGCCATACCTGTCTTGGGAGCAGTCGAGGGAGATGTCACCATTCCAAAGTAGTTGTAGCAGCTGCAGCCAGTGTTTTAAAACACTGTCTGGATGCCCAGGTGCTTGCCTAGGCGCCTAGGCGTCCGGTGAGGCGGGCAGCGGTGAAGGAAACGTCTCTGGCGGCGGGCGGCGGCAGAGGAGGAGGCATTAATCTGTTAGAAAATATGCACGCGAAAGCGACGACGAGGCATAGATGCAAGATCACAGACGACACACGAGACACGATATTTTTTAACGAGGTTCAGCCGAAGCCTACATCCCCGGGGCATGACTACGGACGCTCCTCCCCAATATGTTGTTTTTTTTTTGTCGTGGTTACAACAGCGGCCCTCCCCTCATATTTATAAAGAGGACGGTTGAAGAGTCCAACACAAACTCTATACCCCACCGCTAATACAACTCAATGTCCTAACCGTAATCAACTCGTACACAATATTCGACACATATCCAACAAACTCCACCTTGGCGAATATTACACCACCTTGAAGTCGTCATGCACGAACTTCTATGTACCCAGACTTGAGTTGTCGACTTCGTAGCTCATGGAGAGCCACCCGACGAGTCCAACCCCTTAGACTCGCCATCCGAAGAGAACACTGCTATCTCCGCAACTCCATCTTCCATAACTCCACCTGCAACGGAATGCCCTTGTAACTTGTACAAATTTGATGTCTCTCTCTCCTATCATCACAATCTCATCTCGATTCATGACTTTCATTGTCTTTCCATCCGGCTCAGCCCGGAATAACAGACCATCACGATGTAGAGCCCCAAGCGAAATTAGATTCTTTTGCAATTTCGGTACATGCTTAACACCTTGAAGCACGTGCTCACCTCCGTCTTGTGTCTTGATCTTGATCTTGCCTATTCCAATAATAGGGTGTCCCCTATCATCTCCCAAATAAGCTTTGCCAAAATCACTTGACTTGTACGAAGAGAACCACTCCTTTTTGTGCGTAGCATGAAAAGAGCTTGCTGAATCTAACATTCATGCTTTAGTTGACTGTATTTCGATACCCACTGAGAGAACATCACCGTCACTATCTGAGTCACTTTTAAGAATTTACCACATTAGCACTTGAACCCTTTACTTTTGCTGGACAATCTCTTTTAACGTGTCCCCACTCCTTGCAGAAATAGCACTGCACCTTTTTCTTCTTCTTGCTCTTAGCCTCCACCTTCTCCTTCCCATTCTCACCTTTGATCAGCAAACCTTCAGCTTGAGGTTCGTCCACTGCATTGTTCTTCCTTCTTTGCTCTTGAGCTAGTAACGCCGCAGTAACATCCTCAATTTTGATGGAATCCTTGCCGAATGTCAGAGTCGTGACCGTTTGCTCATAAGATGGTGGTAACGAGCATAAAAGAATTATTGCCTTGTCTTCATCATCAATTTTCACATCTAGCTGTCCTAGATCCGTGACCCTTTGATTGCAGATATTTATGTGCTCTGCAAGATCAGACCCTTCCTGCATCTTCAGCCCATATAATTTTTTCTTCAAATACAGCTTGGTCGTCAAAGTCTTCGACATAAACTGATTTTCCAGCTTGTCCCAGATTTCCTTTGGTGTAGTCAACCCGATGACATGGTACATGACATTGTCGGACAGACACAGCCGTATGGTTGCAGCTGCTTGCATCTGTTTCTCCTCCCACTCGTCATCCTCCATCTTGACCGGCTTTTTCGCCTTCAGAACGGACAAAAGACTTTGTTGCGCCAACAAATCTTTCACCCTTATCTACCACAAGCCGAAGTTGCCGCTGCCATCAAACTTCACCATATCAAATCTGGTACCCGTCGGTGCCATCCGTCCTCTTGCCACGGATCACCGAAAAAAAATCTTCGCACGTGTCACACGTCGAAGCCGCGTGCCTCCTGCACGCACAAGCACGTCGTCGCGTACTCCTGCGTTCCGCCTGAACGCGCCGCCGCGTACACGTGCACCTCCGTCGTACACCGTTGTGCACAGCCTGCAGCTCTCGAGCCTTCTCGACTATCACGTTGCTCGCACACAACGAAATCGACCCGCTTGATCGCCGCCGCCGTTCGTCTTCAAACTGCTGCAAGCTTCTTTGAAATCACGAACAACCGATTCTTTCTCCTGTTCTTGTTACAATCCCCGTGACTCCTCTGTTTTTATAATGCAGCAGGGCGTAGAGTCTTTACCGAAACCGACTCTGTATTCGCCCGCGTGGAGTCTTTACGGAAACAGACTCTTAACTATCGTGCTTTCTGCATACGAAATTTTCTTCCGTACTCACCAGTTCGCAGGAATAGAAGATCTCCATGAAAAGAAGAAACAAATCCAACCATCGTGTTGATTTGTATCTGTAAACAAACATGTGGCCCCCACTTTGTTCCCCATGCAGAGAACAGCCATGCAGGCATGCAACAAAAATAGAAACCGACCACCATGCTGAATACGATCATTAACCAACCATGTGGCTCCATGTTGCCTCTCCATGCATGGAATCTCAAAATTCCAGATCGAACACGAGTCCCCGAGTCCACCTTTCTCGTATGCATGCACGCGTTTAGACTCATGTTTCCATACGAGTCCACCGCAATTATCTCTGACTCCAGCGCAATTTTCTCCAAGTCTAGCTCTCACACGCGTAGGGCCACGCGCCGCCAACAACTCACCGAGCCACGCCGTCGTCGCACGCAACAAGTCACCTCATAAAAAAGTCGAGTCCACCATGATCATCTCCACCGTTGTAGCAGCTCCACCTTGAGCATGCAACAGCCCCTCCGATCAAACTGATCACGCATCAGTTAGATCGCGAGTCGAAGCCGCCGCCTAGATCCGCGACGTCTTCCAGCTGCACCGTCGAATTTGACCATCACGTTTGATCGGTCCCTATCAAACAGCAGCCTGCAGCCGCCATCAATTTGTTCTCCACATCTGGACGAAACTCCATTGATGCAGCTCATTGAACTGTTCGAGCCACCACGCTTGAAGTGTCCAACCCCACCGATCAAGTCGTCGATCGCCGTCATGCTCCACCTTGCGCCATGTCCCTCCCGGACACCTCGTGCGAGCTTTACGCGATGTGGAACATACCATCATGTCTGCTAACGATCTTTTGCATCCCCTCTAGATCCGATTCAACCTTGGCTCTGATTACCACTTGTTAGAAAATATGCACGCGGAAGCGACGACGAGGCATAGATGCAAGATCACAGGCGACACATGAGACACAATATTTTTTAACGAGGTTCAGCCGAAGCCTACATCCCCGGGGCATGACTACGGGCGCTCCTCCCCAATATGTTGTCTTTTTTGTCGTGGTTACAACAGCGGTCCTCCCCTCATATTTATAAGGAGGCCGGTTGAAGAGTCCAACACAAACTCTACACCCCACCGCTGAAAGCATCTAGGCCCCATGAGGTACGGTTTCGGTGATTAATGACAACCATTCGATATTACTAATGAATTTGTGAATGCAAGGTCCCAATAACACTCAATCAAATGAAATCAAAATTACATTGGAGACCCATATAAAATCAACTAATGAGATCAAATCAAAACATATGAAGACAAGAAGTAAAAGCTCTAACTTGACATCACTCAATGCTTGAAGACAATCAAAGCAACATTTCAAACAAGTGTCAAAGAGGTCACAAATTCAAATTCCAAAAGAACAACTCAAAACAACTCGAAGTCAACAAGTTGAACACACCGGATCAACCGACGTTCTATGAGTTGACTACATCGGTCGAGTTGGTTCAATTAAAGAAGAAGACCTCAGAAAAATGCACTCACCGGATCATCCGATGTGAATGGCTCAGTGACATCGGTCCATCATCACAGATTGCAATACCATTGGACCAAGTGAATCACCGGATCATCCGATGTACAGACTTACATACATCGGTCGATCACTCCAGTAAGCCTCAAGATCAAGCAAAATTCTGGAGGAAGAACCACCGGATCATCCGATGAGAAGACAGATCAACATCGGTCTAACAACGGTCATATCTGACACAGTGACATCAGCTAATTTGGCTTTGACCGATGTTAACTGAAGGGGAGACATCGGATCATCCGGTGTTCGCAGAGAAGTGATGTCAGCCTACTTTTCCAACGGCTATCTCGTGGAGGCTGGCTATTTATACCCCTTCAACCTGTCAAATCGACAAGACTAGAAGCCCAGACATACTCTACACATCCTAGAGCATTCAAGCAATAGAGCTACCACTTTCACATCATTTGCTCATCATTTGTACACCAAGAGATAGGCTAGAACTAGCTAGAGATAGTGCTTGGGTGCCTCCACTCTTGGTGATTGGAGTCTCTAGTGTAGTGAGAGCCATAAGGGAGTGTCCCTTGGTGTGTGCGACTTCCGGAGCTTGCCAAGAAGATTGTGGAAGCCCGGAGGATTCCAAAGTGTACAAGGCTTGAGCTCCACCTTGCCGAGGTTGGCGAACGGAGAAGAATAGTGAAGAACCCCCTTGTCTCGGTGACTTGGGAGTGGCAAAACCCTTCGGTGGGTGCCACAACGTGGATGTAGGTAGATCCTTGTGATCTTACCGAACCACGGGATAAACTCCGTGTCCCTTGAGCATTTGCATCCCTCTCCCTTTTTACACTTATGCAATCTTCATTCCGCAACTTTAATTTACATTGATTGCATAGTTTAATCGCATAGGGAATTGGGCTTTAGGTTGTTAGTTTTTAATTGCCTTAAAATTTGAAAGAAAGCCCAATTCACCCCCCCTCTTGGGCGTTTCGATCCTTACAATTGGTATCAGAGCGAGGTTGCTCATTGGATCATTCTAGCTTCACCGCTAGAGAGCTTAAATGGCCAAGAATGGGGGTTCGGTTCCTACCTTCGAGGGCAAGAACTTTGCCTATTGGAAAGCACGCATGCGTGCCTATCTAGAGGCTATTGCTCCCGAAGTTTGGGAAGCGACCCATGCGGGATTTGGAGATCTCAATTATGTTGGTGATCAACTAAAATGGGATGCTAAGGCTAGAAATGTCATCTATGAATGCATAAGTCAAGACGTTTTTGCTAGAATTGCTAGTAAAGAGAAAGCTTGTGAAATTTGGGCATGTTTAATTGAAATTCATGAGGGCTCATCTCGTGTTAAAGAACTCAAATATCACTTGCTAAAATCCAAGTATGATGAATTCAAAATGCTTCCTCATGAGAATGTTAACCAAATGTTTTCTCGCTTAAATGTGCTCATTGAGGAGATTAACGCACTTGACATTGCTTCTCTTGGTAAGGGACTTATCAACCGCAAGATCCTCATGCTTCTACCCAAGCCCAAGTACAACATTATCAACTCAATGCTCCAAAAGGAATCACTTGACAACATTGAAGTCTCGGAGCTCATTGGAGAAATTCATGCTCATGAGATGAGCGTACTTGGAATGATGGAGGAGTCATCGTCAAAAACCATTGCTCTCAAGGCTTCAACCAAGAAGACAACTCCCAAGAAAAAGAAAGTGGTTGAGTCTAGCTCAAGCGAAGAAGAGCAAGCAACAAGCGAAGATGACGATGATGAGCTTGCGTTGATGATGAGAAAATTCTCACGTCTAAACTCCAAAATCGCAAAGAAGGGATACTCTTTTGATCCAAAGAAGAAAGCCTTCCTCCCAAGAAAAGATGAAAACAAGACATGCTACAATTGTGGTGATCAAGGCCACATATCATATGATTGTCCAAGACCCGACAAGAGGAAGGACAACCACAAAGGAAAGCATAGAAAGCTAGAAGAAAGTGATGAAGATGAAGAAGAGGTCAAACCCAAGCGCTCCCTTGGAAAGAAGAAATTTGACAAGGGCAAGAAGACCAAGCTCTTTCCAAAGAAGAGAAGAGGGCCTCAAAAAGTCTTCATGTGCGAGGCAAATGAGTGGATCACGGATGAAGAGTCAAGCGACGAAGAGAGTGAAGATGAAGAAAACTTGGCGGGCCTTGCCATCGTCGACAAGGACAACTCACCTCTTCGTCCACCTCCTATGTGCCTCATGGCTAAAGGTAACACTAAGGTATGTGACGATTCTAGCGATGATGATGATGAGCTCTCCCCCGATGAACTAGCATCTATGATTAATGAATACCATGTCATCATAAAAAGGGAGAAGAGCAAGGTTAAGGCACTTGAACAAGCTTGTGCCACGCTTGAGAGCGCAAAGCTCGATTTGCATGACAAGTATGTAACCATACTTAAAGAGCATGACACGCTCAAATCACATGTCAAGCAAATCGAGAAGGAGAATGCTCAAATCAAGCATGATCATCATGAGCTTGACTTAGCAAACCAAGCACTCTTGGGAAAGCACAATGACTTGGTTCAAGAACATAAAGTGCTTAACCTTGCTTATGAAGCAATTGAACTAAAAATGAAAAACATGAAAAAGGAAACCCTTGATGGCAAAGTATCAACTATTTCACATGCCACTAATACTTTGGATAAGTCTTTGCCTTTGAAAGCAAGCCTTAGGGAGAAGGAATTGATGGACGAAATTGAAAGTCTCCGCACTAGTGTGGTGAGACTTTCCAAGGGGGAGGACAAGCACAAGGAAATTCTCTACCAACAAGCCAAAGGCTTCAACAAGAGAGGACTTGGATCCTTCCCGGTGCTCAACAAAGGGAAGGTGCCCTCACCGGAGCTTAGAACGAGCTTCATCAAAGAAGTTGGATCCTATTGCCAACATTGTGAGGTCACCGGACATCACACGAGGGAGTGTCCTCTTCCCAACCGTCCTTCTCCCAAATTGCCTCCTAACTACAAATCTACCTTCCATGATTATCACTATCTCTTAAGCAAAGTAGGTGGCAAGGTGAAGGCAAGGTTCATCGGCAAAGACATTAAGGGCATGAAGGGGAAGCTCCCCAAGCAACTTTGGGTCCCAAAATCACTTGTATCACACATACAAGGACCTAAGTTGGCTTGGGTGCCTAAACGCAAAAACTAACTTCATGTGTGTAGGTGAACTACAAAGCCGGAGGAAAGCATTGGGTACTCGATAGCGGGTGCACTCAACATATGACCGGCAATGATGGTATGTTCACTACCATAGAGAACCCCGACAACCATGAACAAGTCACCTTTGGTGACAACTCAAAGGGGAAGGTAATTGGTTTAGGTAAAATTGCTATTTCGCATGATTTGTCTATTTCTAATGTACTATATGTTAAGTCACTTAGTTTCAATCTACTTTCAATTGCACAACTATGTGATCTTGGACTAACGTGCACCTTTGACAAGAATGGTGTTGTAGTAACCAGTGAATCAAGCAAAGAACTAATCTTCAAAGGCTTCTGGCATGGACATCTTTACTTGGTGGACTTCACCAACAAGGATGCTAGCTTGACCACTTGTCTTTTCACCAAGACAAGTTTGGGTTGGCTATGGCATCGACGCATTGCTCACATCGGCATGAGCAAACTCAAGAAGTCGTTCAAGCTTGGGATGGTGACCGGTGTAAAGGATGTCACATTTGAGAAGAACAAGCTATGTAGCGCTTGTCAAGCCGGGAAGCAAGTTGCTTCACACCACCCAATGAAGACAATGGTGTCAACCTCCAAGCCGCTTGAACTACTCCACATGGACCTCTTCGGACCGTCCACATATCAAAGTCTTGGTGGTAACTTCTATTGTCTTGTTATCGTTGACGATTATTCTCGATATGCTTGGACTTTGTTTTTAGGTGACAAGGGTGAAACTCCAGAAGTTTTCAAGACCTTTGCCAAACGTGCTCAAAGGGAATTTCAACTTCCCATCATCAAGGTCCGGAGTGACAACGGCACCGAGTTCAAGAACTACAACATTGGGGAGTGGTGTGATCGTGAAGGCGTGAAGCATGAGTTTTCGGCCACATACACCCCCCAACAAAACGGTGTCGTTGAAAGGAAGAACAAGACCCTTATCACCCTTGCTAGAGCAGTGCTTGATGACTATGACACGTCGGAGAAATTTTGGGCTGAAGCAATCAACACGGCGTGCCATGCCGCAAATAGGGTCTATCTTCATCGACTACTTCAAAAGACCCCATATGAGCTCCTCATTGGGAGAAAGCCCAACATCTCCTACTTCCGAGTCTTCGGGTGCAAATGCTATATCTACCGCAATAAAAGGCTCGGTAAGTTTGAAAGAAGGTGTGATGTTGGTATCTTTCTTGGTTATGCGTCAAACTCAAAAGCATATCGAGTATTCAACCAAACCTCCGGGTTAGTTGAAGAAAGTTGTGATGTTGAGTTTGATGAGACTAATGGCTCCCAAGAGGAGAGTTTTGGTCATGATGATATAGATGATGAGCCTCTACGAGAAGCCATGAAAAACATGACCATTGGAGACATCAAGCCCGGAGTTGAGGAGAGCCGTGATCAAGGGGGAGCATCAAGTTCCAACATCAACACCTCCATGGCGCCTCAAGTTGATGAAGAAGAAGAAGAGAAAGATGATCCACTGCCAATGCAAGATTCACAAGCCACACAACACCAACAACAAGAAGAAGTCCAAGATCAAGTCCAACCACAAGACGCGCAAGATGCTTCACCACCGCCAAGTGTACCACAATCACTTATGAGGCATGGACGCATCTCCAAGGCGCATCCGATTGATCAAATCATCGGAAGCCCGTCACGGGGAGTAAGTACTCGTTCTCGCCATGTCGCTTCATTTTGTGAGCACTACTCTTTTGTTTCGTGTGTAGAACCCACTCATATAGAGGAAGCACTCCAAGATCCAAATTGGGTGATGGCCATGCAAGAAGAACTCAACAACTTCACCTGCAATGAAGTTTGGGTGTTGGAGGAGCGACCCAAGGACAAGAACGTCATCGGTACGAAGTGGGTATACCGCAACAAGCAAGACGAGAATGGCGTCGTGGTCCGCAACAAGGCAAGACTTGTGGCCAAGGGTTTTTCACAAGTTGAAGGACTAGACTTTGGAGAAACATTCGCTCCGGTCGCTCGGTTAGAAGCTATTCGCATACTCCTTGCTTTTGCTTCACATCACAATATAATGCTTTATCAAATGGATGTTAAAAGTGCCTTTCTCAATGGCTATATTAATGAGCTTGTTTATGTTGAGCAACCTCCCGGGTTTGAAGATCCGAGGAATCCTAACCATGTGTATAGGTTACACAAGGCGCTCTACGGGCTCAAGCAAGCACCTAGGGCGTGGTATGAATGTCTAAGGGATTTCTTGGTCATGCAAGGATTCAAGATCGGGAGGGTGGACACTACACTCTTCACCAAGGACATCGACGGGGATTTATTCATTTGTCAAATTTATGTCGATGATATCATTTTTGGCTCAACTAACAAATCTCTCAGCCATGAGTTTGGCACCATGATGTCTAGGGAATTCGAGATGTCAATGATTGGAGAGCTCAACTTCTTCCTTGGATTTCAAATCAAACAACTTCAAGAGGGCACCTTCATCTACCAAGAGAAGTACACCAAGGACCTCTTGAAGAAATTTGAAATGGGAGATTGTAGCACAAGAAGTACTCCAATGGCGACAAATTGTCATCTCGACGCGGACTTGGACGGTAAACCTATTGATCAATCTCACTACCGCTCCATGATTGGTTCATTGTTGTACCTTACCGCATCTAGGCCCGATATTATGTTTAGTGTGTGCTTGTGTGCTCGCTTTCAAGCGGCACCTATAGAATCGCATAAGAAGGCGGTCTTTAGGATACTTCGGTATCTCAAGCATACCTCAAGTGTAGGTTTGTGGTACCCCAAGAACGCTAGTTTCCATCTCTTGGGATACTCGGATTCGGACTTTGCCGGATGCCGTGTGGATCGCAAGAGTACCTCCGGTGGGTGCCACTTACTTGGGCGTTCCCTAGTATCTTGGTCGAGCAAAAAGCAAAATTCTGTGGCTTTGTCCACTGCGGAGGCAGAGTATATAGCGGTCGGTGCATGTTGTGCCCAAATTCTATATATGAAGCAAACCCTCTTGGACTTTGGAATTAAAATTGGTTGTGTGCCTCTCCTTTGTGACAATAAAAGTGCGGTTAAGATAGCTAGAAACCCCGTTCAACACTCCCGCACTAAGCACATTGATATTCACCATCACTTCTTGCGGGATCATGAGGCTAAAGGAGATATCTCTTTGCAAGGTGTTAGATCCGAAGAACAATTGGCGGATATCTTCATAAAACCACATGATGAGAAAACCTTTTCTAGACTTAGAAGTGAATTAAATGTGCTAGATGCATCTAACGTCATGTAAGTTGTCATGTTCATGTAAGGATGCATATGATATAGGTCTTGTCTAACTCCCAAAGGATAGGGGCAAGCTAGAAGTAGTTTTCCCTGAGGAAGCTTTTGGAAGGTTCAAACTTGGCAAGATAGATTTATTTTATGTCTTGCATGATCCCTGCCATATAAACTTGCACTCATTTAATCTCTTGCACTCTAATTTGTTTGGCATTGCATACGGTAGATTGTCACAAAGGGGAACCCACCTCATGAGAAGGAGACTTGTTTGAAATGCAATATCTCAACTCATATAAGGTGGAAAGAACAAAATGTTAGGTACGTTAATGCCTAGAGGATCATGCTTCAAAGAGATAGAAGTCTTCATACTCTACCTCACAAAGCATGGGTCTTACATTTTATTTGGACATCTTCCTCCATTTTTCTCGGTGTTCCATTTGCATTAAGGTCTAGCCAAGCTATTGGCATATTAGCTTCTTGAGGGGTAAGGGGTTGCCCAAAAAGTCCTAAGACATGTGTTTCTAGTTAATTGTTTGTTTGGTCAAATGACATATATGGGATGTTTTTGTTCTTTTATCATCGGATTATCCGATGCCCTAGCCCATCCCTCATCGGATCAATAGGTGTTAAATTTTCAAGGCCCAGTTTAGTCAGAACCTCAAATGCTCCGACGCGTTCATTCTGGAAAACATCGGTCCATCCGATGTTCACTCTTCTGGAGCTGTGGTCAATTCAACCGATGTTTACTCCCTTCAACGTCGGACCATCCGGTATTTACATCACTCTTTTGAACACCCTTACTGTGATATTCGACCGATGATCAAAACCCTAGACGTCGGTCCATCCGGTGTCCAATGCACGTTTCTGGAAAACCTTACTGTGGCATTCGACCGATGCTTCTCATGTCCATCATCGGTCCATCCGGTGTTAATTTTTCGGCTAGGGTTTGGGTCCCACTATTTAAACCCGCGCGCCGCCGGTTTCGTCTCTCTCCCCGATTTCTCTCTCGCCGCCGCCGCCTCTCGCCCTAATCGCCGCCACCTCCGCCGCCGCACCCAAGCGCCGCCGCCCTAGGCGCCGCCGCCGCCCCTAGCGCCGTCGCCGCCTGGCGCCGCCGCCGCCCCCAGCATCGCCGCTGCCCCTGGAGACCGCCGCCTTGGCCGTCCAGTTGAGCGCCAGGTCAGGGCTCGCTTGACTGAGGAGGATTGGTCTGACCTCGAGAGGGAAGATGAGTGTCTGGCTGAGGCAGAAGCTCAAGGTGGAGACTTGCAACACGTCTGGTCCGAGAGCGACACAGACGAGAGTGTCGAGGAGTACTTCCCTCCTCCTCCACCTTCAGCGAGGTAGCACGACGCCGAAGCAGGAGGATCAGCTGCTCAGCCACCGACACCACCTCCTGTGTCCGAGGCGCAGGTGTCACAACCGTCAGAGCTGTCGACACTTCTCCAGCAGATGATCGAGCAGCAGCGCCAGGACAGGCTCGCTGCTGAGCAGGCCAGGGCAGAGCAGGCTGCTCACCTGGCACAGCTGCAGCGGCAGCAGCAGGAGCTCTAGCTGGAGATCGCCCGTCAGAGGCGAGAGGATACGGACCGGTTCACCAACCTGGTAGATCAGATGCACCGCCATACCCTCGACCAGCAGCAGCAGACCCAGCAGGCCATGATGGGGATCCTAAGGTTGATCACCAACCTTTACACTCAGACCGGGATCGCCCTTCCTCCACAGCAGCCTGGACTGGGACTGGCTCCAGGTGTTGCTCAGGTGCCTACTACTCCTATCCCTTCAATCAGTATGTCACCACTTCTGGCATCCAGCGCACCGATTCACTCACCACTGCCGGCGACGATCTTGTTCCAGCAGACGCCGGCGTCCGTGGTGAGCGCTCCACTTCCTCCAGCTCCACCGGCACCTCCAGTACCTGCTTCCTCTCCTCCAGCACCGGCAGCGGACCCTCCAGCTCCCGCCGCTCCGGCAGCTCCTACGACCGGCGACTCTAGCTCTGACGACTGCGACGGTGCCCAGTTTGTCCTCACGCCCAGCTCTCAGGGTCTGTAGGCTTTCTGATCCCTTTTTGGTGTCTTGATGCCAAAGGGGGAGAAGATGTAGAAGAGTCAGGGGGGAGTGGTAGTAGTAGTCTCAGGGGGAGTGAAGGGGGAGTGTGTGTTTATCCTTTGTATTCGTGCTTGAGTACTCTTTTGTATTTTTAATTAAGTACTCTTTCGCTTGTCTCATTTGCTTATGATTTTAATCAATTGAGCTTTTCGCACCACAAATTTCTTTTGGGTTTTACAAACTTAATGTGTCTTATCTTGTATTCATTGCATATCTACTCGAGTATTGTATCATCAAATTCATTATTATTGCGCTTTAAACTATTGTGTTGTCATCAATCACCAAAAAGGGGGAGATTGAAAGCATCTAGGCCCCATGAGGTACGGTTTCGGTGATTAATGACAACCATTCGATATTACTAATGAATTTGTAAATGCAAGGTCCCAATAACACTCAATCAAATGAAATCAAAATTATATTGGAGACCCATATAAAATCAACTAATGAGATCAAATCAAAACATATGAAGACAAGAAGTAAAAGCTCTAACTTGACATCACTCAATGCTTGAAGACAATCAAAGCAACATTTCAAACAAGTGTCAAAGAGGTCACAAGTTCAAATTCCAAAAGAACAACTCAAAACAACTCGAAGTCAACAAGTTGAACACACCGGATCAACCGACGTTCTATGAGTTGACTACATCGGTCGAGTTGGTTCAACTAAAGAAGAAGACCTCAGAAAAATGCACTCACCGGATCATCCGATGTGAATGGCTCAGTGACATCGGTCCATCATCACAGATTGCAATACCATTGGACCAAGTGAATCACCGGATCATCCGATGTACAGACTTACATACATCGGTCGATCACTCCAGTAAGCCTCAAGATCAAGCAAAATTCTAGAGGAAGAGCCACCGGATCATCCGATGAGAAGACAGATCAACATCGGTCTAACAACGGTCATATCTGACACAGTGACATCAGCTAATTTGGCTTTGACCGATGTTAACTGAAGGGGAGACATCGGATCATCCGGTGTTCGCAGAGAAGTGATGTCAGCCTACTTTTCCAACGGCTATCTCGTGGAGGCTGGCTATTTATACCCCTTCAACCTGTCAAATCGACAAGACTAGAAGCCCAGACATACTCTACACATCCTAGAGCATTCAAGTAATAGAGCTACCACTTTCACATCATTTGCTCATCATTTGTACATCAAGAGATATGCTAGAACTAGCTAGAGATAGTGCTTGGGTGCCTCCACTCTTGGTGATTGGAGTCTCTAGTGTAGTGAGAGCCATAAGGGAGTGTCCTTTGGTGTGTGCGACTTCCGGAGTTTGCCAAGAAGATTGTGGAAGCCCGGAGGATTCCAAAGTGTACAAGGCTTGAGCTCCACCTTGCCGAGGTTGGCGAACGGAGAAGAATAGTGAAGAACCCCCTTGTCTCGGTGACTTGGGAGTGGCAAAACCCTTCGGTGGGTGCCACAACGTGGATGTAGGTAGATCCTTGTGATCTTACCGAACCACGGGATAAACTCCGTGTCCCTTGAGCGTTTGCATCCCTCTCCCTTTTTACACTTATGCAATCTTCATTCCGCAACTTTAATTTACATTGATTGCATAGTTTAATCGCATAGGGAATTGGGCTTTAGGTTGTTAGTTTTTAATTGCCTTAAAATTTGAAAGAAAACCCAATTCACCCCCCCTCTTGGGCGTTTCGATCCTTACAACCGCTAATACAACTCAAAGTCCTAACCGTGACCAACTCGTACACAATATTCGACACATATCCAACAGTCATCGGCGGATGAGGGGGCGGGTGGGTGCGAGGCAGAGTCAGGGGTGTGGAGGCTTGAGTTGGAGGTGGAGGCGCCGACTGTGCGGGCTGGACCTTTGATACATTTAATATGGACCGTCAGATCTCTTCCATCGGTCCTGATTTCAGATCTATAAACCTAACACTCAACCCAAACCCTAATTTCCCTCACTTCTCTCTCCTCTCCACTCCACCCGAAGGCGGAAACGACAGGCGGCGACAACTC
The DNA here is from genome assembly GCA_036927565.1 of Tuctoria greenei. Taxonomy (NCBI): domain Eukaryota; kingdom Viridiplantae; phylum Streptophyta; class Magnoliopsida; order Poales; family Poaceae; genus Tuctoria; species Tuctoria greenei. Next base: position 197,986,511 of record JAYESD010000003.1, on the reverse strand, counting down.
GGTGGGCAATGGCGGCGGCAACAGCAGGTGGCGAAGGCGGCTGGTGTCCGACGGCAGCGGCCAAGCGAGGCGAGCCTATCTGGCATCCTCCCACCACCGACAGGACGCCCTCAAACACGTTGGGTGCGGCCACCACCGCCTTGGGTGCAGTCCCTACCGGTAGGGGACGATGGCCATCGAGCTTGATCTGGGATGATGTAGGCGGGATCAGGGTGGGTGAGGCGAAGATCGCGGAAGGTGTGTGGTCACGTGCAGGACAGGCAGCCACTAGTGCGGGACAGGCAGCCACTAATGGGACGGGATGGGAACCGCAAGATCAAGAGACTCCTTTTATATGGCAGAGAAAGCGGAATAAAGTGGAAAAAAGCAGAACAAATCGGAGAAAAGCAGACGAAAGTAGAAAAAAATTGTGCCGACCGCTTAATCCCATCGCCTAGCCAAAAACGAAGCGTTTGGCTGCCGGGCAGCGCTTAAGCGGCCTAACCGGCTGCTTTTTTAAACAGTGACAATATAGGATACATGATACTTGGACAAATGGAACAGGGCAAGGATTTGGACAGGCTGAGACCATCCGCAGAGACATATTATAAAGCCTAAATACAAATTTAGAGTAAGATACTGAAAAAGTAGAGGAAGATAAGTGTATAAAGGATGCTTTAGAAGATGCCTTTGCGGATAACCTGAGAACTGAGGAGTCGTGATGCATTTAATCTAGAGCAGTTTTCATCAAATCGGGTACGATGCACACACAAAGTAACTGTTATCTTTGAGCCATATTTGGAAAGGAAGGGATCAGCAGGAATCTGAAAGCAGTTCGATTTCAACATGATGACAGGAACAGAAACCTACTCCAGAGTCCAGAGGCCTTAGCTCGTGGCCACGTGCAAACAGTTGGCAACAACAGACAGTGTAACTTGTGTTATCCAACAAGCGCTTCAAGCGTCACTGTACAATCAGCAATTCAGCATTGCAACGGCCAAGCTGCAGTGGTGATTAAGACTATTTCCAGAGTGCAATGAGAGAAACGTGTCTTGTCTGATTCATGATTTGCATAATCAAAGATAATGTGATCTCATTCCCCGTTTGAACAAGCTTAACGCGCGCAATAGGGGAAAAGAAGCATCTTTGAAACCCAATTATTACTAACATTAAACATGTGAACTACTCCTATATTACAAACACAGAGGACAAAAGGAACCAAGAAGACGCGGTCAACGAGGCATCTTCGCGGCGCGCGCGGGGACGCGGGGTAAGAGAGGGAGGAGTGAGGCCGACCTGGAAGAGATTGGTAAGCTCGGCGACCTGGAAGGTGCAGGCGGCGAAGAGGACCTGGGTCATGAAGGCAACGACGGGGCGGCATCCGACGTGCGCGCAACCGTCGTCGTCGACGCATACGCACGCCGCCTTGGGCAGGTCGCCGACGCGGCCGCAGTAGAGGTACTCGATCACCAGCAGAAGCGCCTCGTACCCGACCTCCACCTCCTCGCCGAGCAGCTCCCGAAGCTCCACTACCCTGTCCCCCTCCGCGCCGCCGCCTTGGCTGGCCGCGCGGCGCGCGAAGAAGTCGCTCAGGAAGGGGCTGCGCGCGCAGAGCACGCAGCGGTGCACCCGCAGCTCCGGCAAGCCGGGCGCCGCGACTACGCGCGCGTCGGCGAGGAAGCCGAATTCTTCGGGGCACCGGAAGGCGGCGGCGAGGTTCTCGGAGAGGCGGCGCAGCGCCTGCACGTCAGCGGCGTCCGGGGCCGCGCCCTCCACAGACACGCTGTCGGAGTCTGGGGACGCGACTGCGGTGACCTGGCTGTCCATGGGTTCCATTGCGCGCCGCCGCGCGGGGCTGGTGGGAAAGAGCGCCGAAGGTGAAGTGAGGGAGGCCGTCGTCGAGTCGAGTCGAGCACGGAGGAAGCCAGAAAGGGGCGCACGGAAAGGGATTTAGTAAACGGCGCGGCGAGTTGGCTGCAGTTTGGCCCTTTCCTCCACCGATCTGGCAGGTACATCTCATAGTTGACTGGCATAACTTTTGTCACTTTCTGCTGAAGTCATGAATAAAGATAAGTACTCCCTCCATCCTACGTACTATATGAGGATATGTACAAAGGCATTAACTAAACCATAACTATAATTAATGACATTAGTTAATCATCCCATCAACCTCTTCATCTAATAAAATACCCGTTCCGATGGTCCCCAGTACTCATTTGGCCCGAGCCCGACGGTGCTGCCAGTAAGTTTCTTCGTGGAAAAACTGCAGAGTTTGTGGCTAGGGGCACAGAGTTTATTTTTCTCTCCCCGCAGGGCTCCTTGTGTTTTATGTTTCTTTCAGTCACAAGACTGCAACAAATTGAGGTGACTTATTTGATTCATTGTCAATCTACAAAACTAGACGCGAAGTTGCATACAGAGATCAAACTGTACTTGATCGCTATGATCTATGGGTCCATAGATAATTAGTTAGTTCCCAAACACCTTAACATACGATATATTGTACAAGTTGTTTATTTTATTTTTTGAAAAGTCCAAAAAAATGGACCAACCTAAGAGAAACTAAGTTGACGTTATATTAAGAAAAAAATAGTCACCCAAATTTGCATCGAAGAGGACAATGAATCAAATAAGTCACCTCAATTTGTTGCAGTCTTGTGACTTATTTGATCGCTATGATATATGGGTCTATAGATAATTAGTTAGTTCCCAAACACCTTAACATACGATATATTGTACAAGTTGTTTATCTTGTTTTTTTTAAAGTCCAAAAAAATTGGATCAACCTAGGAGAAACTAAGTTGATGTTATATTAAAAAAATAGTCACCCAAATTCGCATTGAAGGGGATTCAGACCTAGGTAGTTAGGGTATACACCCACACCCTTAACCAACTGAACCTTGTACAAGTTGTTTATCATGTTGTCTGTGTGTGATATTCAAGGTACTCATAGATAGCAAGTGTCTAAACCTTTATGGATAACCTAATGGATTATAATGTTCCACTTTTTCCTATATTATAGGGATTCGAGGGATAGGATAAACTTTCTACAATTAACTTGGTAGTAGGTGGGTAGAGATACAATGAGAGTATACACTACAAGAAAATAAATTATTTTCGTGAGCCTCACAAATATCTTTATTGTCGTGAGCAAAAATATATAGCTCCCGAAAAAAGTTACTTTTGTGTGCCTTGATGTTGGCTCACTAAAATAAAAAGTATTTTTGGTGACCGCAATTCCGGCTCATGAAAATAAAATTTATTTTTGTGGATCATGATGCCGACTCACGAAAATAAATTTATTGTCGTAGCCTCATGACCGGTCCACGAAAATAAAATGCTATTATCATGGGTCGTGGGACTTGCTCACGAAAATAAAATCTATTTTTGTGGGCCAGATATTGGGCTCACGAAGATACTTCCGATTAAACTCCCTTCCCACTAACCTAGCCGCAAGCCCGCAATATCCCGTGCTGCCTTGTGCCCATGCCTCCGTGCCGCCGCTGCCTCGGCTCGTCACGCTACAATTGCCCCACCCTAACTCGGCCGCTGCAGTGCTTTTCCTTTGTCCCGATACTCTTCGGGACGACTTTTTCAGGAACTCGACTGTACACCCTCTCTGCCCTCTGCAGACTCCGCTGATGCCTGTGCCTACGAGCGGGATGACTTCGCTGACTGTCCTCTCTTTTCACCGGCTGGGCGCTATAAATATGTCGTAGTCTTTTATCTCTATTTTTTATTTAGAATGCTAATATACTTGTATATTGAGACCGATAGAGTAGTATGCATGTCTTTTTTTAGATGATCGAAAGTTCCGATCTTTCTCTTCAAGGAGGTTATGATCAATTTATTACAAGTGAGTACAAATGCAAATGCAGACGCTCAAAACTTATTGTCTGGAACAAGGCGACGATAACTGGATGACTAAGCACATGACTATGGACCGGACTTTATAGGCTAATATTGCAGCACGTTCATCCGTTTATATTTTCTGTAAGTGCATCCCAGATCTAGCGTTCATGACTTACTTTGTAGAGTACCAGCATTTAGTACTGTAAAATTCAGTCTGAAATTCGCTCCAACTGAGAATTCATATTTGCGGCTAGTACTTTTTTCACTGATGCTGAGTGGGTTTCACTGTATTTTGTTTTTCTCTCTCGAGTTTCGCTAGGGCCTTATGCAACACAACGGAGATGTTAATTAATCAGATCTGTACATGTCTTATCTACAGCGGTGAAAAACCCTGTTTGGTCGAAGACATCGGGAGGTAGCCGCCTTGGTTGAAAGACAAGGCGTAGCCGCGTCGGAAGCGAGGAAGATAAAATTGTCCAGTTGTTGGCGTGGACGGTGGTGCCCCGGGTCCCGCGGGCTGTGATCTGGGCGTGTCTAGTCTACTCCCATCCTTTGCTGGTAGGAGGAAATGGCGTGGCAATGGCGTTCGTTACCAGTGTGCTGGACCCCAACCACCAACCGGTCCCGTAAACTAAACGAGTTGTCGCACAGTGCCCCACCTGGTTTACTCGAAACAGGGCAGGTCCCTACGAGATACGCCTGGCCCGATCCTGGATCCAGCCCACCGTTTCGAGCTTGAAGCTTCATATCAGTAGTATTTTAACGGCCACTGGCACGGCACGTGGCCTCCACGGACCACGGCCGTGTCCTGCGTTGCCTCTTCGGGCATGGCTAAACGAATATCACTGTAGCTTATCTCTTTTGACGTACGTACTGTATCGCCAACACGTCCGTCCAAACAAAATGTATCAACCACCACAGCTTACGTAATCCCTCTATCCCTAAAAGGATGACGTTTTGTAAACTAAATTTAGTTTTAAAAATGATATCCTTTTAGAGATGGAGGAGTATCTCAGAGCACTAATTAACCATGCATGCATCTGTGATCGATGGGGACCGTTCGGGTAAGTATCTAATGCTGCTGCCTGCACCACTGCTTCGACGACATATGAATTTATGAGATTTAAAACTGGAGCAAATAATTAAGTCGGAGTACATCTCGGAAGCTATAACGAGAGATATCTGTGGCTAGTCTTTGAATCTTGTAGAGTACTAGCATGCAGCGTGTGCGTTTAGCACCCGGTAGGTTTGGTTGGTCGCAGCACATGGATCGTGAATCGTGACACTGTTTGTAGTTCGTGTGGCTTTTTTTCTTTCCTTTTTGAAGCCAATTTGAGTTGCCTTCAACCGAGTTTCATTCCATCTCGAGCACGCACTGTCATTTCAGGTTGGCCCGCCGGAAGCTCAGCCAAATGGCCGGCTGCTCGCGACCAACTGTCGCTGTCTGATGGCCCATGTACCATGCTGGTACCACGCGTTTAGTCCAATTTATGCCAAGTCGATCGATGGATGTGTGTACATCGAAAGCTTTAATAAGGAAAGCATCCGTAAAGTCCGAGTCAAAGTCAAGAGTCAACGAGACCGACGACTTGGGGCGGGTCCTATCCAATGCGTTTTTTGTCTAAGCACCATGCTGAGGGTCTGTTTGGAACCACTAAAACTAATAGTTAGCTGTTAAAAATTAGCTTTAGGGGTTCCAAACCTCCCAGCTAATAGCAGGACTATAAATTAGCTAACCTCCAGCTAATAGTTATTTCATTAGCTGCTCCACCCCAGCTAATACCAGCTAATAGTTGTCTAAAGTCCAAATTACCCCTCCCTCTCTCCCTCATTTGTCCCTATGCTCTCTTTCCATCTGCTACCGAGGCATCGTGGGGGTGCCGCCCGTAGAACCCGATGCCGTCGCCCATGGAACCCGCCTCCGTCGGCCCGGCACCAGCGACCGACGGTGACGCGGCGCCGCCTCCTGACCCGCGCCCCCGCCCTCTCCCACGTCGTTGTCTGCGTCCCCGCCCTCTGCCCCGTCGTCCGTACGGTCCGCGTCCCTGCCCTTCTCCGATGTTGCGAGGACAGTTCACGCCCCTGCCCTCTGCCCCGTCTCCCCCGTCGCTTGGACGATACGCGCCGCCGCCTCTCTTCCAAGTCTGCTCGGTCCGCCAGTCCAGAAGGCTTCACAGTCCTGTCCCATCTGTCGCTCGGTCAAGGAAGTTTTCCAGAGGCACGCGACGCCGCCCCTCTGGATTCCAGGTCCTGTCACCTGTGTAGAACCGGAGCTCCTCCTCCTCCACGCCGCTGGCTGACTGCTGGCTAGGCGCCGACCAGGCCTGTTCCGTGGATTGGATGGATATCAAATGAGGTGTAGGACAGTCAAATGTACTATTGACCACAATTAGTTTTAGAGGTTCCAAACACCATTCAACTAATAATTAGCTAGTTAATAATTAGTTGGGCCAATCCAACTAATAGATTATTAGCTAGTGAAAGCATCTAGGCCCCCATAAGGTATGGTTTCGGTGATTAATGACAATCGTTGGATATCACTAATAAGTTTGTGGATGCAAGGCATCTCATATAACTCATCACACTTAATGAACTCTATATTTATATCATCTATTGCTCATTGGATACAATTGGAGACCCCTAAACAAACTATTTTACGAGGTCAATCGATTTTCATGAAGACTGAAAGAAAAAGAATATATGTCAAAATTATTCTATCAAAACTGACAGCACACGAGACTTAGTCGTCATCAGAAGAACATTTCAAACCAATGTATAAGAGGTCACTCGGACAAATTCCAAAAGAATCACTTAGAACAACTCAAAGCAGACAAAATTAACTCACCGGATCATCTGATGTATCCAGAAAAAACTACATCGGTCGAGTTGGCTCTGCAGCAGAAAAAAACCTCAATCTTGGGTATACACCGGATCATCCAGTGTTGAAGCATGTGTTACATCGGTCGATCATTCCAGTAAGCAATTTCCCTGGACCAAGTAACACCGGACCATCCAATGTACAAACATGCCACATCGGTCGATCATTCCAGTAAGCATTATTTCTGGAGCATCCTAGACCAAGTGTCACTGGATTATCTGATGTGCAGGTGTATACAACATCGGTCGATCAACAGTCATATCTGACACAGTGACCTCAGCTAATTTGTATTCGACCGATGACAGCTGAAGGGAGAACATCAGATCATCCGATGTTTGCAGAACAGTAATGTCAGCCTACTTTGCCAACAGCTATCTCGTGGAAGCTGGCTATTTGTACCCCTTCAACCAGTCATTTAGAGGAGTTTTGATGCCCTGAGCTACTCAACACATTATCAAGCATTCAAGACGTTGAACAACCACTTTCACATCATTTACACCATTTGTACACCAAGAGATAGGCTAGAACTTACTAGAGATGATGTTTGTGTGCTTCCATTCTTTGTGATTGGAGTCTCTAGTCTAGTGAGAGCTGTAAGTGAGTGTCCCTTGGTGACTGCGTTCACCGTGTATCAGTCGATGATCGGAGAGATCCTTCTGGATCTTGACAAGTCGGTTGTGGAAGCCCGAAGGATCAAACTTGTACAAGGCTTGAGCTCCACTTTGCCGGAGATGGTGAATGGAGACTCTTAGTGAGATCCCTGGTCTTGGTAACTTGGGAGTGGTGTAAGGATCGAATGGCTAAGAGGGGGGGGGGGGTGAATTGGGCTTCTTTTTAAAAACTAAAGCAATAAAAACTCAACTACTAAAAACCCAATTCCCTATGCAAACAACCTATGCATTCAAGTGAATAATAAGTTTGCGGTATATGAAATGTATAAGTATAACGGGAAAGAAAGAGTGTGCAAACTCCCGAGAAGACACGAAGACACGGTGATTTATCCCGTGGTTCGGCAAGATCATCAAGACCTTCCTACATCCACGTTGTGGCACCCACCAAAGGGTGTAGCCACTCCCAAGTCACCAAGACCAGAGATCTCACTAGAAGTCTCCGTTCGTCATCTCCGGCAAGGTGGAGCTCAAGCCTTGTACAAGTTTGATCTTTCGGGCTTCCACAACTGACTTGGCAAGCTCCGGAAGGATCTCTCCAATCACCGACTGATACACGGTGAATGCAATCACCAAGAGACACTCTCTTACAGCTCTCACTAGATTAGAGACACCAATCACCAAGAATGGAAGCACACAAGCATCATCTCTAGTAAGTTCTAGCCTATCTTTTGGTGTACAAGTGGTGTAAATGATGTGGAAGTGGTTGCTCAACATCTTGAATGTTTGGTAATGTGTAGAGTAGCTCTGGGCATCAAGACATGTCCAAATGACTAGTTGAAGGGGTATAAATAGCCAGCTTCCACGAGATAGCCGTTGGAAAAGTAGGCTGACATCACTGTTCTGTAAACACCAGATGATTCGATGTTCTCCATTCAGCTGTCATCGGTCGAATACAAATTAGCTGATGTCACTGTGTCAGATATGACCGTTGATCGACCGATGTTGTATACACCTGTACATTCAATAATCTGGTGACACTTGGTCCAGGATGGTCCAGAAATAATGCTTACTGGAGTGATCGACCGATGTGGCATATTTGTACATCAGATAGTCCAGTGTTACTTGGTCCAGGGAAATTTCTTACTGGAATGATCGACTAATGTAACACACGCTTCCACATCGGATGATCCGGTGTATACCAAAGACTGAGGTCTTTTTCTGCTGCAGAGCCAACTCGACCGATGTAGTCTTTTCTGGATACATCGGATGATCCGGTGAGTTGATTTTGTCTGCTTTGAGTTGTTCTAAGTGATTCTTTTGGAATTTGTCCGAGTGACCTCTTAGACATTGGTTTGAAATGTTCTTCTGATGACGACTAAGTCTGGTGTGCTGTCAATTTTGATGGAATAATTTTGACATATATGTTTTTTTTTCAGTCTTCATGAAAATCGATTGACCTCGTAAAATAGTTTGTTGAGGGGTCTCCAATTGTATCCAATGAGCAGTAGATGATATAAATATAGAGTCCATTAAGTGTGGTGAGTTATATGATAGACCTTGCATCCACAAACTTATTAGTGATATCCAACGGTTGTCAGTAATCACCAAAACCATACCTTATGGGGGCCTAGATGCTTTCAATCTCTCCCTTGTTGGTGATTGATGACAACACAAACATTAATGAAATTAAGAATACGATACTCAAAAAGATATGTAACAAGTACATGATCCAGCACACGAAGCTCGAAGGCTCAAAAACGATCAATAGAACATAAGAGAATTAAGTAGCCGAAATAAGTAGTACACAGATACTCAAGGATAGCAAAAGAATATCAAAGCTCCCAAATTACAAAAGCTCCCAAAATACAAAAGCTCCCAAAATACTCCCCCTGCAACTAGGACTCCCCCTAAGACCATTCTATCCCTCCCCCTGACTCTGACTCTTCTCCCCCTTTGGCATCAAGACACCAAAAAGGGAATCTGAGTGCCTAAGGATCCTGAGCGCTTGGGGCAATGACAAACTGGTCGCCGTCAGGGGTGCTGTCATCAGAGCTGCTGCCTGCTGCTGCTGAGGCTGGAGTGGAGGAGACCGGGGGAGCCGCTGTCGATACTGAGGGTGCCTGCTGAGTCAGGACTGCCAGTAGCGGGGCACTGACAACCAAAGCCGGAGTCTGTTGAAAGATGGTTGTAGCCGGCAGAGGAGAGTGAATCGGTGCACCCGGGGCAAGCAGTGGTGACATGCTGATAGTCGGTATCAGCGTGGTCGGCACTGGAGCTTAAACTGGTGCTAGGACAGGTGGACCTGGAGCTAGACCAAGAAGCTGTGGGGGCAGGGCAATCCCAGTCTGAGTGTAGAGGTTGGTGATCAACCCCAGGATGCCCATAATGGCCTGCTGCGTTTGCTGCTGCTGGTCAAGAGTACGTTGATGCATCTGGTCAATGATTCCAGTGAGCCTGTCAGTGTCCTCTCGCCTCTCGTGGGCTATCTGACGCTACAACTCCTGCTGCTGATGCTGGAGCTCCACAAGACGTGCAACCTGCTCAGCTCTGACCTGCTCAGCTGCAAGCCGATCCTGTCGCTGCTGCTCAATCATCTGCTGTAGTAGAGAAGTGAGCTCGGATGGCTGAGAGACCTGTGCCTCAGACACCGGAGGTGGGGTAGGAGGTGGTGGTACAGTCGAGCCTCCAGCCTCCGCTTCGTGCTGCCTGGATGAGGGAGGAGGTGGGAAGTACTCCTCGACACTATCACTAGTGTCACTCTCGGACCAGATATACTGCAGATCCCTTCCCTGAGCCTCAGCCTGTGCTAGGATCTCTTCTTCCTTTTCTAAGTCTCACCAGTCTTCTTCTAAAAGTCGAGCTCGGACCTGACGCTCAACTGGGCAGCCAAGGCGGCGATCTCCAGGAGCTGGAGCACGGGAGTGTCCGAACTGAGTGATGCTCTCGTCGGTGAGGCTGTCACGCACAACGGATCCCTCTAGAGCCAACAGGTAGAGCAGGTGACTGATCCAGTGGTCAAACACGAGCTGTCTCATCATCCAAACTCCATCTGTGATGACATCCTCCATCTCACAGATGAGGATATCCACGATGTCAAACTGCATCCCGTTCATGACATAGAACAGGAGGGTCTGCTGCAAACTGGTAAAGCCCTCAAGGTATCCTGACCTAGGTAGTAGCGTGCGGCGCAAGGCAAGGTGAACATAACGTGCAGCCCGAGTGAGCAGAGCAGGTATCCTAGGCTGGTCAGGTGAGAAGGTCTGAGCAAACAGTGACCAAATCTCCTCAAAAGGTGGTGCCACACCTCCAGTGAGCGGCCTCCTCGGTGGGTCAGCCTGTCCATAGACTAACTCGTGTAGGCAGGTGTCATGGAGATCCACGCCTAGCAGCTGTCCTAAGGTCTATCTAGTCATATGGTGATGCTGGCCCATGAACATAAAGTTAATGGATCTGCGGCCCTCTGAAACGTAGAGTGTGGCATAGAAAACTCGGACCCAGTCCTCCATGTAGGCCCCCGCTGGAAAGACATTAGCTCCACTAGCCCTCTGTACCTCTCAAAGAAAGGGCGAATCTCAGTGCCAGCTGCAAGTGCGAGCTGATCCCAGTCAAGGAAGTTGTGCTGGAAAAGTTTATGGCCCTGACGTCTGTAAGTCTCATACAGCGATGCCTGTGTCAGGGTTCAGAAGCGGCTGTCCACAAGTGGCTCTCTGGGCTGCGGGAACCACTCCTCAAGCAGAATGCTCCATCTAAGCTTCCTGAGCTGCTTTGCCTTCAATTTCCTGTAGTTAGTCAGGTGGACACCCTCACCAACCCGGTCATTGGTGTCCATTTCACAGACGGCTCTCGCGGCCGCTCTGTCTTCCCGAAGCTCAGCTGCAGATGGTCTCTGACTCGGGGCTGCAGCTGTATGACCTCCACGGGTCCTGACTGTGCGCCGACGAACAAGCGGCTCCTCCTCAAACTCCTCTATCTCCTCTGTCTGCTGTGGTTGTAGCTGCCTCTGTCGGGACTCCCGGATCCTCAGGGATCCTCTTCAGCCACGCTCACGCTCCTCAGCGGCGCGAGCGGCCATCACAACTTTCTTCATCTCTTTCGACAACTTTTGCTTCTTAGCAGCCGACTCCTCAATGGCCTTCCCCTTTCCTTTCTTGTCACGGCCCATCTTGATGAGAAGAGTGACGACGGTGAAGATGAGATCGCGGGACGATGATGCCGGGTGTACTAGACGGCGACGCAAAGTACGACGTAGCCGGGCGCGAGGAGCAATGGCATGGAGGGTGATGCGGCGAAGAGGAGCGCGGTGGCCGGGCGCGTGGAGTGGCAGCGTGACGAGCGGCAGCGCAGGGCGGCGGCAGTGAGGGTGGCAGCGGCGCTTAGGGCGGCAGCGGTGGTCCAGCGGCGGTGAGGGCGGCGGCAGCGCTTAGGGCGGCGGCGGTGCTGAGTGCGGCGGCACTGAGGGTGGCGGCGGCGGCGCTCGGGGCGGCGGTGGTGGTGCGGCGGCAGCCGGAGCGCGATGGCGGGTGGCGGTAGGGCGAGGGGCGCGGAGCGGTGGCGGCGGAGAGAAGAGGCGCGACAGTGAGTGCGGTGTCGGGGAGAGAGAAAAGAAAAAAACGGAGAGGCATAAATAGGAGCGGCCTGAACCCTAGCTCGATTTTTATCATCAGATGATCCGATGTCACTTGAGATGGTGCGTCAGTCGAGTGGTACAATAAGGTTATTCCAGAGGCACCTTTAGCATCGGATGATCCGACGTGGAAACGTTTTTCATCGGTTGAATTTGGCACTCCAGAAATGTGAACATCGGATGCTCCGATGTTTCTCAAAGTGAACTCATCGGTTTATTTGACTTTTTGACTGAGTTGACCCTTGTACTTAAGCACAAACTGATCCGATGATGCTTCTGCCCTAAGCATCGGATGATCTGATGACTATAAAAGATCAGCAACAACCCATATATGTCCTTTGACTTAAACAAACAAAGCGAAACACAAGTCTTAGAACTTTTTGGGCAACCCCTAACCCCTCAAAAAGATTTTAACGCTATTTTCTAATAACTTGGCTAAGCCCTAAAGCAAATAGAACACCAGAAAAACCAAGGAAAAAATCCAAACAAAATGTAAGGCCCATGCTTTGTGAGCTAGAGGATGAATACTTCTATCTCTTTAAAGCATCTTCCTTTAGGCATTAACGCACCTAACACTTTGTTATTTCCACATCATATGAGTTGAGATATTGCATTTCAAACAAGTCTCTTTCTCATGAAGTGGGTTCCCTTTTGTGACAATCTACTGTATGCAATGCCAAACAATTTTTAATGCAGGATATTAAACGTGAGTGCAAGTCTATATGGCAGGCATCATGCAAGACATAATTTAAATATATCTTGCCAGATTTGAACCTTTCAAAGGCTTCTTTAGGGAGAGCCATTCTCCAAGTCTTGGGGATACCCAAAAGAACCACCATCCCAAGCTAACCCTTGCTCGCCCCTATCCTTTAAAAGTTAGACAAGACCTATATGTGATGACCATGACAACTTACATGACGTTCGATGCATCTAGCACATTTAATTCACTCCTTAGTCTAGAAAAGGTTTTCTCATCAAGTGGTTTAGTGAAGATATCCACCAATTGTTCTTCGGACCTAACACCTTGCAAGGAGATGTCTCCTTTAGCTTCATGGTCCCGCAAGAAATGATGGCGAATATCAATGTGCTTAGTGCGGGAGTGTTGAACGGGGTTTTTAGCAATCTTAACCGCACTTTCATTGTCACAAAGGAGAGGCACACAACCAAATTTAACACCAAAGTCCAAAAGGGTTTGCTTCATATAAAGGATTTGGGCACAACATGCACCAACCGCTATATACTCCGCTTCCGCAGTGGACAAGGCAACAGAGTTTTGCTTCTTGCTAGACCAAGATACTAGGAAACGCCCAAGCAAGTGGCACCCTCTGGAGGTACTCTTGCGATCCACACGACAAACGGCAAAGTTCGAATCCGAGTAACCCAAGAGATGGAGTTTAGCACCTTTGGGGTACCACAGGCCTACACTTGGGGTATGCTTGAGATACCGAAGTATCCTAAAGACTGCGTTCTAATGCGATTCTTTAGGTGCCACTTGAAAGCGAGCACACAAGCATACACTAAACATGATATCGGGCCTAGATGCGGTAAGATAAAGCAATGAACCAATCATGGAACGGTAATTAGATTGGTCAACAGGTTTACCATCCTTATCCGCGTCGAGATGATAATTTGTTGCCATTGGAGTACTTCTTGAGCTACAATCTCCCATCTCAAATTTCTTCAGGTGGTCCTTGGTATATTTTTCTTGATAGATGAAGGTCCCCTCTAGAAGTTGCTTGATTTGAAATCCAATGAAGAAGTTTAGCTCTCCAATCATCGACATCTCGAATTCCCTAGACATTATTTTGCCAAACTCATGGCTAAGAACTTCGTTAGTTGAACCAAAAATAATATCATCGACATAAATTTGACAAACAAATAGTTCTCCATCTATGTCTTTGGTGAAGAGTGTAGTGTCCACCCTCCCGATCTTGAATCCTTGCATGATCAAGAAATCTCGTAGTCGTTCATACCATGCTCTAGGTGCTTGCTTGAGCCCGTAGAGCGCCTTGTGCAACCTATACACATGATTAGGATTCCTCGGATCTTCAAACCCGGGAGGTTGTTCAACATATACAAGCTCGTTAATGTAACCATTAAGAAAGGAACTTTTCACATCCATTTGACAAAGCTTTATATTATGATCTGATGCAAAAGCAAGAAGTATACGGATGACTTCTAGTCGAGCGACCGAAGCAAATGTTTCTCCAAAATCTAGTCCTTCAACTTGTGAGAAACCCTTGTCCACAAGTCTTGCCTTGTTGAGGATCACAACACCGTTCTCGTCTTGTTTATTGCGGTACACCCACTTTGTCCCGATGACGTTCTTGTCCTTGGGTCGCTCCTCCAACACCCAAACTTCATTGTGGATGAAGTTGTTAAGTTCTTCTTGCATGGCTATTACCCAATTTGGATCTTGGAGTGCTTCCTCAATGTGAGTGGGTTCTACACATGAAACAAACGAGTAGTGCTCACAAAACATAGCGAAATGGCGAGAACGTGTACTTACTCCCCTTGACGGACTACTGATAATTTGATCAATCGAATGCTCCTTGGAGATGCGTCCATGTCTCATAAGTGGTTGTGAAGCACTTGGCGGTGGTGATGCGTGTTGCTCTTCTTGTGGTTGAACTTGATCATGGACTTGTTCTTCTTCTTGATGTTGTGTGGCTTGTGAATCTTGTGTCAGTAATGGATCATCTTTTTCTTCTTCGTCAACTTGAGGTGCCATAGATGTGTTGATGTTGGAACTTGATGCTCCCCCTTGATCATGGCTCTCCTCAACTTTAGGCTTGATGTCTCTAATGGTCATGTTCTTCATAGCTTCTCGTAGAGGCTCATCATCCATTTCATCATGACCAAAACTCTCCTCTTGGGAGCCATTAGTTTCATCAAACTCAACATCAGAACTTACCTCAACTAAACCGGAGGTTTGGTTGAATACTAGATATGCTTTTGAGTTTGATGCATAACCAAGAAAGATACCAACATCACATCTTCTTTCAAACTTACCGAGCCTTTTCTTGCGATAGATATAGCACTTGCACCCGAAGACTCGGAAATAGGAGATGTTGGGCTTTCTCCCAATGAGGAGTTCGTACAGGGTCTTTTGTAGTAGTCGATGTATATAGACCGGATTTGCGGCATGGCACGCCGTGTTGATTGCTTCGGCCCAAAACTTCTTAGACGTGCCATAGTCATCAAGCATTGCTCGTGCAAGAGTGATGATAGTCTTGTTCTTCCTTTCAACGACACCATTTTTTTGAGGAGTGTATGTGGCTAAAAATTTATGTTTCACGCCTTCACGATCACACCACTCCCCAATGTTGTAGTTCTTGAATTCGGTGCTATTGTCACTCCGGACCTTGATGATGGGAAGTTGAAATTCCCTTTGAGCACATTTAGCGAAGGTCTTGAACACTTCCAGAGTTTCACTCTTGTCACCTAGAAACAATGTCCAAGCATACCGAGAGTGGTGTGAAGCAACTTGTTTCCCGGCTTGACAAGCGCTACAGAGCTCGTTCTTCTCAAATGTGACATCCTTCACGCCAGTCACCATCCCGAGCTTGAATGACTTCTTGAGCTTGCTCATTCCAATGTGAGTGATGCATCGATGCCATAGCCAACCCAAACTCGTATTGGTGAAAAGACAAGTGGTCAAGCTAGCATCCTTGGCGGATAAGTCTACTAAGTAAAGGTGTCCATGTCGAAACCCTTTGAAGATTAGTTCTTTGCTTGTTTCACTAGTCACAACAACATCATTCTTGCCAAAGGTACACGTTAGTCCAAGATCACATAATTGTGCAATAGAAAGCAAATTTAAACTAAGGGACTTAACATACAACACATTGGAAATAGATAAATCATGTGAAATTGCAATCTTACCCAACCCAATTACCTTCCCCCTAGAGTTGTGACCAAAGGTGACTTGTTCATGATTGTCGGGGTTCTCTATGGAGCTGAACATACCGTCGTTGTCGGTCATGTGTTGAGTGCACCCGCTATCGTGTACCCAATGCTTTCCTCCGGCCTTGTAGTTCACCTACACACATGAATTCAGTTTTTGATTTTAGGCACCCAAGCTAACTTAGGTCCTTGTATGTGTGATACAAGTGATTTTGGGACCCAAAGTTGCTTGGGAAGCTTCCCTTCACGCCCTTCATGTCCTTGCCAATGAACCTTGCCTTCACCTTGCCATCTACTTTACTCAAGAGATAATAGTGATCATTAAAGGTGGACTTGTAGTTAGTATGCAATTTTGGAGAAGGCCAGTTAGGAAGAGGACACCCCCTTGGCAATAAGAACCAACTTCCTTGTTGAAGCTTGTTTTAAGCTCTGGTGAGGGCACCTTTCCTTTGTTGGGCACCGGGAAGGATCCAAGTCCTCTCTTGTTGAAGGCCTTTGCTTGTTGGAAGAGGATTTCTTTGTGCTTGACTTCTCCCTTAGATAGTCTTGCCACACTAGTGCAGAGACTTTCAATTTCATCCATCAAATCCTTCTCCCTAGCATTCTCTTTCAAGGGCAAAGACTTATGCAAGACATTAGTGGCATGAGAGACAATAGATACCTTATCATTAAGGGTTTCCTTCTTTATGGTTTTCAATTCTTGATCAACGACTTCATAAGCAAGGTTAAGTACTTGATGCTCTTGGATTAACTCATTGTGCTTTCCCAAAAGTGCTTTGTGTGCTAAGTCAAGCTCATGATGATCTAGCTTGATTTGAGCCTTGTCTTCCTCAACTTGCTTGACATGATATTTGCGCGTGTCATGCTCCTTAAGTATGCTTTCATACTTGTCAAGCAAATCGAGGTTAGCACTCTCAAGCTTAGCACGAGCTTGTTCAAGAGCCTTGACCTTACTCTTTTCCCTTTTAATGATAGTGTGGTATTCATTTATCATTGAAGCTAAGTCATCAGGGGAAAGCTCATCATCGCTAGAGTCATCACATACCTTGGTGTTACCTTTTGCCATGAGGCACATGGGAGGTGGACGAAGAGATGAATCATCATTGTTGGCAATGGCAAGGCCGGCCAAGCTCTCTTCTTCAGCTTCACTCTCTTCATCACTAGATTCTTCGTCGGTGATCCATTCATTTGCCTCACACATGAACACCTTTTGTGGACCTTTTCTCTTCTTTGGAAAGAGTTTTGACTTTTTGCCTTTGTCATACTTCTTCTTCCCAAAGAATCTTGGCTTGGTCTTGACCTCTTCTTCATCATCCTCACTATCCTCAAGCTTGCGAAGCTTTCCCTTGTGGTTCTCTCTTCTTTTGTCCGGTTTTGGACAATCATAGGAGATGTGGCCTTGATAACCACAGTTATAGCAGGTCTTGTTGTCATCTTTCCTTGGTATAAATGCTTTTTTTTGGGATCAAAGTTGTATCCCTTCTTGGCAATCTTGGAGTTTAAGCGATAGAATTTCTCATCATCAATGCAAGCTCATCATCGTCATCTTCACTTGATGCTTGCTCTTCTTCACTTGAGCTAGGCTCGATCACTTTCTTTTTCTTGAGATTTGTTCTCTTGGTGGAAGCCTTTAGAGCAATTGTCTTTGAAGATGATTCCTCCATCATCCCAAGCACACTCATCTCATGAGCGCGAATCTCTCCAATAAGTTCAGAAACTTCAATGTGATCAAGAGATTCCTTTTGAAGTATGGAGTTGATGATGTTGTACTTTGGCTTAGGAAGAAGCATAAGAATCTTGCGGTTGATGAGTCCCTTGCCAAGAAAAGCAATATCAAGAGCATTAATTTCTTCAATAAGAACATTCAAGTGAGAAAACATTTCATTGACATTTTCATGAGGTAGAATTTTGAACTCATCATATTTGGCCTTAAGCATGTGATACTTTAGTTCTTTAACACGAGAAGAACCCTCATGAATTTCAATCAGGCAAGCCCAAATTTCACAAGCCTTTTCTTTTCTAGCAATCCTAGCAAACACATCTTGACTAATGCATTCGTAAATAGCATTTCTAGCCTTGGCATCCCACTTGATTTGATCACCTATGCAGTTATGCTCACCAAACCCCGCATGGGTCGCTTCCCATACCTCGGGAGAAATAGCCTCTAGATAAGCACGCATACGTGCTTTCCAATAGGCAAAGTTCTTGCCCTCGAAGATGGGAACCAAACCCCCAATCTTGGTCATTTTGGCTCTCTAGCGGTGAAGCTAGAATGATCCAATGAGCAACCTCGCTCTGATACCAATTGTAAGGATCGAATGCCCAATAGGGGGGGGTGAATTGGGCTTCTTTTTAAAAACTAAAGCAATAAAAACTCAACTACTAAAAACCCAATTCCCTAGGAAAACAACCTATGCATTCAAGTGAATAATAAGTTTGCGGTATATGAAATGCATAAGTATAACTGAAAAGAAAGAGTATGCAAACTCCCGAGAAGACACGAAGACACGGTGATTTATCCTGTGGTTCGGCAAGATCATCAAGACCTTTCTACATCCACGTTGTGGCACCACCAAAGGGTGTAGCCACTCCCAAGTCATCAAGACCAGGGATCTCACTAGAAGTCTCCATTCGCCATCTCCGGCAAGGTGGAGCTCAAGCCTTGTACAAGTTTGATCTTCCGGGCTTCCACAATCGACTTGGCAAGCTCCGGAAGGATCTCTCCAATCATCGACTGATACACGGTGAATGCAATCACCAAGAGACACTCCCTTACATCTCTCACTAGAGTAGATACTCCAATCACCAAGAATGGAAGCACACAAGCATCATCTCTAGTAAGTTCTAGCCTATCTGTTGGTGTACAAGTGGTGTAAATGATGTGGAAGTGGTTGCTCAATGTCTTGAATGCTTGGTAATGTGTAGAGTAGCTCTGGGCATCAAGACTTGTCCAAATGACTGGTTGAAGGGGTATAAATAGCCAGCTTCCATGAGATAGCCGTTGGAAAAGTAGGCTGACATCACTGTTCTGCAAACACCGAATGATCCGATGTTCTCCCTTCAGCTGTCATCGGTCGAATACAAATTAGCTGAGGTCACTGTGTCAGATATGATCGTTGATCGACCGATGTTGTATACACATGTACATCGGATAATCCAGTGACACTTGGTCTAGGATGGTCCAGAAATAATGCTTACTGGAGTGATCGATCGATGTGGCATATTTGTACATTAGATGGTCCGGTGTTACTTGGTCCAGGGAAATTGCTTACTGGAATGATCAACCGATGTAACACACGTTTCCACATCGGATGATCCGGTGTATACCAAAGACTGAGGTCTTTTTCTGCTGCAGAGCCAACTCGACCGAGGTAGTCTTTTCTGGATACATCGGATGATCCGGTGAGTTGATTTTGTCTGCTTCGAGTTGTTCTAAGTGATTCTTTTGGAATTTGTCCGAGTGACCTCTTAGACATTGGTTTGAAATGTTCTTCTGATGACGAATAAGTCTCGTGTGCTGTCAATTTTGATGGAATAATTTTGACATATATGTTTTTCTTTTCAGTCTTCATGAAAATCAATTGACCTCGTAAAATAGTTTGTTGAGGGGTCTCCAATTGTATCCAATGAGCAGTAGATGATATAAATATAGAGTCCATTAAGTGTGATGAGTTATATGACAGACCTTGCATCCACAAAGTTATTAGTGATATCCAACGGTTGTCATTAATCACCGAAACCATACCTTATGGGGGCCTAGATGCTTTCAAGTGGCTACACCCTTGGTGGGTGCCACAACGTGGACGTAGGAAGGTCTTGATGATCTTGCCGAACCACGGGATAAATCACCGTGTCTTCGTGTCTTCTCGGGAGTTTGCATACTCTTCCTTCCCCGTTATACTTATGCATTTCATATAACGCAAACTTATTATTCACTTGAATGCATAGGTTGTTTGTATAGGGAATTGGGCTTTTAGTAGTTGAGTTTTTATTGCTTTAGTTTTTAAAAAGAAGCCCAATTCACCCCCCCCCCTCTTGGGCATTCAACCGTTACAATTGGTATCAGAGCGAGGCTGCTCATTAGATCATTCTAGCTTCACCGCTAGAGAGCCAAAATGGCCAAGATTGGGGGTTCGATTCCCATCTTCGAGGGCAAGAACTTTGCCCAATGGAAAGCATGTATGCGTGCTTATCTAGAGGCTATTGCTCCCGAGGTATGGGAAGCGACCCATGCGGGGTTTGGTGAGCATAACTACATAGGTAATCAAATCAAGTGGGATGCCAAGGCTAGAAATGCTATTTACGAATGCATTAGTCAAGATGTGTTTGCTAGGATTGCTAGCAAAGAAAAAGCTTGTGAAATTTGGGCTTGCTTGATTGAAATTCATGAGGGTTCTTCTCGCGTTAAAGAACTAAAGTATCACATGCTTAAGGCCAAATATGATGAGTTCAAAATTCTACCTCATGAGAATGTCAATGAAATGTTTTCTCGCTTGAATGTTCTTATTGAGGAAATTAATGCTCTTGATATTGCTCCTATTGGCAAGGGACTAATCATCCACAAGATTCTTATGCTCCTTCCTAAGCCAAAGTACAACATCATCAACTCCATGCTTCAAAAGGAATCTCTTGATAACATTGAAGTTTCTGAACTTATTGGAGAGATTTGCGCTTATGAGATGAGTGTGCTTGGGATGATGGAGGAATCATCTTCAAAGACAATTGCTCTAAAGGCTTCCGCCAAGAGAAAAAATCTCAAGAAAAAGAAAGTGATCGAGCCTCGCTCAAGTGAAGAAGAGCAAGCATCAAGTGAAGATGACGATGATGAGCTTGCATTGATGATGAGAAAATTCTCTTGCTTGAACTCCAAGATTGCCAAGAAGGGATACAACTTTGATACCAAAAAGAAAGCATTTCTACCAAGGAAAGATGAAAACAAGACCTGCTATAACTGTGGTGATCAAGGCCACATCTCCTATTGTCGGTACCCTGCGTACCGGATATCCCTTCGGATTGCAAAGATCACAAGGAAACTCCATCTACCAGATTTGAAGACCTCAGAACGCCCCACATGTCAGGCGTAATTGGACCTGCTTCCCCGACATGGTTAGTCCCAGGGCCGCCACGTGTATCGTAAGACCGGAGCTATCACGCACACATGGGAAAGCTCCAGACTAGATACCGGTATGGCATCTCCGGACCTAACCCCAGACAAAGGGAAGCTCTAGTGCCGACACGTGTCCAACAACACCGGACCTACCCGTCCACGATGGTAAGTTCTAGAGCTGCCACGTGGACGAACCGCCGGACCTTCAACTTCAACAATTAGGCTGATGGACCCCCAATGGTTCCGGACCTTCAAGGAGCAATCAAAGACTTCAAGACCCGATTAATTGTCATTAATGCCATATTAACTACACACGATCGGATGGCCCTTAATACCGGTAACGGCACTGTTAAGGCCCGTTACCTGGCTATTAAGGGTAATTAACCTCATTAATTGTGTATCAAGCATGTGTAACCACCGGGGCCACATGTCGGGCCAGGCTAACGGTGTAATGACCAGTCCTTGTACTATAAAAGGACTGGTCGACGATACACAAGAGACCTCTTATGGACTTCCAGACCTAGGCTAGCTTCTTCTTCTGGAGCTTTTTCTAGACTCACACGCTCAATACAACACCAACACACCCCGTGGAGTAGGGTATTACGCTCAGGCGGCCCGAAACACGTAAATCTCTGTGTCCACTTGTCATTCACCTTCTTGAATCTCTGCGCGCCCATCACCGAACTACAACTCCGTGATCTACCAACAGTAGTATGGGAGATCTGCCGGATCCGAACACTGACAGTTGGCACACCAGGAAGGGGCGCGCCCGAGATTTCAAGGATGGTGAACTCAGCTGCTGGATCATCCAACGGCAATCCTGCTGTTCAACCTGCCGGGGGCAATCCCTCCAACATGCAGCAACCAGCAGGTGTCACGGCTCCAGAAGGAGTCATGCCACCGCCGCCACCACCTGCACCAGCAAATCAAGCTAGACAACAGGACGGAGCATCCGCATCGGTCACGGCGTCGGCGAATAATAACAACCCTGAACACGCGCTCCATGCAGCGCGTGCTCTTCTCCAATGCCCACCACCCCCAGGTGCATCTCAGGGTGCAATGGAGCAATGGAGGGCTGACGTGGAACATCTGGTTGCAGTAGCGGCCGACCGCATTAGCAACCAAGGTCCCCCCCTTGGGGCGGGCCCCATCGCAGTGCCGGACTGTGTCGGGCAGACTTGGTCCGCATGCTTCCCACAATAGGAGGTGTGCTGCGTCTCAACAGGTGACGTCGCTACCTTCCGAGGCGCGACGCACTCATACAGTAACTAGGCTTTCAACTCACGACCTCCGGGCGGAGCTTGATCGCCGTTACCGTCAACAAGATGGCCGCGTCCATATTGAGCGTGCTCGCGGAAGGCGAGAGGGTCGAGACAGTCCTGCTCCCGAGGGAGTAGGAGGAGGCTGTTCTGCCCTAGCCATGCACCTACGCATGGTCAGATGGCCACAAAAGTTCCGGCCTCACGTGCTATAGAAATTTGACGGGACTGTTAATCCCGCTGAGTTTCTTCAGATTTACCCCACCGCAATCCTTGCGGCCGGAGGTAACGAGGCCATAATGGCCAACTACTTCCCCGTGGCCTTGACTGGGACCGCCAGGTCCTGGTTCATGAGCCTTCCTCACAACTCCATAAATAGTTGGGAGGAATTGTGCCAACAGTTCACCGCCAATTTCGGGAGTTCATACACCTGACCAGGCACCGAACTGGACCTTTTTGCTGTTGTGCTGAAGGGGGGAGAATCCCTGCGCTCATTCATCCAGAGGTTCTCCCAGATACGAAACACTATTCCTTCTATCTCTAGTGCCTCTGTTATTGTGGCATTTAGACAGGACGTACGAGATAAGAAGATGATGGAGAAGCTGGCGATCAAGGAGTTCACCAGCGTCACGGAGCTCTTCAGCTTGGCAAACAAGTGTGCCAAAGCTGCGGAGTGCCGTGAAATGCACTCCAAACCACCTCCGGAGGATGGTAAAAAATCCTCCAAAGGCGAAGCCACTACCTCCGAAAGTGGCAAAAAGTAGAAAAGGTCCAACGACAAAAAGAAGCCGTCGGCCGGCACATCTACTGCTGCAGCTGCTGCAGCTCCGGGTGGCCGGAGGCCACACCCCAAGAAACGGCCTCGGCCGTCATCAGAAGACGGTGGCAACTCCAAAGTGTGGTGTCCTATTCACAAGTCGAACAACCACAACTTGGAAGACTGCTGGGAGGTCCAAAACCTTGCCGAGCACTACAACAAGCACCAGGAAGAGGTTCCTTTCCGTCAGAGGGAAGGAAAATAGAAAATCGATGAAGCTCCGGCTGAAGAGGAGTTAGGCTTTCAGGACCCTAAAAAGGTCCTGAAGGCTATTTACACCTCCGTCGACGACGGCTCCGACGTCTACGACAATGAGCATCGGAAGACCATGAACACCATCTTTGGTGGTTCACAGGACATCACCTCCCGCCGTGTCCTCAAGACAATGCGGCGGGACATGGCCTCAGTAGCTCCTACAGCCAGGGCGGAGCCTCATCGAAAGTGGATGGACACCACCATCACTTTTGATGCTTCGGGCTGCCCTCGGAACATGAACGGAGGTGGTCAACTACCTTTGATGGTATCTCCGACCATCAATAACATTCAACTACACCATGTAATTGTGGACGGAGGTTCGGGGCTGAACCTCATAAGCTTCGAAGCTTTCGTCAAGCTTCAGCTCCGACCTTCAGACCTTCACCCCTCCTGACCTTTCTCCGGAGTAGGTACGGGGGCCATAACCCCACTCGGTGCCATTACTCTCCCCGTGACCTTCGGGACTCGGGAGAATTATCGCACTGATAAGTTGATCTTTGACGTCGCCAGATCAACTTACCTTTCAAACGCCATTCTGGGCAAACCAGCCTTATACAAGTTCATGGCTGCTGCTCATTATGGCTACCTTGTGTTGAAGATGCCGACACCATCTGGTGTTCTCTGGATTCGCGGAGACCGCACTGCCGGAGTGACTGCTCTCGAAGAACTTCACGCGCTTGCTACAACGTAGGAAGAAGAGTCTAGGCAGGAACAAGCTTCGAAACCCCCGAGCATTCGTCAACGAGGATCAACCTCCGCACCTCACGTGCAACCAAGTGGCGACACTGACATTCCCGTCAAAGTCGTCCAAATCGGTTCCGATGCCGCTCAGACCACCCGTATATCGGGAGGTCTGAATGACAAATAGGAACTCGCACTCATCACTTTCCTCCGGGCTAACATTGAAGTGTTTGCCTGGCAACCGTCACAAACCTAGGATCCCTAGGGAAGTGATCGAGCATAATTTGAAGATCTATCCTGACGCTCAGCCTGTACACCAGAAGCCTCAAAAGCAATCAGTAGAGCGACAAAACTTCATACGACAAGAAGTGAAGAAGTTGCTCGAAGCTGGATTCATCCGAGAAGTCTTCCATCCAAAATGGATGGCAAACCCAGTCGCTGTACCCAAGGCCGGCGGGAAGCTTCGGATGTGTATCGACTACACAACACTGAATAAGGCATGCACAAAAGATCCATTCCCACTACCTAGACTAGATCAGATAGTGGATTCCACCTCCAGGTGTGAATTACTGTGTTTCCTAGACGCATATTCTGGGTACCATCAAATCAGAATGTCTAGGGAAGATGAAGAACATACTTCTTTTATCACAGTAGATGGATTGTACTGCTATACTGCCATGCCATTTGGTCTCAAGAATGCAGCCTCAACATTTGTACGAGCTATGTACAAAACCTTTGGAGAGCTCATCAGAGACGTAGTGGAAGTGTATGTTGATGACATCGTCGTCAAAATCAAGGACAAGGAGTCACTTCTTGACACCTTGCAAGCTGTCTTCGACAAGTTGCGGGTCACCCGCACAAAGCTGAACCCAGACAAGTGTGTCTTTGGGGTTAGCTCCGGAAAACTTCTTAGATTCTTGGTGAACCACCGAGGCATAGAGGCGAATCCGGCAAAGATTAAAGCCATTGAGGATATGCGGCCACCAGCCCGCATCAAGGACATCCAAAAGCTGACTGGATGTCTAGCCGCTCTCAGCCGGTTCATCTCAAGACTAGCGGAACAGGCGCTACCCTTCTTCAAGCTATTGAGGAAGTCCGGACCATTCCAATGGTCCGAAGAAGCAGAACAGGCATTTCAAGAGCTAAAATAGCTCCTCACCACTCTACCAACCTTGGTAGCTCTGAACCCTAGTGAGCCTCCACTACTTTACATTTCGGCAACCGACGAGGTTGTCAGCATGGTCCTGGTTGCGGAGAGACCAGAACCATTCCAAGCTCGGGAATCTAGATCCCTTCGGGAGGGTTCGGAGGTTCCTGAAGGCGAGTCTGGGTCCCACCCCCAGACTTGGATCTACAAGGAGTTACTCCAGAAGATCTGGACCCCTCCAGGAGGGTCCAGGTCGCTCCAAAAGAAGCTTCGGGTTCCTCCAACAAGGACCCAGAGGTCCCTGAAGCAGGTCTGGACCCCTCTGGGAGGGTCCGGGTCGATGTGGAGGAAGCTTCGGGCCCCTCCGGGAGGGTCCGGACAGTCCAGCACCCAGTGTACTTCATCAGCAAAGTACTACAGGATGCCAAGACTCGATACCTAGAGGTGCATAAGCTGCTTTATGCAGTTCTTATCGCCTCCAGGAAGCTTCGCCATTACTTCCAAGCTCACAAGATCTCAGTGGTGACTTCTTATCCACTGCGTGCGATCTTGAATAATCCCAACTCTAATGGGAATATTGCAAAGGGGCAGCGGAATTGGCCGAATTCAATCTTGAATTCGTCCCAAGACAAGCGATCAAGAGTCAAGCATTGGCGGACTTCGTGGCGGAATGGACCCCCTCTCCATCAAACCCTGGGGGCCCTAGTGAGTAGAAGCCGGAGCTCAAGGCTCCGGTCTTCACCGAGCCTCACTGGATTCTCTACTTTGATGGCTCCAAGCAAAAGCAGGGGACCGGAGCTGGAGTCCTTCTCCTCGCTCCAACCGGGGAGAAGGTAAAATACATGGTCCACCTTGACTTCAAGGCGACCAGCAACATGGCAGAGTATGAAGCACTCATTTACGGACTAAAGGTGGCACTATCATATGGTGTCAAGCAGCTCTTGGTCAAGGGATATTCACATCTCATCATTAAACAGGTGAAGGGTGAATGCTCCTGCAACAATACCCAACTAGCTGCTTACCTCCTTGAAGTCCAGAGGCTTCAGAAGGACTTCGAAGTCCTGGACCTCCACCATGTCCAGCATCTCCATAACGCTGAAGCTGACAAACTCTCGATGAAAGCATAAACTGGAGCTCTGGCTCCCAACGAAACCTTCGTCCGGAGGTTGTCAAAACCCACAGCTCAGCCCACCGAACTGAGCGAAGGGGGCGAGACCAGCATCCCAAAGCTGGCGGTCCCGATGGCTCTGTTACCATGGAAGCCATCAAGGGTCGTAGGTGCTGCCGAAAGCTCCGAGCAACCCAACACGCAAGACTCAAATTCTCAAGCAAGTTCCGATGCAGGGATCTCGGAGATCTGAAGCTACTTGAAAGACAATATCCTTCCTGACGATGATGTATCCGCTGACTGGATAGTCAGATTGGCTAAAAGATACACATTGGTAGAAGGGGATCTCTACCGGCGCGGTGCCAACGTCGTCCTAATGCGATGCATCACAAAGGAAGAAGGCTGCAAGGTCCTCGCAGAAATCTATGGAGGTGAGTGTGGGAACCACACGTCTTCCCGCACGCTGGTCGGTAAAGCCTTCCGGCATGGCTTCTACTGGCCTACAGCGCTCCAGGATGCAACTGAGCTGGTGAAGAAATGCGAAGCATGCCAGTTCCATGCAAAACAAATTCACACACCGACTCAACCTCTACAAATGATACCTCCTACATGGCCTTTCGCTTTGTGTGGGATGGACATGTTGGGACCTTTCCCAAGAGCCGTCGGAGGTTACAAGTTCCTGTATGTTGCCATTGACAAATTCACCAAATGGCCGGAAGCAACTCCAGTTGTGACAATATACAAGCAATCATCTATCAACTTCTTGCAGTCCATCGTATGCAGATTTGGAGTCCCGAACAAAATTATAACAGATAACGGGACCCAATTCAGAAGCTCTGCTTTCTAAGGATACTGCGAAGACCTTGGCATCCAAGTCAGCTACGCCTCCGTAGCTCACCCGACAAGCAATGGCCAAGCCGAGAGAGCAAATGCAGAAATCCTGAAAGGACTCAAGACACGCACTTATGAGCGTCTAAAAAAACATGGAGCCAACTGGATCGAAGAGCTTCCGCCCGCTCTATGGGCCAACAGGACAACTCCAAACCGGTCAACTGGAGAGACACCCTTCTTCCTGGTGCACGGAGCTGAAGAAGTCCTTCCTCCGGAAATCACCTTGGGGTCACTCTGGGTCCAGACCTTCAACGAAGCCATGCAGAACTAGCTTCGGCGTGAAGACCTTGACCTCCTTGAAGAGGGAAGGTGCCGAGCAGCTGTTCAGAATGCCCGATACCGCCAAGCTCTTCGGTGCTATCACCAACGGCATGTTCAGAGCCGACAGCTCGAGGAAGGCGATCTGGTGCCATGGAGAATACAATCCAGAGAAGGGTTAAACAAACTCCCCCCCCCAGCTGGGAAGGACCCTTCCGAGTGATCAAAGTATCCCGTCCCGGATGCGTTCGCTTGGCAACCGAGGATGGGTCACCTCTCCCAAATCCTTGGAACATTGAGCACCTCCGTAAGTTCTACGCTTAATATCACAGAGGTGAGTCTGTAATTACATGTGATGTATGTTATAGAGTCATTGTACAGAGTCGGGTAGCTCCTCCAGGAGGGCAGCCGGACCTACTCCGTTAGGTCCGCAACGTCCATGCAACACTTGTCACAGTCTCAGAACTAAAAGTGTAGCTAGCTACCTTGGGTCAAACGATAAACGAAACACACTTAGCCTAGTTCCGTACCCTAAGAGTGTACTTGTATCCCTTGTACCCCGGACCTATAATGAAAGACATCATTGAGTGAAAACAGACTCCACGTGCATTTACTTTGTACAGGCTCAATATTTTTTATTTTTCTCTTTCTTGTCTATAACAAAGTTGTGCAGTTCTTAAGAAACTTTAGCTCGACTAGTTCATGTACAATTCGAGTTGCATTGTCTATTCTTTCGGGTCCAAACATTGTTGATGGTCTACTCATCTAAATGCCGCCAAGCCAATCTAGGGTCGGAGTGTGCTATCGACTTAGCCTGGTCATGCACCCTAAGTACGCCACTCTACCTACACCCCGGCAGGCCGAAGTAAGGCGAGTCCAGAAACGATCAGACCTAAAGGAAACAAGACAACACTCTTGATTGTATTTAGAATTGTGTTCGACCTAAAACTTTCTCGGGAATAGTAAGCCGCAATGAAGTTATAGATAGGACATGGATTTTACTATTTTTCTTGACTTCAGTGTGCAGGAAAAATAAATATTTCATGATGATGGTGAATGAAGCCGGAGCTGCCAAAGCTCTGACATCCTCTAGGCGGCTTGTGGTCGATGTTGAAACATTGACATCGAGCGTCGCTGGAGCTACTCATCTCCAGTAAAGCTAGGGGGAAAGCCGTCAACGTGAAGAAAAGATGGTGGAAAGACACTACAGTGGAGTCTGCCATTGACACACCACGTGTTGACAGAGGTCACTGCCGGAGCTACCAAGCTCTGACACCCCAGAGGGCTAACCTTCGATTCTCTACGCGTTGATGGAGACTACTGCCGGAGCTACTAAGCTCCGACGATGGTCAATGCCGGAGCCACTAAGCTCCGACAACCTCAGGGGGCGTACACTATCAAAGACATCGGACCTACATTCTACAAGTTTGAAGCACGCAAGTCTTCAACAATTGTTACATCCTCTTGGTACATGTTCACAATCAAATTGTGTACATCTACCAGGGGGCCAAGTGAGACAAAGGTGTTGAAGACAAAAAATGGAATTCACAAAAAATTTGGATTTCATTCATCTGGAGACAAGAGATTACAAAATTGGAGAAGAAGAAGAGAGAATACAAGCAGGAGCTACAAAGAGATGGTCCTAGACCCTGTGGAAGAACTGGGTGACCTTCTGGGCAACCTCCGACACGCTGGCTTGGGCGGCTTCACCCTCTCCTTCGATGGGGCCTTCAAGCACCGGGTCCAGAGGGAATTGAGGGTCCCGGCTGGTGTAGCACGTCAGCACGAACTCTGCGACGTTCTTCGCCAGGGACTGTCCCTCAGTTTCTAGCTGGTCCACGATGACATCACCCATCTTGGCGAGCTTGTTGCCTGCTGAACTCAGCGCCTCCAACGCCTGGTCCAGCTCCGGCTCTAGATCATCCAGATGCACGGGACTAAGCCCATTGGCGTCAGCGCGTCGTTGGCTTTGCCCAGGAAGTCCCAAACTTGTTGGGACTCTGCAGCCCTTGTGCTTCGCATCTCCTCCAAGGATCTTTTGGCCGCCGCAAGCTTCGAGTTCTCCCTAGCAAGACGCTCCACCTCTTTGGCATTCTGCTGAATCTTTTCAGCAACCCGCCTTTCGAGTTTACTGAGCTCTTCCTCCCAGAGGTGAATCTCGTTCTGGCGGTTGACTAGATCCTTCTCTCGGCCCCGCACTTTCTTCTCCCTGGCGGCAACGACATTCTCCTGCTTGTAGAGATCTTGCCCTCGCTTCCAGGCCTTCTTCTCCTCTTCCTCGCAACGCTCCTCCAATTTCTTGGTGCGTTCTTCGAGGCTCTTGTTAGCTAGAGCTATCTTTTGGACAAGCTCTTCCTCCCTCTTCACAAGGTCGTCCCGCAACTCGAGGAGTTTTTGCTCTTCATCTTCGAGCTTTCTCTCCCGCGCCTCAAGAGCCTCCCGGCACTTGACGAGACTAGCGTGGATGGCGGAGAGCCTCTCCTGGCGATCATCCGCTGCGCTATTAGCAGCTTTGGCCTGCTCGTAGATGGCCCGGGACTGGTTGTCCAGGGATCGCGTCATGCTTTCCCTCTCATCCAGCAGCTTACCCCAGTATTCCAGGCGGACCTTCTCCCTCTGCACCCACTCCTTGTCGTCAGCCAGCCTCGACTGCGCTAGCTTGGTCTCGAAATGGAGCCGGTTGCACCACCTCCTAAGAGTTTGGCGCTCCTCCACGATTGAATTGTTGTTGTGGTAGAAAGCCAGCTGGACTTGGCGAAGACTGGAGGAGGCGTTGTCAATAGACAACGATAGGGGGATCGGGTCCGGACCTGCCGGGGTCCTCTCCGCTGGCTCCAACGGGTCTTCAGTGACAAAAATTGGGTCCCACTCTACAAGAGCGGTCCCCTGAGCTTCCACGGCACTAGGGCCGTCCTCCGGGATAGCCTCAGCCGCCGTCGAGGAAGGTCCTACAGCAGAAGTTCCGACCTCCAAAATTGACTCCAAAGGTCCCGCCGCCAGGTCATCAACAACTGGCCCCTCAGGCGGGGGGCTAGCAGCTTCTTCTTGGCACCCTGGCCCAGCAGCGGGCACCTCCGAGATCACCACTTCCGGAGCAGGTGTTGAAGGTTTGGTCGGAGCAGAAGATACTTCCAGCTCCAACGCAGGAGCCTCCTCTGCCGCTAGCTCAGGTGCTGGCGGTTCGACCATCATGGGCTCAGGCGCCGACACCTCCGCAGCAACTGGCTCTACAGCCGGAACTTCTGCAGCAACCGACTCTACTGCCGGAGCTTCCTCAACAACTGGCTCAAGCGCTAGAACTTCATCAACACCCGGCTCTACCGCTGGGACCTTATCAACCACTGGCTCGACTGCCGGGGCTTCAACAACATCCGGCTCTAGGGCCGGAATCACAACTACCTCCAGCTCTGTGGCTGGAGCGTCCAACATCTCAGCATCCGAGCCCGGAGCTTCAACCTCCGGGGCTGGTACCGCTGGTACATCTTCATTCCCGTGGTCCGGCGCTACCACGGGATCTTCCGGGGATGAGTCAAGGTCCAAGACCACGACAGCCAAAGCCGCAGCTGCCGCAACCTCAGCACCCTCTTGGGGCGGCGCTGGAATTGGAGCCGGAGCTTCAGCCTACACAACCTCAACTGCTGCTGTAGGGACCGGAGCTTCAACCCTTTTCTTAGGCATGCTGTGGATGAAGGACGAAGAAACTCAAAATACAGTTATAACAATAAAACAACTGACTAAGGTAAAAAATCAAAAATTACCTCGGAAGGCTTCCGCACCAGTTAGCACAGAACCTCTTTTCCGGACGCTCCAGACTAGCCCCAGCCGCCACTGGTGTGGTAGTCCCAGAAGGTCCCCTGGACCTTGTTGCTGCTATCGGCGTTCCCTTGGTTGAGGCCCCCTCGACCGGGAAGGACCTCCGGACCAAGAGCCCTTAGCTGGCCCTGGTACTAGAGTCACATGGCCGAAGCTAGTACCCCGGGAAGATGCCGCTGCTGGAGTAGATGCCGCCGTTGAAGACGTCCCCCTCCGGGGAGAAGAAGCAGGCCTGACGGACCTTTCGTCGGCACGCTTCAGCTTCCTCTTACGGCTCGAGGGCTCAGCCAACTCCTTGCCCTTGCCTACGACTTCGGTTCTTGGCTTTGGGGCGGGAGCGAAGCCATCTTCAGGAGCTCCAGAGATCGCCAACCCGGTGATCGAACGCCTCTCAACGACACCAAGGTCGTCAAGCACCGGCATCGTCCGCCAGAGCTCCCTGCTGAACTCTGCCTCCATGTTCAGAGGGAGGAAAGCTGCCGGCGGAGCCAAGTCGTCACCCTCGACGTCGATGCCGTGCTGGAACTTTGTGAGGTGGAACTCCAAAGTTGCACCCTCTATGTTGGACTTCAAACCGGTCTCGATCCGGTCGTTGTCTAGCATACTGTTGAGGGCCCAAGCAAGCTTCTCCCTTTTCTTCAGCGGAGCCCACCTGTTGGTCAGGAAGTTGCAAAACACCACCTGAGGAGTCACCCCTCCTTCCACGCACAGGCGGATCCTGGTCAGAGCAGGGTTGAAGGCATCCGATAACACCGGAGCTTCACTCCAAACTGCAGTGTCGATGTTAGGGAGGCCTTCCGGCAACTCCAGCTTCTCGTGCTCCCCCACCTTGATGACGATCCAATCCTTCTTCCAGTCATCCCACTTCCCAGAAGGGAACGACCACAAGTACTTGTACGGGCACTTTTTTCGCTTCACAAAATGATAGAAGCCAAGGTACTCGTCACTCTTGCCGGTGGTCTGGACAGTGAAGAAGGTGCGGAAGAGCTCAACGCAGGGGGGAATGCCCACCCACATCTCGTAGAAGTGGACAAAGATCAACACTAAAAGAATGGAGTGAGGGCCAAGGTGGTACAGCTGCAGACCATAGAAGTCTAGCAGCATCAAGAAGAAAGAGGAGAAAGGTGGGATCAATCCCACCATGGCATACGCGGAGAAGTACACCATGTCGCTGGTGTGCTCCTTCACGAAAGGAAGCTTGCCGGGGCAGACCAAGTGGTTGAAGAAGTCAGGGGACCACCCCATGAGGGCCCGAACCTTCTTCAAATCACCGTCAGTCTTCAGTCGGCTCTGACGAAGACCCAACTCCATCGCGGCACAACGAGGCAAGAGAGGAAAAGCAAGCGAAAGTTTGAGGATTTGAGCGCAAGTTCGAATGAAAGGCGTAAAGAACCCCAAACGGTGTGTGCTTTCCTTCTTAAGTAAGCCCCCTCAACACTTGGATGGAAACCGCAGAGGAGCCGACGATACCAGTCAAAAACTTTACCCTGCTAATGATAAGGGGGCCCGGGGCCACCCCGACGATCAAGTCGAGGTCCTTACCCCAGGAAAACGGTTGTCATCATGAAAGGCGGGAAACCCGAAGTCGGCGTCCTGACAGGGCGCGCGGAACCGATACGATTTTTGTATCGGGAATCGACGACCTTCATGTGCATGAGATCCGCACGCTAAGATCTCACCTGCCGCCTCCAGGATATGCCACACAGCGTTGGTTTAAACTGTGAACTGCTGCCAACAGCACATCTGAAGACCCTTGAAGACACGACTCAAAAAACAGAGAATGGACCCACCTCCGGCAGAATGAATTCATCTAGAAAGTCTCTCCCAGAGGTGGGCCTAGGGGGCCACTTTCGGTACTTTGCGTACCGGATACCCCTTGGGATTGCAAAGATCACAAGGGAACTCCATCTACCAGATTTGAAGACCTCCGAAGGCCCCATATGTCAGGCGTAACCGCACCTGCTTCCCTGACATGGTTAGTCCCAGGGCCGCCACGCGTATCATAAGACCGGAGCTATCACCCACACATGGGAAAGCTCCGGACTAGATACCGGTATGGCATCCCCAGACCTAACCCCAGACAAAGGGAAGCTCCAGTGCCGACACGTGTCCAA
The DNA here is from genome assembly GCA_036927565.1 of Tuctoria greenei. NCBI lineage: Eukaryota > Viridiplantae > Streptophyta > Magnoliopsida > Poales > Poaceae > Tuctoria > Tuctoria greenei. The sequence continues at coordinate 197,953,211 of JAYESD010000003.1, read as the reverse complement.
TAGCACCGGACCTACCCGTCCACGATGGTAAGTTCCAGAGCTGCCACGTGGCCGAACCGCCGGACCTTCAACTTCAACAATCAGGCTGATGCACCCCCAACGGCTCTGGACCTTCAAGGAGCAATCAAAGACTTCAAGACCAGATTAAGTGTCATTAATGCCATATTAATGACACACGATCGGATGGCCCTTAATACAGGTAAAGGCACTGTTAAGGCCCGTTACCTGGCTATTAAGGGTAATTAACCTCATTAATTGTGTATCAAGCATGTGTATTCGCCGGGGCCACATGTCGGGCTAGGCTAACGGTGTAACGACCAGTGCTTGTACTATAAAAGGACTGGTCGACGATACACAAGAGACCTCTTCTGGACTCCCTGAACTAGGCTAGCTTCTTCTTCTGGAGCTTTTTCTAGACTCACACACTCAATACAACACCAACACACCCCGTGGAGTAGAGTATTACGCTCAAGCGGCCCAAACCACATAAATCACTGTGTCCACTTGTCATTCACCTTCTTGAATCTCTGCGCACCCATCACCAAACTACAACTCCGTGATCTACCAACAGTAGTATCGGGAGATCTGCCGGATCCGAACACCGACACCTATGATTGTCCAAAACCGGACAAAAGAAGAGAGAACCACAAGGGCAAGCATCGCAAGATTGAGGATAGTGAGGATGATGAAGAAGAGGTCAAGCCCAAGCCAAGATTCTTTGGGAAGAAGAAGTATGACAAAGGCAAAAAATGCAAAACTCTTTCCAAAGAAGAGAAAAGGTCCACAAAAGGTGTTCATGTGTGAGGCAAATGAATGGATCACTGACGAAGAATCCAGTGATGAAGAGAGTGAAGCTGAAGAAGAGAGCTTGGTCGGCCTTGCCATTGCAAACAATGATGATTCATCCCTTCGTCCGCCTCCCATGTGCCTCATGGAAAAAGGTAACACCAAGGTATGTGATGACTCTAGAGATGATGAGCTTTCCCCCGATGACTAAGCTTCTATGATAAATGAATACCACACTATCATTAAAAGGGAAAAGAGTAAGGTCAAGGCTCTTGAAGAAGCTCGTGCTAAGCTCGAGAGTGCTAACCTCGATTTGCTTGACAAGTATGAAAGCATACTTAAGGAGCATGACACGCTCAAATCTCATGTTATGCAAGTTGAGGAGGATAAGGCTCAAATCAAGCTAGATCATCATGAGCTTGACTTAGCACACAAAGCACTCTTGGGCAAGCACAATGAGTTAATCCAAGAGCATCAAGTACTTAACCTTTCTTATGAAGTCATTGATCAAGAATTGAAAACCATAAAGAAAGAAACCCTTAATGATAAGGCATCCATTGTTTCACATGCCACTAATGTCTTGCATAAGTCATTGCCTTTGAAAGAGAATGCTAGGGAGAAGGATTTGATGGATGAAATTGAAAGTCTCCGCACTAGTGTGGCAAGACTATCTAAGGGAGATGTCAAGCACAAAGAAATCCTCTTCCAACAAGCAAAGGACTTCAACAAGAGAGGACTTGGATCCTTCCCGGTGCCTAACAAAGGAAAGGTGCCCTCACCGGAGCTTAAAACAAGATTCATCAAGGAATTTGGTTCCTATTGCCAACATTGCGAGGTCACCGATCACCATACAAGGGAGTGTCCTATTCCTATCCGGCCTTCTCCAAAATTGCCTACTAACTACAAGTCCACCTTTGATGATCACTATTATCTCTTGAGTAAAGTAGATGGCAAGGTGAAGGCAAGGTTCATTGGCAAGGACATGAAGGGCATGAAGGGGAAGCTTCCCAAGCAACTTTGGGTCCCAAAAACACTTGTATCACACATACAAGGACCTAAGTTAGCTTGGGTGCCTAAAATCAAAAACTGAATTCATGTGTGTAGGTGAACTACAAACCCGGAGGAAAGCATTGGGTACTCGATAGCGAGTGCACTCAACACATGACCGGCAACGATGGTATGTTCACCTCCATAGAGAACCCCGACAATCATGAACAAGTCACCTTTGGTGACAACTCTAAAGGGAAGGTAATTGGGTTGGGTAAGATTGCAATTTCACATGATTTATCTATTTCCAATGTGTTGTATGTTAAGTCACTTAGTTTCAATTTGCTTTCTATTGCACAATTATGTGATCTTGGACTAACGTGCACCTTTGGCAAGAATGATGTTGTTGTGACTAGTGAAACATGCAAAGAACTAATCTTCAAAGGGTTTCGGCATGGACACCTCTACTTAGTAGACTTCTCCGCCAAGGATGCTAGCTTGACCACTTGTCTTTTCACCAAGACGAGTTTGGGTTGGCTATGGCATCGACGCATCGCTCACATTGGAATGAGCAAGCTCAATAAGTCATTCAAGCTCGGGATGGTGACTGGCATGAAGGATGTCACATTTGAGAAGAACAAGCTCTATAGCACTTGTCAAGCCGGGAAACAAGTTGCCTCACACCACCCGATGAAGACAATGGTGTCAACCTCCAAGCCACTTGAGTTGCTCCACATGGACCTCTTCAGACCATCCACATATCAAAGTCTTGGTGGTAATCTCTATTGTCTTGTTATAGTTGATGACTACTCTCGGTATGCTTGGACGTTGTTTCTAGGTGACAAGAGTGAAACTTTGGAAATGTTCAAGACCTTCGCTAAAAGTTCTCAAAGGGAATTTCAACTTCCCATCATCAAGGTCCGGAGTGACAACGACACCAAATTCAAGAACTACAACATTGGGGAGTGGTGTGATCGTGAAGGCATGAAACATGAATTTTCAGCCACATACACTCCTCAACAAAATGGTGTTGTTGAAAGGAAGAACAAGACTCTCATCACTCTTGCACGAGCAATGCTTGATGACTATGTCACGTCCGAGAAGTTTTGGGCCGAAGCAATCAACACAGCGTGCCATGCCGCAAATCGGGTCTATCTACATCGACTACTTCAAAAGACCCCGTACGAACTCCTCATTGGGAGAAAGCCCAACATCTCCTATTTCTGAGTCTTCGAGTGCAAGTGCTATATCTACCTCAAGAAAAGGCTCGGTAAGTTTGAAAGAAGATGTGATGTTGGTATCTTTCTTGGTTATGCATCAAACTCAAAAGCATATCGAGTATTCAACCAAACCTCCGGTTTAGTTGAGGAAATTTGTGATGTTGAGTTTGATGAAACTAATGGCTCCCTAGAAGAGAGTTTTGGTCATGATGAAATAGATGATGAGCCTCTACGAGAAGCTATGAAGAACATGACCATTGGAGACATCAAGCCTAAAGTTCAGGAGAGCCATGATCAAGGGGGAGCTTCAAGTTCCAACATCAACACATCTATGGCACCACAAGTTGACGAAGAAGAAAAAGATAATCCATTGCCGACACAAGATTCACAAGCCACACAACATCAAGAAGAAGAACAAGTCCATGATCAAGTCCAACCACAAGAAGAGCAACACGCATCACCACCACCAAGTACTTCACAACCACATATGAGGCATGTACGCATCTCCAAGGCGCATCCGATTGATCAAATTATCAGTAGTCTATCAAGGGGAGTAAGTACACGTTCTCGCCATTTCACTACGTTTTGTGAGCACTACTCGTTTGTTTCATGTGTAGAACCCACTCACATTGAGGAAGCACTCCAAGATCCAAATTGGGTAATGGCCATGCAAGAAGAACTCAACCACTTCATCCGCAATGAAGTTTGGGTGTTGGAGGAGCGACCCAAGGAAAAGAATGTCATCGGGACAAAGTGGGTGTACCGCAACAAACAAGACGAGAACAGTGTTGTGATCCACAACAAGGCAAGTCTTGTGGCCAAGGGTTTCTCGCAAGTTGAAGGACTAGACTTTGGAGAAACATTTGCTCTGGTCGCTCGACTAGAGGCCATTCGTATACTTCTTGCTTTTGCATCACATCATAATATAAAGCTTTATCAAATGGATGTGAAAAGTGCCTTTCTTAATGGTTACACTAACTAGCTTGTCTATGTTGAACAACCTCCCGGGTTCCAAGATCCGAGGAATCCTAATCATGTGTATAGGTTGCACAAGGCGCTCTATGGGCTCAAGCAAGCATCTAGAGCGTGGTATGAACGACTACGAGATTTCTTGATCATGCAAGGATTCAAGATCGAGAGGGTGGACACTACACTCTTCACCAAAGACATCGATGGAGAACTATTTGTTTGTCAAATTTATGTCGATGATATTATTTTTGGTTCAACTAACAAAGTTCTTAGCCATGAGTTTAGCAATATGATGTATAGAGAATTCGAGATGTCGATGATTGGAGAGCTTAACTTCTTCCTTGGATTTCAAATCAAGCAACTTCGAGAGGGGACCTTCATCTATCAAGAAAAATATACCAAGGACCTCTTGAAGAAATTTGAGATGGGGGATTGTAGCTCAAGAAGTACTTCAATGGCAACAAATTGTCATCTCGACGCGAATATGGACGGTAAACCTGTTGACCAATCTAATTACCGTTCCATGATTGGTTCATTGCTTTATCCTACCGCATCTAGGCTCGATATCATGTTTAGTGTATGCTTGTGTGCTTGCTTTCAAGCGGCACCTAAAGAATCGCATCAGAAGGCAGTCTTTAGGATACTTCGATATCTCAAGCATACCCCAAGTGTAGGCCTGTGGTACCCCAAAGGTGCTAAATTCCATCTCTTGGGTTACTCGGATTCGGACTTTGCCGGATGCCATGTGGATCGCAAGAGTAACTCCGGAGGGTGCCACTTTCTTGGGCGTTCCCTAGTGTCTTGGTCTAGTAAGAAGCAAAACTCTGTTGCCTTGTCCACTGCAGAAGCGGAATATATAGTGGCTGGTGCATGTTGAGCCCAAATGCTATATATGAAGCAAACCCTTTTGGACTTTGGTGTTAAATTTGGTTGTGTGCCTCTCCTTTGTGACAATGAAAGTGCGGTTAGGATTGCTAAAAACCCCGTTCAACACTCCCGCACTAAGCACATTGATATTCGCCATCATTTCTTGCGGGACCATGAAGCTAAGGGAGACATCTCCTTGCAAGGTGTTTGGTATGAAGAACAATTGGCGGATATCTTCACTAAAACACTTGATGAGAAAACCTTTTCTAGACTAAGGAGTGAATTAAATGTGCTAGATGCATCGAACGTCATGTAAGTTGCCATGGTCATGTAAGAATGCATCACATATAGGTCTTGTCTAACTTTCAAAGGATAAGGGCGAGCAAGGGTTAGCTTGGGATGGTGGTTTTTTGGGTACCCCCGAGGCTTGCAGAATGTCTCTCCCTGAAGAAGCCTTTGAAAGGTTCAAACTTGGCAATATAGATTTAATTTATGTCTTGCATGATGCCTGCCATATAGACTTGCACTCACGTTTAATATCCCGCATTAAAAATTGCTTGACATTGCATACGGTAGATTGTCACAAAGGGGAACCCACTTCATGAGAAAGAGACTTGTTTGAAATGCAATATCTCAACTCATATGATGTGGAAAGAACAAAGTGTTAAGTGTGTTAATGCCTAAAGGAACATGTTTTAAAGATATAGAAGTCTTCATCCTCTAGCTCACAAAGCATGGGCCTTACATTTTGTTTGGATTTTTCCTTGGTTTTTCTGGGGTTCTCTTTGCTTTAGGGCTTAGCCAAGTTATTGGCAACTAGCGTTAAAGTCCTTTTGAGGGGTTAGGGGTTGCCCAAAAAGTCCTAAGACTTATGTTTCTCTTTGTTTGTTTAAGTCAAAGGACATATATGGGCTGTTGCTGATCTTTTGTAGTCATCGGATTATCCAATGCTTAGGGCAGAAGCATCATCGTATCAATTTGTGCTTAAGTACAAGGGTTAGCTCAGACAGAAAGTCAAATCAACCAATGATTTCATTATGATAAACATCAGAGCATCCGATGTTCACATTTCTGGAGTTGTGCCAGATTCAACCAATGATAAACTTTTCCACGTCGGATCATCCGGAGCTGAAGGTGCCTCTGGAATAACCTTACTGTACCACTCGACCAATGCACCCTCTCAACTGACGGCGGATCATCCAATGTTAAAAATCGAGCTAGGGTTCGGGCCGCACCTATTTAGCGCGCATCTCCATTTTTCTTTTTTTTTTCTCTCTGTTTGCAGCAGACCCTCCTGTTCTATGTCATGAACGGGATGCAGTTTGACATCATGGATATCCTCATCTGTGAGATGGAGGATGCCATCACAGATGGAGTTGGGATGATGATACAGCTCGTGTTTGGCCACTGGATCAGTCACCTACTCTACCTGTTGGCTCCAGAGGGATCTACCGTGCGTAATAGTCTCACCGACAAGAGCGTCACTCGATTCGGACACTACCATGCTCCAGCTCCTAGAGACCGCCGACTTGGCCGCCCAGTTGAGCGTCAGGTCCGAGCTCGACTTTCAGAAGAAGACTGGGCAGACTTAGCAAAGGAAGACAGGATCCTAATACAGGCTAAGGCTTAGGGAGGGGATCTACAGCATATCTAGTCAGAGAGTGACACTAGTGACAGTGTCGAGGAGTACTTCCCACCTCCTCCCTCACCCAGGCAGCACGACGCGGAGGCTAGAGGCTCGACTGCACCACCACCTCCTACTCCACCTCCGATGTCCGAGGCACAGGTCTCTCAGCCATCCGAGCTTACTTCTCTACTACAGCAGATGGTTGAGCAGCAGCGACAGGATCGGCTTGCAGCTGAGCAGGCCAAAGCTGAGCAGGTTGCATGTCTTGTGGAGCTCCAGCAGCAGCAGCAGCAGGATATGCAGCATCAGATAGCCCGCAAGAGGCTAGAGGACACCGATAGGCTCACTGGACTCATTGACTAGATGCATCAGTGTACTCTTGACCAGCAGTAGCAGACGCAACAGGCCATGATGGGCATCCTGGGGTTGATCACCAACCTCTACACTCAGACCGGGATTGCCCTGCCCTCAGAGCTTCCTGGTCTAGCTCCAGGTCCACCTGTCCTAGCACCAGTCCTAGCTCCGGTGCCGACCACACTAATACCGACTATCAGCATGTCACCACTGCTTGCCCCAAGCGCACCGATTCACTCTCCTCTGCCGGCTACGACCCTCTTTCAGCAGACTCCGGCTTCGGTTGTCAGTGCCCCGCTACTGGCAGTCCCAACTTAGCAGGCACCCTCACTACCGATAGCGGCTCCCACAGCCCCGGTCTCCTCCACTCCAGCCTCAGTAGCAGCAGGCAACAGCTCCATCTCTCCAGGAGATGGGACCGACGACAGCACCCCCGACGGCAACCAGTTCATCATCGCCCCATGCGCTAAGGATCCTTAGGCACTCGGCTTCCCTTTTTGGTGTCTTGATGCCAAAGGGGGAGAAGAGTTAGAGTCAGGGGGAGGGATAGCATAGTCTTAGGGGGAGTCCTAGTTGTAGGGGGATTATTTTTTTGGGAGCTTTCGTAATTTGGGAGCTTTGCTATTCTTTTGCTATCCTTGAGTATCCGTGTGCTACTTAATTCTCTTATGTCTTATTGATCGTTTTTGAGCCTTCGAGCTTCGTGTGCTGGATCTTGTACTTGTTACATATCTTTTTGAGTAACGTATTCTAAATTTCATTACTGTTAAGCTTTACTCGTTGTGTTATCATCAATCACCAAAAATGGGGAGATTGAAAGCATCTAGGCCCCCATAAGGTATGGTTTCGATGATTAATGACAACCGTTGGATATCACTAATAAGTTTGTGGATGCAAGGCCTCTCATATAACTCATCACACTTAATGGACTCTATATTTATATCATCTACTGCTCATTGGATATAATTGGAGACCCCTAAACAAAATATTTTACGAGGTCAATCGATTTTCATGAAGATTGAAAGAAAAACCATATATGTCAAAATGATTCCATCAACATTGACAGCACACGAGACTTAGTCGTCATCAGAAGAACATTTCAAACCAATGTCTAAGAGGTCACTCGGACAAATTCCAAAAGAATCACTTAGAACAACTCGAAGCAGACAAAATCAACTCACCGGATCATCCGATGTATCCAGAAAAAACTACATCGGTCGAGTTGGCTCTGCAGCACAAAAATACCTCAGTCTTGGGTATACACCGGATCATCCGATGTTGAAGCATGTGTTACATCGGTCGATCATTCCAGTAAGCAATTTCCCTGGACCAAGTAACACTGGACCATCCGATGTACAAACATGCCGCATCGGTCGATCATTCCAGTAAGCATTATTTCTGGGCCATCCTGGACCAAGTGTCACCGGATTATCCGATGTGCAGGTGTATACAACATCGGTCGATCAACGGTCATATCTGACACAGTGACCTCAGCTAATTTGTATTCGACCGATGACAGCTGAAGGGAGAACATCGGATCATCCGGTGTTTGCAGAACAGTGATGTTAGCCTACTTTTCCAACAGCTATCTCGTGGAAGCTGGCTATTTGTACCTCTTCAACCAGTCATTTAGAGGAGTTTTGATGCCCTGAGCTACTCAACACATTATCAAGCATTCAAGACATTGAACAACCACTTCCACATCATTTACACCATTTGTACACCAAGAGATAGGCTAGAACTTACTAGAGATGATGCTTGTGTGCTTCCATTCTTTGTGATTGGGGTCTCTAGTCTAGTGAGAGCTATAAGTGAGTGTCTCTTGGTGACTGCATTCACCGTGTATCAGTCGGTGATCGGAGAGATCATTTCGGAGCTTGCCAAGTCGGTTGTGGAAGCCCGGAAGATCAAACTTGTACAAGGCTTGAGCTCCACCTTGTCGGACATGGTGAACGGAGACTCTTAGTGATATCCCTGGTCTTGGTAACTTGGGAGTGGCTACACCCTTGGTGGGTGCCACAACGTGGACGTAGGAAGGTCTTGATGATCTTGCCGAACCACGGGATAAATCACTGTGTCTTCGTGTCTTCTCGGGAGTTTGCATACTCTTCCTTTCCCGTCATACTTATGCACTTCATATACCACAAACTTATTATTTACTTGAATGCATAGGTTGTTTGCATAGGGAATTGGGCTTTTAGTAGTTGAGTTTTTATTGCTTTAGTTTTAAAAAAAAGCCCAATTCACCTCCCCTCTTGGGCATTTGATCCTTACAGTTAGCTAATTATTAGTTTTAGTGGATCCAAACAGGCCCTGATTCTCGCTAATCTCACCTGTACGTACAGTACTACTTACTGGACGGTCAGAGCGGCATAGATAATGCTGATGTGGTGGAGACAATTGCAATTTTCCCACTCTCAAGAGTGGGCTTTGTTAAAATGCCACCTCCAACATGTCAATTGCCAAAATCCTATTATAATAGTCTCCACTTTGCTCATTTCCCATTGAGATAAAATTTCACCCTTTGATAGGGTATTTGACAGTAAAACTGATGGAAAAAGACATTTATACCCTTCATTTTCATACTTGTTCAAAAAAAATATAAAAATCACAAAAAATATTTAAAATTCGAAAAAAATATATAATAATTCAAAATATTTTAAATTTAATAAAACAGTAAAATAAATTTAAGAAAATATTTAAATTTCCGAAAAATAGTAAAGAAAATGTTAAATAAAATAATATAAAAAATTGGAAAAATTAAAGTAAAAAGGAGAAAATTTAGGAAAAAATTTTGAGGTAATTTTTTTAAAAAAATAGAAAAATAGTGAGAAATAGGAAATGATGTATGGTGATATGTGATATGCCTATGTCTATTTTGTGACATGTGATATGTGATGTCTATTTTGTGACTATGTGACATGTGTGATGTCTATTTTGTGACGTGTGACTATGTGACATGTCTTATATGTGCAAAACTATGTGATATGTCTATTTTATGACTATGTGACATGTGAAGACTATGTGATATGTCTATTTTGTGATTATGTTACATGTGTATTTTATTTTTGCCTATGTGATATGTGAATATTTATCTCTCATGTATGTGACATGTCACTATACATCATTTTCTATCAATTCCACCACCTACTTTAGTCCAAAAACATCTCAGATCTTTTCTGGTAGACTAAATCCAATGTGTAGAATCCATTTTTGAAATTCAAATCCTCATTTGATCAACTTTCATTCGAAATTCAATTTTGAATTTGAATTCGATTGGAATTCAATGTAGCCATTGAATAAAATAGCGAAGATGCTTCAACAATAATGAAATCTTGCAGGTATGCTATTTGAAATATTTGGAAGCCAACATTGAACTCAGATCATCATGTTAACCTTATTTAAACAGTAGCTAAATTTTTTTTTTGAATTCCCTCTTTTAGGTTTGAAAGAATTTGATCTTCCATTTGCCATTTTTTAATTTCTTTTCTACTTCTCATTTCTTCCCCTTACAGCTAAAATAGTGTTTGAAAAGTAGGGCTTTTACACTATGCATGTCATCTTGTTTCTTGGACAATTCTAGGCAGTTTTCGCATTAAGTTTTTTCTTTTAATTTGCAATTAGAACAACAATTAGATTCATGAGAACGTAAAGCATTGTTCAAAACAGAAATCCCATTCCTAGCATCATGTAGTTTCTTGTTAAGATCATCTCAGCTAGAACAATGCAAATCAATTGTAGAACATCTAGCATATTTCATGTTTTTAACATTAAGTGCAGCAAGCTCTCTGTTCTTTTCTATTTCAAGTTCAAGTTTCTCCAAAGTGGATGTGTGCAAACTTCTTAGAAATGACAATTGTTCATATATTAGTTCACACAAGAAATAAGAATCATCACTAGGAATCAAATATTTTAGTCGATTAATTTTAGATTCTAGTGATTTAATTTCAACAACATGGTTTCTAAGTTTTTTATCTATTTTCTTAAGTACAATAGAGGCACGGTAAAGACCATCAACAAGTCATACAAACAAGTCAGACAAACAAGTCACAAAAATCTCATCTAAAAATACAAATTTTATTCAATCAAACACAATAGAAACAGTCACAAGTTGTCTACCCATAAGTCCTGGCCTGCCTTGCTTATATAACCAGCCCTAAGGAAACTCCAATCCAACTAGAGCTTCCGACTCCTACTTGGATTCAACCAAAACTTTCTATATCTGCTCAAGACTCTTCCATACGCAGATAGAAACAATATTAGAACTTCCAAAAACCTTAGAAACATCCCACACATTCCTAAAACAACTCAACTTCATACCCAACATGAAATCTAATCAAAAACAAACTCGAAACTCTTTCTGACCATAACTGCCCCGGCCGCAGCCTGAGCGCATAATCTAGTCGGTTGGACCTTTTCGACCATATCTTCATGTACATAACCCATCTCCACACCTTGGAACAATGTTGCGACATCCATGCACCCATTGCACACGTGCAAACACTTTCTAGAACATCTACGATACCTTCATATGCATTGTTCATGACTAAAATATGTTGTGTGACCTCCCGATCAACTCAACCACAATTCCTCCCGAACATGGTTGTTGAACCTCATATTCTCCATAAGACTAGTTCAATGGATCACCATCACAAGCCATGTCTTGACCTCAAGCAACACCTGCACATGAACAAACAATCAATCCTTTCGAGCATAAGTCATTGACTTGACTCACATTAGTCCAAAAACCACAACTTATGTAAGCACCCCACATAAGCATGTTGCAAAATAGAGCAAGATAATATCTACCATAAACAGATAAAACACATCAAAAACTTAGTAAATGAAATACTAAGCAAATTTCCATTAGCCATAAAGCAAATTTAACATTGCAAGCTAAAAATAGGTGAGTCGCACGATAATTTCAGCACGTAGGAAGTTCGGATAGTGTGAAGTGAGTGTCTTAGATATACTCAAAAATTTACATGTGAACCCTCACTTATAGCCTATTTGTCAATATATTCAACATTTAGGTCTCACACTCATCGAATGCTATATGGCTTGACACCATTCAGATGAGTGAGAGCTTCATATTGCTTAGTTCAAATGAGGTGTGATCATCCTTCATTTGAATATGGATCTTATGTTAAGATGACTTATTAATGCATTATTCACTAATTGAGGCGATTGTTGCTCTTTATCATTAGCGGCGACTAAGTTAGTCAACATTGAAAATTGAGAATGTCCATGTGCAACGGGTGCCTTACTTAATCTTATTTTCGCCGATAGAGAACTAACAAAAGGTGATGAGCCAACATTAACCAGATATGTTAACATAAGAGCAACACGTATCGAGAAGAACAATTCTTGAGTCATAGAAGTGGATCTTGCATCCACTTCTCATCAAGATCATTTACTCAGCTTACGTTGCTCCACCTAATTTTAACATATATTGTTTCTATAAACTTAGTTAGGTCAATACGGTAGGAACAATATTATCTTATGGAATGGCGAGTGAGATGGCTTACTAATGTTTGGACTAAACAACTTAGTGACAACCTCATATAAAATTTAATGAGGGTTTATATCTAATATGGTGTTTTTAGGCACCAACTTATTAAAATTCCAATTTAGCATTTGAATAGGGGTTTTAAGCCTCCAGCATGAGCTAATCGACTAAGTTTAAGGAGTTGGCTAATTTCTTAGTAAATACGGGGCATGCTGATTGCAGTACTGCCCCTCACAATCAGTTTTAATCTTAGTGTTTATTCTTATGCATTCATCTGAGTCAAAAATATCTTAATAGGAATAATCCATTGAGAAACAGAGCTTTCAATTCTCCTCCTCGAAATATGGCCCTTAACGATAATGCCATAATTTCGAAGACGTTTTACGATTGATTTTTATGCAGTTTACTAAACAAACATAGTCATTCTGATAGAAAATTTGATTATTACATCATGAGGGGACTATGAAAATATCTCGTAGAAAGACAAGACTCAACTTATTTAGACAAGTCTACCAAAGTGCAAACTTAACTTAGTCATCCAAGCATAATTACTAAAGTCAAATTCCGTTAATAAGAGGGTAAAATATGAACTAAGAACTTAATAAAGTGTAAGTATAAAGCCATCTTATATTACTAATGGGAGTTTTTAATTTGGCTTTTACTTTTGCTTCATGATCATTAGTGACTTTTAATGGTCCTAACCTCTCTTCTTAGTATCCTCCTGAAAGTGCATCTAGGCATCCCTTGTGAGTTTTTGTTGATTTGTGACAAGCAAATGAGATTGTAACCAAATTCTTGAGATGAGCGCATGTCTTTGATGAAATTATGAAGTAAGCGCAAAAAGAAAGTAGAGTGATGAATCAAGTTGAAAAGAGCTCAAGAGATGAATAGATTAATCTTTATGTATGGAGTGTGTTGGAGAAACACACCCCAAGAGCTCAAACTAATTTTAATCACTCTCACTGCACAAATTCATACAGGTCCGGACTAGTCTGATATACCTCGGACTAGTCCGATATGTCTATGTTCAAAATCGGACAAGTCCTCCCAGTGCGGATTTGTCTTCATAGTCCAGGATTACACAGACCGGACTAGTCCGATATCACCACAGACTAGTCCGATATCTTTCTGACTAAGATTGGACAAGTCCTCCCCAGTGCGGACTAGTCCTCAACACTTCACAGTTTTTCAAGAAATCGGACAAGTCCGATATCACCACGGACTAGTCCGATATCCTTCTGACCCAAATCAAACAAGTCTGATATATGCCCAGATTAGTTCGAAAAATCTTATGACTAAAATCGGACAAGTCCTCCAAGTGCGGACTTGTCCCCAATTCACTAAGGGTTTCACCACCACCGGACTAGTCCGATATGTGCCGGACTAGTCCGAACATTTCCAGAGACAAAAACGAACTAGTCCGCCACAGGCCGAACAAGTCCGATAATTCGGGGCACTTATGGTTTCCCACACGCCACACACTGGACTAGTCCGGAGTCCACCACGGACTAGTCCGGCCTTTGAAAACCCTAACGGTAACCCTTGGTAACCCTAGTATAAATAGAGGTGCACGGTCCAACTATGATCGCTCTCGACCCCCTGCGCCATCACACCCTCCAAGAGCCTAGAAAACAAGTCTCTCCACACAATCCAATGCAAGAAAGATAAAATCCTTGAGGATTTACATTAGATCAATGGAGAGACACAATCATTCAAGTTTTGAGCTCTTGAGTTTGATTCTCTCGCACACTCTTGTTGTTTCATTGCAGATCTTACGAGTGTGTCTTGGTGGTGTTTTGATTTGTAATCTTGGGGAGCCCTCAACTTGTGAGAAGGCCCCTTGAATTCGGTTATCTTACCCCTTCGTGATAGTGGAAGATAATTGGCCTTTGTGGCGATTCGACGAGGGTAGGGTTGGTGAAGACCCGATCCTTTCGTGGACTCCTCAACGTGGACGTAGGTTGCCTTTGTGGGAACCGAACCACGGGATAAAAATCTTGTGTCTTCACTTTGTGCTTATTGTTCATTGCATCTAGGGTTTAATTGATAGTAGTCAAATCACGTTAAAATTTGAAACTAAGATTACCTTGTGCTATGCTCAGTTTAATTGAAGCAACATAGCCTAGTTATATCTTAATTTCCACTGTGTAGTACTTGGATCGAGATCATCGTTCAAACTTGATCGATCTAGTCTGCAAGCACCGGACTAGTCCGCACTCTACTGAACTAGTCTGATTTATCCGTATTTGATCAAGTTGTTAAGTGTTGCAGGTTCCAACTAAAATTCAAAAAGACCTATTCACCCCCCTCTAGGCCACATTCAATTGGTATCAGAGCAGGACTCTTCAAAAAGAGACTAATCGCTCGAAGAGAAAATGTCGGACATGAAGGATGTGCACAATAGCCTCAACCAAGAGAAGGTTGCAGATGAGAAGGCTCAGAAATTGGAGAAGCTCCTCGACGCCATTCAGGACTTCAAGGATGATGATAAGGAGACGCTTGAACTCAAGGCGCTCCTAAGGAAGAAAGCTCTCTCCAAAGGCAAGATGAAGATCGAGGACGAGAACAAGAAGAAATGGAGTAGTCACACCGACTACTCCTGATATCCCTTTTAATTGTGATCGTTTGACTTCTCATAACAATCATTACCTATCAATCCCTCTAGGAAAAGTCTCACACTTTGACAACAACGATTATTCCATGTGGAGACAAAATATGAAAATGCATCTAACCTCGCTTAACCCAAGCTTGTGGCATATAGTTTGTATAGACATAGATATCCCGGACGACGATGAAGAGTTAACACCAAGCCAAGAGAAAGCGATTCATCGAAATGCTCAAGCTGCAGCGGTGATCACATCATCTTTGAGTTGAGACGAGTTCACCAAAGTGGATGGACTCGAAATTGCTAAGGAAATATGGGATATGCTACTGATGAGTAGGTTTAGGCCTGATCTTCCGAAAGGTATGTCGATTGGGGTGGAGAACTCCACGTTGATGATCCGCGGCACTCGAGCGGTTCGAGTACCGCTGCAATCACTACACCACGGCTCTATTGGTTATCAACCGTGCTGCACACGCTTGACCTCGCCAAGAAGGCTAATCTCTGCAAGTGCAACCCAGAACACGAGCAAGAACGTCGATTACACAATCGGAAATCGTGTAGTTGGTGTCTCACAAACCGTAGAATGGTGATATTATTGATCTAAGCAAAACACAATTGTTCATGGCGGCTACTATGGAGTATATATAGGTGGGAGGACGTCCAAGGGGGTGTTGGGGTCGTGACCTAACCCTAAGACACGAAAATAATGTACTTAGACTTGATACAAGGCCCAATAGCCCAATACGGTGGCGCAGCATCCCGACAGATTTTGTACTTGATTTTGTTTCGACGATTCCTGTCTACTCCAGAGGTATTTTGACATGAAACCGGCGCCATTGGAAATTTTATACTCTCCCCTTTCCGTGCATATGTAGAACGTCCAAAATAGAGTTCGTATGCATCCTGGGTATCCGTTTTAGTGCGTACTGCTCCTGGACTCCGAGTTGGATACGATTTTGAGTTTAGTTTGGTTTCCATCTTCTTTGAACGAATTCTCTGGTATTTCACGTCCGTAATACTTCCTCTAAGTACTCCTTGAACCTCTCCATGGATCCTAATCACAATTAAATCATTAAGTAGCAATCTATGCTCAAAAACATATTAGAAAATATATAAGAACGAGCTCACCTCTGAAATTAATTGTTGTGTATGAACTCTATTGATTGCATCTTGTATGTTCAATGGAGTGTTGTTTGTATCCATATAAGTGATGTCCTAATCATACTCCCCTTCTTGAATTGGAGTCGTCCTCGACTCACGTTCATCTTCTCTCATATGTGGGTCCATATGTGCAACGCCATCAAATCTTCTTGTATGCATGAAAGGAGGAGGCCAAGGTGGTGGACGACATAGTGCGCCATCTTGATATTGTCCATCAAATAAGAGTGCACATTCACTTGAGCTAGGATCCTAAACAAATAAACATTGTGTCATGTTTATAAGTGCAATAATAATGTGCATGATCTCATCATTCTCTCCTTCTTTATGACAAGTCGTCCTCGGCTTTCTTGTATGTCCAACAAAGAGGCTTGCTTTGGAGGTAGAATGAGTGCTGTCCATAATGCACAACCGCGGTGAATAATGCTTTTGTTGTCCCTGCTGAAAGAAAAAAATACTAGAAAAACTTGACAAGACATTATTAGCGTTAGTACATTCATTTACTTGACCATGTTGTTGCAGCACAGAACGAGCTTCCTCATTTGAACATATGTAAACTTTTTGTACCATAAACATACCACTATGTTCATATTTGCCTATAACATGAAAAATATTTCTACTTAACAAAGGCAATTCATATTGAGAAAATATTATCTTCTCTACGATATCTAGATCACAAAGAGTGTCAAATTCAATATAGCCCAAAGTATTTAGAGAAGATAACAATTTCAGCTCATCCCTTTCACATGTAGTTGGGATCAAATGCTTAATTTCAGCACAAGTGAGTGACAAAATATCAAATTTATTTGGTTGTTCTAGCATAGGTACAATATAATTATCAGCACACAACTCATTTTTGTTGTAAGAATCAGTAGGAAAATAAACTAATGGTTAAGGTGTACTATGAAAAGGTTCATCTTGTTGCTGCTCATCGATAGTATGATTGGTAGCAAAATTCAACACATCTGAAAATGTCATACCTTGGTTAACTGTATAGCATTTTCCATTAACACTACTCTCATTTTCAGCAAGAAATTCAAATGCATTATGAGTTGATTCATCAAAAAATTCAGAAGAGTTGTTCAACACCTCACTCTCATTTGCAACTACATTTATTTGTTCATGTTCCTGCAAAAGGTTAGGCAAAAGGAGGAGGTACAACAAGAAAATTCTTCTCAAGTTCATGTATTTCATCTTTACAATTAGATACATTAGCAAAAGTTTCTCGCATAAGAATTTTCATATCTTTCTATGTTCGAGGTCTTTCTAGATCACTTAACTTGTTCCACCAAGTCAATGCACAACCTACTAATGCACTTGCAACATTTCTAATCTTTCTTTTCTCACACATATGACATTGTCCAAAAATTTTATCCAACTCTATTTCCCAAGCAATATATTCATCGTAACCAAAACCATCATAAGAAGGAAGAGATGGGAGAATGTAATTACTTATTGTGGAAGGTGTTGTAAAGGTGGTCTGAATGTCATGTGAAACCTTGATTGATGTCTGGTTTTGAGTGAGCAACTCCATCGTCGTCTTTATCATGTTAATCATCTCAGCATATAAAGCAAGATTCTTGCTTTTACCTGACATTGTTAGTAGCAAACAAAAGACAACAAAAAAAATATGTTATCCCTATCAACTACAAAGGATAATAGAAAAGTGGAAGTGGAATCACACACCCTCAAGTGTCTTACCACACTCTTACAAGTGTTCTTACCGACACTGCAGGTGGCAAACGGTGGACGGTATGAAGAAACCAATGAAGCGTGGAATGATTGCAAAGGTGTATCGATTCTGCTCAAGAGTAAGGTGTAGCTTGGATGACAATTATATGTAGCAAGGATTAGCAACAATGCAATCAGATAGTAAAGTTGAATAAGTATCCAAAATAGTTGTCAAAGTTGTTGGCCTAAATGTGTTCCTAGTAGTTCAAGCTAGCAAGACATGAGACAAAACTAGATGACACAAAGAATGCAAGCACTTCTGTTTTTTTTTGTTTTTTTTCTCCTTTTTTTGTGCGGATTTTGTATCTTGTTTTGCACTTGCCTTTTTCTCTTTTCTTCCTTTTTTTTTTCAGAATGTGCTGCAAAAGAAGAACGCAATGCAAACACTCAAATATATCTCGTAGGTCTGTTACAGATTTTTTGCTCAATGTTCTAAGGATAATTAAGCACCTTTATAGGCCCCAAATCTAAAAACTTTGAACAGAAATATTATGGATATATCTCTTCTCTTTAATTTCAGTATATGGAAGACCTATTTTGGATAAGAACAATGGGAGGTATCGCCCCCGAAATACAGACTGTTCAGAATTTCTAGATCAATAACAGATTCAGATATAATGCAATTTTGACCTTAATAACTCTATTTTTTGGGAAACTGATGAATACAAAAGTTATAGAGGACTTCTTAATATTCCCAGAAAGTACAAGAACACCAAAATCCGAGTTCGTATGAGAGAGATATGATGAAAATACCGAACTGAACAGAGATGAATCTAATCTGGACGTGATGACGTGATTCAAAAGGATGAATCACACAATGCAAAACTTAAACTAAGACCAAAAACACTTTCTAAACCAGAAATATGACTCAACAATCGACAAAAACTCACCAAAACCATACTGAATAACAAATTTGCAAATGGCTCAATGGTGGTTTGGACAAAGTGATGAAGAGATCTACTAAACTGCAAATTTTTTTGTGGTTTTTTGTGGACTCTAGGTATGAATAACAAAACTAATATAATAGATAGATGAATTACCTAACGGGAAACCTGGAAATCTGATACCAATTGATGAGAAAAAGATTTAGGCCCGATCTTTTGAAAGGTATGTCAATTGGGGTGGAGAACTCGACGTTGATGATCCGCGGCACTCGAGCGGTTCGAGTACCCCTGCAATCACTACACCACGGGTCCGTTGGTTATAAACCGTGCTGCACACGCTTGACCTCTCCAAGAAGGATAATCCCTGCAAGTGCAACCGAGAACACGAGCAAGAACATCGAACACACGATCGGAAATCGCGAAGTTGGGGTCTCACAAACCGTAGAACAACGATATTATTGATCTAAGTAAAACCCAATTGTCCATGGCAGCTACTATGGAGTATATATAGGTGGGAGGACGTCCAAGGTGGTGTCGGGGTCGTGACCTAACCCTAAGACACGAAAATAATGTACTTAGACTTGATACAAGGCCCAATAGCCCAATACGGTGGCGCAGCACCCTGACAGATTTTGTACTTGATTTTGTTTCGACGATTCCTGTATACTCCGGAGGTATTTTGACATGAAACCGGCGCCATTGGAAATTTTATCCTCTCCCCTCTCCGTGCATATGTAGAAAGTCCAAAACGGAGTTCGTATGCATCTTGGGTGTCCGTTTTAGTGCATACTGCTCCTGGACTCCGAGTTGGATATGATTTTGAGTTTGATTCGGTTTCCATCTTCTTTGAACGAATTCTCTGGTCTTTCACGTCCCTAATACTTCCTCCAAGTACTCCTTGAACCTCTCCATGGATCCTAATCACAATTAAATCATTAAGTAGCAATCTATGCTCAAAAACATATAAGGAAATATATAAGAACGAGCTCACCTCTGAAATTAATTGTTGTGTATGAACTCTATTGATTGCATCTTGTATGTTCAATGGAGTGTTGTTTGTATCCATAGAAGTGATGTCCTCATCATCCTTCCCTTCTTGAACTGGATTCCTCCAAGACTCAAGTTCATCTTCTCTCATGTGTGGGTCCATATGTGCAACGCCATCAAATCTTCTTGTATGCATGAATGGAGGAGGCCAAGGTGGTGGACGACATAGTGCGCCATCTTGATATTGTCCATCAAATAAGAGTGCACATTCACTTGAGCCAGGATCTCAAACAAATAAACATTGTGTCATGTTTGTAGGTGCAATAATAATGTGCATGATCTCATCAGCTACAAACGGCACATGAAGGCGATCGTCATGTGCGAGAAGCTAAGATTGAGATGATCGAACGCGAATTGGGAAGATTCGTCATAGAAGAAGATGAGTCACCGCAAGACATGTATAACCGGTTGAAGACCCTCATCAACAAGGTTCGAGCATATGGAAGCAAGAAGTGGAATGATCACGAGGTGGTGAAGCTTATTCTTAGAGCTTTCTTGCCTCACAATGTTACCTTGTGCTCGATGATTAGAGAAAGCCCCGGGTACAAGAAAATGACCCCGGACAAGTTGCTTGGAAAGGTTATCAATTTCGAGATGATGGAGAAGCAAGCAAAACATGTCAAAGAGATTGCCGACCTCACCTAGGCAAAGAAGAAGGGGGTCGCCTTGAAATCCACTTGCAAGCCCATGTCTAAAGAAGCTCAAGAAGCCCAAGAAGAAGATGACAACGATGATGAGAGCAGCAACATAGATGAAGAAGACATGATCCTCTTTGTGAAGAAATTCAAGAAGATGATGAAAAGAAGACAAGGTGGTAGATCAAATGAAGGAAAACACAAAGACAAGTCAAGACCGAAGTTGAGGCGAGCATGCTATAACTGTGGTGAATATGACCACTTTATAGTTGATTGCCCATTTGAAAAAAACAAGAAGAAGACCAAGGAAACAAAGCCTCAACCTAAGAAGTTCTTCAATAAGAAAAAGCAAGCTGGACAGGCGTACCTAGGAAAGGAGTGGGACTCAAATGATGAGTCCTCGTTCGAAGAGGAAGAGGAGATGGCTAGCATAGCCATCAAGAAGACAACGAAGAAATGCACCCTCTTCCCAACCATTGGCGCGGGGAAGAACAACGACACATGTCTCATGGCGAAGGAAGGTAAAAGAAAGGTAACATCTAAACCTTCCTCCTCGCATTCTTACTCTAGCGATAGTGATGCCAATAGTGATAATGAAGATATGCTTGTTGGCCTAGATAAGAAAACTGCCGCTAAAATGAAATTCTTGATGGATAAACTTATTGATAAGGAGGATCTTGTTGATCGCCAAGAAAATATGATCATCCTTCAAAAGGAGGAGTATCTTAAGATCAAAAAGCTCCTTGAACTTGAAAAGGAGCGAAGCAAGTCACTAGAGCTTGAATTAGCTTCAAGCAAGGAAGCTTGCTTGAAGTTAAGCGACTCAAATGTAATTATCAAGGATGAACTTGTTAACTTGACCAAAGTTAACAATATCCTTGAAGTACAAGTTGAGTCACTCAAGCGAAGTGACCCTTCATCCTCTTCAAACTCACCTTCTCAACATCTAAAATCTGAAACTGCTACTACTTGTACATGTGCTAAAATTGAAACTAACTTGAAGGATAAGTCGAACTTGGCAAAGGACAAGCATCCTTCCCGTAGTGGCATATTTGACAAGGAGAAGATCAAGTATGCAAGCAGTGCATACTTGACCACAAGACCTCCAAATGTCAAATATGGCATTGGGTATTCTTATGGTGAAAAGCAAAATGCCAGAAGCCATAAGAACAACAAGGAGCGCATTGACTTTATCAAGGGAAACTCCCCTCAAGCTAGAAAGGCTAATTATGTTGACAAGTCCAAACATGCTAATTCATATTAGCAACAACTTTTGTTTAGAACCTTTGATGCATCTTATGTTCTTATGAAAAACAACTTTGGTAAAGTGTATGCCAAATATGTTGGGCCACGCCATGGGAACACCAAGTCCCATGTGTGGATGCCCAAATCACTTGTAACTAACCTCAAAGGACAAGCAAGCTTGGGTATCTAAAACAAAAGCATAACTTGTTTTTGCAGGCCTACTCCTCCGGTGGATCGAAATGGGTGCTAGACAGTGGATGCACCAACCACATGACCGGAAAAAGAAGGATGTTTGTTGAGTATGAAGAAAATGAAGATCCAAGTGAAGGCATCTATTTTGGAGACAACAATCAAGGAAGGGTGCTCAGTACCGATAAAATTGCAATATCATCTCAACACAAGCTTTGTCATGTTTTGCATGTTGACTCCTTAGATTATAACATTCTATCCATATCTCAATTCTGTGATAAGGGTTATAATTGCTTGTTTACTAATGAGGGTGTGACTGTGTCTAGAAGGAATGATGACTCGGTTTCATTCAAGAGTGTGTTGAAGGGAAAGCTTTATCTTGTTGACTTCAACAAAGATAAAGCCGAACTTGATAGATGTTTGATTACAAAGACCAACATGGGTTGGCTGTGGCATAGACAGCTAGCACATGTTGGTATGAAGAATCTTCAAAAACTCCTTAAGGGCGATCACATCCGAGGTTTGAAGGATGTTATTTTTGAGAAAGACAGGTCTTGTAGCGCGTGCCAAGCCGGGAAGCATGTAAGAGCACCTCATCCCGTGAAGAATGTCATGACAACGACAAGACCGCTCAAGCTACTTCACATAGACCTATTTAGTCCAATTGCTTACATAAGCATCGGCGAAATACAGCTTAGTAACTGTTGATGATTTTTTGCGCTTCACGTGGGTTTCTTTTTGCATGATAAGACAGAAACTCAAGTAACCCTCAAGAAGTTTCTCAAGCTTGCCCAAAATGAGTTCTCATTGAAGGTCAAGAACATACGAAGTGATAATGGCACGAAGTTCAGGAACACCCAAGTTGAGCAGTACATAGACGAAGAAGGGATAAAACAGGAATTCTTAGCACTGTATTCCCCTCAACAGAACGGATTGGCCGAAAGGAAGAACCGAACCCTCATAGAGATGGCAAGAACAATGCTTTATGAGTACAAGACTTTGGCTTGGTTTTGGGCGGAAGCGGTTAACACCGCTTGTCACACCATAAACCGACTCTATCTTCATCGACTTCTCAAGAAAACGTCATATGAGCTACTCACCGGTAACAAGCCTAATATTTCTTATTTTCGAGTTTTCGGTTCTAAGTGTTATATTTTGAAAAAGAAGCCTAGGACTTCAAAGTTCGCTTCGAAGTCCGATGAAGGTTTCTTGCTTGGTTATGATTCGAACTCTTACGCCTACCGTGTCTTCAACAAGGTCTTCGGACTTGTTGAAGTAGCATGTGACATAGTGTTCGATGAAACTAACGGCTCTCAAGAAGAGCAAGTTGATCAATGTGTGCTAGATAGAGAAGAAGCTCCTTGTCAAGCATTGATACGAATGGCGTTGGCCGATGTTTGACCACAAGCGCCACCTCCAAATGAAAATGAAGAAGATGAACCACAAGTGGAGGTAATGGATCAAGGGGGAGCTCCTACACAAGATCAACCTCAAGAGGATGAAGATGATCAACACACAAATGAGGGCAACCATCTAGGGGGAGTAGAAGATAACTATGAAGATTCAAGACCACAAGTGCCACATCCAAGAGTACACCAATGCGTCCAAAGAGATCACCCTGTCGAAAACATAATCGGTGACATCTAAACGGAAGTAACTACTAGATCTCGAATTGCTAATTTTTGTGAACATTACTCTTTTGTATCCTTTTTGGAACTACGCAGGATCGAGGATGCATTAAAAGATCTGGATTGGGTGGTGGCAATGCAAGAAGAATTGAACAACTTCAAATGGAACGAGGTGTGGGAACTAGTTGAAAGACCCAAGTTCAACGTCATCGGCACCAAATGGGTCTTCCGCAACAAGCAAGACGAACACGGGGTGGTGACAAGGAACAAGGCACAACTTGTGGCCAAAGGGTATTCACAAGTCGAAGGTTTAGATTTTGACGAAACCTTTGCTCCCGTAGCTAGGGTTGAATCTATTAGAATATTACTTGCATATGCTACTCACTATGATATCAAGCTCTATCAAATGGATGTGAAAAGCGCATTCCTCAACAGACCAATCAAGGAGGAGGTGTACGTGGGATAACCCCCTGGATTCGAAGATCAAGAGTTCCCCGACCACGTGTTTAAACTGTGTAAGGCTCTCTACGGCCTCAAACAAGCTACTAGAGCTTGATATGAGTGCCTTAGAGATTTTTTAATTGTGAATGGATTGAAAATTGGTAAAGCAGATTATACGTTGTTTACAAAGCACTATGACAATGATGTCTTTATTTGTCAATTTTATGTTGATGACATTATCTTTGGTTTAACTAACAAATCCTTTTGTGAAGAGTTAAGTAAGATTATGACAGATGGGTTCGAGATGTCCATGATGGGAGAACTGAAATACTTCTTGGGATTCCAAGTGAGGCAACAAAAGGAAGGGACGTTTATAAGCCAAACCAAATATACTCAAGACATACTCAAGAAGTTTGGAATGGACAAGGCGAAGCCAATAAAGACTCCCATGGCAACAAATGGACACTTGGGTCTCAACGAAGATGGACCAAGCGTGGATCAAAAAGTATATCGCTCCATTATTGGATCCCTACTTTACTTATGTGCATCTAGGCCTGATATTATGTTGAGTGTGTGCTTGTGTGCAAGATTTCAAGCCAATCCTAAGGAGTGTCATTTGACTGCCGTCAAGAGAATCTTGTGATATTTAGTTCATACACTCAACCTAGTCCTTTGGTATCCTAAAGGTTCCAAATTCAATATCATTGGATACTCTGATGCAGATTATGCCAGATGCAAAGTAGATAGAAAAGGACGTCCGGTACATGCCAATTCCTAGGTAGATCCCTAGTTTCTTGGTCCTCCAAGAAACAAAACTCCATTGCCTTATCCACGGCCGAAGCGGAGTACGTTGTAGTCGGGAGTTGTTGTGCACAACTCCTTTGGATGCGACAAACTCTAAGGGATTACGATTACAATATGTGCTGTATTCCACTCCTCTGTGATAATGAGAGTGCCATTAAAATGGCCCATAATCCCGTTGATCACTCTAGGACCAAACACATAGACATTCGACATCCCTTTTTGAGATACCGCTCAATGAAAGGAGACATAGTCATTTCCCATGTCAACACCAAAAAGCAACTAGCTGATATATTTACCAAGCCACTTGATAAAAGACGTTTTTGTGAGCTCCGAAATGAACTAAATTTTCTTGATGCTCGGAACGTGGCTTGAAAACTTGCATACCTGTATGGCTTATTCAAAATCCATTGATTGTGTTATGAAAATCATCTCTCTCAATTTTCTTTGAAAAACTTTTTCAATTACTTGATCTTGATGAATTATGGTCATAGCTTGAATGTTGTATGTTTACTGATCATATTCAACAAGATTATTGTGTGTTTTGCCCCCTATTTTCTCTATAAGAACCTTCAAATATATATGAATGGGCTAATTATATCTGTTCTGGTGACCACGGACTAGTCTGTGGTTACTCGGACTAGTCCGCACACTACAGACTAGTCCGCAGAGGTCCGGTAGTCCGGACCAGTCCGACCGACAACAGACTAGTCCGAATTTCCGACTCCATAACCCTAGGCACCGCCAAAACCTAATCTACTTCACCCTCACAACTCACCTCACATTCTCTCTCTTCACTCGAGAGCCCCCAAGGCAATTTGGCGATTTCTCCATCAAATCCCTTCAAGTTTGGGTGGAAATCGATCTCCATTGCTAGGGGATTGAAGTCCATGGACTTGTCCGCACCCCCAACTGCTCCATCTTCAAGAATCGAAGAATCTCTGTAAATTTCCTCCCAAACCCTAGAAACTTCGATTTCCTTCGTTTTGAATCCAATAGCTCAGTTCTTTCCAGTTAATACAAGCTTCATTGTTGTATTACATATATCCTGAGCTAGTTTTGCATTGAGCAACACCATTTGTCCAATAGTTACGGTTTGGGGTGATGAACATTGGACTAGTCCGGTCCCTGTACGGACAAGTCCGATTTTCAACTGAACTCAACCCTAATTTCCAACTACTCAATGCACTTCGTTGCCATCAATTCTCATTCATACATTGTATAATCCCTTCTCAGGACAATGTCGAGCTCCAATGACGAAATTTCCGATTATGAGGCTGAGATGGACCAAGACTCCTTGCTTCGGTCCTCGACGGGCCAAGGGAAGAAGCGCCAAGAGCGTCCCTCTGAGCCGGCACCTTCTCCACCTTAGGTGCGGCACAAGGTTCTAGCCAAGAAGCCTGCGTCCAAAGCCAAGGATGCAGCTGGCTCTAGCTCGGTGGCTCCTCGCCAAGCTAAGGGCAAGGGAAAGGGAATTGCCTCGGGCCCGATCGGCCCTCTCAAGATGAATGCACCAAGACAGGGGAACAGAGACCCCTCTGAAGGAAGATTCAATGGCAAGGGAAGCGATATGACTTTCAAGATCAGAAATGTTGATTGTTATAGCATATCAAAGAAGGCAATTGACGCCAGATTCTGGAGCAACTTCCACACGGATTACTACAATTCCGTGTACATGCAGATGAAGACTCGAGTGATCAAGAGTCAATGGATTGACTGGAGTCACTTTGAGAGGAAGAGCTGCTCTGCCTTTGATGAGGTGATACAGGCTGTGGAGAGGCATGGGCTCAAAGACTTGTTTGCTTTCAGGTGCAACTGGAATGATGAATTCATAGCCCAATTTTATGCCACCTGCTACTTTGCTAGTGATGAAGAGGAGAGGGTGACTTGGATGACTCATGGATCCAAGTACACCATCACTTATAATGAATTTGCAAGATTGTTGCATCTTGAGGACTCTAGCAGTGATGAGCTGATCATTCACAACATTGGCGTCTTCGAGAAGGATAAAATGAAGTTTCTCTATGACACTCGCTTGCCATTCAATCCTCCTTCCACCAAGAACATGAAGCCATTCTTCATGGTCCTCAACAGAGTCCTCCGGAAGACAATAGCTCCGAAAGATGGAGATGCAGGGAGTGTCCAAGGATACTTGAGGATGTTGATGAAGGTGATTAGCAAAGACAGGAAGGTTGATGTCTTTGACTATATTTGGAATGACATGGTTAATATCTCCTGCACTCCTAACCGTTCTCGTGGCTATGCGCCCTATATCATGTTTATCATAAAAAAGGTCACATGAATCGAGTTTGTGAAGGATGTGGAGCACACTCCCTTGAGTCCTTAGAAGCCTACCCAAGCTACTCTCCCAACTGCTCCATCTCCAGTGTCTAGTGAGGAGGCTCCCAGGAGGGCCCAAGCTGAAGCAAGACCCCCATCAAACTTCGGAGCTGCTACTTCCAAGAAGGGGTCCTCAAGTGGCATTTTGAAATACTTGGCCGCCATCTTTGTCTCCTGCAAGAAGGCTCAGGTGAAGCTTTATAAATTGAACAAATCAAGGAAGGCATATATGAGGTATGTCAAGGAAAATGTCAAGCATATCTGCCAGAAGCTGGAGATCAAGCCTAATGAATCCCCTGTTATCTCTGAAGATTCAGCCTCTCACTTCTCCGAGCTTCCACCCCTTTCACCTTCTGAGCTTTCCTATTTTGGCATTGGGGGCACTTTGAGTGGATCCGCTCCTCCTTCTCCTCAACCCGAAGATGAAGATGATGAGAGGAGCGACAACGAGGAATGAGAGTTCTAGTTCCCTCCTCTCCTTCTTTTTGGTGCCTTGATGCCAAAAGGGGAGAGATTGAGGGGGAGTCACTAGGTCCTAGCTGTAGGTTGCAAGAGGAGATATCTATTTGTGTTTCCTTTGGGTTGTAAAACTTTAACTGTGCTCTCTTACACTTTTGGTCTTATGATGTGGTGCTATGACTATGCTTATGCCTCTAAGTTATACTTATGAAATCTGTGATGATGATTTGCTACATATGTGCTTATGCTCTGAAATTGACATATATGCTTGATGTTGAGATAATTATGTCAATTGTTTCATTCTCATCACAATTATTACTCACACGTAGTCTTCCACCCCACCATAAAGAGTGCACATATGTCGTATGTTCTCATTGCTTAATTTGTTCCAAGCTCATATGTGCACACTTTATGAAAATTATACATTTTTAATAATATTTGTGAAATCTCAATTGGTTGTCATCAATCACCAAAAAGAGGGGAGATTGAAATTGCATCTAGGCATCCCTTGTGGGTTTTGGTTGATTTATGACAAGCAAATGAGATTCTAACCAAATTCTTGAGATGAGCGCATGTCTTTGATGAAATTATGAAGTAAGCGCAAAAAGAAAGGAGAGTGATGCATCAAGCTGAAAAGAGCTCAAGAGATGAATAGATTAATCTTTATGTATGGAGTGTGTTGGAGAAACACACCCCAAGAGCTCAAACTAATTTTAATCACTCTCACAACACAAATTTGTACAGGTCCGTACTAGTCTGATATACCCCGGACTAGTCTGATATGTCTCTGTTCAATATCGAACAAGTCCTCCCAGTGCGGACTTGTCTGCATAGTCCAGGTTTACACAGACCGGACTTGTCCGATATCACCACAGACTAGTCCGATATCTTTCTGACTAAGATCAGACTAGTCCTCTCCAGTGCGGACCAGTCCTCAACACTTCACAGTTTTGCACGAAATTGGACAAGTCCGATATCACCACAAACTAGTCCGGTATCCTTCTGACCCAAATCGGATAAGTTCGATATATGCCCGGATTAGTCTGAAAAACCTTCTGACTAAAATTGGACAAGTCCTCCAAGTGCAGACTTGTCCCCAATTCACTAAGGGTTTCACCACCACTGGACTAGTCCGATATGTGCCGGACTAGTTCGAACATTTCCAGAGACAAAAACGAACTAGTCCGGCCCAGGCCGGACAAGTCCAATAATTCAGGGCACTGAGGGTTTCCCACACGCCGCACACCGGACTAGTACGGAGTCCACCACGGACTAGTCCGGACTTTGAAAACCCTAACGGGTTAACCCTTGGAAACCCTAGTATAAATAGAGGTGCACGGCCCAACTATGATAGCTCTCGACCCCCTGCGCCGTCACACCCTCCAAGAGCCTAGAAAACACGTCTCTCCACACAATCCAACGCAAGAAAGATAAAATCCTTGAGGATTAACATTATATCAAAGGAGAGACACAATTCTTCAAGTTTTGAGCTCTTGAGTTTGATTCTCTCGCACACTCTTGTTGTTTCATTGCAGATCTTACGAGTGTGTCTTGGTGGTGTTTTGATTTGTAATCTTGGGGAGCCCTCAACTTGTGAGAAGGCCCCTTGAACCCGTTTATCTTACCCCTTTGTGATAGTGGAAGAGAATTGGCCTTTGTGGCGATTCGACGAGGGTAGGGTTGATGAAGACCCGGTCCTTTCGTGGGCTCCTCAACGTGGACGTAGGTTGCCTTCGTGGGAACCGAACCACGGGATAAAAATCTTGTGTCTTCACTTTGTGCTTATTGTTCATTGCATCTAGGGTTTAATTTATCATAGTCAAATTACGTTAAAATTTGAAACTAAGGTTATCTTGTGCTATACTCAGTTTAATTGAAGCAACATACTCTAGTTACATCTTAATTTCCGCTGCGTAGAGTACATGGATCGAGATCATCGATCAAACTTGATCGATCTAGTCTTCAAGCACCGGACTAGTCCGCACTCTACCGGACTAGTCCAATTTATCTGTATTTGATCAAGTTGTTGAGTGTTGCAGGTTCCGACTAAAATTCAAAAAGGCCTATTGACCCCCCCCCTCTAGGCCACATTCACCTCCTCTTATCTTAATTCTTAGTCACTCATAACAATGAGCTTTTCTAAGTTTTACTGCTTTGGCTAAAATATTTTTTGACGACGAAAGCTTTAAATTCATTTGGAAGTGAGGCGAAAAGGAGATGCTTAAGGAACTCATCTTACAACTCCAAATCCATAAAATTTTTACCATGTCTCTCATACTTAGGATTTGCTTACGCACATCACCTCCGTTGTATTTCTTAGATGCAAACATCTTTGTGAGAATGCTTGCATTGTACTTAATGTAATTAGTAAACTGAGCTTTTATTGTAATGGAGGTTCTAAGAAGCAGCATCACATTCGGGAATTGCTTTTCGAATGTGCTTAGTAATTGAATCATCAAGTATATCATGTTTAATGACTCTGCTTAATACGAACGATGTCATACTTAAACTAAATGTTTTCATCCTTACGGAAAAAACATATTGAATTTCTCCATCACGAATGACGGATAGCTAAGCTGAGCAGAGTACACACTCATATGTACCAAAATTAATTTTGATATTTCCCAAGTAATTTCCAACTAATCTCGCCATGAGGCATAGTTCTCTCCTCCGAGAGGCTCAATAGACGAGTATAACTTAGTACTAAACTGAGTATGGAGGAATCATCTAAGTGAAATACTTAATAGAATGCATATATTTAAATGAAAACTTAGAACTAAACAAACTGAAATGTTATGTTTTGATTTTAACGTTGGCTACTTGGCAAAACATAACGTAACTGATAACATAGTGAATTTTGTCTTTCACATTGGCTACTCGAGCAAAATTTTCTATAGACTAATTTGAATGACTTAGCTAATAAGAAATGCCATTTTTTTGTTGTTTCAACAAAATATGACATTCGAAATATCTTAGAAAATATAGTAAATTTTGTCTTTCACATTGGCTACTAGAACAAAAAATTTTACGGCTGATTCAAATCACTTAGCTGAGGAGAAATATCATCTTTTGTCGTTCCAACAAAATATGACATTCACAATAACTTAGAAAAATAGCAAATTTTTTCTTTCACGTTGGCTACTTGAACAAAGATTTTCTATGCACTTGAGAACTTAGTCAAATAGAAATGTTATATTTTATCTTTCACGTTGGCTAGTCGAACAAAATACACCATTCATAACTGAGAATATGGCAAATTTTATCTTGTACGTTGGCTACTCAATAAAATTTCCATACGATTTATTAACTTAGAATATAGTAATTATCAATATTACTATTTATAAACTTAGTGATCTTAGGTCATAGCAATTTTATCGTTCACGTTGGCTACTTAATAAAATTACTAAGAATACTTAGTTAACTGAGAGCATAGAATAAATTTGTTGTTCAACAAAAATTACTATGGAAAACTTAGTACACATCGTAAGTTTAATTTCTGAGTGATCATACTTCATAACTTAATAATTCAACAAAAAATTAATTAAATGACTAAGAATATACTTATTTCAACAACATGATAATACATTTAAACAAATATAATATCAACATATTACTAATATCACATAAAATGCTTAATTATTCTTAGTCATTTTAATCTAATTTAGTGAGCCTCAAATGATTTTAGTTCCGTAACTTAAATCTTTGGAATAATAAACTGAAAAAACACTAAAGGACCCACTACTAATTGTTCAGCACAAGCCCATGACTAATCTTCTGAGAAAAAAGACTAAAATGGTTCGGCCAATAACCGAATTGGTCCAACAGGGCCCAAACTAAAAATTCTATGAAAAAGAGAAAAGCTTATACTGGCGCAACCCATAAAAGCACGACCCTTAAACTGAATTGGCCCGAAAGCTCAAAATATTTTTCTCAAAAAACAGTAACTAAAAAACATGCGTGTTGCCCAACGAATTCAGGAACCAGCCTACAATAACCAATTTTCGGAAAAATACTTATTGTGGTGCAGCCCAAATACTTTTTCTTATTTTCTCCCAAAATCCAAAAATTCTATAGAGTGTCGGCCTGCCAGTAAATCAGCCCCTATATGAACTTGGCCCAAGGCCTGTTAAAGTATTTTCGGTGAAAATAAGAAAAACTTTAAGGGCAGCCCAACGGCCTATACTGAATTTGGGCCTTCTGATTTCTAAAAAATTGGCCCAGCACCAAAACCATGGCCTAGTGGAGAATGGCCTGGTGCGGGCCGCATTGCGCACAGCCGGCCTAAAGCCCATCCCAAATCTGAAATCGGCCCACTAGCCTGCTAATAAATTCCACTTGAAAATGTCTTAAATGTAGAGGGAAACCCAACCAGCCTATTCGTGCACCCGACTGGGCCTCCCGACCCATCTTATCATGCCGCTCAGCCCAACCCTGATTGATCCGCCGCTAAGTGTGGTTCGTTCGATGATGATCGGGCTGCTGAAGTGAATCGTCAGAGGAACAATATTTCCTATAGACTCAAATCGGTGAACCCTAATCTCATTTCTCACTTCGCTTTCTCACTCTTCTCCACGACCTGTGTCAGCGCTCGACATGCGAGTGAGGCGACAGAGCAACGTAGTCACGCGGCGAGGTGCTCCGGCCACTACTGCGAGCTGCACCGCCGATGTGCAAGCTCGCCTAATGTTGAACCTGTGCCGCCGAGCTGCTCGCCGGCTGACGACCTTCTTGGAGATCTCGCTGCCTTAGGGTTAGGGTTTGGTACACTTGCCAAGAACCATCGGGCTTCAGCAACTAATCACGATGATGCCGCCATCTTCCTTGCCGGCATGCGTGCTCGCCCGAAGGTGAAACGTCGCCGTCGAGCGAGGGTGGCGCGCTGTGGGACTTAGTTGGTGGATTTGACGAGCCCTAGGACCGTTGTCAGTACCCTGCAAACGGGGTACCCTCGCACACAGGATGAAGACACCGAGTCACGTCTGGAGGCGCCACGTGTTCCGAAGGTACCCAGACCTCGACCTCCCTCAAGATCGAGCTCCGGTACTGCCACGTGGGCCTTGAAGATGGGACTCAGCCCCTCCGGTGAGGTGGACTCCTGAGACACCACGTGTAGGGATAGGACCTCACCCAACCTTGGGGGAGAGCTCCGGTACAGCCACGTGGCTAAGAGCGCCGGGATCAGCACCCCCCACGGGAAAGGGCCCAGAGCTGCCACGTCCCCTGGAGAGCCCCAGAGCTGCCACGCGTCACGAAGGACTGGGGCTGGCCTCCCCACCAGGGGTCAGCCCCGACGCTGCCACGTGTTCCGCAACTCCTCTTGAACGGTAAGATGCGAAAGTTAAGGGGTGGTGCGCCCGGTCCAAGTCAAGCCTTGAAGACGCGCACCCACCTCCGACGCACAACACAGAGCACGCCAACGGTCAGAGACCGCTATGACCAATCACATCACGGTAAAGGCGCTGCAGGCCTATCCCACTCGGCCAAGTGGGTAGCTTGCGGCAACAAGACAGGATGACAGGACATCTTCTGCCATCGTCGGCAACAGCGCGTGGGCTACTGACAAGAGAGACGGCAAGACGGCGAGTCTTCACTACCACAATCAAAGCAAGCTTATGCGACAAGCCTTAGATCTTTAGGATAAGAGCGCCTCGAGACCACATGTCGAGCCCTGGACCCCACTTGTAAGGCGTCCGGCCTTAGCTATAAAAGACCCGGACCGCCACTGTTACAAAGGACCAGAGATCAAATCCCCGACACACACACACACACACACACGCATACACACTCACTAGGAATACAATCCACCGTGGAGTAGAGTGTTACGCTTCTTGCGGTCCGAACCACGTAAAAACCACCGTCTCATACTTTCTCACGCGCTCGTACACTTGATTGAGGCCTAAGCCCCATCGAACAAGAACCTCCGCGGGCTGCTCCTTAGCAGATCCGGAGGAAGTGTTGCATTAACACTTCGACAGCCGTCCTACTCGGATCTTCTCGGAGGGGCTTCATTGGTTTTGCGCCGCCGCTGCCGTTGGTGAAGACGATTCCCCGGCAACTCCAACGAAGGACGACACTCTTAGGTTAGTGATCCGAATTATCTCTTAATTTTTTTAGGATTTGATTCGAATCCCTTAGTTCTGGAGTTGATCTGAGTTTGGATTTGAATCCTCAGTCTAACTTGGATCCTCTCTTTGTTACTTGTGT
This sequence comes from Tuctoria greenei, assembly GCA_036927565.1. Lineage (NCBI taxonomy): Eukaryota > Viridiplantae > Streptophyta > Magnoliopsida > Poales > Poaceae > Tuctoria > Tuctoria greenei. The sequence goes on along the minus strand of JAYESD010000003.1, from coordinate 197,919,525 downwards.
GTAATTCAATCTTAATTACTTAGAATCCGATGGGGTTAGTAGAGCTAAAAGGCTACTGATGCCATTGTTGAAAAACTGAGTTGATAGGATCTTAGCTTAGCTGCTAATCACCTCGGCCTAGGGTTAATCAAGGCAGTACAATCAAGTCCTAATCCAACCATGATGCAATTAGCGGTAAACAGAATTAAAATAGGTGATTAATACACACCTTGGGGCATACCTGAGGGAGTAGATGATGCAACAGCCATGGTGGGTGTCGGTGTGGACTTGAGCGTGGTGACTGGTGAAGCAGCTCTTCTCCTGTGATGTTGATGTCGAGGTTGAATATCTTTTCCGACCTTCCCCCTTTACCTAATCGGTGACCTGAGTTCTTGAGCGTTCTTAGTTGTAAATCAAAGATCTATCAATCATTTACAAAGAGAGGAGCTCATCTATTTTTACGAGGAAGCAGCCAAGGGGGCGTCGAATAGAATCAGTTGGGATGCCCCGATCAGATAAGTGAGGAAGAGAGTTGAGTCGGTTATTCCGGTAAGGCGGTAACCGACTTCTAATCTATCAACTTGATCAAACTAACAGATGGACCCTAAGAAGTCGCCTGGTCACATCATTTTGATCGCCTCATCGCCAACCAGCTAGCCGGGACAAGAGGCTAAAAAGAATCAAGTTGTACATGTTGGTCGACAACACAATTTAAGTCTAAAAAGAATCGATAACGACACGCTCTCTCTCTCTCTCGTCCGCCTTATGGGCCTGGTACTACAGTGAGTTCTACATTGCTGTTAGGAGTTGCCATTCCAGTAAACTGCATCAGGATCAGCCGGACATGTAGTCAGCTTAATCTCAGATCAGTGTTGCCGTTAAAAGGTTGGAGATGTATCGAGGCAACGACGTTGGAGGTTAATTGCTCTCGTCTCTCACGTGCGATGAAGGTATGAGTGCGGCGCCATACATCAGCTAGCGTGCCTCGCTCGTCAAGTAGCAGCCGTGACAAGTGGGATGCAACTGGGACAGGGACACCGCTTTGAAAAATCCTTCAAAACCCAAGCTTGATTAAAAGATGCCGTAGTAATATGCCCGCCATGACTGGCTCAAGAATTAACCCACCGTTATGTGTTGTTGCAGCTATACTAGTTCAGTTCCGTTCGAAGGACACTACGGGTGAGCACCTGGCAGACAAGGATTCCGGAGGCCACGATGTTATCCGGGTAACAGGGCAGGTGCGGCTCACCACACAGAGACAATTGCAATTTTCCCACTTCTAACAGTGGGCTTCGCCAAAATCCCACTTCCAACATGTCAATTGTCAAATCCCATTATAATAGTGTCTACTTTGCTCTTTTCCCATTGAGATAGGATTTCATCCTTTGATAGCGTATTTGACAGTAAAATTGATAAAAAAAAGACATTTATACCCTTTATTTTCATACTTGTTCAAAAAACTATAAAATTCATGAAAATATTTAAAAATCATAAAAAATATATAATAATTCATTTTCTAAAATAATAAAACAGTAAAATCAATTTCAGAAAATAATTAAATTTCGGAAAATAGAGGAAAATGTTAAAATCAGTAAAAAAATAAAAATTGGAAAAATTAGAGTAAAAAGGGGAAAATGTTTAAGGTATTTTTTTTAAATTGATCAGAGGAGAGAAAGAAATTTAGTCTTGGTGGGACCCACTGTCAGTGACCCATTTGCAATGAACCAGTTTTCCTCTGTTTCTCTGTCTCTTCTCAGCTTGCCAACGCATGCCATGCAATCCAGGCAGCTACCTGCCTGCTTGCTTCCATCGCTGTCCTCTACCATGCAGTGCACATCAAGCTACTCCATCCTCATCTTGACTTGAGCTGAAAAACTGTCTCTTTTCCTCTCTGTTCGGTTTCTCCCGCAAGAACTCACCAGTGCCCTCTGTTCCTCCGGCCAGCCAGCTCTGGTGGCCGTATTTCGTCCACGTGCAAACAACAAAAAGGTGCGCATATTCACACCATAGCTGCTCGTCAAATTTCAGCCCATGGCATGGACCCTAGCTCTCCTATTTCGAGTTTTTCCGACAAGTTCATTCCATAGCCGCAGCTAGGTCTCGTCCGAAATTTGGATTCTACGTGTACTTGTTCGTCGTGGCCGTGGGCTTTTATCCTCCTTAGGTCCAGGCGCATACACTAGAAGAAAACAAATGCAAAACCATCAACTAGATGCTCGGGAAATTGAGTTCTAGTAACCGGCGACAAGAATGAGCTATCTCGCCGTCGACTTCCCATCTTCGAGGCTTTTCACCACCGTTGGACCACTCTCCCACCTCCCCTAGGATTCTAGGAACCTTTTGGTGTTTCTCCCGTGCAAAATGACGCACCAGAGCGGCCGGCCGACATGGCCGGAACCCTAGGTTCTGCTGCCGCCGTGGAACCCGCATCTCCGGTCATTTTCCACCATCGTGGACCATTCCATCACATTCCCCGAAAGCTTTTAGGCACAGGCGGTCTTTTCCACACCTATAGGAGCACGACGTGCCTCCTCCGGCGAGTCGCCACCGGCGGGTGAGTCGAGCGCCGCCTCTGGCCCCGCCAGTCGCAAGGAAGACGACGACCAAGTGGGGTCGGGCTGTCAGTCTCTGAGCGTGCGTCGCGGATCTTCTATGGCTCAGCAATCGGGTGTTGCCACAGCCGTTATGTCTGTGGCGCCGTGTGGCTTAATTCCTATTGGAGGATTTAAACACGTGGGCCCACTGTTTTTATTCAAACGTTTCCAATTCGGTTTTAAATCACGATTTGATGCAAACTTGGAAATCCAATATCTCCTATGATTATTGTCCAAAAATTCTCAAATATATGTTTTTGGACTCCTTAAGATTTGTACTCTAAATTGATGCCCTTGGATCATTATAAAAATCCTTAATTTGTCCCTAATAATTTCATGAAGAAAAATGACTTTTGAATAAATTCTTGATGCTCCATTCATGACAAAATTCCCAAACTTGGCCAGATCATTCCAAATAGTTCACTTGAGTTCTAGTAAAAGTTCCAGGTCCATTTGAGTTGATTTGGATAGCCAAATGGTGTTTTCAATCTGTATGTACCTGAAAATTCCAAAATGTCCAGAAACTTTTTCAGCAAATTGTCCAAACATATAAATTCAATATCTCATAGTAGAATGCTTAGAAAATTATGAAACCAATTTTGTTGAGTCTTTCTTGACCTCCTCTAAACAGAACACCAACTTTTGCCTATGTTAAAGTCCAAGTTTTCCCCTGAAAATTTTGGGAAGTGCTTAGCTTCATTGAATTTTAGACAACAAAGACTTCTATGAACATTTGCCAAATTTAGCCAGAACCTCAATCATAGTCTAGTGTACCCTGCAAAATTTCCAGAACCAGTGGGCCTAATTTCATATACTTAATTGTCTTTCTATTGAGCTATATCGTAATACCGGTATTGATTCACTTGCATTATTCTTTGCATATTGAATAGTTGCGAAGCTCAAGGAGACCCTGGAGCCACTGGAAGTCATCAACCTGGAGACTAAATGTAACCCTATCTCGCAGCCAGGCAAGTCTTGGTTTGCATTTAACAGCGTTTTGAATTTTTATTTGTATCACACTATGTAGGTTAGCATGTATCGTGCATTTGGTCTAGGTTTTGTTGGAGTTTTCCACTTGCATGAACAGAGCACCCATGAGAGCAGGTAGATGTTTAAGTCCTCAATGTTTCCATGCTATGCTTAATGTTATAGTTGCTTTGGTAGAAGTCGAGTAGTTGGAATCTACTCGCGAGTTCAGTAATAGGGTTCACACGGGATTGGTCGAGTGAGAGATTTACCATTTGATTAAATATGAGACCGGGCATGGAGTAGGAGCAGCGGGACATAGGGGCCTGTGAGTTGCAGCTGTGCCTTTGTCGGTCACGGACCGATCCGTGTGCGGTCTTGTTGAGCAAGTTAAATGTACTGAAGACATACTGGATATATGGGACCCAGTAAACTGATGTAACTTGACCACCTTAGCGTCGAGGCATAACCCACTGCTAAAGAGCAGCAAGGTGTAAACCTTCCAGCGGGTATGTTGTACTCCGTGTGGGGGCCTCCTGCTCGTAGTGGTGGGACTGGTTCGGCGTGTAGGTAGCGGGTGAAAGGTTGCCGCATACAACATGAGTGGAGTGTGCCTTCGCAGCTCCGAGTGTGGGTGTATGTGTCATGCTATTCAGGTATCCCTGCAGATGTATATCGATTCGAGTCGCCATCCCTCGCGATTATTGAGTACCACTTATTTACTGCGTCATGAGGTAGTTAATTATTGTAGTCCGAATATTACAGAATAATGCTTTATGAATTAATCATGTGTTGATACTTGTATGTTTAGAACAGGTTGTTCACTAAATTTCAGATTCATGAACCTTAATTTGCTGCTAAAAGTTGAAAGTAAGGACTAACATTTAGGCGAGTCTTTTATTGCAAATTGTTATCATGTATTACTTATATCTTGCATATAGAGTTCCATGCTTAGTGGAGACCGTTAAGTCTTCTTGAGCCTTCATGCTCACGGTTGCTATTTTAAGTTTTTGCTGTAGATGATGATCACTACAGGAAACAGGTGAATAGACGACGGCCAAATAAATAGACGACGGGGCCGTCATCTAGTAAGTAGTAGACGACGGCTAAAAAGCACCGTCGTCAAGTATTACCTTGTAGACGACGGTTGACCTAGACCGTCGTCTATTAGGTATCTGACGACGGCCGGTCGTCGTCAACAAGGGCCGTCGTCTTCTTCGGCCCAGGGTCGGGCTCATTCATAACGTTGTAGACAACGGCCCATCTGAACCGTCGTCTACAAGGAAATACTTGACGACGGCCTAGGTCAACCGTCGTCAACTAGGGCCTTGTAGACGACGGTGGACGAAAACCGTCGTCTATTAAGGCTAAATAACCGCCGCCGTGCCCTTCGGCTTCCTCTCACTCACTCATTCCCGCGCGCGCGTTTCTCTCTTTCATCGTGAGCCTTGGAGCCCGCCGCCGCCTTTGAGCCCGCCGCCGCCATCGTCAACCCCGCCGCCACCTTCGGCCCAGGTACGCCCTCCCCGCCGCCCTCCCTCCCTCGTCGGTGCGCTGCCCCGACGCCTCCCGTCCCGCAGCGCCCGCGCCGCCGCCCCCGACCCCGCCACGTGCCGCCGCCGTCGTGCCCGCCCCCGCACCACCGCGCGCTTCCCCGCCGCCACCCCGGCTCATCGCGCGCGCCGCCCTGGCCGCCGCCGCCTCCTTCTAGAGGCCGCCTCGGCCTCGGCGGCACTGCTGGCCACACCACCGCCCTCCCCCGCCGGCCCCTCCCCACCGCCACCGCCCCCTCCTCGCCGACCCCTCCCCACTGCCACCGCGCGCCCCCTCCTTGCCGGCTCCTCCCCACCGCCGGCCACTGTGCAGCACCGCCGCTCTTCCCTCCCCTCCCTCCCTCGTCCGTGCAGTGATTTAGTTGATTCAAATGCTAGATTTATTGATTTAGTTGATTCAAATGCTAGATTCAAGTGCTAGTTAGATGGTACATGTTATTGTTAGATGCTAGATGTTTTTGTTAGATGCTAGATAAGTTAATATCACCCCCTACACATGATGGTTTCATGGCCTTTTTTCAAATGCTAGATTCATTGATTTAATTGATTCAAATGCTATATTCAAGTGCTAGTTAGATGGTACATGTTATTGTTAGATGCTAGATGTTTTTGTTAGATGCTAGATAAGTTAATATCACCCCCTACACATGATGGTTTCATGGCCTTTTTTTCTCCTACTATTTGGCGGAAATTCCGTCACATCAAGGTTAAAAGAATGGAGGGGCGCCAGCGCCGATCCAGCTCTGTCCACTACGCGAGCACAGACTCACCGTCAAAGAGCATCTCAAGCACATCTCTCTCTCCTCATCTCGTTCCATCTCCCTTCCTCCCTCTAGCTCTGTCCCTCTCTCTTCATCTCCCTCTACCTCTTTCTCTCCCCCTCTCTCTTCATCTCCCTCTAGCTCTCTCTCCCCCTCAGCCTCTCTCCTCACCCCCTCTCTCTTTGTCTCTCGCTCTCTCCTCAACTTAATTTGGACCGTACAACAATCATTAGTTAGCTCCTTGCGCTCCTCGAGGTGGAGCGGCTCATGATCGACGCCCCGAGTGATTATTAGTTAGGTAGTTTATAATGTTGTTCATAAATAATTGTTTATTACATAGTTTATTATGTTGTTCATTAATTGGTACTTATTATTTATAAATATTTACTGCTATTGAGTGATTAATTAATATATTAAAGGGTTTCAGGCCGGCCTGGCCGGACCCGACACGGCATGACACGCAATAAATGCATTCGTGTCGTATAGACTGTTGTAGTGATAACTTATTCATAAAGGTGGCACAGAAGCAAACGAATTTGTCAGGACGTCAATGACCCGCGATTGCGTGGACGGTGGAGCTGGACCCGCGATTAACTTTCCTCTCTCTCTTTCTCTACTTCTTTCCTCTCTCTTAAATGACTTCAAATTGAAAATGAGCAACGTAACCTATAGCAATGTATACCCGTTTCGGATCGGCACGTCTCACATGACCAAACCGTCGTCTACAAGAGCTTTATAGACGACGGTTTTCTATATAGTACCGTCGTCTATTCTTTATAGACGACGGTTTTCTATACAGTACCGTCATCTATAAAGCAATAGACGATGGTACAACCAAGCCGTCGTCTATGAGACCCGCAGGGGGAGCCACGTGGCAGGATCTATAGACGACGGTCTTAACCGACCGTCGTCTATGGACACCCCAATAGACGACGATGTTAATAGACCGTCGTCTATAAGTCCCGCAGGGGAGCCACGTGGCAGGCCCTTTTAGACGACGGTGATAATGCACCGTCGTCAATACGCCTCCCGGGTTGCCATGTGGCACTGGCCAACCACAGACGATGGCCTGTTCTGGCCGTCGTCAACAAGATTATAGACAACGGTTACCGTCGTCTATAAGTTTATAGACGACTATTAGTCGTCGACGGCCAGGAACCGTCGTCTATAAGGATATACCGTCGTCAATAACTTATAGACGACGGTTTCGTCCTTATTGACGGTTTCTGGCCGTCGTCTATGGATCAGTTTCCTGTAGTGGATGTCTATGTTGAAGGGTTCACCGGTGAGGTGTTGCCCCCGTTGAAGTATACGACCGAGTGGGAACCCTGCACGCCGCCGTGAGTTTCACTTGTGGGATGCTAGTGTGATTCCGTTCGCGGGCTGAACGGAATGGCTTTTGCGTAGCTTAGGCTTGAGTGTCGAGAGCTATGAACTTATCTTCCGCGGTAGTGTATTTTAATGTATATTCTTTGTAAAAGATAAAGCTAGTATAACACTATGTTGTTTTATGTGATATGATGTACCTTTTCCTTTGTGCTATTGGGTGCCACATCGCACGGTACCACCCAATTGCAATTCCTGGAATGTCGGGACTCCGGTCCCCACATCCTGGTATCAGAGCCGCATTGAGAATAGCACGCTTAAAAAAGATCATATTACAAGAAAAACTTAGGTTTACGGTGAGGAATCGATAGTAGCCCACATAAGGACTATTATTATCATAGTTACTTAAGGTGGCAAATCTAACATATTTGTTATTATATTTTGTAACGATGCTCCGATGTCAGGTAAGAGGTATGGTACGCCACCGCAAGCGGATCAATTGCAGTAAGCTCCACCGTACGAGAGGTAGTACGGTGATGGTTTTCGTGGCTTGGCACGGAAGTTAATATGAGTCTTTGAACCTTCTCATGGTTCTGGGAACATATGAAAATGCTGTTCCCCGGCATGCTTCAGGCAAAAACAAGGATACCCCATGGTGTGGTAAAAACACAAAGTATGCAACTCCTTAACGTTCAATGTTCAAAGGGCCATACGTAGCGCTGATCCATAGCGCAAGAGATAAATGACGTGGGCGCCTATCGTGCGATTGAAAAGCACGTAGTGTGTTTTTTAATAAACACGAGAAAGCACCTCCTACTGATGCATCATAATGCAAAGACATGGGACCCTCATCGGGTGGTAGAAAATCCAGTCATGTACCTCGAGACATGGCTCAGCTCGGGGCGGTCCGTATGGAATGATATGGGACGAATGTTCTTACTTTGATATATATTATTGTGACTGCCTGAAATAATCGGTCGTACGGGCTGTGCTGTACAGCATCATAATGAGTGTTTTGTAAATTTAGTGTCTTATGCAGGTACACTGACCACGTGATCATATTGCGCTTATAAAACATTTTCGAGTGAACATCATTATGGCCACCGTTGAGACGTATGCCAGAATACCGGCTTATAATTTTCACTTTTGTGAGGCACATAGTACCGACATGTATTCCATTGATGCATTATGCACTTTGCTGTAGAATGGAACTGAGAAGATGTAAGAATACTTATATTAGCTATTGAGCTCTGATTTTGGACTAAGTTTTCAAAATTGGAGTACGTTTTGAATTCGCAAGATTAAAAAACAGAGCGTTCTTTTTCTGCCAGAAAAAGCCCTGATTTTAAAAATCCATAGCTCCCAGTACAAAGCTCCAGAGAAGGTGTATCATACATGGATGGAAAGTTTAGGAAGTACTTTAAAGCTGTAATGTTCAACTCCAAAGCTGAATACACCTCTAACCTATTCAAACTTTCAAAGTTCCAAAATCTGTCAAACTGGACAGAAACTGGAACACTCCTTGGACTCCTTACTGTTCTGACCATATCTCACTTTAGAAAATTCGAACAGGGCCGTGCAAGACATTTTTGAAATCTTTGTATTATGTATTATAATTTTGTAATCTGTGGCTGTTGTAAATTGTGAAGTTTTATATCTGGAAATTATGGCCCAAAATCAGCATAAACAAAGGAGGTGTTGTCAAAATTTCCAGAAAAACTGTCAGGTTTACAATCCATATCTCCTCAACTAGAAAAGATCTGGAGACAAACCAATACCTTTTGGAAAGGACTTGGGGTTTACTTCAACTTTGTAGTTCACCTCAAGATCTGATTCTGCCATTTACTGGGTTAAATTTGGTTTGAGTACAGCCTGGTCAGGTTTCAACAGAAACTTCATCAGCGTGACATAATTTGGTCATGTTATGAATCTGGTCCTCAATTTCACTTTGAGAAGTGTCGTAACAGACCAGATTTCGATACTAAACCATTTACCAGTGGAAGTGAGGGTTTCACCCAATCAAACCTCATTTCTTTCGATGGCCATGTATGGCTCTTATTGAAGAATAGTGTGGCAGTACTATCGAGAACGTGCATAACGTCTCGTTGTGACCAAAGATAGTCGAAATGAAGGGATGATGTATTTTGTATAAAGTCTATACTTTATCAATATTTGTTACTATTATGCAAGTTTGGTTATTAATACGCACACTATTGTTTTTATTCTTTCGTGATCTTACAATATCACGTCTCATGTTAGATTCATGGTTATGACTGCAGAATGGTGCGCACCCTTTAACACGTTAGAGGCCGGTGGCTCAAGCCAGGGAGGTGATGACTCTCAGCAACAAAAACTCAGGATCAGCGACAGCCGACACCGCCACCGCCACCTCCACCTCTGCTTACGTTGGCGGATGTGATTGCAGCAATGGTGGGTTCGCGCGACGATCAGATCGAGCTGCCGCGAACCCTCGTGCAGAATACGTCCCATCAGCGGGGACATGCAGACGAAGGCAATCATCAGCCTCAACAAAGCACCTACTCGGATTTCTTGGCGACTCATCCACCGGTCTTCACGGAGGCCGATGAACCTCTTGAGGTGGACAACTGGCTCCGTACAACCGAAGCAAAGTTCGGGTTGCTCCAATGCACCGAACAGCAGAAGACGCTCTTCACAACGCAGCAACTTCACAGCTCCACCAACGCATGGTCGGCGAATTACATCGCCTCTCTGCCGGCTGGTCATGCCGTGACATGGACTGAATTCCAGGAGGCATTCTGCGCCTACCACATACCTCCCGGCATAATGAAACGAAAGATTCAAGAATTTCTTAAGCTCAAGCAAGGCGGGAGGAGTGCTCACGAGTACTCCAAGGCTTTCAACCACTTGGCACAGTACACGCCAAATCATGTGAACACTAAAGAAAAGAAATGTGACTGATTCTATCGAGGCTTCAATGCTAAAATGAAGGACAAGCTTGCTTTCTTCAATCGCGGCACATTCAACAAATTTGTCAATGCGGCGATTGTACAGGAGGATGCAACACGTGAGCTTGTGATGGAGAAGAAAAGGAGTGCCCTGCAGAGCAGCAGTGGCGGAGCTCCACAGAAGTACTGAATGGTGTACCAATCACCGTCCAGTGAAAGGTGGCAGTCACCGGCACGACCGCCAATGTTCCGTGGCCGCCCATTCAATGAATCGAGCTTCCGACCACCCCTGCCACAACAGCAGCAGCAGCAACAGAGGATGATACATCATGCACCCCCACAGCAGCAGCGTGCATTGGGTTTCCGTCCGCTGGTCTATGGTGGTCCGACCAAATACACATGCTACTACCGTGGACATGTCAGACACCTCTTCTACAACTGCCTGGGCAAGCAAACCAGCGGACAAGCATCGTACCATGGTGCTAATCAACCTTGAAACCAGCCCAAAAAACCAAATCCCAAACCCGGCAACGTCCACCACATCGCCATTGAGGACGTATCAGAAGTTCGAACCCGTACTCACAAGTACGTTCACTCTCATCGATCCCCACATTATCATACTTTTTTATTATGGTCTCACCCGCAACTTCATTAGTAGTTCATATGTTGTCAAGCACCAGATACAAATATTTCCTACTGAATGTTCTTATATGATTTGTTCACCGGGTGGAAAAATTTCAGCTAATAGTATGATCCCTAAAGCATCACTGTGCATGGGCGGAAAAATATATCCAACCACTCTCATTATCTTAGATGGACAAAAGATCGATGTCATATTAGGTATGTCGTGGTTACATCACCACGGTGCCATTTTGGACACCGTTCCTCGAACAGTTCATTTGGATTCTCCACTACACAATCCACATACTCTCATTCTTGACCGCCCCACTCAAGTCATCGAAACAGCGTACCACTCTGAATCCATTAAGCTGGAAGACATTCCGGTGGTCTGCGAATATCTCGATGATCTACCGGGCATGCCACCCGAACGTGACGTCGAGTTCAAGATTGAACTGGCGCCGGGAACCACACCGATCTCTTGACGACCTTATCGAATGGCGCCCAACGAGCTGGCTGAATTAAAAGATCATTTGAAGGACCTCCCGGACAAAGGTTTTATTCGCCCAAGCTCCTCACCTTGGGGCGGCTCCACGCTGTTCGCTAAGAAGAAGAAGAAGGATGAAACGTTACGGTTATGTGTGGACTATTGTACGCTAACTGCCACAACTATCAAGAATAAGTATCCACTACTTCGCATCGACATTCTCTTCGATCAATTAGTGGGTTCTAAGGTATTCTCCAAGATGGATCTTCGGTCCAGATATTATCAGATCAGAATTCGGACGGAAGATATACCGAAGACAACATTTCCGATGCTATATGGATTATACGAATATCTCTTCATGTAATTTGGTCTCACCAACACTCCAGCCCACTTTATGTATCTTATGAACTCGATGTTCATGCTGGAGTTGGACAAGTTCGTCGTGGTCTTCATTGACGACATCTTGGTTTATTCCAAATCAGAGGAAGAACACGCTGAACACTTGCATATCGTGCTTCAACGACTGCGAGACCATAAACTCTATGCAAAATTCAGCAAGTGTGAATTTTGGATCAGTCAAGTGCCATTCTTGGGACACAATATTTTAGCTGAGGGCATTTTTGTGGACCCAAGTAAAATTGTTCAAGTGCTTAAATGGCAATCTCCTAAGTTCGTACATGAAGTACAAAGCTTCCTGGTTTTAGCCGGTTATTATCGGAGGTTCATTCTGAGCTTCTTGAAAATTGCTAAACCTATGACGGAGCTGTTGAAGAAGGGAAACAAATATATTTTGAGTGAAGCATGTGAGAAGGCATTTCAAACATTGGTGAAGCATCTCACAACAGCCCTGGTTCTAGCTCAACTAGATACGACAAAACCGTTCGATGTTTATTGTGATGCATCCAACATCGGTCTTGGTTGCGTTCTTATGCAAGAAGGACGCATGGTCGCTTATGAATCATGGCAGCTCTGCATTCATGAACAGCATTATCCTACTCAGGACTTGGAGCTTGCTGTCGTGGTGCTTGCTCTAAAAATGTGGATGCATTATTTGCTTGGAAATCATGTTCACCTCTACACTAACCACAAAAGTTTGAAGTATATCTTCACTCAGAAGGAGCTGAACATGAGGCAACGAAGGTGGCTTGAGTTGATCAAGGATTATAAGATTGAGATTCACTATCATCCCGACAAAGCTAACGTGGTTGCCAATGCGCTTAGCTGCAAGTATCATGTAAATAACTTGATCATCACGCCTATGGAAGAGGAAGAACCGAGTCTATACTTAGTTCCATATGGAGCTTTATACAATCTTGCTCTCATTCCCACAATCCGAGAGGAGATTATTGAAGCTAAAAAGAAGGACAAGTGTATGTCTCACACACTCAAGAGAATGGACAACAGTGAGATGAAGTGCTTTCGGAGAGATGAGCATGGTGCTCTACGGTTCAAAAATGGAATCATAGTGCCACGTGACATGGACCTTCGAAACAAAATCTTGGAGGAAGCTCACTTGTTCAAATATTCCATTCATCCATGCAGCAATAAAATGTATCAAGACTTGAAGACTAAGTTTTGGTGGACACGGATGAAGTGTGAGATTGCTAAGTACGTATTCGAGTGTGATACGTGTCCGAGAGTGAATATCGACCATATGAGGAAAGCGGGACAGCTGCAAACGCTGAATATTTTGACATGGAAATGGGAAGATGCGAGTATGGATTTCATCATCGGATTACCGCTGACAAACGAGTCTATACCTAAACATGCTTTACCTATGACAAATGAGAGGTCATTTGGTGACTGGTGGGGCCGCACTGTTAGTAAAGTTCCAAAGGAACACAAGATAGGAATAAACTCTTTATCATCTTGGGTGCTTCGCTCATCTGGAAACAGCGAAACGCTTGTGTTTTCGATAATGTGTCTCCCTTCATTACTGAGGTTATGAGAACCTTCTCAGGTGAATACAGGTTATGGTGCTTTGCTGGAGCCAAAAAACTCCAAGCCCTTAATTTGCAGCAGGTGTTAGGAAGCTAATCCATGTTTAGGTCGGAAAACTTATTGTCATATTTTTGTTCGGTGTATTGAGTCTCTCATATCTGGACCCTATATGGGATGGCTTGCTATAACAGGGTCCGCTTTTTCTTCTTTTAATACAAAGATGCACATCTCTCTTGCATATTCGAAAAAAAATCATCGGATTACCACTCACATTTCGGAACCATAACTCAATTTTGGTCATAGTCGATCGACTAACCAAATCAGCACATTTCATTCCTGTAAATTTTCGATTTAGTGCTAAGAAGTATGCAGAGCTATACATATCTATCATCGTGTGCCTACTTGGGTTTCCTCGCAGGATTATTTCAAATCGAGGCTCGGTGTTTGTTGCTCATTTCTGGGAGCAGCTGCACGCCTCGTTGGGTACTAAGTTGATTAGAAGCTCCGCCTGTCACATGCATACCGATGGACAAACCGAGCGGGTGAACCAAGTACTCGAAGATATGTTACGCGCGTATGCCATCCACCACGGCAAAAATTGGGATGATCAACTACTGTTGGTGGAATTCCCGTACAACAATGGTTATCAAGCAAGTATCAAGATGGCACCATATGAAGTAGTCCATGGCCGGAAATGTCGCACCCCACAGAATTGGTGTGAGTGCGGCAAAAGGGTGACATTCGAGATTGATCTAGTCAATGAAGCCGAGGAACAAGTTCGGATCATTCAAATGAACTTCAGAGCGTCTCAATCTCGACGAAAGAATTATGTAGACAAGCGGCGTCGTCCGCTGCAGTTCGATGTTAGGGATCATGTGTACCTCCGTGTGTCTCCTATGAAAGGAATTCACCGGTTTGGAGTAAAAGGAAAGCTAGCTGCCCTGTTTATCGGTCCATTTGCTATCACGGAGAAGTGCGGACCTGTGGCTTACCGATTAAAATTTCTGGCATCTCTCGCAGGTATACACGACATTTTCCACGTATCTCAGCTCCGGAAATGTCTCAAATTCACAGTTGCAGTCAATACCGACGAAATCTGCAAGTTGCAACCGGATCTCACCTACAACAAACATCCGGTTCAGATTTTAGACGAGAAGACTCAAACCACGCGTAACCACACACTATGGTTTTATAAAGTTGTATGGAGCAACCATACCAATGAGAAAGCGATATGGGAATCCGAAGAATATCTCCGCTCCAACTATCCAGATTTCTTATCATCTTATATCTGGTATTCCTTCACCGTTTCTTTCTTCGTTTATAATCTCGGGGCGATATTCTTTTAAGGAGGGAGGGATGTAAAATCCCTAATTTTCAAAAATTATTTTATCTGTAAGGGGAAGAAATGAGAAGCACAAAAGAAATTAAAAATGGCAAATGGAAGATCAAATTCTTTCAAACCCTGAAAGAGGGAATTCAAAAAAATAAATTTAGCTACTGTTTAAATAAGGTTCACATGATGATCTGAGTTCAACATTGGCTTCCAAATATTTCAAACAGCACACCTGCAAGATTTCATTATTGTTGAAGCATCTTTGCATTTTACTCAATGGCTACATTGAATTCCATTCGAATTCAAATTCAAAATTAAATTTCAAATGAAAGTTGATCAAATGAGAATTTGAATTTCAAAAACGGATTAAAGTAGGTGGTGGAATTCACTGATCAGAGGAGAGAAAGAAATTTAGTCTTGGTGGGACCCACTGTCAGTGACCCATTTGCAGTGAACCAGTTTTCCTCTGTTTCTCTGTCTCTTCTCAGCTTGCCAACGCATGCCATGCAATCCAGGCAGCTACCTGCCTGCTTGCTTCCATCGCTGTCCTCTGCCGTGCAGTGCACATCAAGCTACTCGATCCTCATCTTGACTTGAGCTGAAAAACTCTCTCTTTTCCTCTCTGTTCGGTTTCTCCCGCAAGAACTCACCAGCGCCCTCTGTTCCTCCGGCCAGCCAGCTCTGGTGGCCGTATTTCGTCCAGGTGCAAACAGAAAAAAGGTGTGCATATTCACACCGTAGCTGCTCGTCAAATTTCAGCCCATGGCATGGACCCTAGGTCCCCTATTTCGAGTTTTCCCGACATGTTCATTCCATAGCCGCAGCTAGGTCTCGTCCAAAATTCGGATTCTACGTGTAATTGTTTGTCGTGGCCGTGCTCACGGTTGCTATTTTAAGCTTTTGCTGCAGATGATGACGTCTATGTTGAAGGGTTCACCGGTGAGGCGTTGCCCCCGTCGGGGTACACGGCCGAGTGGGAACCTTGCACGCCGCCGTGAGTTTTGCTTGTGTGATGCTAGTGTGATTCCGTTCGCGGGCTGAACGGAATGACTTTTAAATAGCTTAGGCTTGAGTGTCGAGGGCTATGAACTTATCTTCCGCTGTAGTGTATTTTAATGTATATTATTTGTAAAAGAAGACAAAGCTTGTATAACACTATGTTGTTTTATGTGATATGATGTACCTTTTTCCGTGTGCTGTTGGGTGCCGCATCGTACGACATGACCCAATTGTGATTTTTGGAATGTCGGGACTCCGGTACCCACACATAGAAAACTAGAGGGATTTTGTAGTGGAAATAAGAACCTAAACTTGCTTCTTAGTCCTTTCAAGTCTTGCCATGACAAAACTTGTTTAGTTTTTTATTCTCATGCCTATGCTAAGGCACATCCCCCTAAGGTTGTTAAGTCACTAGGAAGTGGTTTGATTCAAACAGTTTTTAAATAAAAAGATGTGGTTTCTAGTCAGCAGGGGTGTTATCTCATTCGGTTGCTAACAACCATATTGCTTGTTCATCTAGGCATGAACATAAATTTAAATTTTATTGCACGTGATGTGGTAGAGATGATAAAACAACATAAAAAGGAAAGAATGCAAGCTAGATTAGCACTCATGCCACATTTGCTGCACGTGGTGAACTAAATGTTAGTCACTTACAACCTACTGTGATGAGTAAAAAACATGCAGAATTTGATACCAAACCTGCTGTTCCTCATGCTACACAAGTCACACCTCGTAGGTCAATAGTTGGGTGCAAGAATCCTCAAACATTGACTCAAAACCTGCTGTATTTTTTCATCTTTCGCATGTTATTCCTGTTGGACATCGCATGACTCAGTACTGGATTCCATAATGCCTTTTGACTATCCCAATATTGAGTCATCGACGTATTGTGCTGCTATGTAAGTTACACGCTTGAGGAAGGAGAACTTTTGGCTTGTAGATTCAGGTTGCTCACGCCACATGAATAGTAATAAAGAATGGTTCTTCTCCCTCTCTTTTATGTCACGTGTCCAGAATGTTATTTTCGCCGATAATTCTTCAACTCCTATAGTTGCTAAGGATTTGGTTAGAATTTAACAATCACTACACATTGAAGGATGTGACACTTGTTAAAAATTTGAAATACAACTTGCTTTACATCTCACAATTGCTAGATGAAAATCTTGAAATAACTTTCACATAAAATTGTTGCAAAGTTGTAGATTCAAATGGTGAGCTTATGTTTAACATGTCTCGTTTTGGAAGAGTTTTTAAAGTTGATTTTGATATGTCAAACTCTAAGCATAGGTGTCTAGCTGCAAATGAATCAAATGATTTATATTTTTGGCATCGTAGACATAGTCACTTAGGCTTTGATCACCTCACTCGTGTTAGTGGTCTTGATCGCATACGTGGGTTACCTTACCTTAAAGGGGACAAAGAAATTATGTGTTCTTCTTATAGACATGCTACGATGGTTGTAGTTTCGCATGCTTCAGTCACAATGACCATGACAACAGCACCGACACAACTTTTACATCTTGACATTGTAGGTCCCTCACATGTCCAATCTTTTAGAGGTAAATGGTATGTGCTTGTAATTGTTGATGATTATTCTAGATACTCTTGGGTTTACTTTATGGCATCTAAGAATGAAGCTTCTAGTCACTTTAGAACTTTGGTTCTTAGACTTTAACTTGATCACCTGAGATCTCTAAAAGCAATTTGAAGTGATAATGGAACCAAATTTAAAAATCAATCATTTGATAACGTTTGTGCTAAAAAGGAATAGATCAACAATTTTCTTCACCATATGTACTTCAACAAAATGGTGTCATAAAGATAAAGATCAGTATCTTAGTTGAGATGCCTAGGACTATGCTTGATGAATATAAAACTCCTAGGAAGTTTTGGGCAGATGCAATTGCAACAGCTTGTTATGTCTCAAATCGAGTTTTCTTGAGAGCTAAGCTAGGAAAAACCCCATATAAGATTCGGTTTGGACATAGCATAGTGTCACACACTTTAGGGTCTTTGGATGCAAATGCTTTGTTAAGAAACATGGTAATCTTGATAAATTGGAAGCTAAATTAGTGGATGGCATGTTTCTTGGTTATCCATCTCATACTGGAGGATACAATGTGCTTTTACTTTATACTAACAAAATTGTGGAAACTTTTGAGATTTTTTTGATGATGCTAGCCCAGGTATTAGCTCTAATATTGCAAGTCAAGATGCATATCCGCAGAGGTAGAGTATTTTGATTGAATATGAGGAAGAAGTGGTGCTGCTGCCCGAAAATTCAGAAGTAATGACGTTGTTCCTGCTCTAGATTTTAATCCATAACTGGCACCAGCAACTACTACTGCTGATCCAGATTATCCTCAAGCTACAGGCTCTTCGGTTGATGATGAAAATGAAGAAAAAGTCACATTTGTTCTGCTTTTGTTGCTTCTTTTGAACCTAAAGATATATCACACGCACTCACTAATGAATCTTGGATTATTGCCATGCAAGAACAATTAGAAAAATTTGAAATAAATAATGTTTGGAAATTTGTACCTCCACCTCAAGGTCACACTTTAATTGGAACTAAATGCGTGTTTGAAAATAAACAATGTGAGGATGGGGTTGTGGTTAGGAATAAGGCTAGGCTGGTTGCAAGGTTTCACACAAGTTGAAGGTCTAGATTTTTATGAAACTTTTGCTCCTGTTGCTAGATAAGAAGCCATACAAATTTTGTTAGCATTTGCCGCATCTAAAGGTTTCAAGAAATTTAACAAACCAATGTGAAAAGTGCTTTTCTTAATGACTACATAGATGATGAGGTTTATGTTAAACCACCTCCAGGTTTTGAAAATCCAAATTTTCTTAATTATGTTTACAAACTGTTTAAAGATTTGTATGGTCTCAAAGAAGCCCCTAGAGCATTGTATGATAGGTTAAAAACATTTTTACTTGAAAAGGGATTTACCATGAGCAAAGTAGACAAAACTCTTTTTGTACTTAAGCATGTTAATGACTCACTATTCATTCAAGTGTATGTGGATGATATTATCTTTGGTTGTGCTTCTAATGATCTTTTGTCGAAGTTTTCATCTATGATGAGTTCATAATTTGAGATGATTATGATGGGAGAACTCACATACTTTTTGGGACTGCAAATCAAGCAAACTAAGGATGGAACATTTGTGCATCAAACAAAGTATACGAAAGATCTCCTTAGGTGCTTTGTTGACGGTTCTTAAATGCTAAATATGTTCGTCAATTCACCACATAAAAATTGTAAAATGGAGAACACAACATAGTGGTAGGAGCTAAAACTAACAAATTCCACAAGTGTTAGTGTCTATATGTATGCAGGTGAATTAAACCCCCCAAAAAACCCAAGCATGCAGGGAGTAATCCAAAAAGTTACCATTCAAGGAATCAAGCAATGACACGTGGCATCACATAGATCCATGACTCATTCCCAGGCGTATCCGAGGAGATCCAACAGTGTTGCACCCGGGAAGGCGGTCAGAGCCCACTTGGAAGTCACAACGAGAAAGCACAATCGAGGGGGGGCCAGGACCAGGTCGGCAACCCCCCTAATCGGCCGACTTGGCCATGGCGCCAAACTCTGTCAACCTCCACGTGTTGGCTTCCCGTGGCTCCCCGATGGTAGTAACGACTGATTCACGCACTGATTGTGGCGCAAACTGACTGAACTCGTGTATAAATACCCCCTCACTCCCTCACTTCTCCACAAACCACAAGTTTGAGAATAGTACTCCACTCATAAGGTTTTGAGCTGCCCAAGTGACTAGCCAAGTAAAAGGAGAGTGAAGTGGAGCTAGGAGGAGGAGGCTTGGGCTTGTCAAGTCCCTCTTCCACACTTGTACCTCTATGGAAGTTCTGCCAGAGTCGAGTAAGAAATTTTCGTGAATTCAATATTAGTTTGACTTCTATTTCATAGTAGTTTACTTTTATAACTGTTTGTGGGTTCACTGCTTTAATTTATTAGAGACTCTAGTCGTAGCTTTGCATTCTAAACGACTAGAGTTGCGAATTAGAACTTAGGCGTGGTGCTTAGGTTAGAGTTCATTAGTGGATATCTTGTAGAACCACGGATTGAAGAGGTAGACAGTAGGTGGTGACAACCCTATCTGTACTTAGTAATCCTCCACGTTCGACTATGCCATAGGCTCATGGCAGGAATCGTCTTGGTGTTGCCAAGGGTACACCCATGCCCAAAGCAAGCACCTGTTGTAGACTACTGTGTCCTAGATTTCAAACCATTGAATTCCTCTCAAATCATTGCCTAACAAAAAAATTGTGTGTTCTTGGGAGAACAAGCAAGAAGATCTCACACACGTTCTTTGGAATCGATACCATTGGGAATAATCTTTAAGGGGAAATGCTACAATGGCATTTCCGTGCGCTTGCGAATTATTTTGTTTTTGTAAGAAATACCAACAAGCATTTTTGGCGCCGTTGTCGAGAACGGTTGCTATTGATCTTCGAACCTTGTTCACCCTCGTATCTATTTTATTTTCTTTACTTCTTATCTTTCTACTACCAATATGGAGCAACCCACCATTCTTTCATATTCTGCCCCAAATAGCGAGTTATGTGAGCCATCGCCATCGGCGGAACCTATTTTCTTAACTAGCTACGAACTCCGCCCTGTCTTTATGGCCATGATTCAGGAACAATACTTCTTAGGAACGGATTGTGAAAACCCTTACCAGCATCTGTGAGAGTTTGAACAATTGTGTTCTTGCCTTTTCATTAAAGGCATGACACAAGAAACTCTCAAATGGAAGTTGTTTCCTTTTTTCCTCAATAAAAAGCAAAACAATGGTACACCCATAATATTGGGAAAACAAATGGTGATTGGAGATAATCACGAGAAAATTTTCGTCTTGCTTTCTTTCCAATATCCCGAATTGTTTCCTTACGAATGGAAGTACTAGGATTCGAATAGATGGAGAAGGAATCAATAGGTGCAGCGTGGGATAGGTTTTCGCTTTTGTGAGATTCCGGCTCAGATTTGTTAATCTCATACATGTTGTTGTTGCAATATTTCTTTATGAGACTTAAACAAAGAATCTTCCCTATATCTCGACATTACGTTTGGAGGATCTTTCCTCCAGAAGACGCCAGAAGAAGGGAAGAAACTTCTAGATCGATTCTAGAAAATGCCTCCTTCATTACGGATCTTAATGAACCTCCCCACGAGGATGTCACGGCGAGTATTGAGGACACTTCTATAGCCAAGGAAGATCCAAAACCATGCCCATCACCTGCCTTGCCTGTAGAACCCGATCCTGAACCTAAACCATCGAATGATGAAGCAATTCAACCTTCAGAATTCCCATTCTACTTCTAGGAAGAGATTTTTTAGGATTATGGAAATATCTCAAAATACTGTTACCAAAGGAAGCCATCGTTGCCTCCAACTCCACCTGACACGCCTAATGGAGGATACCTCCAGTCAAGGAGTTGACCTCTATTCTGAGTTCGAAATGGACAACAGATGTGGAGAACTTACCCGATATTATTTGGATGCGCTCACCCTTAGCCACCATTCTATGCCATATTAGAGGAGCAACAATGCGAGTCCTTTATAATCCCTACGTTGGAGCAAATATCATTTCTGATACTTGTGCTCTCGCCATTTTGGGTGATGTGCCAGTGGTACCAACGCAAAAATACTTCTGAGATACTTCAGGAAATATTCTTAAAGGATATGGGATTTTATAAGAAGTGTCAGTAGGACACAAAAATGTTGAGGTTATCCTTGATTTTCATGTGTTCAAAGTCCAAGACTTCGACGTAATGATTGGAGTACCCATTGAGAAATTTCTCATGGCATTTCCCTCGGAAGGAAACCTCAACATAAATAGTGGAGGGAATAAAATTTCCATTCCCATTATGCGTTCCAAGAACACATCTGCGGAACCACCCCTCCAAGATGGGCCAATTGAGGAGGTTAGGACTCTCCAATTTTTGGAGCCTCTTTAAGTAGAAGGAGAAGAAGATTTCATCCAAGAAGGGGATGAGCTTCAGGAGACTTTTGACTTGCCAAAAGAAGAGCACACACCCAAATTGCCTATTGAGCCCAAAAACTTGCCTCCAGGCCTACGCTATGCTTTTATAAATGGAGATTTGGAAGCCCCTGTCATCATAAGTGACAAGCTTTCAAATGATGAAACAATCAAACTCATAGCCCTGTTGGAAAAGCATAGGACTATTTTTGGCTACTCACTTCAAGACCTCAAGGGCATCAGCCCTGCTCTTTGCACCCATCGCATTCCCATTGATCCCGAGAGTATCCTCTCACGGGAACCTCAATGGCAGTTGAATAATGCGATGCGTGAGTGTGAGACCTATGTGTGCTGAATACGTTGGCTATAGCGACAAAAGTTTTGAATACTACCAAAAACAACTTTATCATCAAGGTCTGACTCTAGGTCCAAGCTCCAACAAGGTCCGACGATAGGTCCGACTTATTTTGGGTAGCTCCAGCAAGGACCGACGTAAGGTCCGACTAGCTTTTGTTAGCTCCGGCTCTAGGTCTGACTATATTTGGTAAGCTCCGGCGCTAGGTCCGACTAGCTTTGGTTAGCTCCGGCACTAGGTCCTGTTAGTTTTTGTAAGCTCCGGTTCAAGGTATGGTTAGCTTTGGCAAGGTTTGGAGCTTGATCGCATTGGTTCCACTTTTAATTTGCAATGTTTCGAACTTGCTTTTTTGGATTATGGAAAGTTTGCTTAGTGTTCTTTTACTATGTTTTGGTGTGTTTTGGTGGTTATGGCTGATATCATTTTGCTGTGGTTTGCAACATGCTTATGTGAGGTGCTCGCGTAAGGTGTTGTGGTTTTCGGAGCTAACGAGAGTCAAGTCGAGGACTTGTGCTCGGAAGTATCGTTTGTTTGTTCATGTGCAGGTGTTGCTTGAGTTCAAGACATGGCTCATGACGGGATCCATTGAACTAGTCTTAGGGAGAAGATGAGGTTCAACAACCAAGTCCGGGAGGAATTGTGGTTGAGTTGATCAGAAGGTCGCGCAACATGTTTGAATCAAGAACAATGCATATGAAGGTATCGTCGATGCCGTTGGAAGATTTTTGCACATAAGTAAGGAGTGCATGGATGTGGATACATGGTTCTGAGGCGTGATGAAGAGATGTGGACGTAAAAATTGGACGGAAAGGTCCAACCGACTAGGTTATGGACTCAGGCAGCGGCTGAGTCGTGTTTTACTCAAATATGTAAAGTTTTGAATTGGTTATGATAGGATTTCGTGTGGGTCACGAATTTGAGTTGTTTTAGGAATGTGAGATATGTTCCTAAGGTGTTTGGAAGTCTTAATATTGCTTCTATCTGCGTACAGAAGAGTCTTGAGCAGTTATGGAAAGTTTCAATTTGTGAATTGAGTAGGATTAGAGTCCTAGTTTGGTTTGGGTTGGCCTAAGGGATGGTTATATAAGCAAGGGAGGCCAAAGCTCGTGGTGCACGACTTTGGGGCTGTTCCTTGTAACTTTTGATCAATAAAATCCGTAGTCTAAAGGAGCTTTTGTGCCTTGTTCGTCTGACTTGTTTTCTTCAAGTCCTTCTTGTCGAGTTTCTGCACAGCACTACCTTGCTTCGGTGATTTTATCATAACTTGAGTTTTACAGATCCGATTGACATTATTCCTTTTGGGATGTCTCCACAACTTGATTTTCTATCATATGTCAAAATTTCACTGTCATTGGATTTGTAGTTTCTGATCGATACGAGTTTCTTTGCAGTGTTCCAGAACTGTTTTTCTCGGGTAGGACAGATTGATCTTTGTTCGATCTTTCGAACGTAACTTGAGTTTCTCTCAATGGATTTTTGTGATTCTTGTTGTTACGTCTTTGTGACTTTATTATCTACAATCTATAATAGTTTTGTCATAGTTGAACATGTTTAGATTAGTCGCACACATGGTTTCTTTAACAGATTTGTTTTCTGCCAAAGGGTGTTTTCGTTGCTTCCGCTGACAAGTTTTAATCTACGATTCACCCTCGCCCTCTGGTAGCTTTACACGTGCTCTTCGATACTACAATTGGTACTAGAGCCATGGTGCTCTAATCTTTGTGATTCGCACGTGTTTTACACTAATCCCCATGGAGAAATACTCGGCAAAACCTTGTGCGTTTGTTGATATTGATTTTCAGGTTTGGAAGGCACACATGGAAGATTTTATCCAGGCGTAAGTCTTCGCGATATGGGAAAAAGTGTACAAGCCTTATGATGTGCCGCCGAACCATCAAGTCACGACTACAAACTTAAGAGATGTTGACAACAACAAAGCCTGCAACTTGATAATCTAAGGACTAACTCAGAGCGACTTCGACCGTGTTGCACACCTCCATTTGGCGTACGATGTCTGGAGAGCACTCTGTGATTACCACGAAGGATCTACCACAATCAAGGAGGTAAGACAAGATACGTTCAAAAAGGAATATGTGCACTTCAAGATGCAACCTGGTGAGTCCATTGATGACCTTTTTGCTCGCTTAAATAAAATTCTCAACAACTTGCGTAGTGTCAATGTTATTTTTTCAGATGATGAAAATGCTAGGCAATTGTTAAGTGCATTAGACATGTCAATTTGGGATATGAAAGTCACATCTATTTCGTGAATCTACTGTCATGAGTACACTTACATTAGATATGATATATTCTAAATTGAAAACTTATGAAATTGACATAATCTCACGTAAGAACCCCAACAAGTCTGTCGCATTTGTTTCTTAATGTGACATGCCTAGCTCTGGTCAATCTTCATCTTGTAGTATACTTGCTTTGTTGTCCTCTCTAACCCTTGGACAGATTGAGGAGTTTCCAGAGGAGGATCTAGCACTTCTCTCTACTAGGTTCTCAAAAGCATTGCAAAATGTGAGAAATAGAAGGAGAGGAAGCTTCAGACCTCAACGACGCTTCGAATGTGGTAAGACAGGACACTTTCGTACAAATTGTCTTAACCTTTCAGATCCTACTTCCCGGGAAGAAAAACCATCAAGGATGAAGCACTTCTCAACAAACGATAAGAAGAAGAAGGGATTTACAGGTCGCCAACTGGTGAACAGTTTTATCTACGCACTCCAGGAACTTGGCTCAAGCGATGTAGACATTGGAAGTGATAAAGATGATGACGATCTGGCCAACTTATGCTTCATGGCGGGCAAAACAAGATCAATATTAAGTCAAGAGGATGCAGAACACAACAGTGACGACGATGAGGTATGTTCTACCTGTAATGAAATGTGTGATGCAATTTCTCGTGCAACTATTATTGTCAAGAAAAAGGACAAAAAACTTAGGGATAATGCTGCTAAAATTGAATCACTAGAATCTGAAATCAACCGTTTAAAAACATTGATTCCTAGTGATGATGCATGTTCCTCATGTGACTTAATCTATGAACAATTGTCCACATTAAGAAGTGCACACTCTTCCACTCTTGATAAACTTGAGTTAGAGATTGAAAAGAACAAAAAGCCTACTGCACTTAATGACAAAAACTTAAAAGATGCTTCTTGTTCTACAATTGATTTGCATTGTTCTACCTGTAATGATCTTGAAAAGAAATTAAAAGATGCTATGAATGAAATTTCAATACTGAACAATGCTTTACGTGCTCATGAAGTTAAATATTGTTCCAATTGCAAACAACTTCTTGTCAAAACTGCCTAGTTTTATCTAAAGAACTTGACAATAAAAATAAGATACTAGAGTGGTTTTACAATAGGAACAAGAATCTAAACTTGCTGTTAAATTCTTCTAAACCTTACAATGATAAAATTGGTTTAGGTTTTTATTCCCATGCTTATTCTAAAACACATCCACCTCACGTTGTAAAATAATTTGGAAGAGGTTTAATCAAAACTGTCCCTAAACAAAAAGATGTGATCTTCAAATCTGCAGGAGTGCTTTCTTATTCTGTTTCTAATTCTACATGCTCATCTAGACATGAACACAAAGTTAAATTTCATTGTACCTATTGTGGTAGAGATGGTCATGTCATAGATTTTTGTTATAGACTAGCTAAACAACATAAAAAAAATTCAAGCTAGATCTTATAACTCTCATGCAAAATTTGCTGCACATACTAAATCGAATGTCAGAAACACGCAACCTGCTGTTAGGAGTCAAAAACACTCAAAGTTTACCTTCGGAGCTTCAGTTTTTACCTCCAGACCTTCTGTTGTTACCTCCGGAACTTTTGTTTTTTCCTTCGGAGCTACTGATTTTTTTGCTACATAAGTAACACCTTATAGATCAATAGTTAAGAACAAAAAATCTCAAACTTTGACTCATAAACCTGCTGTTTTATCTCAGCTTTCGTGTGTTTTTCCTGCTGCACGTCGTGTGACTCAGTACTGGATTCCTAAGTGTCTTTTGACTAACCCCAGTATTGAGTCATCGACGTATTGTTCTTCTATGTAGGTTACACGCTTGAGGAAGGAGAACATTTGGATTGTGGATTCAGGTTGCTCATGCCACATGACCGGTAACAAAGAATGGTTCTCCTCCCTCTCTTTTGTGTCACGTGTAGAGAATGTTACTTTTGCCGATAATTCTTCAACTCCTATAATTGCTAAGGGTTCGATTAGAGTAAATGACCACTACACTTTGAAGGATGTGACACTTGTTAAAAATTTAAAATACAACTTGCTTTCTGTTTCAGAACTGCTAGATGAAAATTTGGAAATTGTTTTCAATAAAAATTGTTGCAAAGTTGTAAATTCAAATAGTGATCTTATTTTTAACATGTCTCGGTTTGGAAGAGTTTTTAAAGATGATCTTTATATGTCTTTCTCAGAGCATAGGTCTCTACTAATATTTTTGGCATCGTAGACTTGGTCACGTAGGCTTTGATCATCTAACGCGTGTTAGTGCTCTTGATCGCATACGTGGGCTGCCTAAGCTTAAAGGGGATAAAGAAATTGTGTGCTCTTCTTGTAGACATGCTAAGATGGTTACAGGTTCACATACTCCTCTCACAATGATCATGACAACTAAATCGGGTCAACTTTTGCACCTTGGCACCGTAGGACCTTCACGTGTTCAATCCTTCAGAGGAAAATGGTATATTCTTGTGATTGTTCATGATTATTCTAGATACTCTTGGGTTTAATTTATGGCATCTAAGAATGAAGTTTTTAGTCACTTTAGAACTTTATTTCTTAGATTATCAATTGATCACCCAGGATCTTTAAAAGCAATTAGAAGTGATAATAGAACCAGATTTAAAAATCAATCGTTTCATCACTTTTGTGCTGAAAAAGGAATAGACCACCAATTTTCTTTACCTTATGTACCTCAACAAAATAGTGTTGTAGAAAGAAAGAACAAAACCTTAGTTGATATGGCTAGGACTATGCTTGATGAATATCAAACTCCTACGAAATTTTGGGCTGATGCAATTGCAACCGCTTGTTATGTCTCAAATCGTGTTTTCTTGCACGCTAAGCTAGGTAAAACACTATATGAGCTCCGGTTTGGACATAGCCCTAGTGTTACACACTTTCGGGTCTTTGGCTGCAAATGCTTTGTTAAGAAACATGGTAATCTTGATAAATTTGAACCTAGGTCCATTGATGGCATGTTTCTTGGTTATCCATCTCATACTAGAGGCTATCGTATGCTTTTACTTGACACTAACAAAATTGTGGAGACTTGTGAGGTGTCTTTTTATGAAGCTAGCCCAGGTACTAGCTCAAACATTGCAGGTCCGGATCCATATCCTTATTGGGAGGTTATTTTCAATGAAGAAGAAGAGTCGGTGATGTTGCCTGATGTTCTAAAGCTGACACATGCCCAGCTCCGAACTTTGAACAAGCTCCAACTACCATCTCTGCTGGTCCTAATCGTCCACAAGCCACAAGCTTATCAATCTGTGATGAACCTGATGAAGAAGAAGCTTGTGAGACATCTGTTCCCCTACGGATTTAAAAGAATCATCCCCCGCAACAGATAATTGGAAGCTTGTATGAACGAGTTACAAAATCAAGGTTTTCCGACCCTAATTCTCATGCTCATTCTACTTTTGTTGCTTCTTTTGAACCCAAAGATATATCACACGCACTAACTAATGAATCTTGGATTATTGCCATGCAAAAAGAGCTAGAAAATTTTGAAAGAAATAATGTTTGGAAACTTGTACCTCTACCTCAAGATCACACTTTAATTGGAACAAAATGGGTGTTTAAAAATAAACAAAGTGAGGATGGGGTTGTGGTTAGGAATAAGGCTAGGTTGGTTGCTCAAGGTTTCACACAAATTGAAGGTCTAGATTTTGATGAAACTTTTGCTCTTGTTGCTAGATTAGAAGCCATAAAAATTTTGTTAGCTTTTGCTGCATCTAAAGGTTTCAAGTTATATCAAATGGATGTTACAAGTTCTTTTCTTAGCGGCTATATAGATGAGGAAGTTTATGTCAAACAACCACCAGGTTATGAAAATCCAGATTTTTCTAATCATGTTCACAAATTGTCCAAAGCCTTGTACGGTCTCAAACAAGCCCCTAGGGTATAGTATGATAGGTTAAAAACGTTCTTACATGAAAAGGGGTTTACCATGGGCAAGGTTGATAAAACTCTTTTTGTGCTTAAGCATGGCAATGACTCATTATTCGTTCAAGTATATGTGGATGATATTATCTTTGGTTGTGCTTCTCATGATCTTGTGTCCAAGTTTTCAGTAATGATGAGTTCAAAATTTGAAATGAGTATGATGGGTGAACTCACTTACTTTTTGGGGCTGCAAATCAAGCAAACCAAGGAAGATACCTTTGTGCATCAAACGAAGTATACAAGGGACCTTCTCAAGCGCTTCAACATGGAAAAAAGCAAGCCTCTTCGAACACCATTGGGAACAACATCAACACTTGAACTTGATGAAGATGGTGAACCCTGGATCAAAAAGAATGTAGAAGCATGGTCAAATCACTTTTGTACCTCACGACATCAAGACCAGACATACAATTTAGCGTATGTCTTTGTGCACGGTTTCAAGCTTCCCCACGTGCTTCATATCATCAAGCCATTTAAAGAATTCTCAGATACTTACATGGAACTCAAGAATTTGGCATTTTTCTTCCTTCTTCCTCAACCGTTATTTTGAAAGCTTTTTTGGATGCTGATTTTGGGGGTTGTAGGATTGATAGGAAAAGTTCTTTGGGTGCTTGTCATTTTCTTGGTAATTCACTTGTTGCTTGGTCCTCTAAAAAACAAAGTTCAGTTGCACAATCCACAGCAGAATCTGAATATGTAGCTGCTGCTTGACCGCAAATTCTTTGAATTGTTCAAACACTTAGATGCAGCAAGTGCCTTTTGCATTGTTAAAAACCCCGTGCAACATTCTAGAACTAAGCACATTGACATTAGGTATCACTTTCTCTATGACAATGTTGAAAAAGGAAACATTGTGCTTCACCATGTAGATACCGAACAATAGTTGGCTGACTTTTTTACAAAACCTTTGGATTTCACTCGTTTTTGTTACATTCATAGTGAAATAGGGGTTATGCATCCTCATATCTCAAATTGAGTGGGAGTTTTGAATTTTCGGAACTTTATGTGTGAATCTGAATTTAAAATAATATGAGCATAATGTTTCATACATATGTGACTTTGTGATTCCTTTTACATGCTGAAAGTTCTTACTACATTACTCATGTTATGCGTTTTGTAGTTTTTTTTCCATGACTAGTAATTGGAATAATTACTTATAGTAAATCTGGTCATGATCGAACTTTCTTGTTGTTTTGAACTTGTTGCATGCTCACAAGTGCTTTTAATAATGAAAAATTAATCAATCAACTATCCACATGTTGAGCTTTTATGTTCAAATGAAAAAATGAGAAAAGATCAAGAGAATATGCATGCATCACACTTCTTGTTTTGTGATGGCTTATCATTGCACTTAGATATGAACTTGGAAGAAGTTGTGTGTGACTAAAACCATGTCCTTAAGCTTCTGATTGTCAAATGACATAGGCTTGGCTTGATTGTTTAGAATAAGGCAAATACACATATAATCTCTTGCAAATATGATCTAAATTTGTGCTTTGAAAAATAATAAAGTGCAACAACAAGTGTCATGCTTTCAGGTTTTGAAATAGTTAAGTTTGCGAGATCATGACTTGCTAAAATTGAAAATTACATTTGATCTCTAGCATGACTAATATTAATTTATATATCTCATTGTTGTGATAGTGTAAGTTACTTGATAGTATGACTAGGATGAGCTTTGTTTTATATGTATATGTTATAATGTGCTCATAACAAATTAAAATTTCTCTTTTGTACCTTGCTGAATACATTGTCAAAGGGGGAGAAGTACGCAAGGGGGAGAAATAAGTATAGGGGAGAAATTTATTTCTATCTCATTTTATTTTCAAAAAGGGGGAGAAATTGTTTTAAAACTTTTCATGTGAATAAGCCAATGTTCGGATTTTAAGTGGTGTTACCAATTCATTCATCAAGGGGGAGATTGTGAGACCTATGTGTGCCGAATACATTGGTTATGGCAATAAAAGTTTTGAATGCTACCAAAACACCTTTATCATCAAGGTCCGACTCTAAGTCCGAGCTCCAGCAAGGTTCGACGATAGGTCCGGCTTGTTTTGGGCAGCTCCGGCAAGGACAGACGTAAGTTTCGACTAGCTTTGGTTAGCTCCGGCTTGAGGTCCGACTAACTTTGGTAAGCTCTAGCACTAGGTCCGACTAGCTTTGGTTAGCTCCGACGCTAGGTCCTGCTAGCTTTGGTAAGTTCCGGCTCAAGGTCCGATTAGCTTTGGCAAGGTCTGGAGCTTGATCGCAGTGGTTCTGCTTTTAATTTGCAATGTTTCAAACTTGCTTTTTTGGATTATTGAAAGTTTTCTTAGTATTCTTTTACTAAGTTTTTGGTGTGTTTTGGTGGTTATGGCTGATATTATTTTGTTATGGTTTGCAATATGCTTATTTGAGGTGCTCGCGTAAGGTGTTGTGGTTTTTGGAACTAACGAAGTCATGTCGAGGACTTGTGCTCAGAAGTATCTGTTGTTTATTCATGTGCAGGTGTTGCTTAAGTTCAATACATGGCTTGTGACGGGATCCATTTAACTAGTATTAGGGAGAAGATGAGGTTCAACAACAAAGTTTGGGAGGAATTGTGGTTGAGTTGATCAGGAGGTCGCACAACATGTTTGAATCAAGAACAATGCATATGAAGGTACTGTGTACGTCGTTGGAAGATGTTTGCACGTGTGCAAGGAGTGCATGGACGTGGTAACATGGTTCTGAGGCGTGACGAAGAGATGTGGATATAAAAAATTGGTCAGAAAGGTCCAACCGACTAGGTTATGGACTCAGGCTACGACTGAGTCGTGTTTTACTCAAATATGGAAAGTTTTGAGTTGGTTATGGTAGGATTTCGTGTGGGTCATGAATTTGAGTTGTTTTAGGAATGTGAGATACATTACTAAGGTGTTTGGAAGTCTTAATATTGCTTCTATCTGCGTATAGAAGAGTCTTGAGCAGTTATGGAAAGTTTCGATTCGTGAATTGAGTAGGATTAGAGTCCTAGTTAGGTTTGGGTTGGCCTAAGGGCTGGTTATATAAGCAAGGGAGGCCAGAGCTCGTAGTGCATGACTTTGGGGCTGTTCCTTGTAAGTTTTGATCAATAAAATTTGTAGTCTAAAGGAGCTTTTGTGTCTTGTTCGTCCGACTTGTTTTCTTTAAGCCTTTCTCGTCGAGTTTCTGCACAACACTATCTTGTTTTGGTGGTTTTATCATAACTCAGTTTTTACAAATCCGATTGATGTGATTCCTTTTGGGTTGTCTTCACAACTTGATTTTCTATCATCTGTGAAAACTTCAGTCATTGTATTTGTAGTTTTTGATCTATACGAGTTTCTTTGCAGTGTTCCAGAACTATTTTTCTCAGGTAGGACAGATTGATCTTTGTTCGATCTTTCGATCGTAACTTGAGTGTCTATCAACGGATCTTCATGATTCTTGCTATGACGTCTTCGTGACTTGATTCACTACAATCTATACTAGTTTTGTCATAGTTGAACATGTTTAGATTAGTCACACACACGATTTCTTTAACAAATTGGTTTTCTGCCGAAGGGTGTTTTTGTTGCTTCCGCTGAAAAGTTTTAATCTATCATTCACCCCCCTCTGGTAGCTTTACACGTGCTCTTTGATCCTACAGTGAGGTTGTCAAGAAGGAGGTCTTGAAACTCTTTCATACCGGGATTATTTATTCTGTGCCTCATAGTGAGTTGGTTAGCCCGGTCCAAGTAGTGCCAAAGAAGGGAGGAATGACAATCATTCGAAATGAGAGGAATGAATTAATTCCTCAATGAACCGTCATGGGATGAAGGATGTGCATTGATTACTAAAAACTCAACAAGTCAACTAGGAAGGATCATTTTCCACTGCCCTTCATCGATGAGATGTTGGAACAGTTGGCAAAACACTCCTTCTGTTTCCTTGATGGATACTCGGGCTATCATCAAATTCCCATCCATCCTGATGATCAAAGTAAGATAACATTCACATGTCCATATGGTTCATACACCTACCAACGAATGTCTTTTGGACTGTGTAATGCACCCGCCTCCTTTCAAAGGTGCATGATGTCTATTTTTTCCGACGCAATTGAGGAAATCATGGAAGATTTCTCCGTATATGAAAAAACTTTTGATCATTGTCTCGACAATTTAGACAAAATCTTACAAAGATGCCAAGAGAAGGACCTAATACTTAATTTGGAAAAGTACCACTTTATGGTATGTGAAGGCATCATTCTCGAACACATAGTGTCCGAGAGGGGCATAGAGGTGGATAAAGCAAAAATTGAAGTTATTGAGCAACTTCCACCACCTTTCAACATAAGGTGAATCTGCAGCTCCTTAGGTCATGCGGTGTTCTATTGATGATTTATCAAGGACTTCTCCAAAATCGCTAGACCCCTTACAACCCTATTAGCTAAGGATGCTCCCTTTGATTTTGTTGAGGGGTGCCTTAAATCCTTTGATACACTCAAAAAGGCACTTGTCTCAGCTCCAATCATCCAACCCCCTCATTGGATGCTTCCATTCGAAATCATGTATGATGCTAGCGTTTTTGTTGTTAGTGCGGTCTTAAGCCAAACCAAAGATAAAGCATCACGCCATAGCCCACGCTAGCAAGACTCTAACAGGAGCACAACTCAATTATGCTACCAGGGAAAAAGCGCTCCTAGCAGTAGTCTTTGCTATCGATAAGTTTATGTCCTATTTGGTTGGAACAAAGGTCATTGTCTACACAGACCATGCTACCTTGAAGTTTTTGCTCACCAAAAAGAACGCTAAACCAAGGCTAATATCATGGATTCTCCTACTCCAATAATTTGATTTGGAGATTAATGATAAGAAATGAGTGGAGAATTCCGTTGCAAATCATCTCTCACGTATGGAGGTCATACAACACATGGATGTACCCATTAATGACTTCCTACATGATGATATGTTGCCTAAGGTGACCGACTCTCACCCTTGGTAGCGGACATCGTGAACTTCATGGTCACGAGGTACGTACCACCACGGGAAAACAAAAAGGAACTCATTTGTGAGAGTCACAGACACCTATGGGGCGACCCATATCTCTACTGAGTATGTACTGATGGACTCCTTAGAAGGTGTGTCCCCACGATTGAAGGCACCAAAATCATTGAAAAATGTCATGCTGGCCCCTATGGAGGCCATTACGGTGTTTACTGTACTCAAGAAAAGATCTAGAAAGGTGGGTTCTATTGGCCTTCAATGCATGAAGACAACAAGGAATTGATTTGTCAATGTTAGAAATGCCAAAATCATGGAGGAATCACTGCTCGCAATGCTATGCTCCTCACATATAATCTCCAAGTTGAATTATTTGTTGTGTGGGGTATTGACATCATGGGACCGTTTCCAAAGTCCTATGAATGCGAGTATATTCTGGTGACTGTCGGTTATGTGTCAAAATGGGTAGAGGCACTGCCTTGCAAAAATGCCGACTCCAGGCAAGCTAGGAAAATGTTCCATGAAATCATTTTCCCATGCTTCGACACTCCCAAAATGGTCATAAGTGATGTAGGGTCTCATTTCATTGATAAGACCTCCCAGAGCTTTCTAAGGGAGCGTGGAGTTCATCATAATATTGCTACTCCCTATCACCCACAAACAAGCGGTCAAGCAGAAACATCTAACAAGCAGATCAAGAATATTCTGCAAAAGATCGTCTTGGAAATGGGAATGGGATGGAAGCAGAAGCTACCAGATGCATTGTGGGCATATCAAACTGCCTACAAGACTCCTATTGGCATGTCTCCGTTTCAAATTGTCTATGGAAATACTTGCCATCTTCCTGTAGAGTTGGGACAAAAATCTCATTGGGCCATAAATCGGTGGAACATGGATCTTGATAAGGTTGGAAAGCACCATTTGAGGTAGATCTTCGAACTTGAGGAATAGAGGGATAAGGTGTACCATAGTGGCAAGATCTATAAGGAAAGAACCAAGAAATGCCATGATAAACGTATGACGCCAAAGGAGTTTAATCCTGGAGATAAAGTTCTTCTCTTTAACTCTAGGGTAAAACTCTTTGGACATGGGAAATTACAAAGTAAATGGTAAGGACCATGTACTGTAATAGAAACTGCATCTCATGGAGCCATCACACTCGAAGATGATGAAGACCATATATTTAAGGTGAATGGGCACAATCTCAAAATCTTCTTAGATTCTAAAGAGGATTTGGAAAAGAAAGTCGACGGGATAAATTTAATCGATTTGCACACCGTTCTTTCGAATTCCATGTAATTCCTCGAAGTCCAATCAGTGGGCCCATTAGAAAAGTCATCCATATGGTCAACAAAATCCCAACCAATCCCTCGATGCTACCACATTAAAAATTTCCAATCAATAGAGAGGTGCACCATATCATTAACAAATCTTCACCCTCTCTTTTCCACCTTACCAAAGTGCCATCTTCAAATTTCTATTTGATTTTAGGGTGCTAGTTTTCAATTTCAATTTTATTTCAAGCACCCTCATTTTGATTTCAATAAAATAGAACTTACCGGTTGTTGACAGTTCCTACGCACTACTAACAAATAATCTCTAACAGTGGTGCCATAAATGCTTGTTAATAGATTTAGATTATACATGTAAATCCGCAAGCACACGAAAACTATTGATGTAGCATTTTCCCTCTAAGAGTATTCCCAAAGGGTGTCATTTATGTTCTCCCAAAGAAAGGCTAGATGGAAGTAAATCAATCATCAAATGGAGAGGCTAGGTTGGCCTAGGTAGGGTTCTAGCAAGGATGGATAAATGATAATTTTAGTAGTGTGACACAAACAAGAGCATTCTATCCTAAGGGGATATATGAGGTAAAGAGGGACTCGGCTAAGGGTTAGGTAGAGACTCTTATTATGCTTCTAATGTACATATACATAGCCTAAGTTAGTTACTAATGGTCATGTTAATTATGAATTCTCATGCTAAGTGGATTAACAAATCGGGCACGGGTTTACCCCTAGCAATACTCTGACGAATCCCGCCAATAGCATGTGGCATAGCCGAACGTGAAAGATTACAAAGGACATATAGGGATGTCACCACCTACTGCCTACCTCTTCAATTCGTGGGTCTACAAGACATTCAACACTACTTTCTATCCTAGCACCATGCTATTAAGTAAATACCTTAAGAGCCTAGGCAGAAGCCATCCTAAGGCAATGAACTAAATCATTGTTGAACCAATGCTAATTCATAGCATAATTGATTCATGTTAACATAATCATGACATACCTAATTAGACTTTAGTGGAGGTTTGTAGTGTTTATGATGATATAATGATAACGTTATAGTGGATACAATGGATGAATACTCAAGTGGTGTGTATTGAAGTAAGGGGTGAGGGGTCCTATTTATAGCTTGGAGAAGGGTTGGTTCCCGCAGCCAAAAGCGTGCGAATCAGTCACCCATGACCTCTTCAAGCCGGGAGGAGCCAACACATGGCGGTTGACTGGGTTTGGTGCCACTCCCTAGTCTCAGCCCCGTTGGGGCTGTGCTTCTTCCAGGTGCCAAGTGTGTCCCATTGGCTGTTATTGATGCTACACCGTTGGATGGTCTCGTATACTTCTTTTTGTGGGCTATTTGAACCATGTGGTGCCACATGTCATTGCTCGATTGGATGGAATGATATTTTATGGATCCATCCTCTTGTTTCACTTCAATTCTGCATAAAATCCCTACATGCACTACTTTCTTTAAAGACAAGTGGAAATAGGTTAAATAGAAAGGTGATGTGTGCAATAAATGATATTTACTTCACATAATTGAGTTATATTGACGGGTGAAATTGGTATATAACAGCCGTCAACAAACTCCCCCAAGCTTATCCTTTGCTTGTCCCGAGCAAAGTCAAGACCTTAGGTTGATGATCAGGAGTTGCTACAATGTTCTATTTTTCAAAAGTACCATGTGCACAACAAAATACCTAGTATTACAAAAATTGGCATGGTACTTCACCCATCCTATGTTATTATGGGGCTTATGCCATCTCCTATTCATGGGTGGTTGAAAGATAGAACGGCAAATGGAGCACACATACCCAAGAAATCAAGTTTCACTCAAATTCCGTAGAGTTCAATTTAGATTTTAAGTATCTCAATTTGATTCTCTCGGTCTCTCTTTTATGTGTAGTAGAAATATATCCTCACAAAGGCATTGTGCCTAAATTCATCCTACCTCTACATAAGGCTTGTATGTGGAGCTTGGTAGGGAATATAGTAGACATATTTGCAACACATAATATTGCTAAGTCAAAAGAGCAAGCCTTAGGAGAAATCAATTCAAAACAATTTGATTCAAGACTTGTGCATGTGTGATGGAATGAAGTGGATGTGGATATTTGAGATGACTCCTTTTTGAGTGGACTATCTTGTTTTGCCGGGATGAAACATGGCTACTTTTTTTCATGCTTATGATGTAAGCATTTTTTTTGTAGCCATGTCTTCTACTCCCTTTTTATGCAATAAATTATGGAGAGAGTACTGAGCATGAATGATATGGAGTTTATCTTTTTTATTATGGAATGGTGGTATGGTGGAATTTTGCTTACTTTTAGTGTAGAAGTATAGCATGTGCAAGTGAAGTCTTGAATTCAAAAGTAATAAATGAAATATCACATAGGTTTATACTAGTTTGACAAAGCTCAATGTGAAGACAAATAGCATATGCATAAGGTCTATCAATGTAATGTATCATGTGGATTTGGTAGGTATTTCCAATCAAATGAGAGTAACTTAAATCTTTTTAGAATTTCTCCGAAAATCTAAGTTTAACTTTCAAACTAGGAATAGCAGCCCTATCACGATATCATATCTAACAACAACTTACAATGGATTAAGCTTTTGCTACCCACAATTTCCAAATTGAGGCAAAAGCAATTTTAGCCAATGAGAGCAATATGTTGGAGAGTAGTAAGTTGTAAACTAGGGACTTAGGAAAATTAAAATAGAGCAACGATTCATCATTTCATCTTTGTGAATTCTAAGTCATTCTTACCGCACATCATTTATTTTATTTGAAAATAAATCTATCCTACATTTTTTATATGCAAGGTGGATGATGGGTGAATGGAAAATGAATATGCAAAGGGTGTGATACAATTTGCCTCAAGTGGGGGTCCTCCCCCAAGCTTGTTCTTCACTCACCTCCGTGATGAGGGTTGAACCCTTGATGACGGAAGTATGCCGCGAGATCGACTTGTTGTTGTTGTAGCATGGAGTTGAAGTTGGTGAATTGAGCGTCCATGTGTTGTTGCCAATCTTGGGTACCTTAGACATGCCCTTGGAGAGTGTTGTAGATGTCACCCGTTCTCACTTCAAGCTCTTCCATACGTCTAGTGAGATCCGTCATTCCTTGGCTATAGTCATGATGACTTCTATCCTAAGAGGAACAACATCTTCTCATGGACATTGGAGGCAAGCTGCTAGAGCTTGAAGTAGATAGGGGTGGCACCCACGTGGCACCTGGCCATCCATGCCAAGACGGACCTTCGGTCTCATACGATGGAGGTTGAGTCCATCCGGGTGCATCACCCGTTGGGTTCTCTTCCTCTTTGTACTCATGGACCGTGGAGGTCACCGGAGGCATGGTCGCTCTCCTTGCATGACTTCTAGTTACCCTGCCAGAGACATTACTTGTTCGTGCTTCCTCGATAGGAAGAAGGTAATTGGTTAGCCTCTGACATTTGTACAAATGATAATCTGGGTTAGGTAACCAAATTTCATTAACAAAGCTAGGATAATAAAATAATAAAGGGGCGTATTGATCATGCTCAAGGGTTTGTGCTTACACTAAATGATCTTCATCAATTAATTCTCTTTCATTTTCAATATACTCAAATGAAGAATATTCTAGTGTTCCTACCTTAGTAGCAATACGAGTAATCAATGAAGTGCATTCAATTGACCCTATTCTTGGAATGTAATCTAAATATTGTGTCATCATGCAATAAATGGAGCAGCTTTTATCTTTTTAATCATGGCAAATAAAATTTTCAGCTCATCACCACGCACTATCCTTACATCTCCTCTAGGGAACAGTCATAGCCACCCATCTATGCATGAAGCGTAAAGTAGGATTGTGTAAGTGGCTATTTCTAGGTGCACTACACCTAACCTCACAAGTTAAATCTTGCCAAAAACTATCTTTGTTAAATTTAGGCAAAGCGTCTAAATATAGCAAACATCGTCTATGGAAGCCTAGGATTTCACTTAATTCTTTCCATAGGATATTGTATTCTTTTTGAAATAATCTAAAAGTAATACAATCAAATCCTATTTTGAGTGTGCAAAGGAATTTGTGGAGAGAAGGCGAGAACCTCTCTCATGTATGTGAGCAAAGTTTTCCCATCCTAGTGCACGCCAAATGGAAAAGAATTCGGAATCCATACCTATTTTGGAGATCAAATCCGGGTCATAAGCTTTCGTATGAGAAAACTCAAGATCTAGGAGGAGCTTACGTGCTTGATCTTCAATGTCACTTTTTATGTCGAGGTCTTTGTCATGAAGAAGTTGATGAGGTTGCTTCTCTCACCCACGGGAGTGTCTTCACTTACACTCCTCCTCCGTGAACTTGGTGTAGCAACGGAAGAGGGACGTGCACTGGAATCTCCACCATGGCTTGAGCTTGTAGCTTCCTTCCTCTTTCTAAACAACCTATTCATCCCTTTCATGGCCACAACAAATAAGAACACAACAAGGCAAAAACTTGAACGGGGTGATGTTAGTGAAAGCAAAACCCCCACGGATTTTCCCTTGAAGAACTTGAGAGCAAATTGCAAATTCAAGCAAAAGAAAATCTTTTTGAGTTGGGAATTTATCAAGAGCACTTCAATGAAGAGTAAGAAAAACAATGTGAGCAAGAGTGACTTTGGGGAGGTATGAAATGAGGTGAAGTGTGTGGAGAAGTGCCCCCTCACGGCCACCATTTATAGTGTGCACTCCCCAATAGTCACTAGGGTACCAAATGTAGCCGTTGGAGGAGAGAGAGAGAGAGCCAAAATGGCTCTTTCCCCTAGTCAGCCGAACAGGGGGGTTGGTCGAACTGACAAGTGGGCCCCCCTGTTCTCCCTTTCGGAAGGTGGCTCCTCAACAGCTATTGGATTAGCACTTTGGTGAATTACCACTTTTGCGGCTCAAAAAATTGTTTTTCAAATAAATTTTTTTTTTCAAAATGCAACAATTTTCTTTTTGTGAAAAGAAATAAAAATGATAGTTGAGAATATAAGATTCTCAACTTACTAAGAAAATCAAATATGCAGTGGGGAAAATCATACTAATTGGGGAAAACCAAATAAAGAGAAAAGAAAAAACAAAAAAAAGGATAACTACCAATTTAACCTATTGGCTAGGTCTCACCACCGTCGGATGAGATGAACATTCCTCCTTCTTCATTTCTTGACATCCGGGCCCAGAGGGATGGACTTGGATGCCTTGTCTTGCTTCTTCCGCCATACCTTATTTGGCGGCTTGGTGGACTTGGGCCTTTGGGGAGGCCCAGACTTCTCCGTCTTCTTGGGGTGTCGGCGTGGACGATAAGACGGGTTGTCTGCATAGATCAAATTCCTAATGAATGCAATGAGCAGGTCCACCTTTAGAGGTGTGATTTCGATCTCTTGAATGTGTTTAACATTCGGGCCATACTTGATACGGATCATGGAGCAGTGCTCCAACTTTGGGCGAAAGTTAAACTTCTCCTCCTTGCCATTGATATGGAAGTGGATTTCTCCAGCTCCCACATCGATGTGAGCCTTCACGGTGCTAAGCAATGGTCGCCCAAGAATGAGCAGCGTATCCTTCTCAACCGCCATGTCGAGCACCACAAAATCCATGGGTATGAAGCAATTCCGGATTTTCACTGGAACATCTTCAGCGATACCCGCCGGATAACGGACTAAAGAATCAACCAATTCGAGCTGCATTGGT
The DNA here is from genome assembly GCA_036927565.1 of Tuctoria greenei. Classification (NCBI taxonomy): domain Eukaryota; kingdom Viridiplantae; phylum Streptophyta; class Magnoliopsida; order Poales; family Poaceae; genus Tuctoria; species Tuctoria greenei. The sequence goes on along the minus strand of JAYESD010000003.1, from coordinate 197,879,525 downwards.
GCTAGAGTAAGTTCTGTGAAGTTCAACTAGTCGAAAACCACCTTGGCATCACACCCACACCTGCTCCAAGGTCACAAATGGACTTGTCAAAGTGGTGGGGCTTAATTGAGCATGATATTGTAAGACATCTAGGGTCCTTCAATCAGTTGCCTCCTTGTAGAGAAATCATGTTGGCACTCTCCACAAGAGGTTCGAGCTGTCCTGACATATTGCCATTCTCCACTGGAGGAACAACAGCTGCCAATTGAGCCAACTGTGTTTCCAACATGTTGTTGAAACTCAATTTATTCTTGAAGGCTGAGGATAATCCTTCAATCATGGCATTTTAGCTCTCTAGGGTCTGCTCATTGGCTGACAGCTTCTTTGATGAGATCATGCACATTATAAATGCACATACAAATATGGTACAATGTTTATTTGTTTGTGTCCATAGAAGTGATGTCTGTGATGATGAGGACATCACTTCTATGGATACAAACAACACTCCATTGAACATACAAGATGCAATCAATAGAGTTCACACACAATAATTAATTTCAGAGGTGAGCTTGTTCTTTTTTGTTTCCTTATATATTTTTGAGAATAGATTGCTACCTAATAATTTAATTGTGATTAGGATACATGGAGAGGTTCAACGAGTAATTGGAGGAAGGTTTAGGGGCGTGAAGGACAAGAGCAACCCGAAACCGTGCTGCTGCCATCATCATCAGAATCATCATTGTTGCGTCCGCCTCCACGCCCCCATGTGCCTGATTCTTGCCTTGCTTATGACGATCCTTGTCATGCTGGCACTGACACGCCTCCCACTGCTCCTCAGTGAGCAGCAAGCGCTCGACACCCTCTGGAGCCGCCTCAGTGCCGCAACGGTCTTCTGCAGCCCGTAGTCGACCGACGAGCTCCTCCACTATCATCTTGTTCAAGTCAAGTAACATCTCCATTGAAGAAGCGATTTGGTTGTACCTTGATGGGAGAACGCGTAGAATCTTCTTAACCCCGCGACCTTCCTCAATCTTCTCGCCCAATTCACGCAGGTTGCCAATGAGCCCGGTGATGCGCACGACGAACTCTTCAACGGACTCACCATCGCCGAACACGATCATGTCGTACTGCTTCAGAAGCAGCTGCGCGTTCACCTCTTTCATGCGCACATCACCCATCCTCATTCTCTTCACTGCATTCCACGCCTCCACGGCTGTCTTCTTCACCGCGAGCCCGGCCTTCATGTCCGCCGGCATCGTGCGCTGGATGGTGGCCAAAGCCAGCCGATCCTCGCGATGGTCAGTAGAGACGGTCTCCACCGCATCCCACAGTCCGAGCGCCGCCAAACCCACCTGCGTGTCCAGCGACAACGTAGAAAAAAACAAAGACAGAATGAATGGTGGAGTCTTGCCAGACAACGTATGCACCTTAGCGACAAAACGCCTTGGTTTGTATTCCCAGACTCAACACAATAACAACTGACGATTACAACAGCTTTATAGGCTAGACTAGCAACAGACTTGCCATGACCTACGCACACGATGCGGCCTCTCCACATGCATCTGTCTCCGCGTATAAAGCAACTGCACCACGAACTCAGCTATTCCAGCGTATGTGCAAACGTTCTCTAGTAACTGCATCACTGCTTGCGGCAAGACTTGGTTCCACATATCCTTGCATGGCGCACCATGATCTGCATGACCAACAAACTAGCGAAGGCCCATGTTGGTTCGTTGCTGCGTCTGACCTCGTCATGTGGTAATCTGTTCATCGAACGCAGAACCCGCTCGCCGTCCGACTTGTCCAGCTGCTGTGGCTAACATGATACAACTCCAACACCCACACAGCTAATCCACGTGCACTGACCAAACAAATAGAACTCAAACAACACACGCGACTCTACCTTGTGCTGCAGATAGCTTGCGCACACTAGTGCATGCCTCGACGAACGACGGCACACGCCACACACACAATGCACACACTCGTTGCATAGTTTATTCTAACAATCACCTCCTAAACTACGACACGACACCATCATCTTCATAGCAGCGCCGGTAATTCATTGATGTCGGCGAGGAGCGCCTTCTACTTCCTCTTTGCGCGGCAATCTCTGGCAATATGCCTGCGCTCGCCGCATTCAAAGCAGCGCCCTCGGTAGGATCTCCTTGCACGCCCACTACAACCCAAAACCGTGCTGCTACCGCCATCATCAGAATCATCGTCGTTGCATCCGCCTCCACGCCCCCCATGCGACTGATTCTTGCCTCGCTGATGCCGATCCTTGTCACGTTGGCGCCTACGCGCCTCCCACTGCTCCTCAGTGAGCATCAAGCGCTCAACACCCTCTGCAGCCACCTCAGTGCCACAACGGTCTTCTGCAACCCGTAGTCGACCGACGAGCTCTTCCACTGTCATCTTGTTCAAGCCAAGTAACATCTCCATCGAACAAGCGATTTGGTTGTACCTTGATGGGAGCATGTGTAGGATCTTCTTCACCATGCGACCTTCCTCAATCTTCTCGCCCAATCCGCGCAGGTTGCCAATGAGCCCGGTGATGCGCACGACGAACTCTTCGACAGACTCACCATCGCCGAACACTATCGTCTCGTACTGCTTCAGAAGCAGCTGCGCGTTCGCCTCCTTCATGCACACATCACCCATCCTCATCCTCTTCACCACATTCCATGCCTCCACGGCTGTCTTCTTCACCGTGATCCCGGCCTTCATGTCCGCCGGCACCGCACGTGCAGGATGGTGGCCAAAGCAAGCCGATCCTCGCGATAGTCGGCAGAGACAGTCTCCACCGCATCCCACAGTCCGAGCACCTCCAAACTCACCTGCATGACCAGCGACCAATCATGGTAGTGCAGTGAAGATGGAAGAAGATGGAAACCGAGCACAACTCAGAATTGTGTCCAACTCAGAGTCCAGTAGCAGTTCACACTAAAACGGACACCCAGGACGCATACTAACTCCGTTTTTGACGTTCTACATATGCACAGAAAGGGGAGAAGATAAGATATCCAATGATGCTGGTCCCATGTCAAAATTCCTTCAAAGTCGATGAGAACCATCAAAACAAATTCGAGTTCAGAATCTGTCAGGGTGCTGCGCCACCGTATTTGGCCATCGGGCTTTTTATCAAATCTATGTCTATTATTTTCGTGTCGTAGGGTTAGTTAATTACCCCAACACCCCCTTGGACGTCCTCCCACCTATATATACTCCATAGTAGCCGCCATAAACAATTGGGTTTTGCTTAGGTTAATCTGTTATACACAGTTTCGCCATTCATCAGTTTGTGAGACCCCAACGTAGCAATTCAGATTGCTTCTACCTTGTTCTTGCTTGTCTTCTCGGTTGCACTTGCAGGGATTAGCCTTCTTGGTGAGGTCAATCGTGTACATTACGGTTGATAACCAATGGAGTGGTGGTGTAGTGATTGCAGGGGTTTTTCGTGTTCTACTCGAGAGTCTCGGTTCATCAACGTCGAGATCTCCATCAATCGACTTATCCATTACTTTTCGGAAGGTCGGGTCTAAACCTCCTCATCAATTGGCATCAGATTTCCAGGTTGCCCATTACGTAATTCATCTATACATTACATTAGTTTTGTTTTTCATACCTAGAGTCCACAAAAAAGTCACAAAAAACTTGCAGTTTAGTAGACCTGTTCATTACTTTGTCCAAACCACATTGAGCTTTTTGCAACTTTTGTTTTTAGTTTGGTTTTGTTGGGTTTGTTTCCATGGTTAAGTCATATTGCTGGTTTAGAAAGTATTTTTGGTCTTAGTTTGAGTTTTGCATTGTGTTCATTCATCCTTTTGGATCGCGTCATCACGTCTAGATTAGATTCATCTCTGTCCAGTTCAGTATTTTTATCATATCTCACTCATACGAACTCGTATTTTTGTGTTCTTGTACTTTCTAGAGATCTTAAGAAGTTTCCAATAACTTTTTTATGAATTTGTTTTCCAGAAAATAAAGTTATCAAGGTCAAAATAGCATTAGATCCAAATATTTTATTGACCTAAAATTTCCGAGCAGTCTGTATTTCGGGGCCAATATCTACTATTGTTCTGATCCAAAATAGGTCTTCCATATACTTAAATTAAAGAGGAGAAATAGGTCTCTAATCTTTCTATTAAAAGTTTTTAGATTTGGGGCCTATAAGGGTGCCTAATTTGTTTTGTATGTTTGAGCAGAAAATCTGTGATAGGGCAACGAGATATGTTTGATTGCTTTGTATTGTGTTCTTCTTTTGCAGAACATTCTGGAAAAAAAAATAGACAAAAGAAAGAGGCAAGTGCAAAACAAGATACAAAAGCCACACAAGAAAAAACAAAAAAATAGAAGTGCTTGCAACTTTTGTGTCCTTAGCGCTTTGATGCATGTCTTGCTAGCTTAAACTACTAGAAACATATTTAGATCAGCAACTTTGACAAGTACTTTGGACACTTATTCAACTTTACTATCTGATTTTCATGCTGCTAATCTTTGCTACATATAAAGTGCCATCCAAGCTACATCTTACTTTTGAGCAGAATCGATACACCTTTGCAATCATCCCACACTTTATTGGTTTATTCATACTGGCCACCGTTTGCCACCTGCAGTGTTGGTAAGAACACTTGTAAGAGCGTGGTAAGAGGCTTGAGATTGTGTGATTCCACTTCCACTTTGCCATTATCCTTTGTAGTTGATAGGGATAACATATTTTTTGTTGTCTTCTGTTTGCTACTAACAATGTCAGGTAAAAGCAAGAATCATGCATTATATGCCGAGATGATTGACATGGTGAAGATGGCTATGGAGTTGCTCACTAAAAATCAAACATCAACCAAGGTTTCACATGACATTCAAACCACCTTTACAACACTTTCCACAAGAAGTAATTACATTATCCCATATCTTCCTTCTTATGATGGTTTTGGTTACGATGAATATATTTCTTGGGAAATAGAGTTGGATAAAATTTTTGGACAATGGCATATATGTTAGAGAAGAAAGATAAGAAATATTGCTAGTGCGTTAGTTGATTGTGCATTAACTTGGTGTGACAACTTAAGCGATTTAAAAAAACCTCGAACATAGAAAGATATGAAAATTCTTATGCGAGAAACTTTTGCTAATGTATCTAATTGCAAAGATGAAATATATGAACTTGAGAAGAATTTTCTTGTTGTACCTCCTCCTATGCATAACCTTTTGCAGGAACATGAAAAAATAAATGTAGATGCAAATGAGAATGTGTTGAACAATAATTTTTGATGAATCAATCCATAATGCATTTGAACTTCTTACTGAAAATAAGAGCAATGTTAATGAACAATGATCTACATTTAACCAAGGTATGACATTTTCAGATGTGCTGAATTTTGCTACCAATCATGCTATCGATGAGGAGCAACAAGATGAACCTTTTCATAATACACCTTTACTACTAGTTGATTTTCCTATTGATTCTTACAATAAAAATAAGTTGTGTGCTGATAAGAACCATTTCATAATATACCTTTACTACTAGTTGACTTTCCTACTGATTCTTACAATAAAAATAAGTTGTGTGCTGATAATTATATTGTACCTATGCTAGAACAACCAAATGAATTTGATACTTTATCACTCTTTCCGAAATTAAGCATTTGATTCTAATTACATGTAAAAGGGATGAGCTGAAATTGTTGTCTTCTCTAAATACTTTGGGTTATATTGAAATTGACAATCATGATCTAGATATTGTAGAGAGAAGAATATTTTCTAAAACTGAATTACATTTGTTGGCAATAAATAGTTTTCATGCTATAGGGAAATATGAACATAGTGGCATGTTTATTGTGCATAAAGTTTACATATGCTCAAATGAGAAAGCTCTTTTTGTGCTGCAACAACATGGTAAAGTAAATGAATGTACTAACGCTAGTAATGTCTTGTCAAGTTTTTCTAGTTTTTTTTCCTTGCAGCAGGGACAACAAAAGCATTATTCACTGCGGTTGTGCATTATGGACAACACTCAATGTACCCACAAAGCAAGACTTTTTGCTGGACATACGAGCAAGCCGAGGACGTCTTGTCATCAAGAAGGGGAGAATGATGAGATCATGCACATTATAAATGCACATACAAACATGGTACAATGTTTATTTGTTTAGGATCCTGGCTTAGGTGAATGTGCTCACTTATTTGATGGAGAACATGAAGATGGTGCACTATGTGGTCCACCACCTTGGCCTCCTCCTTTCATGCATACAAGAAGATTTGATGGCGTTGCATTTGGACCAACACATGAGAAAGATGAACTTTTGTCGAGGTTGACTCCAATTCATGAAGGGGAGGATGATGAGGACATCACTTCTATGGATACAAACAAAACTCCATTGAACATACAAGATGCAATCAATAGACCTCACACACAACCATTATAATTTCAGAGGTGAGCTCTTTCTTTTATATTTCTGTATATATTTTTGAGAATAGATTGCTACCTAATAATTTAATTGTGATTAGGATACATGGAGAGGTTCAAAGAGTAATTGGAGGAAGGTTTAGGGGCGTGGAGGACAAGAGAATACGTTTAAAGAAGATGGAAACCGAGCCCAACTCAGAATTGTATCCAACTCGGAGTCCAGTAGCAGTGCACACTAAAATGGACGCCCATGACGCATACTAACTCAGTTTTGGACGTTCTACATATGCACGGAGAGGGGAGAAGATAAAATTTCCAATGCCGCTGGTCCCATGTCAAAATACCTTTGGAGTCGACAGGAACCATCGAAACAAAATCGAGTTCAGAATCTGTCAAGGTGCTGGGCCACCGTATTGGGCCATCGGGCCTTATATCAAGTCTACATCTCTCATTTTCGTGTCATAGGGTTAGGTCACTACCCCAACACCCCATTGGATGTCCTCCCACCTATATATACTCCATAGTAGCCATCATAAACAATTGGGTTTTGCTTAGATTAATCTGTTATACTTAGTTTCACCGTTCATCAGTTTGTGAGACCCCAACTTAGCAATTCAGATTGCTTATACCTTGTTCTTGCTTGTGTTCTCGGTTGCACTTGCAGGGATTAGCCTTCTTAGTGAGGTCAATCGTGTGCGGCATGGTTGATAACCAACAGAGCGGTGGTGTAGTGATTGTAGGGGTTTTTTGTGTTCTACTCGAGAGCCTCGGATCATCAACGTCGAGATCTCCATCAATCAACTTATACATTACCTTTCAGAAGATCGTGCCTAAACCTCCTCATCATTCTTGGATATAGCCTCATTGATCTTTAGTTGGCCAATGGCAAGATCTCTCAAGTTGGATTGATTTCCATTGTTGTCATTGTTGTTGTACCCTCCATGAAAGAATGGGTGTGGTTGACCCCACCCTTGACCTCCTAGACAAGAGCCATTGTTGTTTCCATTGTTGGCTACGTATAGGGCATCCTCGTGGGTTTCCTGGCAGTCATTGCCTAAATGGCCCGAATTGCCACAAACTTCACAAGTGATGTTAGAGTCTAAGGCATAAGCATTGCCACATACCTCACCATCGCCTTGTCCATCGATCTTCCTCATGAGGAGGTCTAATTTGGCAGGGATCATGTCCAGCTCATTCAAGGTGTGCATGCCTCACTGGCGGGTATGGAGACGCTCGTCGCTGCATCCCATGTTTGACACGATCTTCTCAATCAAATCTTTGGCTTTGGGCACCATCAATGAGAAGAAGGCACCTCCAGCAGCAGCATCAACATGGTCACGGGCGGAAGGGATCAGTCCATCATAGAAGTTTTGGATAATTAGCCAATCATCCATCCCATGGTGGGGACAGGCTAGGATGTACTCCTGAAGCCTTTCCCAAGCCTCGAGAATAGATTCCTTGGCATCATGCTGGAAGCTGGAAATTCTTCCATGTAGGGCATTGGTCTTGCCCAACGAGAAAAACTTGGCTAGGAATGTTGTAGAACACTTCTCGCAAGTATATACAACACTTTGGTTCGCGTAGAACTACCGTTTCGATCTCCCAAGAAGAGAAAATGGAGACAGCCTAAGACGAACAACATCAGGAGATACGTCCTTGATCTTAAAAGTGTTGCAGATTTCAAGCAACTGTTGCAGGGGAGCACTTGCATCCTCGTTAGCCTTCCCACAAAATGGGTTGGCTTGCACCATAGTGATCAGGCCAGTCTTGATTTCGAAGTTCACGTCTCTCGTGTTAACAGTGGGCCCAACAAACACATTGTTGGTAGAGGGAGCTGAAAACTCACGAAGGGTCTTCTGGGCCATTAGCGTATCCGTTGCTGGTGCAGTTGCGCTAGCTTGCTTTGCTGCTCGAAGCTTCTGAGGAGTAATGACACGAAGTCGATCTCTCAGAAGGGATTCAGGATCTCCAACAAAGTTTTCCAGCAAGCAGAAACCAGACATACACTATCCTGTTTTCACATAAAATGCAAAAACAAAGAAGGGTCATCCTACTAAAACCTACCAGGGTCCTATCCTATTCACTCATCCATGCAATACTTCGGCTGCCTTCCCCGGCAACGGCGCCAGAAATGCTTGTTGACGGTTCCTACGCACTACTAACAAATCATCCCTAACAGTGGTGCCAGAAATGCTTGTTAATAGATTTTAGATTATACATGTAAATCCGCAAGCGCACGGAAACTATCAATGTAGCATTTCCCCTATAAGAGTATTCCAAAGGGTGTCATTTATATTCCCCCAATGGAAGGATAGATGGAAGTAAAGCAATCATCAAATGGAGAGGCTAGGTTGGTCTAGGTAGGGTTCTAGCAAGGATGGATAAATGATAATTTGAGTAGTGTGACACACACAAGAGAATTCTATCCTAAGGGGATAAATGAGGTAAAGAGGGACTAGGCTAAGGGTTAGGTAGGGACTCCTACTATGCTTGTAATGTACATATAAATAACCTAAGTTAGTTACTAATGATCATGTTAATTATGAATTCTCATGGTAAGTGGATTAGCACATCGGGCACGGGTTTACCCCTAGCAATACTAGGATGACTCCCGCGAAGAGCCTGTGGCATAGCCGAACATGGAGGATTACAAAGGGAAGATAGGACTGTCACCACCTACTGCCTACCTCTTCAATCCGTGGGTCTATGAGACATTCAACGCTACTTTCTATCCTAGCACCATGCTATCATATTAAGTAATTACCTTAAGAGTCTAGGCACAAGCCATCCTAAGGCAATGAACTAAATCATCGTTGTACCAATGTTAATTCATAGCATAAGTGATTCATGTTAACATAATCATGACATATCTAATTAGACTATAGTGGAGGTTTGTAGTGTTTATGATGATATAATGATAATGGTCTAGCATAATCATAAATACTACTACTACCACATACATGGAATCTACAATCAAACCAGAAACACTTCATCCAAGTATATGAACAATAAAAGACTAAAGATAACATCTCTATTAAGAATAAAGTCACATATACAAATAGGAACATAAGAGCCATATCTTTCCTAATTAGGAATTGGGAAGAGACTCCTTCTACTCCTCTCCTACTTGGATTATGGACTAGAGACTCTCCTCTCTACAGCCTATACTCCTCTAAACCTATGGAGAGTAGTGGATACAGTGGATTAATACTCAAGTGGTGTGTGTTGATGTGAGCGGTGAGGGGTCCTATTTATAGCTTCGAGAAGGGTCAGTTCCCGCCACCAAAAGCGCATGAATCATTCATCCATGACCTCTTCAAGTCAGGAGGTGCCAACACGTGGCATTTGACCGGGTTTGGTGCCACTCCCTAGTCGGCCAACTAGGGAGGTCGGCCGACCTGGTCTCAACCCTGTTGAGGCTACGCTTACGCTTCCTCCAGGTCTCTACCAGGTGGGCCCATTGACTGTTATTGGTGCTACACTGTTAGATGGCCTCGGATACTTCTGTTTGTAGGCCATTTGATCCATGTGGTGCCACATGTCATCGCTCGATTGGCTAGAATGATATTTATAGGATCGGTCCCCTTGTTTCACTTCAATTTTTCCTAAAATCCCTGCATGCACTACTTTCTCCAAAGACAAGTGGAAATAGATTAAATAGGAAGGTGATGTGTGCAAGAAATGATATTTCCTTAACATATTGACGGGTGAAATTGGTATATAACAGCCGTCAACACCAGTTCAGCTAACCCCAGTAAAGTTCCTTTGTTTTGTCATTGCATTTGTGTTCAAATAAAGATTCTAGGAAACAACTGTGTGGGGTGGGAGTCCCTCCGCGATTTCACAACATATTGATCACACGTTTCACCCATTAACACATCGCAAACATAAATGCGAGATGACACGACAAAACGGAGCACCGGGGGAGCTAGCAAGAAGTCGGTCAACCCTGACTCGACCGACTTGTGGGTGGCCCCACTCGGGCCCGTTTCACTACACAACGTCGATTTGAATCTCTTATCCCCTGCTCTTGGTGATTCACTGCAATTTAAGTTGAAAATTTTGACGCATTCATGAAAATTCAAACTAAAATCAACTCAATCAAAACAAACATTGCAAATTGCTTTAATATGATATTAGTACACCCTGTATTCTAATTTCACTACCATTTTTTTTATCCATATCATTAATTTAGGACAACATGTCATCTAAGTTTTTGATTGGTGTGATCTGGTGAGAAAAATAAACCCATGGATAAACCCTTGCTTGAAATTGATTTTGAATTTTGCACAATTTTGAAGTCTTAAGGTTTGCCTTCCTCTCTCATTGGAAAGTAAATACCCACCAAGGCCATAGAATATGAATATTGAAAACCACATACATATGCCACTTTGCATTTTCATTGAACTTTGTCAAACTCTTGACCCTATTGACTGACTTGCATAAATCTTTTGATTAGAAAATTTCTTGTGCACCACACCATATTCCATCAATTTCATTATTTCACCATCAAAATATAATCCATGAAAATTATTGCAAAATCCTCTCTCTTTAAGAAGATGCATAAAAAGGAGTAGAAGGCATGGCTATAAGAGCTCTCAAAAGAATTCAAAAAAAAAGAAGAGAGAGAGAGAGTCAATAAGTAGCCATGCTTCATTCCTGCACAAAAAGAGAGTGATCAAATGGGAGTTGTCATCACCATTCATTATCCATTGTTCACCCTTCATAATAAGTGCACAAGAATTTCCTTATTCATTGATTTTATTGCATGGTCTTCTCATATAGATCTCGTTTTTGACTTAGTAATATATGAGTTGCAAGTGTGCTACCCTTTGTCCCTACCAATCTCCAAAAAAAGTCATATTTAGTTGTAGGGACAAAAGTGGAAAAATTATACCAAGGTGAGGATCCAAACACTTTGAGTGACCTGAGAGTCCAATAGAGGAGGAAAAGGCATTATCCTTTAAATACTCCATATATAGCAATTTTTCGAAGTCATTTTAGCAGAAGGAAGTCCGGGTAAGATACACTCAACCGTTCCACCTCTCAAACGCCCAAGATGATGTGGTAGCCACATCACAAAAAGGGTTCAAAAGCAAAGTTATGAATTAAAATACTTTGTATACTCTTTTCGTATCCACAACAATATTTTATTTTAAGCAATTAGTTCTTATTGCCTTCACTCGAGGACGAGCAAAGGACAATGTGTGGGTGAGTTTGTTGACGGTCCTTAAATGTTGAATATGACCATCAATTCATCGCAAAATTATAAAATGGAGAACACAATATAGTGGTAGGAGTTAAAACTAACAAATTCCACAAGTGTTAGTGTCTATTTATATGCAGGTGAATTAAACCCCCAAAATACCCAAGCATGCAAGGATTAATCCAAAAAGTTACCACTTGACCAATCAGGTGACGACATGTGGCATCAAATGGATCCATGACTCATTCCCAGGCATATACGAGGAGATCCAACGGTGTTGCACCAGAGAAGGGGTTAGGGCCCACCTGAAAGTCACCCCAACAAAGGACAACCGAGTCGGCTGACTTGGCCCTCGTGCCAAACTCGGTCAGCCTCCATGTGTTGGCTTTGTGTGACTCCCTCATGGCGATAACGACTGATTCGCGCGATAATTGTGGTGCCAAACTGACTGAACTCATGTATAAATACCCCCTCGCTCCCTCACTTCTCCACCCACCACAAGTTTGAGAATAGTACTCCACTCATAAGGTTTAAAGCAATCCACAACCAAATCTGAATACGTAGTTGCTGCTAACACTTGCTTACAAATTCTTTGGACGGTTCAAATACTTAGGGACTATAGGGTAAATCTAGATAGTGTTCCAATGTTTTGTGATAACACTAGTACCATTTGCATTGCTAAAAACCACGTGCAACACTCTAGAACAAAGCACATCAATAGTACATATCACTTTCTCCGTGATAATGTTGAAAAAGAAAATATTGTGCTTCACCATGTAGATATCGATTAATAATTGGCTAACATTTTTACAAAACCTTTAGATTTCACTCGTTCTTCATTCATTCGTAGTGAAAATAGGTTATGCATCCTCGTAGCTTAAATTGAAGGAGAGTTTTGATACTTCGGAAGTCTATGTGTGAATCTGAAAGTAAATAATATGAGCATAGTATTTCATACATATACGACTTTTTGATTCCTTTTACATGTTAAATATTCTTACTACATTACTCGTGTTATACATTATTTTAGTTTTTTTCATGACTAGTAATTGGAACAATTACTTACACTAAATTTGGCCATGATTGAACTTTCTTGCTGTTTTGAACTTGTATGCTCACAAGTGCTTTTATCATGAAAAAATAATCAATCAATAGCCCACATGTTGATCTTTTATGATAAAAAAAAAACCAGAAAAGATCAAGATAATATGCATGCATCGCACTTCTTCTTTTGAGATTGTTTATCATTGCACATAGATATGAACTTGGAAGGAGTTTGTATGACTGAAACCATGACCTTAAGCTCCCGGTTGTCAAATGACATATGTTTGGATTGGTTGGTCAGAATAAGGCGGATGTTGCATATGATTTCTCGCAAAGTTCATATGATTTAAATTTGTGCTTTAAAAGATAATAAAAATAGCAGCATGTGTCATGTTTTCAAGTTTTGAAATAGTTGAGATAGGGAGATCATGACTTGCTTAAATTGAAATTACACTTGTTCTCTAGCATGGCTTACACTACTTTATGTATCTGATTGACGTGATAGTGTAAGTTACATAGTATGGCTTGGATGATCTTTGTTTTATATGTATATGTTATATTATGCTCATAATAAATTAAAATTTCTCTTTTAAACCTTTATGAATACATTGTCAAAGGGGGAGAAATAGATCACACATTGAACATTCACATTTGTTTTGCACAATTCTTCTTAGGGTAGTGTCGATCCTTATGGGAGAATTTTTTTAAAGGGAGAGGTTTTGTCGGTGTTGGTTATCTGACTAGTATCAAGTATGCTATGAGTTATATTCCCGAGATAGCTTGGCTAAAGAGATGAAGGGATTATACTGGTTCTGGTAGAATACCCTACGTCTAGTTCGAGTGTTCTGTTGTTCTTTCTTGAGAACTGGCGTCAATCTTTTTACAAGTTCTCTGCATTGAGGGCAGTATCTGATTCCCTTTTTATAGCCCCCCTTCTACTGGTCCCTTATTTATCCTCATAAAGGGAGGGGGAAAAAGATACAGTGGCGCCTATCCCACCCCGCGTCAACCGGAGCGCTCGATGGTGCCACTACCTCGAGGGGGTTGTTACTGCGTCCTCGTGTCTTGTCGTCGGGACGAATCGTACTGGGGCACATGCGCGCCCACTGCACCTCGTCCACACTGTCGACTGTTGGAGCCGGCAGATCTCGCTACACTGCTAAAGAGATTGGGGAGTTTGAAGTTCGGTGTGGGCGCGCGGAGATTCAAGAAGGTGAATAGGAGTTTGACACCGGAGACACAAGAATTTACGTGGTTCGGGCCGCCTGAGCGTAATACCCTACTCCACGGGTGTGTTGATGTTGTATTAGCAGTATGAGCTTGCCACGAGCGTGTGGGATGCGTGAGTTCGTTCGTGCGTGAACCTCCCTCAGTGTATCGTCGGCCTGTCCTTTTATAGTACAAGGACAGGCCGTTACAAGCTAGCCTGGCCCGACATGTGGTCCCGGCGGTTACTGGTATTGATACACGATTAATTACTCTTAATGATCCTGTAACGGACTTTGACAGCACCGTTACTGGTGTTAAGATTGTCCGATTAAGTGTCATTAATATGGTATTAATGGAACTTAATCGGGTCTTGAAGTTCTTGACTCTCCTTTGAAGATCCGGAGCCGTTACAAGGTCTTCCGGAGGTTAGAAGCTGGAAGGTCCGACGATTTGACACGTGGCAGCTCCGGAGCTTGCTGTGGGAAGTAGGTAGCTCCGGGGCTATCAGACACGTGTCAGGTCCGGAGCTTCTCTCGGTCTGGGGTTAAGTCCGGAGGTGCCATTTCGGTACGTGGCCCGGAGCTTCCCCCTTGTGGGAGGTAGCTCCGAGTTAGTTGTACACGTGGCGACCCAGGGATTAACCATGTTGGAGAAGCAGGCCCGGTCATGTCTGACAAGTGGGCCTCCGAGGGTCTTCAAACCAAGTAGATGGCTTTCCTTTGAGATTTTTGTAACTTCAAGGGGTGTACGGTTTTTAGGGTACCGACAGTGGCCCCCTGGACCTACCTCCGAGGAAGATCACTAGGGTGAAGTCGTTCCGTCGGAGGTGGGTCCATCCTTGCGACTCTTGAACTGAGTCTTCAGGGGTCTTCGAAGGTGCCGTTGGCAGGGGTTTACAATTAGATCCCGCCGCGTGGCGCACCTCAGGCGGCAGATGAGATCTTTGACGTGCGGATCTCACACAATTGAAGGTCGCCGGTTCCCGATACGAAAACCGTATCGGTTCCGCGCGCCCTGTCAGGCCGCCGCCTTTGGGTTTCCCGCCAAGTGATGACAACCGTTCGCCTGGGTAAGAGCCTCGACTTGATCGTCGGGGTGGTCTCGGGCCCTCTTGTCATCGGCTGGGTTGAATTCTTGAATGGTATCTTCGACTTCCCCGCGGTTTCCATCCAAGCGTTGCGAGGGCTTACTTAAGAAGGAAAGCGCGCACCGTCGGGAGTTCTTTACGCCTCTCATCGAATCTTGCGCTCAAACTCCCAACTCGTGCTTAGCTCTTCTTCTCTTGCCTAGCTGTGCTGCGATGGAGTTGGGTCTGCGCGAGAGTCGCTTGAAGACCGACAGCGATTTGAAGAAGGTCCGGGCCCTCATGGGGTGGTCCTCGGACTTCTTCAACCGCTTGGTCCGTGCCGGCAGAGAGCTCCCCTTCGAGAAGGAGCACGCCGGCGAAATGGTGTACTTTTCTTCGTACGCCATGGTGGGGTTGATCCCACCTTTTTCTTCCTTCTTCTTGATGCTGCTAGACTTCTATGGTCTGTAGCTATACCACCTTGGCCCTCACTCCATTCTCCTCGTGTCCATCTTTGTCCACTTCTGTGAGATGTGGGTGGGCATCCCCCCCTGCATCGAACTCTTCCGAAGCTTCTTCACCGTCCACACCACCGGCCGGAGCAATGAGTACCTTGGCTTCTACTACTTTGTGAAGCGCAAGAAGTGCCCGTTCAAGTACCTCCGGTCGTTCCCTTCCGGGAAGTGGGATGACTGGAAGAAAGATTGGATAGTCGTCAGGGTGGAGGAGCATGAGCGGTTGGAGCTGTCCGACGGCCTGCCCGGCATCGACACGACGATCTGGAGTGCGGTTCCGGTGCTGGTGGAAGCTTTCAACCCTGCCTTGACTAGGATTCGCCAATGCGTGGAGGGAAGATTGACTCCTCAGGCGGTATTTTGCAATTTCCTGGCCAACAGGTGGGCGCCGCTGAAGAGGAGGGAGAAGCTCGCTTGGGCCCTCAACAGCGTGATGGACGAGGACCGGGTTGAGATCGGGTTGAAGTCCAACATGGTGGGGAAGACCTTGGAGTTCCACCTCAAGAAATTCCAGCACGGCATCGACGTCGATGGTGATTACTTGACTCCGCCGTCGGCCTTTCTCCCTCTGAACGTGGAGGTGGAGTTCAGCAGGGAGCTCCGGCGGACGATGCCCTTACTTGACGACCTTGGTGTCATCGAGAGAAGATCAACCACCCGGGTGGCGATCCCCGGGATGCCCGAAGACGGCTCCGCCCCTGCCCCACAGCTGAGGGTCGAGGTCGTTGGCAAGGGCAAGGAGCTGGCGGATGAGCCGGAGAGCCAGAAGAGGAAGCTACGACATGCCGACGGAAGGTCCGTCAGGCCCGCTACTCCCGCCTCGGTCCCTTCTCCCCAGGGGGGAAGATCTTCTGCCACCGTGGCGACTGTCCCCGTGGTGGAACCCTCCTGGGGTGCTAGCTCCAGGCGCTCGAGTCCGGCACCTGGGACGGTGGGAGCCTCCAGGTCCAGGGGTTCCTCCCGATCGAGGAGAGCCTCGACCCGGGAAATGCCCGAAGCTGCGACAAGTTCCGGGGGGCCTTCTGGAGCTTCTACGCCGACCGTGGCCAGCCCGGAACGTCCAGGAAAAAGGTTCCGCGCAAGCTGGTGCGGAAGCCTTCCAAGGTAATTTTTAATCTTTACCTTGGTTAACTTTTTTATTGTAGCGAGTGTTTGTTGATTTTCTTCGTCCATCATCTGCAGCGTCCCCAAGAAGGGGAGTGAAGCTCCACCCTCAGCCACGATGTCTGAGGCCGTGGGAGCTTCTGCTCCTGCCCCGGTGCCGCCCCAGGTGGTGGTTGAGGCTGCAACAGCTCCGGCGCCGACTGTTGTGGTCATGGACGTCGACTCGTCCCCAGAAGTTCCCGTGGTAGCGTCGGACCACGGGAGTGAAGACACGACAGCGGCACCTGTCTCGGAGGTTGAAGCTCCGGGTCCTGGTGCTGCAGTGATGGAAGCTCTGGCTATTGAGCCGGAGGAAGTAGTAGTTCTGGCCTCGGAGCAGGAACTTGTCGAAGCTCCGGCGGTTGAGCCGGAGATGACTGAAGCCCCGGCATGCGAGCCGGAAGTCGAGGTAGTTCTGGCAGTTGAGCCGGTTACATCTGAAGCACCGGCCGCTGAGCCGGTTATTGTTGGAGCGCCGGTCATAGAGCCGGTGGTTGAAGAGGCGATGGAGCTCGAGCCTCCCTCGGAATAGGTGTCCCGGCCGGAGCCAGTAGCAGCTCCTGCTCCAGAGGCGACGACGTCGGAGGTACCTACGGCCGAGCCAGAGTGCCCAAGCGAAGTCGCTGGCCCCCTGCCCGAGGAGGTGAACGAAGACTTGGCGGTGGGGCCTTCTTCGATGGAGACTGAGGCCATCCCGGAGGACGGCCCTAGTTCCTTGGAAGCTCAGGGTTCCGCTCTTGTAGAGTGGGACCCAATTTTTGTATGTGAAGACCCGCTGGAACCAGCAGAGGAGACCCCAGCAGGTCCAGAGCCCATCCCGCTGTCGATGTCTATCGACAACGCCTGCTCCAGTCTGCGTCAAGTCCAATTAGCCTTCTTCCACGACAGCAAGGCTCTTGAAGAGGAGCGCCAAACCCTTAGGCAGTGGTGTAACCGACTCCACTTTGAGACCAAGCTGGCGCAGTCGAGGCTAGCGGATGACAAGGAGTGGATCAAGCGGGAGAAGATCCGCCTGGAGTACTGGGGCAAGCTGCTGGATGACAGGGAGAGCATGACTCATGCCCTCGACGCTCAATCCCGGGAGATCCACGATCAGGCCAAAGCTGCCAACGACGCGGCCAATGCTCGGCACGAACAGCTTGAGGCCATCAACACCGCACTCATCAAGCGCCGAGAGGCACTTGAAGAGAGGGAGAGACGGCTCGAGGACGAAGAGCAGAAACTCCTGGAGCTGCGGGATGACGTCCTCAGGAGGGAAGAGGAGCTCACCGAGAAAGTAGCTCTGGCTGACAAGGGCCTCGAGGAGCGCACCAAGAAATTGGAAGAGCGCTGCCAAGAGGAAGAGGAGAAGACCTGGGTGCGGGGGCAGGAACTCTACGAATACGAGTGTGCCCTTGTTGCCCGGGAGAAAAAAGTGGAGGCTAGGGAGAAGGACCTGGTCGATCGTCGGAACAAGATACACCTCCGGGAGGAGGAGCTCGGAAGACTCGAGAGGCGGTTTACTACAAAGATTCAGCAAAACACCAAAGAAGTTGAGCGCCTCGCCCGTGAGAATTCCGAACTGACGGCGGCCAAGAGATCCCTGGAAGAGATGAAGGGTTTGAGGACCGCGGACTCCCTGCAGATTTGGGAGTTCCTGGGCAAGGCCAACGATGCGCTGACACCGATGGGTTTCAGCCCCGTGCGCCCGGACGATCCGGAGCCGGTGCCGGACCTAGCGTTGCAGGCGTTGAGCGCAGCAGGTAGCAAGCTCTCCAAGGTGGGCGACGTCATCGCGGACCAACTGGAGGTTGAGGGGCAATCCCTGGTGAGGAACGTCACAAAATATGTGCTAACGTGCTACACCAGCCGGAACCCCCAATTTCCTCTGGGCCGGATGCTTGAAGGCCCCGTCGAAGGAGAAGGCGAAGCTACCCGAGCCAGCGTATCGGAGGTCGCCCAGAAGGTCGCTGAGTTCTTCCATAGGGTCTAGGACCATCTCTTTATCTCTCACTTGTATTTTCTCTTCTTCTTCCTCAATTTTGTAATCCCTTGTCTTCAGATGTAATCTCCTGTCTCCAGATGAATGAAATCCCCAAAATTTTGTGAATTTCACTTTTTGTCTTCAACATCTTTATCTTCACTTGGCCCCCTGGTAGATGTACACAATTTGATTGTGAACATGTACCAAAAGGATACTGTGTTTTGTTGAAGTCTCATTTGCTCCGAACTTGTAGAATTTTAGGTCCGAAGTCTTCGATAGTGAAGGTCCCCTGAGGTTGTCGGAGCTTAGAAGCTCTGGCATTGTCCATTGCTGGAGCTTGATAGCTCCGGCGATAGCCTCTATCAACACGTAGAGCGTCGATAGTTAATCCTCCGGGGTGTCAGAGCTGAGTAGCTCCGGCAGTGACATTTGCCAACACTTCGTTTGATGGCAGCAGACTCCATTTACAGGGTCTTCTCACCATCTTATACTCAGCGTCGACGGCTGGCCCCCTTGGGGGAGTCGGAGCTTAGTTAGCTCTGGCTTTTCTCCATCAACGTAGACTTTATTTTTCCTGCACACTTAAGTCATGAAAAATAGTGAAATTCGTTCCTTGTCTATAATTTCGTCGCGGCTTACGATTCTCAAGAAAACCTTAAGTTGAACGCGATTTTAAATACAACCGGATGCATTGCCTTTTTCTCTTAGATTCAACTGTTCATGGACCCGCCTTACTTCGGCCTGCCGGGGTGTAGGTAGAGTGGCGTACTTAGGGTGCTTGACCAAGCTAAGTCGATAGCACACTCCGGCCCTAGATTGGCTTGGCGGCTTTCAGGCGAGTTGGCCATGAGCGATATTTGAATCCAAAAGAACTGACAATACAACTCGGATCATATATAAACCGGTCGAACTAAAATTTCTTAAGAATTGCATGTCTTTGTTATAGACAAGAAAGAGAAAAATAAAAATGTTGAGCCTGTACAAAATAAATGCACGTGGAGTCTATTTCACATGAAGATGTCTTTCATTATAGGTCCGGGGTACAGGGGAAACAAGTACACTCTTAGGGTACGGAACCAGGCTAAGTGTGTTTAGTTTCTCGTTTGACCCAGGGTAGTTAGCCACACTTTTAGTTCGGAGACTGTGACAAGTGCTACATGAGCTTTGCGGACCTTTCAGGAAAGGTCCGGCTGCTCTCCCGGAGGAACTACCCGACTCTGTACAATGACTCTATAACATACACCCCAAGTTACTCAAGACTCACCTCCATGGTGTTAAGTGTAGAACTTACGGAGGTGCTCGATGTTCCAAGGATTTGGGAGAGGTGTCCCATCCTCGGTAGCCAAGCGAACGCTTCCGGGACGGGATACTTTGATCACTCGGAAGGGCCCCTCCCAGCTGGGGGAGAGTTTGTTTAACCCTTCTCTGGATAGTATTCTCCATAGCACCAGATCGCCTTCCTCGAGCTGTCGGTTGTGTACATGCCGCTGGTGATAACGCTGTAGAGCTTGGCGATATCGGGCATTCCGAACAGCTGCTTGGCACCTTCCCTCCTCGAGGAGGTCTAGGTCTTCACGCCGGAGCTGGTCCTGCGCGGCTTCGTCGAAGGTCCGGACCCAGAGCGAACCCAAGGTGATTTCCGGAGGAAGGATTGCTTCAGCTCCGTACACCAGAAAGAAGGGTGTTTCTCCAGTTGACCGGTTTGGAGAAGTCCTGTTGGCCCATAGAGTGGGTGGAAGCTCTTTGATCCAGTTGGCTCCGTGTTTTTTCAAGTGCTCATAGGTGCGCGTTTTGAGTCCTTTAAGGATTTCAGCATTTGCTCTCTCAGCTTGGCCATTGCTGGCTGGGTGAGCTACGGAGGCGTAGCAAACTTGTATGCCGAGGTCTTCGCAATATCCTTGGAATGCGGAGCTTGTGAATTGAGTCCCATTATCAGTGATGATTTTGTTTGGGACTCCAAATCTGCTCATAATGGATTGCAGAAAGTTGATAGCAGATTGCTTGTTGATCGTCACAACTGGAGTCACTTCCGGCCACTTGGTGAACTTGTCAATGGCGACGTACAGGAACTTGTAACCTCCGACGGCTCTTGGGAAGGGTCCCAAGATATCCATCCCCCACACAGCGAAGGGCCATGTAGGAGGTATCATTTGTAAGGGCTGAGCTGGTGTATGAATTTGCTTTGCATGAAATTGGCATGCTTCGCATTTCTTCACCAGCTCAGTGGCATCCTGGAGCGCTGTAGGCTAGTAGAAGCCATGCTGAAAGGCTTTTCCGACCAGCGTGCGGGAAGATGCGTGGTTCCCACACTCGCCTCCATGGATTTCTGCGAGGAGTTCGCAGCCTTCTTCCCTTGTGATGCACCGCATTAGGATGCCGTTGGCACCGCGCCGGTAGAGATCCCCTTCTACCAGCGTGTATCTTTTAGCCAATCTGACTACCCGGTCAGCGGATACATCATCGTCAGGAAGGATGTTGTCTTTCAAGTAGTTCCGGATCTCCGAGATCCATGCATCGGAACTGACTTGAGCATTTGAGTCTTGCGTGCTGGGTTGCTCGGAGCTTCCGGCAGCACCTACGACCCTTGATGGCTACCATGGTAACAGGGCCATCGGGACCGTCAGCTTCGGGATGCTGATCTCGCCCCCTTCGCTCAGTTCGGCAGGCTGAGCTGTGGGTTTCGACAATCTCCATACAAAAGTTCCGTCAGGAGCCAGAGCTCCAGTTGACGCTTTCGTTAAGAGTTCGTCGTCTTCAGCATTGTGGGCACGCTGAACATGGTGGAGGTCTAGGACTTCAAAGTCCTTCTGAAGCCTCTAGACTTCTAGGAGGTAAGCAGCTAGCTGGAGATTGTTGCAGGAGCATTCACCCTTCACCTGCTTGATGATGAGCTATGAATCTCCTTTGACCAGCAGTTGCCTGACTCCGTATGACAGTGCCACCTTTAGTCCATAGATGAGTGCTTCATACTCCGCCATGTTGTTGGTTGCCTTGAAGTCAAGGTGTACCATGTATTTCACCTTCTCCCCAGTCGGTGCAAGCAGAAGGACTCCAGCTCTGGCCCTCTGCTTCTGCATGGAGCCGTCGAAGAAGAGGGTCCAGTGAGGCTCGGTGAAGGTTGGAGCTTGATGCTCCGTCTTCTGCTCGCTGGGGCCCCCTGTATTTGATGGAGAGGGAGTCCATTCCACCACAAAATCTGCCAATGCTTGACTCTTGACTGCTTGTCTTGAAATAAATTCAAGATCAAATTCAGCCAATTCCGCAGCCCACTTTGCTATATTCCCAGTTGAATTGGGATTATGCAAGATTGCTCGAAGTGGGTAGGAGGTCACCACCAAGACTTTGTGAGCTTGGAAATAATGTCGAAGCTTCCTGGAGGCAATAAGAACTGCATAGAGCAGCTTATGCACCTCTAGGTATCGAGTCTTGGCATCATGTAATACTTCACTGATGAAGTATACCGGGCGTTGAATGGTCCGGACCCTCCCGGAGGGGTCCGAAGCTTCCTCTTCATTGATTCGGACCCTCTCGGAGGGGTCCAGATTCCCTTCAGGGACCTCCGAGTTCTGGCTGGAAGAACCTAAGCTTCTTCAGAAATGACCCGAACCCTCCCGGAGGGGTCTAGGTCTCCTGAAGTGACTTCTTGTGGATTCGAATCTGGGAGCTGGGACCCAGACTCGCTTTCAGGAACCTCCGGACCCTCCCGAAGGGGTCTGGATTCCTGAGTGTGGGGTAGTTCTGGTCTCTCCGCAACCAGAACCATACTGACGACTTCGTCAGTAGCTGAAATGTAAAGCAACAAAGGTTCACCAGGGTTTGGAGCTACCAGAATTGGTAGGGTGGTGAGGAACTGTTTCAGCTCCTGGAATGCCTTCTCTGCTTATTCGGACCATTGGAATGGTCCGGACTTCCTCAATAACTTGAAGAAGGGGAGTGCCTGTTCCGCCAGTCTTGATATGAACCGGTTGAGGGCTGCTAGACATCCAGTTAACTTTTGGACGTCTTTGATGCGAGTTGGTGGCCGCATGTCTTCAATGGCTTTTATCTTCGCCAGATTAGCTTCTATGCCCCGGTGACTTACCAGGAAACCAAGAAGTTCTCCGGAGCTAACCCCAAACACGCACTTGTCCGGGTTTAGCTTTGTGCGGGTAGCCCGCAGCTTGTCGAAGGCAGCCTGCAAGGAGTCTAGTAGTGACTCCTTGTTCTTGACCTTGACCACGATGTCATCGACGTACACTTCCACTATGTCTCTGATGAGTCCCTCAAAAGTTTTGTACATTGCTCGTACAAAAGTTGAAGCTGCATTCTTGAGACCAAAGGGCATGGCTGTGTAGCAGTACAATCCATCTACTGTGATGAATGAAGTATGCTCTTCATCCTCCCTAGACATCCTGATTTGGTGATACCCAGAATATGCGTCTAGTAAACACAGTAATTCACACCCGGAGGTGGAATCCACTATCTGATCTATTCTAGGTAGTGGGAATGGATCTTTTGGGCATGCCTTATTTAGTGTGGTGTAGTCGATGCACATCCGAAGCTTCCCGCCGGCCTTGGGCACAACGACTGGGTTCGCCAGCCATTTTGGATGGAAGACTTCTCGGATGAATCCGGCTTCGAGTAGCTTCTTCACTTCTTGTCGGATGAAGTTCTGCCGCTCTACGGATTGCTTCCGAGGCTTCTGATGCACAGGTCGGGCATCGGGGTAGATCTTCAGATTGTGCTCAATCACTTCCCTAGGGATCCCAGGCATTTGTGACGGTTGCCAAGCAAACACATCAATGTTAGCCTGGAGGAAAGTTATGAGCGCGAGTTCCTATTTGTTGTTCAACCCTCCCGATATACGGGTGGTTTGAGCGGCATCAGAACCAATTTGGACGACTTTGACGGGAATGTCGGTGTCGCCGCTTGGCTGCACATGGGGTGCAGAGGTCGAGCCTCGTTGACGAATGCTCGGAGGTTTTGGAACTTGCTCCTGCCTGGAGTCCTCTTGCGCCGTGGTGAGTGCGTGGAGTTCCTCTAGAGCAGTTACTCTGGCGGTGCGATCTCCGCGGATCCGGAGAACGCCTACTGGTGTTGGCATCTTCAACACTAGGTATCCATAATGGGCAACTGCCATGAATTTGTACAGGGCAGGTCTACCCAAAATGGCGTTGAATGGTAAGTTGATCTGAGCGACGTCGAAGACCAACTTCTCGGTGCGATACTTCTCCCGTGTCCCGAAGGTAACGGGGAGAGTAATAGCTCCGAGTGGGGTAATGGCCCCCAGACCTACTCTGGAGAAAGGTCGAGAGGGCTGAAGATCCGAAGGTCGGAGCTGAAGCTTAGTGAAAGCTTCGAAGCTGATGAGGTTAAGCCCCGAACCTCCGTCTACCATGACATGGTGGAGCTGGATGTTGTTGATGGTAGGAGATACCATCAAAGGTAGCTGACCTGCTCCAACCATGCTCCGCGGGCAATCAGAGGCATCAAAAGTGATGGAGGTGTCCATCCACTTTCGATGAGGTTCCGGCCGGACTGTAGGGGCTACAGCGGCCATATCCCGCCGCATAGTCTTGATGACGCGACGA
Source organism: Tuctoria greenei (assembly GCA_036927565.1). NCBI lineage: Eukaryota > Viridiplantae > Streptophyta > Magnoliopsida > Poales > Poaceae > Tuctoria > Tuctoria greenei. Next base: position 197,855,424 of record JAYESD010000003.1, on the reverse strand, counting down.
GAGGTGATATCCCATGACCCACCAAAAATGGTGTTCATGGTCTTCCGATGCTCGTTGCCAGAGGCATCAGAATCATCATCGACGGAGTTGTAAACGGCCTTCAGGACCTTTTTGGGATCCTGAAACCGTAACTCCTCTTCAGCCGGAGCTTCATCGACCTTCTGTTTTCCTTCCCTCTGTCGGAAAGGAGATCCTTCCCGGCGCTTGTTATAGCGCTCGGCAAGGTTTTGGACCTCCCGGCAGTCTTCCAAACCGTGGCTGCCCATTTTGTGAATGGGGCACCACACTTTGGGTTTGCCACTATCTTGAGAAGACGGTCGAGGTCGCTTCTCGGGGCGTGGCCCCTGGCCACCCGGAGTTGCAGCAGCTGCAACGTCGGATGTGCCGGCCGACGGCTTCTTCTTGCCGTTGGTCTTCTTTTTCTTCTTGCCACTCCCGGAGGTAGCGGCTTCTTTTTTGGAGGATTTCTTGTGATCCTCCGAGGCTGGTTTGGAGTGCATTTCACGGCCCTCCGCAGCTCTGGCACATTTATCTGCCAGGCTGAAGAGTTCCATGAAACTGGTGATCTCCTTGATCGCCAGCTTCTCCAACATCTTCTTATCCCGTACGCCCTATCTGAATGCCACAATGACAGATGCGCTAGAGATAGAAGGGATAGTGTTGCGTACCTGAGAGAACTCTGGATGAAGGACTGCAAAGATTCTCCCCCTTTTTGCACGAACGCAAAAAGGTCCAGTTCAGTGCCTGGTCGGGTGTATGAACTCCCGAAGTTGGCAGTGAACTGATGGCACAGCTCCTCCCAACTGTTGATAGAGTTGGGTGGAAGGCTCATAAACCAGGACCTGGCGGTCCCAGTTAAGGCCACTGGAAAGTAATTGGCCATCACGGCCTCGTTTCCTCCAGCTGCCAAGATTGCAGTGGAGTATATCTGAAGGAATTCGGCGGGGTTAACAGTCCTGTCGAATTTTTCCGGTAGGTGAGGCCGGAACTTCTGTGGCCATCTAACCATGCGCAGGTGCATGGCTAGGGCTGAACAGGCTCCTCCTACTCCTTCCAGAGTAGAAAGGTCCTGAGCTTCCCGTCTTTCACGGGCACGCTCAATATGGACACGGCCATCCTGCTGGCGATATCGGCGATCAAGCTCCGCCCGGAGGTCATGAGTCGAAAGCCTGGATACCGTGTGAGTGCGTCGAGCCCCGGAGGGCAATGACGTCACTTGTTGAGATGCAGCACGTCTCCTGCTATTGGAGGCATGCGGACCAAGTCTTCCAGACAAAGTCCGCCGCTGCGACAGGGCTCATCCCGAAGGAGGAGGACCCTGGTTGTTGAGGCGTTCGGCCGCTGCTGCGACCAAATGCTCCACATCAGCCCTCCATTGCTCCAGCGCATCCCAAGATGCATCCGGAGGTGGTGGACGTTAGAGAAGAGCACGCGCTGCATGGAGCGCGTGTTCCGGGTTGTCATGACTCGCCGACGCAGTAAGCGACACCGGGGCACCATCACGTTGCCCAGCACGATTTGCTGGAGAAGATGGTGGTGGTGGGAGTGTGGCTCCTGCTGGTGCTGAGGCTCCTGCTGGTGGCAGCCTGTTGGAGGGATTGCCCCCAACAGCCTGAGCAGCAGGTTGGCCGTTGGATGATCCAGCAGCGGAGTTCACCATTCTCGAAAATCTCAGGCCCCCCTTCCTGGCGCGCCAACAGTCGACTGTTGGAGCCGGCAGATCTCCCTACACTGCTAAAGAGATTGGGGAGTTTGAAGTTTGGTGTGGGCGCGCGGAGATTCAAGAAGGTGAATAGGAGTTTGACACAGGAGACACAAGAATTTACGTGGTTCGGGCCGCCTGAGCGTAATACCCTACTCCACGGGTGTGTTGATGTTGTATTAGCAGTATGAGCTTGCCACGAGCGTGTGGGATGCGTGAGTTCGTTCGTGCGTGAACCTCCCTCAGTGTATCGTCGGCCTGTCCTTTTATAGTACAAGGACAGGCCGTTACAAGCTAGCCTGGCCCAACATGTGGCCCCGGCGGTTACTGGTATTGATACACGATTAATTACTCTTAATGATCCTGTAACGGACTTTGACAGCACCGTTACTGGTGTTAAGATCGTCCGATTAAGTGTCATTAATGTGGTATTAATGGCACTTAATCGGGTCTTGAAGTTCTTGACTCTCCTTTGAAGATCCAGAGCCGTTACAAGGTCTTCCGGAGGTTAGAAGCTGGAAGGTCCGACAATTTGACACGTGGCAGCTCCGGAGCTTGCTGTGGGAAGCAGGTAGCTCCGGGGCTATCAGACACGTGTCAGGTCCGGAGCTTCTCTCGGTCTGGGGTTAAGTCCGGAGGTGCCGTTTCGGTACGTGGCCCGGAGCTTCCCCCTTGTGGGAGGTAGCTCCGGGTTAGTTATACACGTGGCGACCCAGGGATTAACCATGTTGGAGAAGCAGATCCGGTCATGTCTGACAAGTGGGCCTCCGAGGGTCTTCAAACCAAGTAGATGGCTTTCCTTTGAGATTTTTGTAACCTCAAAGGGTGTACGGTTTTTAGGGTACCGACACACACCATCTGCCACATTAGATATGATAGGATGCGAGGCTAGTGCCGATAGGCACTCAAACGTTTGCGGCACGATCGTGACAGTGCCCACTCCGCATTGATTTCCCACCTCCTCGCTCCTATCCGAGCCCAGTCTCAAGCTCTAACAACCTACTTTCACCAGTTTTGTTGGCGGGGGACTCGGTTCGGCATGCCTATAGTCGCTCGAGGTTTCGTACCCCGACAGTAGCCTCGAGCCTCTAGTTGGTCGTCCTGACCGATCAGAGGGTTTGAGTCGTCCTACTTGTTCCCTACGTGGAGACAAGATAAAAAAAACATAAATACTTAAGTTCACAACTTTTGCCACTGTCACATGGCCATCGATGGTCGGTCATAGCTCAAGGCTATGCCTATCAATACCAGGCGGCAATCCCTCGCACCCGTACTTTGAGGCAGGATTGTTTGTTACAACGAGTTCATTTTGCTCCCCATCTGCGAGTCGTTCGTGACTTGGAGGGGTGGGGTGATTCAGGGGCTTTCCTCAATGGACGAGCCCATGAGCCCATTGAGCTACCTACCTAGTAAATCCGTGTGAAACCCGTCCATCCCATCGCGCTGGGTGGACAGAACCATTTATCTTGTTTGGGGGGAACGTCCTGGTCAGGGCTCGGCGCCCGCGTTTTGTTAGACCCTCGCTTGACATTCCCATGTAGACCCCGAGCCTTCGAGGGCCTGGCTGAAAGCGCATCTAGGCATTCCCTTGTGGGTTTTGGACAATTGATGACAAAAAAATGAGATGCTAATGAATTCGATGAGATGAATGTAGGTCTACAAAGACTAGAAAAGGTGCACTTAAAAAGGTGAAAAATGAGGAGTGAGAAAAGAAAAAGCTCAAATGATCAAGGAAGCGCAAAGTAGATATCAATGTATAGGATGTGTGTGAGAGACACATCCCAAGAGCTTATATCTTTGCCTAGAGGGTAAGGGCTAAAATCAATTAATTAAGTAATTCACTAAGCACCAAACAAGTCTGTTCACAAGCGGACTAGTCCGTTTTACTTACTGTTCTCACATGGACAAGTCCGGAACAGCATCGGACTAGTCCATCAACTCACTGACCTCACTCGGACAAGTCTGGACACTTGTCAGACAAGTCCGTTCAACTTTCTGATATTCACTCAACACAAATCACCATGCACCGGACAATTTTGTCCATTTGCGGACAAGTCTGATTGAGTCTCTGGACCCATCACAGACTAGTCTGGACAATTTTCTGTTCCAATACGGAAAAGTCTGGATTACCTCACATAATTTAGGGTTTCAGGTGTGCTGCACAATTCACGCAAGTTTTTTGCAGCACACCGGACTAGTCCGTACTGATACCAGACTAGTCCGGCCCTCCTGTATTTGATGAATTTGTCAAGTGTTGCAGGAATAGTTATCAATGCCTATTCACCCACCTCTAGGCCACGTTCAATTGTTATCAGAGCAAGACTCTCCTTTTACGAGACTCACCGCTCGGAGAGACAAATGACCTCCGACAAGAACAACGAGTCCTGAAGATGCCCATCACTGGAGACGAACAAGACTCCAAGGCGTTCGATGTGCTGAAGGAGCACGAACATGATGATGAAGAAGTGTGTGAACTCAAGGCGCTTCTAAGGAAGAAGCTTCTAAGCCAAAAGGGCAAAAAGGAAAATGAAAAGCCAAAAGGGGGTACTCATCAAGACTACCCCCGATACCCTTTTAATTATGAGAAGCTTAACAACTACAATCACTATCTTTCTATTCCCATGGGAAGACCTCCATAATTTGACACCAATGATTACTCAATGTGAAAATACAATATGAAGATGCATCTTATCTCACTTAATCCTAGTCTTTGGCATATAGTTTGTAGATGTATGGATATCCCAAACACCTACGATGAACTCACACCGGAGCAAGAACAAGCAATTATCCGCAATACACAAGCCATTGCAGTGATGAATTCATCCTTGAGTCGAGAAGAGTTCACCAAGGTGGATGGACTTGAAGTAGCCAAAGACATTTGGGATACCCTCAAGGCTGCTCATGAAGGGAACCGCTCTGTCCGCGAAGCGAAGATTGAGATGATAATTAGGGAGATTTGCCATAGAAGATGGTCAACCTCCTCAAAAAATGTACAACCGCTTGAAGACACTCAACAACAAGATCCGTGATTATGGATGCAAGAAGTGGGCCAATCAAAAGCTTGTGAAGAGAATGATAAGAGCCTTTATGTATCGAAATGCCACCTTGTGTTCCATGATAAGAGAAAGCCCAACGTTTCCCAAAATGACCCCCGATGAAGTCCTTGGCAAAATTATCAATCATGAGATGATGGAGAAAGAAGCTAAATATGTTAGATACTTAGCTGAACTTACCTCATCCAAGAAAAAAGAGGTTGCCCTCAAGGCAACTTGCAAGCTCAAAGGGAAGGATACTCGTGAGACATATAAGAAGAAGACACTGATGATGTAAGCCCAAATATGGATGATGAAGAGATGGTGCTCTTCATGAAAAGATTCAAGTGCATGATGAGAAGAAGAAGAAGAGGTAGCAACTCAAGTGAAGGAAATAACAAGGAAAAAGGAAAATCTAAGGCTCGACGTACTTGCTACAACTGCGGCGAATACAAACACTTTATGGTTCACAGTCTATTTGAGGAAAATAATAAGAAGAAAGAAGTGAAGTTGCAAGAGAAGAAAACTTTCAAGAAAAAGAAGCAAGCACATCAAGTGCACATTGACAAGGAGAGGGACTCAAACGACGAGTCCTCCTCGGATGATGAAGATGAGATGGCAACAATTGCCATCAAGAAGCCGACCAAGAAGTCTACACTCTTCCCAAACATGGGAGGAAGGGAGAACCACAACCACACTTGCCTAATGGATTAGGAAGCCAAGAAGAAGGTTCGACTTACACCCCCCCTCCTTACATTCCTCTAATGATGATTTTGATAGTTCTAGTGAAAATGGTGAAATGCTTAAAGGCTTGAGAAAAACTGCACTAAGAAAAATGAAGATGCTACCATATGAAATCCTTGAGAAGGAGGACCTTGTCAACGGCCAAGAAGATATGCTCATCTGTGAAAGTAAGGGATATCAAGAGGTTAAATAGCTCCTTGATCTTGAAAAGGAGAAAAGTAAGGCACTTGAGCTTGATCTAGCTTTGAGTAAGGAAACTTACTCAGTACTAGAAGACTCACACATTGCAGTCAAGAATGAACTTGCTAACTTGATAAAAGTTAACAAAATCCTTGAAGTGCAAGTGGAGTCACTCAAGAAAAGTGGAGCTTCCTCCTCTAAAAGCTCAGCTTCTCAAGATGTCAATTTCACAACTATTAAAACTTGCACATGCTCTAGTAATAAGGCTAATGTAAAATATGAATCCAGTGTTTCACACGTTAAACATCCATCTCAAAGTGGCATCTTTGAGAAGGAAAAGATTAAATATGCACGTAGTGCATATATGGTCACAAGACCTCCTAATGTCAAAGATGGTCTTGGCTATACAAAAGGTAAAAAGTTGTCCACTAATGCTCAACATAAGGATCATATCGCCTTTTGTGAGACCTATGTGTGGTGAATACATTGGCTATGACGATAAAAGTTTTGAATACTGTCAAAACACCTTTTTAACAAGGTCTGACTCTAGTTTCTAGCTCTTGCAAGGTCCGACAATAGGTTCGGCTTGTTTTGGGTAGCTTCGGCAAGGTCTGATGTAAGGTCCGACTTCTTTGTCTAGGTCCGACTTATTTTGGCTAGGTTCAACTTGTTTTCGCTAAGTCTGATGCTAGGTCCAACTAGCTTTGGTAAGCTCCGGCGCTAGGTCCTGCTAGTTTTGGTAAGCTCCATCTCAAGGTCCGCTTAGCTTTGGCAAGGTCCGATGCTAGATCGTAGTGGTTCTGCTTTTAACTTGCAATGTTTAAAACTTGCTTTGCACTCATAGAAAGCTTGCTTAGTATTCTTTTACTAAGTTTTTAGTGTGTTTTGGTGGTTATGGCTGATATCATTTTGCTATGATTTGAAACATGCTTATGTGAGGTGCTCATGTAAGGTGTTGTGGTTTGGAACTAATGTGAGTCAAGTTGAGGACTTGTGCTCAGAAGTGTCGGTTGTTTTTTCATGTACAGGTGTTGCTTGAGTTCAAGACATGGCTCGTGAAGGGATCCATTGAACTAGTATTAGGAAGAATATGAGGTTCAACAACAAAGTTTGGGAGGAATTGTGGTTGAGTTGATCGCGAGGTTGCGCAGCATATTTGAATCAAGAACAATGCATATGAAGGTATCGTGGATGTTGTTGGAAGATGTTTGCACATAAACATGAAGTGCATGGATGTGGCTCCATTGTTCCAAGGCGTGATGAAGAGATGTGGACGTAAGAATTGGTCGGAAAGGTCCAACTGACTAGGTTATGAACTCAGGCTGCGGCTGAGTCGGGTTTGACTCAAATACGGAAAGATTTGAGTTGGTTATGATAGGTTTTCGTGTGGGTCACAAAGTTGAGTTGTTTTTAGGAATGTGGGATACGTTCGTAAGGTTTTTGGAAGTCTTAAGATTGCTTCTATCTGCATATATAAGAGACTTGAGCAGTTATGGAAAGTTTCGGTAGAAACTGAGTACGATACGAGTCCTAGTTTGGTTTGGGTTGGCCTCATGGCTGGTTATATAAGCAAGAGAGGCCAGAGCTTGTGGTGCACGGATTTTGAGTTGTTATTCTTGTGTTCTATTTAATAGAGATCGTAGTTTAGAGGAACTTTTGTGCCTTGTTCATCCGACTTGTTTCAGACAAGTTTTTGTCGTCGAGTTTCTGCACAACACTACCTTGCTTCGGTGGTTTTATCATAATTTGAGTTTTACAGATCCAATTGACGTGATTATTTTTGGGTTTTCTTCACAACTGGATTATCTATCATCTGTGAAATGTCAAGGTCACTGGATTTGTTATTTCTGATCTACAAGAGTGTTTTTCTAGTGTTGCAGATCTTGTTTTTCTCGGGTAGAAGAAATTGACCTTTGTTTGATCTTTCCATCGTAACTTGAGTTTTTCTCAACGGATTTTCGTGATTCTTGTTGTGACGTCTTAGTGAATTGATTATCCACAACCTATACTGGTTTTGTCACAACTTTTCATGTTTATATTAGTCACACACGCAATTTCTTTAACAGATCATTTTTCTACCGAGGGGTTTTTATTGCTTCCGCTGAAAAAGTTGTAATGTACCATTCACCCCCCCTCTGGTAGCTTTTCACGTGCTCTTCGATCCTACAATTGGTATCAGAGTGACGGTGCTCTAATCTTTGAGATTTGTATGTGTTTTGAATAATTATCATGGAGAAATACTCCGCCAAACCTTGTGTGTTTAGTGGTATTGATTTTTAGGTTTGGAAGGCACACATGGAGGCTTTCATCAAGGCGAAAGGCTTTGCAATATGGGAAAAGGTGTACAAGACTTATGAAGTGCCGCCAAACGATTAAGTTACAGCTACAAATCTGAGAGATGTCTTCAACAACAACAAGGCTCGGGACTTGATCATACAAGGACTAACTCAAAGCGACTTCGACCGTGTTGCTCACCTCCGATCTGTGTATGATGTTTTGATAGCTCTATATGATTACTATGAAGGACCCAACACGATCAAGGAGGTAAGACAAGATATGTTCAAAAAGGAGTACATGCGCTTTGAGATGCAACCAGGTGAGTCCATTGACGACCTCTTTGCTCGTTTTAATAAAATTCTCAGCAACTTGCGTAGTGTCAATATTAATTTTTCAGATGCTGAGAATGCTAGGCAATTACTAAGTGCATTAGACATGTCAATTTGGGAGATGAAAATCACATCACATCTATTGTGAATCTACTGTCATGAGCACACTTACTTTAGATATTCTATATTGTAAATTGAGAACTCATGAAATTCATGAGCACACTTACTTTAGATATTCTATATTGTAAATTGGAAACTCATGAAATTGACATAATCTCACGTAAGAACCCCAGCAAGTCTCTTGCATTTGTTTCTCAACGTGGCATGCCTAGCTCTAGCCAATCTTTATCATGTGGAACACCTGCTTTGTTGTCCTCTCTAACCCTTGAACAGATTGAAGAGTTTCCAGAGAAAGAACTTGCACTCATCTCTACTCAGTTCTCAAAAGCATTGCAAAATGTGAGAACAATAAGGAGAGGGAGTGTCGGACCTCAACGATGCTTCGAATGTGGTAAGACAGGATATTTTCGCACGGATTGCCCTATCCTTTCAGGTACAACTTCCCATGATGAAAATCAAACAAGGACGAAGCACTCTTCTGCAAACAACAAGAAGAAAAAGAAGGGTTTTATAGGATGCCAATTGGTGAATAGTTTTATCTCTGCACTTCAAGAACTTGGCTCGAGCAATGTGGACATCGGAAGTGATGAATATGAAGATGATTTGGCAAACTTGTGCTTCATGGCGGGCAAATCAAGATCAAGTATGAAGGAGGCAGAACACAACAGCGACAATGAAGAGGTATGCCCTACTTGCGAAGAAATGTCTGATGCTATTTCTCGTGCCACTGTTATAGTTAAGAAAAAGGAGAAAAAGCTTAGGGGCAATGCTGTTAAAATTGGCTCACTAGAATCTGAAATTATTCATTTGGAATCTTTGATTGCTAGTGACGATTCTTGTTCCTCATGTGATTTAATATATGAATAATTGTCCTCTATAAGAAGTGCACACGCCTCCACACTTGATAAACATGAGTTAGAGACTGAGAAGAACAAAGAGCTTGCTACACTTAATGATAAAAAGTTGAAAGATACTAGCTGTTGATGAGGGCATCACAACAGCGGAGACACACATTGAAATGCAAGGACCAATCACAAGAGCACGAGCACAGTTAATAAATCAGAGGTGAATTCGCTCCAAACTTCTTTTGCATGTGAGTTTGAAAATAGATTACTATGTGATGATTTAACTGTGATTAGGAATAATGGAGAAGATCAACAAGTGAAGGAAAGAGGCCTTGGGAGCGTGGAGAACCAGCTGGGACGTCCACAAGTTGATGGAAGCAGTTTACAACTTGGACTCGAGTTCAACTCGGAGTCCAGGAGCAGTCCACCTTAAAACGGACGCCGAGGAGGCATACGGACTCCGTTTTCGACGTTCTACATATGCACAGAAAGAGGAGAATAAAATTTCCAATAGTTCTGGTCCAACCTCAAAATTCCTCCGGAGCTGTTTGGAATTTTTGAAACAAGTCGAGTCCAGATTTCTGTCCGATGCTGCGCCACCAAATCGGGCCTGTGGGCCTTGTATCCCGTAAGAGTCCATTAGGGACGCGTCTAATTGTGTTTTTCCCGAACCCTAGCCTTTAAATACTGAAGCCGCTGGTCATATTTGGTGGGTTTTGCTTAGATCAATAATATCGTTGTTCTACGATTTATGAGACCCAACTTCGCGATTTCAGATCGTGTCTTCGACATTCTTGCTTGTGTTCTCGGTTGCACTTGCAGGGATTAGCCTTCTTGGTGAGGTCAAGTGTGTGCGGCACGGTTGATAACCATTGGAGCTGTGGTGTAGTGATTGCAGGGATACTCGAACCGCTCTAGTGCCGCAGATCATCAATGTCGAGTTCTCCTCCCCAATCGACATACCTTTCGAAATACTGGTCCTAAACCTACTCATCAATTGTTCTAGAATTGATTTGCATTGTTCTACTTGTGATGATCTTGATAAGAAACTACAAGATGCTATGAATGAAATTTCTATATTGAACAATGCTTTACATTCTCATGAAGTTAAATATTGTTCTAATTGCAAACTAAAAGGAAAAACTTCATGTCAAAACTGCCTAGACTTGTCAAAGAAACTTAATGACATGAATGGGACACTAGAGTGGCTTTGTAATGGGAATGAGAATCTAAACATGCTACTGAATTCTTCTAAATCTTGCAATGATAAATCTTGTTTAGGCTTTGATTCCCATGCTCATGCTAAGGCACATCCACCTACAATTGTGAAGTCATTAGGAAGTGGTTTGATTAAAATAATTCCTAAACAAAAAGAAGTGGTTTTCAAATCTGCAGGATTGTTGTCTCATTCGATGGCTAATAAACATGTTGCTTGCTCATCTAGACATGAACACAAAGTTAAATTTCATTGTATCTACTGTGATAAAGATGATCATGTCATATATTTTTGTTATAGACTAGCTAAACAGCATAAAAAGGAAAAAAATGCAAGCTAGACCTAATAACTCTCATGCAAAATTTGCCGCACATGCTGAACCGAATGTTAGGAACTTGCAACCTGCTGTAATGAGTCAAAAACAAGCAAAAATTGCGCCCAAGCCTACTATTTCTCGTGCTACACATGTAACACCTCGTAGGTTAGTAGTTGGCTACAAGAATTCTCAAAATTTGGCTCATAAACCTGCTGTTGTATATTAGCTTTCGCGTGTTATTCCTGCTGGACGTCGTGTGACTCAGTATTAGATTCCTAAATACCTTTTGACTAACCCCAGTATTGACTCGTCAACGTATTGTGCGTCTATGTAGGTTACATGCTTGATGAAGGAGAACATTTGGATTGTGGATTCAGGTTGCTCACGCCACATGATCAGTAACAAAGAATGGTTCTCCTCCCTCTCTTTTGTGTCACGTGTAGAGAATGTTACTTTTGCTGATAATTCTTCAACTCCTATAATTGCTAAGGGTTCGGTTATGGTAAATGACCACTACACTTTGAAAGATGTGGCACTTATCAAAAATTTGAAATACAACTTGCTTTCTGTTTCACAATTTCTAGATGAAAATCAGGAAATTATTTTCACTAAAAATTGCTGCAAGGTTGTAGATTCAAACAGTGAGCATTTTTTTAACATGTCTCGGTTTGGAAGAGTTTTTAAAGATGATTTTGATATGTCATCCTCTAAGCATAGGTGTCTAGTTGCAAATCAATCAAAGGACATATATTTTTGGCATCGTAGACTTGGTCACGTAGGCTTTGATCATCTAACACGTGTTAGTGCTCTTGATCGCATTTGTGGGTTGCCTAAGCATAAAGGGGATAAAGAAATTGTGTGCTCTTCTTGTAGGCATGCTAAAATGGTTGCAGGTTCACATGCTCCTATCACAATGACCATGACAACTGAACCGAGTCAATTTTTGCACCTTGACACCGTAGGACATTCACGTGTTCAATCCTTCGAAGGTAAATGGTATGTTCTTGTGATTGTTGATGATTTTTCTAGATACTCTTGGGTTTACTTTATGGCATCTAAGAATGAAGCTTTTAGTCACTTTAGAACTTTATTTCTTAGATTATCAATTGATCATCCAGGATCTTTAAAAGCAATTAGAAGTGATAATGAAACCGAATTTAAAAATCAATCATTTGATCACTTTTGTGCTGAAAATGGAATAGATCATCAATTTTCTTCACCTTATGTACCTCAACAAAACGGTGTTGTAGAGAGAAAGAATGGAACCTTAGTTGAGATGGCTAGGACTATGCTTGATGAATATCAAACTCCTAGAAAATTTTTGGCAGATGCAATTGCAACTGCTTTTTATGTCTCAAATCCTTTTTTCTTGCGTGCTAAGCTAGGAAAAACACCATATGAACTTCGGTTTGGACATAGGCCTAGTGTCACACACTTTTGGGTCTTTGGTTGTAAATGCTTTGTTAAGAAACATGGTAATCTTGATAAAATTGAAGCTAGATCTGTTGATGGCATGTTTCTTTCTTATCCATCTCATACTAGAGGCTACCATGTGCTTTTACTTGACACTAACAAAATTGTGGAGACTTATGAGGTTTCTTTTGATGAAGCTAGCCCAGATAGTAGCTCTAATATTGCAGGTCCATATCCATATCCACAGGGGGAGAGTATTTTCATCGAAGAAGACGAAGACATGGTGCTGCTGTCCAAAAATTTAGAAGCAAATGACGTTGATCACCCAGCTGATTTTGCACCACAACCAACACCAACAACTACTGCAGATGGTACAGATCATTCTCAAGCCACAAGTTCTTCGATCAATGATGAACATGAAGAATAAGGAGCTTGTGAAGTGTCTACTCCCCTTTGAATCCTCAAAAGTCATCCTCCACAACCAATCATTGGGAGCTTTCCTGAACGAGTCACACGGTCCAGGTTTTGTGATCCAAACTCTCACGCTCATTCAACTTTTGTTGCTTCTTTTGAACCCAAAGATATATCACACGCACTCACTAATAAAACTTGGATTATTGCCATGCAAGAAGAGTTAGAAAGTTTTGAAAGAAATAATGTTTGGAAACTTGTACCTCCACGTCAAGTCACACTTTAATTGGAACTAAATGGGTGTTTAAAAATAAACAAAGTGAAGATGGGGTTGTGGCTAGGAATAAGGCTAGGTTGGCTGCTCAAGGTTTCACACAAATTGAAGGTCTATGTTTTGATGAAACTTTTGCTCCTGTTGCAAGATTAGGAGCCATAAGAATTTTGTTAGCTTTTGCTGCATCTAAAGGTTTTAAGTTATATCAAATAGATGTTAAAAGTTCTTTTCTTAATGGCTATATAGATGAGGAGGTTTATGTCAAGCAACCATTGGGTTTTGAAAATCAGATTTTCCTACTCATGTTTACAAACTATCCATAGCCTTGTACTATCTCAAACAAGCTCCTAAAGAATAGTATGATAGGTTAAAAACATTCTTACTTGAAAAAGGGTTTACCATGACCAAGGTTGATAAAACTCTTTTTGTGCTTAAGCATGGCAATTACTCATTATTCGTTCAAGTGTATGTGGATGATATTATCTTTGGTTGTGCTTCTCATGATCTTGTGTCCATGTTTTTAGCTATGATGAGTTCAGAATTTGAGATGAGTATAATGGGAGAACTCACATACTTTTTGGGGCTGCAAATCAAGCAACCAAGGAGGATACTTTTGTGCATCAAACGAAGTATACAAGAGACCTTCTTAAGCGCTTAAACATGGAAAAAAGCAAACCTCTTCGGACACCAATGGGTACAACAACGCCAATTGAACTTGATGAAGATGGTGAACCTGTGGATCAAAAAGAATATAGAAGCATGATCGGATCACTTTTGTACCTCACGGCATAAAGACCGAACATACAATTTAGCGTATGTCTTTGTGCATAGTTTCAAGCTTCCCCACGTACTTCACATCGTCAAGCCGTCAAAAGGATTCTCAGGTACTTACATGGAACTCAAGAATTTGACATTTTTCTTCCTTCTTCCTCAACCATTACTTTGAAAGCCTTTTCAAATTCCGATTTTGCCGGCTGTAGGATTGATAAGAAAAGTACTTCGGGTGCTTGTCATTTTCTTGGTAATTCACTTGTTGCTTGGTCCTCTAGAAAACAAAGTTTAGTTGCACAATCTACAGCTGAATCTAAATATGTAGCTGCTGCTAGCGCTTGCTCACATATTCTTTAGATTGTTCAAACACTTATGGACTATGGGGTTTATCTAGATTCTGTTCCACTATTTTGTGATAATATTAGTGTCATTTGCATTGCTAAAAACCCTGTGCAACATTCGAGAACAAAGCACATTGACATTAGGTATCACTTTCTCCATAATAATGTTGAAAAGGATATATTGTGCTTCACCATGTAGATACCGAACAACAATTGGCTAATCTTTTCACAAAACTTTTGGATTTCACTCGTTTTTGTTTCATTCGTAGTGAAATAGGGGTTATGCATCCTCATGGCTTCAATTTAGGGGGAGTTTTGAAACTTGAAAAGTCTATGTGTGAATCTGAATTTAATATAATATGAGCATAGTATTTCATACATATATGACTTTGTGATTCCTTTTACATGCTGAAAGATTCTTACTACATTACTCATATTATACATTTTGTAGTTTTTGCCATGACTAGTAATTGTAACAATTACTTACACTAAATCTGGTCATGATCAAACTTTATTGTTGTTTTGAACTTGTTGCAAGCTCACAAGTGCTTTTAATCATGAAGAATTAATAAAGCAATCTACTATTCACATGTTGAGCTTTTATGATCAAATAAAAAATGAGAAAAGATCAAGAGAATATGCATGCATCACACTTCTTCTTTTGAGATGGCTTATCATTGCACTTAGATATGAACTTAGAAGAAGTTGTGTATGACTAAAACTATGTCCTTAAGCTTCTGATTGTCAAATGACATATGCTTGGCTTAGTTGGTTAGAATAAGGCTGATGTGGCATATAATCTCTTGCAAATGTCATATGATCAGAATTTGTGCTTTAAATAATATTGAAGAATAATAAAATGTAGCAACAAGTGTCATACTTTCAGGTCTTGAAATAGTTAAATTTGTGAGATCATGACTTGCTTAAATTGAAAATTCACTTGATCTCTATCATGGCTTACACTACTTTATGTATCTCATTCATGTGATAGAGTAAATTACTTGGTAGTATGACTTTGGGTGAGCTTTGTTTTACATGTTTATGTCATATTATGCTTATAACAAATTAAAATTTCTCTTTTATATCTTGATGAATACATTATAAAAGGGGGAGAAATTGATCACACATTGCACAAATTCACAAGTGGTTTGGCACGATTCTTCTCAGGGGGAGAATATTTTTTTTGTTCTCATTTTATTCTGATTTACAAAGGGGGAAAATATTTCGGGAGAAAATTGTTTTCAAAACTTTCATGTGATTAAGCCAATGTTCAGATTCTAAGGGGTTGGCAATGTATTCAGCAAAGGGGAGACTGTGAGACCTATGTGTAATGAATACATTGGCTATGACGATAAAGATTCTGAATACTGTCAAAACACCTTCTTAACAAGGTCTGACTCTAGGTCCAAGCTCATGCAAGGTCTGACGATTGTTCTGGCTTGTTTTGGGTAGCTCCGGCAAGGTCCGACGTAAGGTCCGACTTCTTTGTCTACGTCCGACTTATTTTGGCTAGGTCTGACTTGTTTTTGCTAAGTCCGACGCAAGGTCTGACTAGCTTTGGTAAGCTCCAACGCTAGTTCCTACTAGTTTTTGTATGCTCCGTCTCAAGGTCCGGCTAGCTTTGGCAAGGTCTGGTGCTAGATCGCGGTGGTTCTGCTTTTAACTTGCAATATTTCAAACTTGTTTTACACTTATGGAAAGCTTGCTTAGTATTGTTTTATTAAGTTTTTGGTGTGTTTTGTTGGTTATGGCTGATATCATTTTGCTATGGTTTGCAACATGCTTATGTGAGGTGCTCACATAAGGTATTGTGGTTTCGGTACTAACGTGAGTCAAGTCGAGGACTTGTGCTCGGAAGTATCGGTTGTTTTTTTCATGTGTAGGTGTGGCTTGAGTTCAAGACATGGTTGGTGACGGGATCCATTGAACTAGTCTTAGGGAGAAGATGAGGTTCAACAACCAAGTTCGGGAGGAATTGTGGTTGAGTTGATCGGGAGTTTGTGTGGCATGTTTGAATCAAAAACAATGCATATGAAGGTATCATGGATGTTGTTGGAAGATTTTTGCACGTGTGCATGGAGTGCATGGACATGGCTGCATGGTTCCAAGGCGTGACAAAGAGATGTGAACGTAAAGAATTGGTCAGAAAGGTCTAACCGATTAGGTTATCGACTCATGTTGCGGCTGAGTCGGGTTTGACTCAAATATGGAAAGATTTGAGTTAGTTATGATAGATTTTCGTGTGGGTCACAAAGTTGAGTTATTTTTAGGAATGTGGGATATGTTCCTAAGGTGTTTGGAAGTGTTAAGATTGCTTCTATCTGCATATAGAAGAGTCTTGAACAGTTATGGAAAGTTTCGATGGAAACTGAATAGGATACGAGTCCTAGTTTATAAGCGAGAGAGGTCAGATCTTGTGATGCACAAATTTTGGACTGTTCCTCTTGTGTTCTATTAAATAGAGATCGTTGTTTAAATGAAATTTTGTGTCTTGTTCATCTGACTTGTTTCAGACAAGTTTTTCTCGTCTAGTTTCTGCACAACACTACCTTGTTTTGGTGGTTTTATCATAACTCGAGTTTTACAGATCCAATTGATGTGATTCTTTTTGGGTTGCCTCCACAACTGGATTATCTATCATATGTGAAAATTTCAAGGTAATTGGATTTGTGATTTTTGGTCTACACGAGTTTCATTGCAGTGTTGCAGATCTAGTTTTTCTCGGGTACAACAGCTTGACCTTTGTTCGATCTTTCCATTGTAACTTGAGTTTTTCTCGACGGCTTTTCGTGATTCTTTTTGTGGCGTCTGCTTTACTTGATTCTCCATAATCTATACTGGTTTTTTCACAATTGATCATATTTATATGAGCCACACAAACAATTTCTTTAATAGATCAATTTTCTGCCGAGAGGTTTTTGTTGCTTCCACTTAAAGTTGTAATCTACCATTCACCCCCCTCTGGTAGCTTTTCACGTGCTCTTAGATCCTACACCTTTGTAAAAATATCACATGAATCTGAATTGCAAACATTATTTCATACTTTTGATGCATCTCATGTCCTTATGAAAAATAAATTTGGATATATTTATGCTAAATATGCAGGGCCACGACACAAGAGACCCAAAGCTTGTGTGTGGGTGTCTAAAAAACTTGTGACTAACCTTCGAGGACCCAAGCAAACTTCTGTACCTAAAACCAAGACATAAATCTGTTTTGCAGGCCTACTCCTTAGGTGGATCAAAATGGGTGCTAGATAGTGGATGCACCAATGACATGACTGGAGAATGGAGAATGTTCGTAGAGTATGAGCGAAATGCAGATCCAAGTGAAGGAATTTATCTCGAAGACAACAGCCAAGGAAAAGTCCTTGGCACGGTAAAATTGAAATCTCCTCTCAACACACTCTCTCCAATGTTTTACATGTTGATTCTTTATATTATAATCTTTTATCCATATCTCAGCTATGTGACGAAGGATACAAAATATTCACAAATGAGGGTGTGACAGTCTTTAGAAGAAGCGATAACTCAATTGCATTCAAGGGAATGTTGAAGGGAAAACTTTATCTTGTTGATTTCAACAAAGAAAAAGTTGAACTCAACACTTGCTTGGTTGCAAAAACTAACATGGTATGGATGTGACATAGACGTCTAGCCCATGTTGGGATGAGAAATCTGCAGAAACCTCTAAAGGGTGGTCACATCCGAGGTTTGAAAGATGCTGTGTTTGAGAAAGACAGGCCATGTAGCGTATGCCAGATGGTAAAACAGGTCAGAGCACCACACCCTGCAAAGAACGTGATGACTACATCAAGACTGCTGGAACTTTTTCATATGGACCTCTTTGGTCCAATTGCTTATATAAGCATCAGCGATAAAAAATACGGTTTAGTTATTGTTAATAATTTTTCTAGATTTACCTTGGTATTTTTCTTGTATAATAAATCAGAGACCCAGGGGATTCTCAAGAAGTTCATGAAGAGAGCGCAAAATGAATTCTCCTCAACGGTCAAGAATATTAGGAGTGGCAATGGAACAGAGTCCAAAAATACTCAAGTTGAGGAGTACCTAGATTAAGAAGGAATAAAACATGAGTGCTCATTGAGATGGCGAGGACAATGCTAGATGAATACAATACTTCAGACCGATTTTGGGCTGAAGTGGTAAACAATGCTTGTCATGCCACGAACCGGCTATATCTTCACCGACTTGTGAAGAAAACGCCATATGAGCTCCTCATTGGTAACAAACCAAATGTCTCATATTTCAGAGTATTTGGAAGTAAATGCTTTATTTTAAATAAGAAGTTGAGGACTTTGAAGTTTGCTTTGAAATTTGATGAAGAGTTCTTTCTTGGTTATGATTAGAACGCCTATGCATATCGTGTTTTCAACAAAGTCTCTAGCATTGTTGAAGTGCCACGTGATGTAGTGTTCGATTAGACTAATGGCTCCCGAGTGGAGAAAGTTGATGAGTGTGTGCTAGATCAAGAAGAAGCCCCATGTCAAGCGTTGAGGTGGATGGCACTTGGTGATATTCGACCTGAAGAGCAATCACAAGACTCAAGTGCTCAAAATGTACCTCAACAACAGAGCAATGATCAAGGGAAAGCTTCAGCACAATACCAACATCAGAAGAATCAAGAAGATCAATATATTCATAGAAGAAATGATCTAGGGGGAGACATTGACAATGAAGATAATTAAGAGCAAATGACATCACAAGTGCCTCACCCAAGAGTACATCAGAGTATACAAAGAGATCACCCCATCGACAACATCATTGGAAATATTGCAAAGGGAGTAACTACTAGATGTCGTATTGATAATTTTTGTGAACATTACTCTTTTCTCTCGTTTCTGGAACCATATAGGGTTGATGAAGCATTAAAAGGTCCAAATTGGGTGATCACCATGCAAGAGGAACTGAACAACTTCAAAATAAATGAAGTATGGGAGCTTGTGGAAAGACCAAAGGCAAACAATGTGGGCACCAAATGGGTCTTTCAGAATAAGCAAGATGAACACGGAGTTGTAATGAGAAACAAGGCACAAATTATGGCAAAAGGTTACTCACAAGTCAAATCACATTCCTCAACGATCCTATCAAGGAAGAGGTGTATGTGGAGCAGCCAACAGGATTTGAAGATCACGAGTACCCCAACCATGTGTACAAACTGCATAAGGCTCTCTATAGCCTCAAAAAAAGCTCCCGGAGCTTGGTATGACTGCCTTAGAGACTTTCTCACTTAAAATGGGTTTAAAATAGGAAAAGCTGATTATACTTTGTTTACAAATCATTTTGATGGTCATCTATTCGTATGTCAGATTTATGTTGATGACATTATTTTTTGTTCTACTAATGAATCTTTTTGTGAAGAATTTAGCAAAATTATGACAGGCCAATTTGAGATTTCAATGATGGGCGAATTGAAGTTCTTTTGGGGATTCCAAGTGAAGTATCTAAAAGAGGGCACTTTCATTGGCCAAACTAAGTACACGCGGGACATCCTCAAAAAGTTCAATATGGACAAAGCCAAGCCCATCAAGACCCCCATGGCAATGAATGGACATCTTGATCTCAATGAAGATGGTACAGATGTGGATCAAAAAGTATATCGATCTATGATTGGTTCACTGATTTATTAATGTGCATCTAGGCCTGATATTATGCTTAGTGTGTGTATGTGTGCAAGGTTTCAAGCTGCACCTAAAGAGTGTCATTTAATAGCTGTAAAAAGCATTTTAAGATACCTTGTGCACACACCTACTTGGGCCTTTGGTATCCTAAAGGATCCAAGTTCAACCTTATAGGGTATTCCATTGCCAACTATACAGGCTGCAAAGTCGATAGGAAGAGAATCTCAGAAACCTGCCAATTTCTTGGCAGATCCTTTGTTTCATGGTCATCAAAGAAACAAAATTGCATTGCTCTTTGCACAACCGAAGCGGAGTATGTCATAGACGGTAGTTGTTGCGCGCAACTACTTTGGATGTGACAAACTCTAAGGGATTATGGTTACAATATGAACCATATTCCACTCCTATGTGACAATGAAAGTGCCATAAAAATTGCACATAATCGAGTAGAGCACTCAAGAACCAAGCACATAGATATCCGTCAATAATATCTAGGAGATCATTCTGCAAAGGTGACATAGTAATCTCACATGTTAGAATTGAAAAACAATTAGCAGACATATTCACCAAGCCACAAGACGAAAAGAGATTTTACGAGCTTAGAAATGAATTAAATATACTCGATGCTCGAAATGTGGCTTGAAACATTGCATACCTGACTAATTCTTCAAAGTTTACTTACTTTTGCGAAAATCCATCCTCTGTCTCGATTTTTTCGCGAAAACTATTTTAATTATTGAATCTTGGTGAATTATGGTCATTGTATGATTGTTGATTGCTTACCAATCATGTTCATTAAGATTATTTGTGAAATGTTATCTTTTAGATCACTATTAGATAAAATTCCCAAAAATCTCTCTGTTCTAATTCTAAGCTGTCCAGCTAACCCGGACTAGTCTGTGGTCAGCACTGGACTAGTATGTTGCTTGTGACTAGTCCAGCTCTCGTCCGGTCTACCGGACTAGTCCGTTCCCATGCGGACTAGTCCACAGGCCCGAGCTTGGGCACGTGCAACCTGTGCAAGGGCACAGGGCCCCTAAATTGCAGGGGCCCCAATTTTTTCAGCAGTTCAGTCGATCCATTTCAGTATTAGTGTAATAGATCCATCGCTAATCGGTATTACTAGCAGCTATTTCATCCATAACAAAGATGAACCACCCCACCAGTCCACCACTCTCACTCCTGATTTATTGATCAGCTACTCTTGATCGTCAATCGCACTATGTGTTGCCTAGCCGTCACCTCTACTCTTAATCACAATCTTGTGACGTGTCACCCTATAGCCTATAGGTCTCTAGGCTACATATGCCGTGGGTAATTTTT
This sequence comes from Tuctoria greenei, assembly GCA_036927565.1. Lineage (NCBI taxonomy): Eukaryota > Viridiplantae > Streptophyta > Magnoliopsida > Poales > Poaceae > Tuctoria > Tuctoria greenei. The sequence continues at coordinate 197,834,489 of JAYESD010000003.1, read as the reverse complement.
TGTTCTTTAAATATAATTCTACTTTGAAGTTATGAGCATATGGCCAAAATTGTTTTTTGGGGTTAAGTGCAACTTTTGTCAAACAAATTGATTAACTCAATGTCGGGAAGAAACTATATAAATGGATTTATTATACAAGGATCACAAGTGTCCTTCTTGAGAATTAAGTTTCTAGGAGACTGAGTATGAGGATATAATTGGATATTTCATTTCAATTAACACTAGAATAATCATGTTATTCCGATAAATATTTTGCATCAAGAGATAAGAGTTCAACAATAACAATATATATATATATATATATATATATATATATATATATATATATATATACACACACACACACACACACACACATATATCCTATTGATATATAAGGTATTACTCTTTTTGGCCCAAAAAGATTGTCGTTTTATAGTTCATAAAAGGGTATAGACTTACAGTCTTATTTTCCAATAGAAATATGTCTCATTTTTATATTTTGTACAGGGCCTTCAATTTTACTGGCCCGGCCCTGCTAGTCCACTACTGTTGGGCTTAACCCTAGCCAGCCGCCAAGACCTCTCTTCTTCCTCCTCACAGTCGCCTTTGCTTTCTCTCTCCTCAAACTCGGGGCGAAGCACCCCCTCCTCCAGACTAATCCAGACTCTACTCCACGCCTCCATCTCAAATCTTCGAATTTTGGTAAAACTCAAACCCTAACCCTAGTTCTCATTTTTCCTTAAATCTTGCTTACTTTTCTTGATTCCTAGGGTATACATTGCATTGATGTATGTATTCCTATAGTCCTCCTACCTTTTTGCATCAATCTCAGTTAGATATGTTGGAATAATAAGTTAGGGTTAATAGGTCAAACCAGACTAGTCCGATGCTTGCTGCGGACAAGTCTGGTTAACCAGACAAGTTCGCACTCTGAAATCGGACAAGTCCGACCTCTTGACAGTTTGAACCTCTAAATTCCTTTCTCCACAAAGTCTAATTCCCATTCTTACCACACCTTGTCACCCTGTGTCAGGCACGATGTCGTCCGCATCAGATGATAGCATGTTTGATTATGAAGCTGAGCGTGACTGTGAGAGAGTGGGCAGGGCAAAAGAGCTAAGAAGCAAGAAGCGCCATGACCATGATGCAAATGATTCTCCTCCTAATGATGTGCTCCCAAGAAAGAGGAAGGTGGTAGTCAAGAAGCCATCTAGCAAGGATGGTGCAGGTGCCAGCTCAACGGCACTAAGGAGAAGCACTAGCAAGGGCAAAGGACATGCAAGTGGACCCAATGGTCCACTAAAGATGAAACCTCCTATAAAGCGCAACAGGCAGCCCTCAAAATATGATTTCATGGGAAAAAGGAAATGACTCGGCTGACAAGCTCAGTAAAGTTGAAGTCTACGAGCAGCCAAAGAAATCAGCTGACCCGAGGTTCTGGAGCCACTTCGATGCTGATTATTATGAGCATATCTACAGTAAGATGAGAAATCCAGTGGTTGCCAGTCAATGGGTGGACATGACTTGTCTACAATCCAAGAAGTGTCAAGCATATCATGAAGTCTTGGAAGCATTGGAGAGGCATGGCTTAAAGGATCTCCTATCTTTCCGATATAATTGGAACACTGAAGTCATCACTCCATTTTACTCTACTCTCTACTTCACCCATGATGATGGGGATGAGATGATTTGGATGACACATGGATACAAGTATAGTGTCACTTATGAGGAATTTGGCAGGAAACTCCATCTAGAAGACACTTTGAAAAATGAGCGTGTGATTCACAACTTGAAGCCTTTGGAGAAGGATGAGCTAGCCTTCCTCTATGACACAAGAATGCCATACAAGACACCTACCACAAAGTACTTGAAGCAATTTTTTGTCGTGCTTAACAGAATTTTGAGGAAGACTATTACTCCAAAGGATGGAGATGTAGGGGCAATTCAAGGAACTCTAAGGACCTTGATGAAAGTGATAAGCAAGAAAAGGATCTTCAATGTCTTTGAATATATCTACAATGACATTCTGAACATCTCAATCACTCCGAATAGGTCCTGTGGCTATGCACCTAACATCATGTTCATGATTGAGAAGGTAACCGACCTTGAGTTTGTCAAAGATGTTGAGCATGCGGGCCTCAAGCCCCAGAAGCTGCTAGTCTACAATGTTCCCAATGCTCCTGCCTCACTTGTAGTAGAAAAAAGATCAAAGCAAGCAAATGAAGTCACAAGGATTCCAGCTGCTACCTCTGCTCCTCCACCCTCCAAAGAGTCCTCTAGTGGTGTATTGAAGATGCTTTCCTCCATCTTTGCATCGTGCCGCAAAGTGGAGGTTAAGCAACACAAGGAAAGCTTGGACAACAAAGGGCACCAGAGGTATATGAAGGCAAACATCAAAGCAATTTGTGATAAGCTTGATATTGAGCCAGTGAGATCTCCACAAATTTCAGAGGATTCCGAAGAAAATATCATAGAGATGGCGCCTCTCATAGAACAAGAATTAGCCTCCTTTGGACTTTCAAGTGTCACTGTTCCTCCTCCTCCTCAGCATGCTCATGATTCTAGAGATGAAGATGAAGATGAAGATAGGACAGAGAGCGAGTGACAGAGAGTGATTCCCCTCAATTTTTTCCTTTTTGGTGCCTTGATGCCAAAGGGGATTGAGACTAGTAGTCTTTTTTTTAGCCTTAAGGACTAGTGGTCATGGACATGTATCTTTTGTGTTTTAAAAGTTTCAAACTATTGTAATCTGTATTTGGATGCCTATTTTGTTTAATTATGAGTGTGTGATTCTTATTCTATTCTTGTGATTGTCATTGATGTATTCTTCATTATGCACATCAGAATATCTGCTCACACACACTTTATAGGCACCCCATCATAAAGAGCGCATATATGTGAGAAATCTTTTGATATTCATGCCATTCTCATATATGCACACTTTATGAAAATCAATGTTTACTTTTAATTGTGAAATCTCAATTGGTTGTCATCGATCACCAAAAAGGGGGAGATTGAAAGTGCGTCTAGGCATTCCCTTATGGGTTTTGAACGGTTGGTGACAGACAAAAGAGATCCTAATGAATACATTGAGATGAATGCAGGTCTACAAAGACTAGAACTTATGGTGCACTCAAAAAGGTGAAAATGAGGAGTGAGAAAAGGAAAGCCCAAATGATCAAGGAAGCGCAAAGTAGATATCAATGTATAGGATGTGTGTGAGAGACACATCCCACGATCTTATATCTTTGCGTAGAGAGTAAGGGCTAAAATCAATTAATTAAGTAATTCACTAAGCATCGAACAAGTCCATTCACAAGCGGACTAGTCCATTTTACTTACTATTCTCACACAGACATGTCTGGAATAGCACTGGACTAGTCCGTTCAACTCACTAACATCACTCGGACAAGTTTGGACACTTGCTAGACAAGTTCGTTCAACTTTCTGATGTTCACTCAACACAAATCACCATGCACTATACAAGTCTGTCCATCTGCAGACAAGTCCGATTGAGTGTCTGGACCCATCGCGAACTAGTTCGGACAACTTTCTGTTCCAATACGGACAAGTCCGGATTACCTCACATAATTTAGGGTTTCAGGTGTGCTGCACAATTCACACAAGTTTTTAACAGCACACCGGACTTGTCCGATCCCGAGCGGACTAGTCCGGCCGTCGGGATCCCTAACTGTAACTTTTTTGGAAACTCTATAAATAGGTGATCCATGACCCCACAACATTACAACCGTACACAACAGTGAACAACTAAGAACTCTAGCGCCGCCACATGTTCCAAGAGCACACAAACATCTCTAATCACACATCTAAAGCCCTTAAAAGTCAAATATTTTGGGAATCCAAATTTGGGATAGGAAGATCATCTTCTACACATTGCTAAGCTCTTGGGGTTTGATCTCTTATACACTCTTGCATATTTGTAAATATTTTGAGTGTGTTTGATCACTTTTCTCTCTGTAATTTTGTAGGAGCCCTCAACGTGTGAGGTTGACCCACTGAATTGGTTATTACCCCTATGATAGTGGAACTCAAGTCAACCTTCGTGGTGACTTGAAGAGGTAAAGGGTTGATTGAGACTCGGCTCTGTGTGGGCTCCTCGACAAGGACGTAGATCTCTTTGGTGAGATCGAACCTCAGTAAAAATCCTTGTCTCTTGTGTTCTTGTTATTTACTTTTGCAATCATTATCATCATCTTGGGCATAGGGTTGATTAATCTTGCAAGTTATATTAATCTTCTATTCCTCATTCAAATCAATCATCCTAAAACTTACACAAGTTTTTAGGATAATTTACTTAATTCCGCTGCTATAACATTTGAGGAGAATACATTAAACAATCTATTTTTTGTCGGTATAACTAGCATACTGGAATAGTTCGTACCTATACCGGACTAGTTCGGCTCTCCTGTATTTGACAAATTTGTTAAGTGTTGTAGGAACATTTTTCAACGCCTATTCACCCCCCCTATAGGACACATTCACCGGCCAGCTCGATGTTGACCCTTCGAAGGCTACCGCATTGCTATCGAGCTTGCGCTCGAACGTAAGCTTAGAGGGGTTGGGTGAGTCTGATATCCCCAAGCTCGCCTTTTGTTGGCCAACTCGTACCGCTCACCCCTCGCTCTGGGTTGTTACGGGCGGCCTGAAACCCAATAGGGTCGTCCTTCAAACCCGGCGTTGGTTCGCCTCGTGGAGGCGCAGTTGCCGAAGAGTCGCATCTACAGTTGCCCTTCCCCTTGTCAGATGGGGCTAGGACATCGGTTATCACATCACCTTTATACGATTGAGCAGCAGGATGAAACTCCTCATTCTACGTGCCACCTACCCTTGTCTCCATTTTCGAATCTCCCGCATCTCAGCAGGCGCCCCTTCCCCTAGCGTAGTCACTAGAGCGAGGGCGAAATTTCCTCCCTAGATGTCCTGACTTCTGATTATTTACCAAGATGTCGCGGTGGTTGAAGTCCGAATTCAGCTGGAGGCGCCTGGCCACCCTCCGGGAGATGGGGGTACTATCGGAGTGTGATGCACTCCACATTCACATCGGGATGTGGGAGCGCTTTCCTGCTCCGCAGACCAATGAGTTGGTATCCCTAGGTTCTTCTCATCTATGCGGGCTTGGCCTACCGGCGCAGCAATTCTTCCGTGCAGTGTTGCACCAGTATGGGCTAGAGCTCCATCACCTGACGTGGGACAGTGTACTTTATGTGACGATGTTCATCATCTTGTGCGAGAACTACCTAGGGATAGGCTACCACTATGAGATGTGGAGGTACCTCTTCCACGTGCAACCGTCGTCCAGCCGTCCCTTGCTTCCCTTTGTGGGGGGTGCGTGCGTCGAACCACATAGGGGCCCACGAGAGTTCATTAGTGTTCACCTGCCTACTTTGCTAAGCGGGTGGGACCATTAGTGGTTCTACATTAGGAACAACACTCCTTCCCTGCTATCCTTCACAGGCCAGCCTCCTCGGGTGCAGGGGTCTTGGAGTTGGGGGCTTTCTAAGAGGAAGAAGGCAAAACTGGAGGACATCCTCAGGTGCGTGATGAACCTGAAGGCGGGTGGCCTTATGGGATCCCATCTTATTCAAGCTTTTTTAGCTCTGTCGGTGCTACCCATTCACGTGTGGGCACGCGCTCTGAATCGCTATATCGACCCGAGCGACCCCGCCCGAGAGTCGGAGGAGGGGCTCTCACCAGAAGAGCTATCCCAATGCTTCCAAATCTTATTAGGGTCTGACCTAAGTGAGCCTTGCGACTCAAGGTCGCCCCCAATCAATGCATCGCAGCCGTTCATTCTAAGGTTGGGGAACATATCGAGCCTTCTGAAGTTTCCCACTTGGTGCATGCCATGTTGGCATTAAACCTTCATCTAATTTCAAAATGAACTTCAAAGTCTTAGGCTTCTTGTTAAGAACGTAGCACTTACTACCAAAAACTCGAAAGTATGAAATATTGGGTTTGTCACCGATTAGGAGCTCATACGGAGTTTTCTTTAATAGACAATTGAGGTAGAAGTGCTCTGTAGCGTGGCAAGCGGTGTTGATCGCTTCCGTCCATAACTGGTCCGAAGCCTTATATTCATCAAGCATGGTCCTCGCCATCTAAATGAGTGTGTGATTCTTCCTTGTGGCCACCTCGTTTTGTACAGTTGAGTAGAGGGGCCAAAAACTCATGCTTGATGCCCTCCTCGTCCAAGTACTCCTCCACTTGAGTGTTCTTGAATTATGTGTCAATGTCACTTCTTATCTTCTTGACCCTTATGGAAAATTCATTTTGAGCTCTCCTCAAGAATCTATTATGGACACCTTGAGTTTCACATTTTTCATACAAGAGACAACACCAAAGTGAAGTGAGAAAAATCATCAACAATTACTAAGCCATATTTGTTACCGCCAATGCTTATATAAGCAATGGGACCAAAGAGGTCCATGTGAAGCATCTCTAGCGGCTTTGTTATCATCATCATGTTCTTGTTAGGGTGTGTAGCTCCAGTTTTCTTCCCGACTTGGCATGCGCTACATGATCTATCTTTCTCAAAGACAACATTTTTAGTCCACATATATGATACCCCTTTAGAAGATTTTGCAAATTCCTCATACCAACATGGGTTGGCCGCCTATGCCAAAGCCACACCATATTGGTCTTTCCATCAATCATGTGTCGAGTTGATCTTTATTCTAGTGAAGTCCACGAGGTAAAGCTTGCCCTTCAACACACCCTTTAGGGCAATTGAGTTATCGCTTCTTTTAGAGATGGTCACACCCTCGTTAGTGAATAAACAATTATAACCCTTTTGACATAGTTGAGATATAAACAAGAGGTTATAGTCCAGTGAGTCAACATGAAAAATGTGAGAAAGAGAGTGTTGAGGAGAAATTGCAATTTTACCAACACCAAGTACTCTACCTTGGCTATTTTCGCCAAAGTAGATGTCCATGCACAGATTGTCATTCTCCTCATACTGAATGAACATCTTCCTCTCTTTGGTCATGTGATGTGGTGGTGCACCCGCTATCGAGTACCCATTTTGAACTACCAAATGAGTAGACCTACAAAACAAGTTAGGCTTTTGTTTTAGGTACCCAAACTAGGTTGGGTCCTTTGAGGTTAGTCACACGACATTTGGGCACCCACACACAAGGTTTGGAACTTTTGTCATAAGGCCCAACATATTTAGCATACGCATATCCAAGCTTGCTTCTCATAAGTACATAGGATGCATCAAAGTCATGAAACATAGTAGATTTAGCAATTTAGCATTTTTGGCATTTTCGTGTGAAGTTGATGCATGAGTGTTGTTCTTGAGTTGATATGAGCCTTCTTTGACAAAAGCAACACACTCCATGTTACTCTTGAGGAGTCTAGAATTATGCTTTTCTTGCCTTGAATATCCAAGGTCATCCTTGACAAGAGGAGATCTTAAGATCGAATATGTACTACGTGCACATTTGATCTTCTCCTTGTAAAAAATTCCACTCTTGTGAATGCGCTTGCTTTTTGCCTCTTTAGGCCCATTTTTCAAATCTTGAACATGATTAGCACAATGCATGTTTTAGTGTTCGACTCCATATTTGATGAGGACGAGCTCTTTGAGGAGGAGGAAGAAGAGATAATTTACTTGAGAGTGTTGAATTGTACTTCAAAACTCTTAGAGTTTTAGTCAAACTCACAAATATGTCTTGAAGTAAAACATTCTCACTTATGAGGCTAATGCTAGTCTCTTGCTCTTGGCAAGTTCAAGTTCAAGCTCTCTACTCCACTTTCTCTCAAGCTCTAGAAGCTTCTAAATTTCAATATTTCATTACTTCTCTAAGACAAGAACCTCCTCTTGTTCATTGAGAAGTTCCTCTTTATCAAGTATTTCATCGGAAAGCATTTTCATCCTAGCAACAACAATTTTATTCAAACATCTAAACATGAACTCATTCTCACTAGCACTATCAAAATCATCATCCTTAAAGTAATGCAAAGAAGAAGTTTTAGATTTGACCTTTCTCTTCTTTTTGTTGGTCATGAGACAAGTATAACTTGAAGTCTTCCAATCTCCCGTGTTGAGCAAAAGCGACTTTTCATGGTTGGCCTCTTGATGGTGACGGTCGCCTTCTCTTGATCATCCTCGAAGGAGGACTCATTGTTGGAGTCCCACTCCTTTTCAATGTATACTTCGCCATGCATATTTTTCTTCTTGAAGATTTTCTTCTCTTGAGGCATCTTCTATTATTTCTTCAACTTCTTGTCATCCTCCTTCTCGTGTGGGCAATTTACAATAAAGTGCCCATACTCATCATATTTGTAGCAAGCTCTTTTGGTCCTTGTATTTCTCCTTTCCTTGCCCTTGCTCTCATAGTTAGCACTTCTTCTTCTTCTCATCATTCTCTTGAACTTCTCAATGAAGAAGGAAAACTCTTCATCATCCATGTTTGTGCTTTCTTCATCATAACTCTCTTCATCTTCACTTCTCTTGTGTACTTCTTTGCCCTTGGATTTGGATGAGGCCCTGAGAGCTATGTCTTTTTTCCTTGAAGAAGTCATCTTGGCAAGGTCTTTGACGTGTTGAGCTTCCATCTCCATCATATCATGGTTGATAATCTTCCCTAGCACCTCATCCTGGTTCATCTTGTGGAAATTGAGACTCTCCCAGATCAAGGTGCAAAGGGTGACATTCTGGGGCATGAATGCCCATACCAACCTTTTCACCACTTCATGGTTCGTCCACTTCTTGTATCCTTATTCCCGACTCTTGTTGATGAGAGTATTGAGCAGGTTGTACATCTATTGTGGTGTTTCGCCATCTTCCATGGCGAAGCGTCCAAGCTCTCCCTCAATCATCTCTATCTTGGCCTCTCGCACGGATCGATTTCCCTCATGAGTAATCTTGAGTGTGTTCCATGTGTCCTTGGTGAGCTCCAACCCATCCACCTTTTTGAACTCTTCTTGTCTCAAGGATGAGTTGAGGACGGTCACCACTTGATTGCGGTGGATTTGTTGCTTTTACTCATAGGTGATCTCTTCATCATCCATGGGGATATTTTTATCTGTGCATACAATATGCCAAAGGCTAGAATTGAGGGAGATTAGATGCAATTTTATGTTATGCTTCCACATGGTTTAGTTGGTGCCATCAAAGTGTGGTGGTTTGCCCAAGTAAATAGACAAGTAGCTAGAGTGAGAATTTAAACGCTCATAGTTGAAAGGATATCGAGAGTAGTCTTGTTAACTACTCTTTAGCTTCTTCTCCCTTTCAAGTCTTTTCTTCTTTTTCACTTCACCCTTTTTTTTCCTTAGAAGCTCCACGAGGAAGATCACTTCCTCATCATCATCTTCATCCAAGGATGAGATGTCGAATCATGGAGGTGGTCCTTGTGGCTTGCTTCAATCGGTGTTGAGAGGAGGTGGGTTTGATCTTGAGTTCCTTATGGATTGGTATCGTCGGTCTTGGTGGCATCTTCCTTTTCAACATTGTTGAGCGTGTCTGCCTTTTTGGAGTTGTCCCCCATCTTATATCCAAGCTGTTACGCTCTTGACGGAGATACCTACTCTCATATCAATTGAAAGTAGCCTAGAGGCGGGTTGAATAGGAAATTAAAACAAAAACGCACTTCATTAAAATTTCTTGATCCCAAATATTGAGTAAGTTTGAGTTGGGGTCGGACTTGTTCGATGTGCTCAGGCAAGTCTGGCAGAAAGTCGAACAAGTCTGACTTTCTGCGCAGGACAAGCCAAAGGTGAGTTTTTTTCTCAACTAAAATGATGTAAATAGCACCCCTAGAAGATCTAGGAGCAATATAGAGGATGGAATAAGAACTACAACATGCTAGAACAAGTAGATGACAATAGTACATCTAGATGATCACTAGAAAGGTAAAGATGGTGCAGAATGAAAAGAGAGACAATGAACACGAGATTTTTCCCTGAGGTTCAATTTCACATAGGAACATACATCCCCATTGAGGAGTCCACAATGGATCATGCCTTCTCTAGACCTTCCCTCACCAAGATACCACAAAAGTTGTGCCTTGGTTTTCCACTATCTCAACAAGGGTGAATACCAATTTCCAGACACCAAAATCACAAGCGAAATCACAGCGTGACGCCTAACCGTCTAGGGTATGCACCCAAGAGTAACAAACACAAAAAACCTCTAGAAATCTCAGTGAATCGAATCAAAGCTCAACCCCAAAGTCACTTCTTCTCATATCCCACAACCATTTTTTCAATCTTCCCAAAAATCACAAGTTTTGGCTTTAGAAGGTGAAATCTAGGTGTTGAAGTGCTCTTGAGGGTTTTCTGGGTGCAAGTGAATTTTTGAATGGTTAGGGTTTGGCTAAGAAGAAATTTGGTCCCCTATTTATAGCCAAAAAATGATTTTGACCATTTTTAAACTGCCCACGTCAGACACGTCCGAAAATATCTCGGACATGTCCAAGCTAATGGGTCTAGTGATGGTACGGCTAAGTGTTTGATTTTGAATTAATGGGTAAAAGTCGCTTCGTACATGTTCGACATACATCGGACAAGATCAAACTACCAAGTTAGGATTCTTATCATACTTTTCTGGCTTTGCACCCCTTAGAGATCTCCACAATGGACAAGTCCAAACAGCCTCGGATATGTCCGAATCTATGCAGGGAGTTTTTTTGGACATGTCTCGCAAACCTCGAACAAGTCCGAGTGGCCAGAGGGACCTAGAATTTTTCACATATCCGGATCTATGCAGGGAGTTTTTGGACATGTCTAACCAAATTCGAACAAGTCAGTAGCTAGAGAGAATTAGAAATTTTCGAAGTCCTGGTGTGTCGAACTTGTTCGACACACCTCGAACATATCTAGAACTATGCAAGGACTTCTCGGACATGTCTGGTCGAACTCGGACATTTTCGAGGATCAGACAAACTTAGAAATTTTAGGTTAGGTCATACAAGTCTGACCTGCTTTAGACTAGTCTAGATTTGTGCAGGGAGAATTCGGACATATCCGAGCCCATGGCTTGGACAAGTTCGGACCTTAAGTTAATTACTCCCCTTAACAACTACCACAAGGGGTTGAGCTCCCATTTGATTCTCTAAGTTTACAAGAGTCGTCTCCCTCTTGATAGTAAGGTGTTTCGTATTACCCAAGAAAAATAAAACCCGAATTTATGAGTCCTTCCACGTCTTTTCTTCTTTTTCAAAGTATTTGCAATGAAATCATTCTGTACTTTAATTTCTCTAAGAACTCAACCAAATTCATTAGTTTTTTAACTATTTGTCATTAATCATTCAAAACCCACAAGTGACCTAGATGCACTTTCATTCCTAATTTCGTTTACTGCTAATTGCATCATGGTTAGATTAGGACTTGATTGTTTACTGCCTTGATTAACACTAAGACGAGGTGATTACTCGCTAAGCTAAGATACTATCAATTTAGTTTTTCAACACCATTGTGTCGGGATATTATATACTCCCTCTGTTCTAAAATAGATTGCATTTACAACTGTAAATTTTGTTCAAATTGAACTAATTTTTTCTAAACGTCGTATATCACTACAGGAATCCAGATCAATTACGTCGGCCAGGGCCGACGTAATTAAGGTCGAAACCGACGTAAGTAACTTAATTATGTTGGTTTTCCCTTAATTACGTCAGTTACTGGCCGACGAAGCACTTTGGACATAATTAAGGTAACTTACGTCAGCCGCCGACATAAGTTACTTCATTATGTTGGTGCCCCGCATCCGACGTAAGTTATTTACCTGGATGGGCCGATGGCTGGGCCGAAATACTTACGTGGCGGCTGCCTAGCCGACGTAAGTTAAGTCGTATAACTTACGTCGGTATGTCATAACCAACGTAAGTTAAGTTGTATAACTTACGTCGGTATGGTCTTACCGACGTAAGTTAAACTGGGCTAACATACGTCGGCCTAACCATAGCCGACGTAAGTTATGTTTTCATTTTTTTTAAAAAAAAAAGAAACTGACTACCTCGCAGGATTGCGAGCTCCAGACAGATATACAGAAACAGTTTATACAGTACACAGGTCACAAAATAGTCCAGAAAACATTCAAAACATCCACAATTCAACACAAAACACACTAGCCCCTCCACTACCTCCGGAGCTGAGATCTTCTCGGCGCGTCCCTCCGGGTGCCTGTAGGTGCAGCGAAGGAGTTTGAGCCGCTGTTCCCGAACCCTGCAAAAGAACCATATATTCCCTGTATTAGCCTTGTAAAGAATTGCACAACCTTGTAAACAATTATAAAACCAATTCACAATATATATTTCATGTGTGTGCCTCTGTTTTAAATTTCTCTAAAGTCCAACCGACCCATTCCAACATCAACAGTGCATGTACACACTCGTATAATCTCGCAACCTCTTTTCTTTCCCCCCTGAAACCAAGCTATCATTGTTGAAAAGTCACATATCAATTAAAGTATATTTCCACGCAAAAATGAAATGTGCTCTGATCGTAAGCCAGTGCCATGTATGAAAGCAATTAATTGGTAGTAGGGTCAGCTCTAGAGTGTTGCTTCGCTAGCTTTCCAAAACTACAACCCGAATACAATTCACATCTTAGTGCCCTCTTGGTTCTACTGTAGATGCTATATTCAAATAATAATAACTGTATTCAAATATGCACACATGTTAATGAAAATATACTTGGCTGTATGTGGGTTTCTTCTATGCTAAAGCTTTTTGACTACTACAGAAACTATTTCAACAGAGCTAAAGGAGTACTGAAATGAATATGACAATATTACCTGCTATGGTGTATGCTCCGGCGGAAGTGTAGGAATCTCGATATCGTGACCGGTGTTTCGAGCAAGAGTCTGATATTGAAAAATATTAGAAGATATATGTTATTAAAATGCTTTGAAATTTAACTATGGTAGTTTAAATTACTTACCGCCACTTCTACTTGCATCTGGGCCATCATTAAGGTCGTCCTCCACTGCTCCTCCCTTGCCTCCACCCTCGACCTCTCCAGCTCCGCCTGGGTTTGCGCCGGTGTCTCCTTCAAGGCAAGGAGCTCCAGTTGGTTCTGCGAGAGACGACCACTGATGGTCCCAATGGACGAGGCCTGCGACGATGAAGTGCCTCTCAAAGGTCGCACCGACCTCGAGTCGACAACTCCATCAAAAATGGCAAACCTGCAAAAAAATGAAAACAATAAGTAGAAGAATATAAATTGAAAAAGAAATGAAACACATGAACAACTCACCATCCATGGGCCTTCCCACCTCCGCTCTTGTACGTGGCTTGGGGGTCGATCGGCGCGCTTTCCCAATCGTAATTCGCAGTGTGTATCTTCGCGACCTCCTGCGCGTACTTTGCCTACAAAAAAAGAAATCTTGTAAGCATGTCAATAATAGTATTAGTTATAATGAAATTGATGAATTTCGAAAACTTACCAGTCGGTCGGTTGCGACCTGACTACAGTGCCCTGGCTGAGAAGGGTCACTTCCCTTGTGACCTCTCTTCCAAACCTGGGTCGGGTCGGCTCCTAACCCATCTATCACTCCTGTATAGACGTGTTAGTGTGATATAAATATATTAGGAACAGATAAATAAATTGAAAAAATACCTACCATGTGTTTAGCCAAACGCAAGTAGCCGTCGCCGCCAAAGTTGTGCTTGCCCTCAGATCCCATGCGGCATTGTCTAGCCTTTGTGGACTTACTGATGCTCAGTGCCGACAGAGAGCTAAGTACGCCTCGGTGTTACCCTGTAACCAGGAAATACTAACCTGCACATATTTCATTTTCCGTTAATGCAGTTAACATACATAGATATTATAAATATTTAATAATATTAAAAAATTACCTCCGCGTACTGCTCCTCTGTCAAGTACGCGTTAGAGTCCTTCCTAAATGGAACCTGTTGCTACTCCTGCTCCTGGGGGTGCCGTTTGTAGTACGCGTTGACGGCCTAAATTCGGGCATTCAATAACGCCGCCGTCATGAGCTTTGGAGTGTTGTAATGGAACACGCGTCTCGCATGGTCCTCCATGCCCTGTTCCTCTACCTGGCTCCTCAGCTTTAAGCAAACAAACATTTAAGTGATATGCATTAACAATTCAAACGAGTTGAAAAAAATGAAACAGTTAAACTTACCATAAAATCATACCACACAGCTCCCTGAACCGTGCCTAGACTGGGTGAGAGACACAAGCGTAGTAATCCCACGACAGGGCAGGGAAACCGTCAATGACACCGGGGTAGTGCAACTTCACGGTAGCACCTAGGACACTGTTAACCTGCCAATGGTGTTTCTCGGCCCCCGTAAACGAAAAGTCGTACCAACATCTGCAAAATATATTAAATCATTAAGTAAAGGAAAACAACATCTAATATTTAATATACTATATACAGTTTTACCTGTCTTCGACAGGACAGATCGTGGTCCGCTGAGAAGTAACCGGAGGAGGAGCCGCAAAGTGGGTCCTCCTCGTCCGTCGCCTCTGATGCGATAGAGGGAGGCTAGCGCTACAGCTCCGAAGGGAAGCTAGCACTAGAGGCCTCCTGTAGCGGCCCCGCCTCTGACTCGGACTCAAAAGACTCTGAGTCAGACTGCAAAAAAGAAAAAGATTGACAATAAATAATTATTAACAACTGCAATTTATAAAATAACTTTATTGTAAACTAAAATTTACCTCTGTCCACTGAAAGCACACGTGAGCTGATGGTGGAGCGTGCGCCAGAAAGAGGGAACATCGGCTCAAAGGTAACGAGGTCCCTAAGCAAGGGTCTCGTGGCGGCTCAAACCCTCTCACTGGCTTCCCCTTCCCCTTCCCCTTCGACGACATCCTGTTGCAAGGAATAAATGATTAATATTCAAAGATAATATAAAAAATTAATGTTAAGTTAGTGAATAAAATGTTACTTCATAAATTTCAAAATTCATCAACATCACGGTCATGCACCCTACTCCTTAAACCAGCCCATCGATCTCCTTCTTCTGCATATCTGATTTTTATTCTGTTTCCTCTTCCGTGACAGTCTCAATATCTTGAGCGTCTCCAACTAAGTCACCGAGTCCTACACCGGACTCGAATGAGAAGGAGTCTGGCAGCTCTTCCTCTTAGAAGACCACATCAGCCTCAGCTTCCTCATGGTAATCATCATCTCCTAGAGCGTATAACCGCTCATGAGGATTCACCTTATGTACCATCCACCAAGCTTTTAATATATAGCATGGATAAGGTAGATGGTACACTTGCCCTACTTGGTGTGCAAGAAGTAATGAATCGAATCCTTTCAACCATTCCTTCTGTTTTACTTCGACCATGCCAAATTCGTTTACTCGAATTCCATGAATGGAATCAAACCATTCACAGTCAAAGAATACTGCTCGAATTGTCTTGTTTCCAACAAAAGTGAATTCAAGGATTTTTTTAATAATCCCATAGTACTGAGTTTCATGTTCTTGCAAATCGGTTGCCCTCATCACAACTCCAGTATTACATGTTGCCACGAGAGGACGAAGAGATTCAAATTGAGTTGTACAAAATCGAAAGTTGTTGATGTCATATCAACCATAGCTTCTAACATTAACCACGACCATGTTTCATTGGATTGAAAAATCCTGGAGGAAAGAATTTTCCATCTTACACAAAAGTATCGGAATATCCTTCTCCAACTTAGTCATCATCTTTAGCACAGAGTTGCCTGTAGAAGTGGCTAAGCTCGGCTAACACCTTCCACACCGCATTGTCAAAGTAGTCTCAAAACATAACAGGCAGAAGTCTTTCCATGATTATGTGATAATCATGACTCTTCAACTCAATGAGCTTTCTCGTTTTCACATTCACGGCTCCTCTCAGACTAGATGCATAACCATCTGGAAATTTCAACCTTTGCAACCATTCGAGAACTTATTTCTTTTCCTTAGGTCGAAGACAAAAAGGAGCGCGTGGTTTTCCACCACTTTTGGAGAGATCAAGAGTTTGACGGTTACAAAGCTCGGCGAGATCCTTTTGAGCCTTTAAATTGTCTTTTGTTTTGCCCGTCATGTCCATGCATGTGCTTATGATACATTCGGCCATGTTACGTTCTTGATGCATGACATCAATATTGTGCCTTAGAATCAACGACTTTACATATGCTAGCTCCCAAAGTCCACATATGTGAGTCCAATTGTGTTTGTCTCTGTAACCTTCGAAATATCCAGGACAGCCATCATTTGGCATCAATTTGCCAACATATCAGATATTTCTGACACGTTAAGACATTTCGGTGGTCCTTTAGTGACAACGGTATTCTTTCTGAAGACACTCCTTTGTTATCTAAACAAGTGATTCGGAGGCAGCCAACGTCTATGACAATCGAAGTAAGATATCTAGCCTCAATGGTAAGTCGAAAGCAATCTGTATCTGAGGCACATATCGGACACGTCAACCGACCATGAGTGCTCCATCCAAAAAACATGTCGTATGCTATAAAATCATTGACGGGCCCCAAATGAGAAGCTCAGAGGTTGAATTTCTGCTTCTTGTAACAGTCATACGCTTCGACTCCTGTCCACGACATTTTTAACTCTTCGATCAACGGTTTGAACATCACGTTGAGACATGACCCAGGATGATCTGGCCTAGGTACAATAAGGCTAAGAAACATGAACTCATTCTTCATGTAAAAAGTCGGTGGATGATTGTACAAAATCCAAAGACGGGCCAACAGGAGTATGGTGTGGCGTTTGTGCTGAACGGTGTGAACCCATCTTTTGCCAACCCGATGCGAACATTTCTCGCTTCATGACCAAATTTTGGGTCAAACCGGTCCAGCGCCTTCCATGCCTCACCATCGGACGGGTGCATCATGAATCCATTGTTCTGACGCTCACCTTCTTTGTGCCATCTCATGTGTTTGGCCATTTTTTTGAAAGGAACATCCGCTTCAACCTCGGTGTCATGGGTAAGTAACGAAGCTTCTTACGTGTGACTTCCGTTGTCACAGTATCACCATCGTTATTAACAACTTCGACAAACTTCGGTTGACCACATTTCAGACATTTATTTTCATTGGCATGCTCTCTCCGAAAAAAACATGCAGTTGTCCGGACACACATCAATCTTCTCGTACTTCATACCGAGGCCAGGAAGAATTTTCTTCGACTTATACATATCTTTAGGCACTTTGTTGGGACGTTGAAGGGAAGCGTTGAACAAATTGATGAGCTCGTTGTAACAGGTATTAGAAAAGAAGAACTTAGACTTAATTGCCATAAGTCTAGTAACAAAATTAAGGATTGTCATTTTAGTGTGTCCATGCAGTGGCTCTTCTGAATCTTTGAGAAGATTGAAGAACTCTTTAGCCTCTGTTGTTTGAGTATCCTTTGTAAGCTCTGGTCATATAGCTTCCAGCATCTCATCCATCATATCAACCTCCGTGGCATCATCATTGTCCGCTTCCACTTCTTGTACAGCTTGAGAAGCTGTCTCGCCGTGGAAGTTTCACAACTCATAATGTGACACGTAACCGTTTCGACACAAGTGCATCGTAAGTTCCACTTTGTCCAAAAACATTCCATTTTGGCATTTCGCACATGGGAACCACACCTTATCGCTATTTGACAACGAAAAAGCTCGTTCCACAAAAGCTTCTGTCTTGGCGTACCACTCATCTGAGTGACCACCAGTTCTGCTCTTCCAACCAGTATACATCCAACTACGCTTTCTCTCATGTTTGACTCTTCAATTTAAAGCCGGACAAATTACAGTTAGTTTCTCGTTAATTTATGCACGATAGAGGAAATAATGAGAGAGATAGTGAACTGGGTCAGTCGAGGTCCGCCATACACACGCGCGGGTGATTTAGTCACATACTTTAACTTGACACTAAATGGGCCATGACTTCCGCGTGGCTCTCCTCCTTCTCCAAGGAATTGGCGTGGTATCCATAAGTGGTGAGAAAAACAAAAGAGATGCATTCGTTCACACCCTCCCGTTTCATTTTCATCCCCGAGCGACCTCATGGATTCTGATGGCCTTCATCATGCATCTCCTTCCTTGTGCCTTGCCCCCGACCCTTTGGGAGGTGGGAGACTGGGACTGGGAGCGGAGAACAGCAGAGGCAGGCAGGATTGGGCTCAGGGCCCTTGGCTTCTTAATTGGGCCGCCACCTGTCGCGTTGACCTAACCAGGACGCCCCCGGCAAGGACATCTAACCAGCAAGTTCACGTCTCCAACTAACCAATTTCCGGCCCACACAACCCACCTCTCTTATCTTCCTCGAACAACGCTGCTCGCACCTCTCGCTCTCCTGGAGCCACCGGCCACCCCCGACACCACGGCACCCGACAGCCAGCCGCCCCCGATGTCGCCCTCCTCATGGCACCCGAGCTCGGTGCCCCAATCACACCTCCTTCACAGCGGCCACCCCCAGCACCGCAGCACCCCGACAGCCGGCGGCCCCCGTCTCCGCCCTCACCACGGCGGTGGAGCTCGGCGCATAATAAATTCAGTTAAGCATAATCTACAATAAACTAATTAAGCATAATCTACACTAAGCAAATTAAGCAAATTAACCACTAAAGCATAATTAAATAAACATAATCTACACTAAGTAAATTAAGCATAATTAAGCAAATTAACTTCTTAAGCATAATTAAATAAACAATTAAGCAATTTAAGCATAATTTAAACAATTAAATTCAATTTTAAATTGGAATTGAAATTTCAATTGAAATTCAAATTTCAATTTCAACTTCAATTTGGGAGGGGGGGTGGGGGGCTCTGCAGAAAGGGTGAGGGTGGGGGGGGGAGGGGGGGTGCTCGGGGAGGGGGGTGGGGGAGGGGCGCTCGAGGAGGGGGTGGGGGAGGGAGGGCGCTCGGGGAGAGGGCAGGGTGAAAGGGGGGTGCTCGGGGAGGGTGGTGGGGGGCGCTCGATCGGGTAGGGGAGTGGGGGGAGCTCCGGGGAGAGGGAGTGGGGGGGAGGCATATCTGCCGAGGAGGCGGCGGTGCGGCCGGGACGGTGCGGTGGGGCGCGGCGGCGGCGGCGGGCGCGGCGGCGGCAGCATAGGGCGGCGGATGTGGCGGAGTCGGGCGCGGCGGCAGGGAAAGAAAAATGAAGTGGCGAGGAAGAGGAAAAAGAGAGACGCGCGGGTATAGGTTAGATTCCGCTATTTACGTTGGCTAAATTCAACTATTTATGTCGGCTAGGTTGACTTACGTCAGTCCCTCATACGGCCGACGTAAGTTAAGAGTAACTTTCGACGGCCCACTTATTTACGTCGGCTGCGGGTCCCAGCCGATGTCATATTTGTGTTTATTACTGTCGGCCGATGTACTTAAGTCGGCTGCGAGACGACAGTCGACGTTAGTTAATTTACGTCAGTTTAAATCAACCGACGTAAATTAACTTAATTACATCGGCCGGCCGACGTAAGTTATTCTGGCCGATGTAAGTGTTCGAGTTTCCTGTAGTGTATTTCAGATCGGAGGAACTGAGGAAGTATTTCTCACGTCGCTGATCATAGAACCACGTTGGGGCGTTTGAGGGGCGCTGAGGCACAGTGCACACCCGGAACTATGGGTTCTCATAGGTTCGAGTCTATATTTTGGAGAATCCTATAGGATGAAGTCGAGGACATGAGTCAATGAGACTATTTATGCATACATCTCTCTATCTATCTATCTACACTACTACAATAAGCCTTATCGCAGGCGGCTCCAAACCTATTATCACACGCAGTTTTTAAAACCGCCTGAAACGAAGAGCCTGTGATAATCCACAATTTCACATGCGGAGAAGTGATACCGCCTGTGAAGAAACATTATCACAGGCGGTTTTTACTTATGCTAGCCGCCTATGAAGATAAGTTATCACAGGTGGGTCGTACAGCATATATATCCGCCTGTGATAATTGTCTTATCACAGGCAGGTCTTGCAACATATCTAACCGCCTGTTATAATGGTGTTATCACAGGCGGATGTTGACCTACATCAAGCCGCCTGTGAAGACCTTTTACCGTAGCCGGTTTCTACCATAACAGTAACCGCCTGTGATGATTAGGTTATCACATATGGTTCTTTACCTGTATCTAGCCACCTGTGATAATTGTTTTTCACAGGCATGCCTAGCCGTTGGTTAATAACCGCCTATGATAAGGTATAACCTATGCAGTACTACTGCTATTATTTCTAATTTCCAAGTCAATTCAATATAATCATAGAATAAAAATCAATAATATCATCACAGAACAAAAGTCAACAATATTATCATCACAGAAGTCAATTTCGCTAAAACAATATACATATGTACAAGTTACACATACAATTCATCTCATAGTTTACAAGTTTTCACTAAAAACTGTTTCTATTGGTGGCACATCAGCTATTGCAAAATTCTCATCAAAGAACTACCCTCTTTTGTGCAAAATTTCGCGATGAATGAATTGACAGAGTTCAACAGCTATCTTGTCGGCTCCTCCACAAGGAATACTTCTACAAACCGGCCATTCTTCGTTCACATTCTTCGTGTGCTGCAATATAACACATAACAAGGTTTAGAATATGTTGGTTTGAACAATCTCAAAGTATAGATTAAAGTGAGAGTATATAGGAATTTATTTGGTTTTTTTGGAGCAGTTGTACTATGAGCAATTGAATTTTGAAGTTGGAATCAAAATATGAAAATAATGTTTCTGGTAATATTAAACAGCAGAGAATATAAGTATTAAACTATGCTAGTTACAATGAAAATGAAAAACAAAAGTAAGAAAATAAGGTATCGACATTAAGGATAACTTACATCCTCACGATTCACTCTATATACGCTGGCGGTCCGAAGATGCTCGCGTACATAATGCCCGCATAAGACACTCCCAGCAGGCTGCTTCGGACAAGCATAATACGTTTTAATGTCCAATGCATTCGTATTGGAAGGTCTCTGACCGCCAAGCTATTCCGCGTAAAATCGCCAAGCGCTGTACTACAAGAAATGTCATATAAAACTTGTCAACACATTCTAAATGTGTGTAAATAAAAATTATTGAATAAACGTACAGTTTCAAAATGGAAAGGAAATCTTTGTAACAATCTGGTGGGAAATCAGCCGAGTCCAAGACTGTTGCCATTCCCTGCGTTGGCTTGATGAAGATCATTATGTAGTGATCACTGCAAACATACAAACACACGTGTTAACAATTACCAATAATTGCTATTTCAATGTCATGTGTCGAACTTACTTGAAGTGGTATGGAGCCTTTACGAGGTTCTTTCCGTCTCTGACAGAGTTAAACATCGCATGTCCTATGTAAGCTGCAACTTCTGTCCTTTTATCCTTCTTAAGTTTTGCGATTGCTTTTTCAAAATCTTTTTTTTTCATGTGCTTGAACATTGCTGAGTCTCGATCCGCCTTGATGTCGAATTGCGCCTTTGCAATCCTAGTAGGGTCAAGGATACCTGTCTTGTGCTCCAACTTTTCATTATCCATGTATTGCATCCTATTGAAGAAGTCCAGAATTGTTATAACCTCATGAAATGCGTATGCGTGTAGTAAGAAAAGCAAATACAAAATATTAGAGGCACTTACAAGCACCAGACGAGCAGCAGGTTGATTTCGAGCTTGCCCCGATGGAAAAGGGCATGCAGCTCTTCAAATAAAATGACTCGTTTATCTTCTCCAGTGCTCCAGAATGCTTCTTTTGGAATACGAAATGTGACGCAAGAAAGATCATATTTTGTGCTGGTAAGGATGTACCACTCATGCATTCTTCTGAGCTGGACAGGTTGTTTGGTAAGTTGTACGGATGTCATGAACGGCTTCCCATTGTCAAATTCAGGAGGAACATCCTCAAGCTTGTATATTGGAAATCCTGGTTTAACTAAAGCCGTCCGCCAATTATACATGACACTATCTTCTTCCCACTCCTCGATATCTCCTAATGATGGCTCATGAGAAGAACGAGATGCACTCGATTTTATAATATTTTCCATCATAGTTTCCAAATATTTTGACACTTCTGATGAAGGTTTCTTATTTTCGTATGAGGTAACTTTGATAGGCACTGATGATCGAGGAGTAGTAGTCAGAAGTTGGAAACTGGCTTGTTGTTGAACCTATTGTTTAACTGATTGTCTTTACTCCCAGCAGCTGGCTCTAGTACTACTTCAAGCTGTTGCTCAACTGGTTGCTCTTTACTAGCAACAGCTTGCTCTGGTACTGCTTGAAGTTGTTGTCCAACTTGTTGCTCTTAGATATCATCCTTGCTGAGACATCGGGAGAGTGGATCTTCCTAGACTAGGAGTGGATCTTCATGCACTTTCGCCTTAGAAGATGGGTTTGTAGTATTTCTAGATGCGACGGGGCTAGAAATTGGCTCATCGTCCAACACGATATTGCGTCGGTGCCAAAGGATTAATTGGTTGACAGCATGCCCCAGAGTCGCGAACCCCTCAGGTGTGACGTGGTCTATTTCATAATCTTCATAATCATTATCAATGATCTGAAGAACTTGCACCACAGCATAATACAACGAAAGTGGATTCCCGTTGAAGTCACGATCAGGCTTTGCCATAGCAGTGGCAACCTGTTTGGTTTTGTTCCCTGCTCTGCCTATCGGGACAAGAAGACGACAAGATTTGTCGTTAGCAATATCATTGATAGGGAACTTATGGGTTGACCCTGAGCCTGGCACAGAACCAACGCTGCTAGGGTAAGCAGTTGGAGATACTAATTGCTCCTTTTGCACCAGAACCATCACTGTACTCGGTGCCACTAATTGTCCTGATTGTCTAAGTTGTTCCATTATTTCTTGCATATTTTCTTTGACCTTTTGAGCAATCGTTTCATCAAGTGTTTTCTTAAACTTCTCACGTCTTCTATATGTGTCTTTATCTTTAGGGAAACCATCTAGCCAAGACATTTGAGAAGAGACCGCTCGAACCCATCCGTTGTGTTCAGGGTTTCCTCAGATAGCGGTAAGTTGGTCATTCTCCCTCTTCGGCTTGAAGAGACCCTTCTGTTGCTTTTCAATTACTTCTTTCATTTTATCCTCTACTTCATTCACAGAGTCGGGCTTTTCAAGTTTGCCCTCTTTGGTCAAACCTGACCGAGCAAAGACCCACCGTTGAGTTTGCTCATCGCACCCTTCTAATGGGTGAGGATTGCCCTTACTGGTAATTTCATCTTATGTCTTATTCCATTTCTGGACTTTGGGGGCATATCCGGCAGACCCCAAGCGATGATGGTATTTGTTCTTTTTTTTTCAAGCTCTGACCAAGTTGCACTTAGAGCTTTAGCATCAGGTGTGCTCTTTTGACGAACAAACTCTTGCCATTGAGCTTGTGTGATTTTTCCCATCTTCCTTGGGCTAGGGACCTTATCGTCCTTAACATAAGCATTCATTTCACTCTTCCAGCCACGAAACTTCTTGCCACAAGAGACCAATGTTGCTTTCTTTACAACTTCTTTCGTGCCTTTTAGGAACTTGAATTGTTTCTTTATCCTTTCCCACAACTAATTCTTGGTCTGCTCGAGTAATTTCCTCCAATTCTCGGTTGTGATCGGCACAACCTCCCTAACAAGGAAACTGCATGCATTACAGTACTTGGTAACTGAATCCAGTGGTTCTTGTGGAAGCCCACCTGGACCGACCCTTGTTATGTACATGATGCGGTCCAATGGACCCTTATTGGGACCTCGTTGCCCTCGTTTCCGCTTGAATGAAGCTAAGGATTCATCCATTGGAGAACCTTCTTCGGTTTTAGGAGCTGGTGTCACCTTATTGTCTTCGCGATTAATCCAGGTAGAAAAGAATTATAAGACTTTGTATATTTGACAACCAACATTAACTTGAACTGCTGAAGTTAAGATTCGTGATTCATACCTCATCGACAGGATCATATTCCGGGTCTAGATCCTCTGAATCTTTTTAATTTTTATATTCGGAAAAGGATCCGATGGACTGTGATAGGAGCCTGAACTGCTGGAGTCAGTAAACTCCATATTGTCTTCTTTATTGTTACTACCAGGACCAGTCTTCTTAGGGCTTTCCATGGTAGAACTAATCAGACAAAAAATCTAATAAATGGCATATTAACTCTACATGAAGTGTTGCATGAAGAAAAAGATGGAAGCATTCTAGGATTTGATAAGGCATTCTAGGGTTTAAGGCGACTGACCAAAAGGTTCCTATCACAGGGGGTTTGTAAGGAATCTAAATAACCGCCTCGGGCATTATCACAGGCGGTTTGTTAGGAATAACCGCCTGAGATAATGGTTTTCTCAGGCAGTTATTTATTACCAACCGCCTGTGAAAAATTAAAAAAACGCCTATGAAAAACTAATGCCTATATAAAGACCCCTCGCCACAGTCGAAACGTAACCCTGGAGAATTTTCCACCGCCGCAAGGCTGCCGAAATTTCCCACCGCCGCGCCTGCTCTGTCGTGCCGCCGCTCAGCCCGCACAGTCGCGCCGTCGCCCAGAGCCCACACTGCTGCGCCGCCGCCCAGACCTGCGGAGGCACGCCTGATCTGCCCAGTCCCATGTCGCGCCACAAGGTACAAATTCTCATAGTTTCCTTTTGCATGTTGTGTTGGTATATGGATTGTGTACTTTTGCATGTTGGTATATTCTCATAGTGTGTTGGTATATAGATTGTGTCATAGTGTGTTGGTATATGGATTGTGTACTTTTGCATGTTGGTATATTCTCATAGTGTGTTGGTATATGGATTGTGTCATAGTGTGTTGGTATATGGATTGTGTCCTTTTGCATGTTGGTATATATGGATTGTACCCGAACCCGAACCTGCGGGTAAAATATAGCACCCGTACCCGGACGGGTTTCTAACGGGTTTCGGGGTACCCATCGGGTACCCGCTTTTAATATCCCAAATGGCCGGGCTGAAATCAAAGCTGCAGTAGGGTTGGGCATTGGCGACCATACCTCCTCGTTGCTAGGTGACATCAATGGTGGCAGGGTGCAGAAGCCAACGACAGGGCCATCTGCAAGCGGCAGCGACGTCGGGAAATGGCACCGGGGGTGCAAGGCAGCACCGGGGCCAGCTGCAGGTGGCGACAAGGACGGAGACAGTGTTGGAGGCACCGGGGCCAGCTACCGGCGGCGGCGAGACCGAAAGACGGAGGTGATGGCCGGAGCCGCGGGCGACGGCGCGCGGTGGTCGGTGGAAAGTCGGCGGCAGTCACCGAAGTGGCGAAGTGGAGCTGTGCCACGCTCCAGTAGCACACCTCTCCATCGCGTCAGGTCGGGGGCAGCGGCAAAAGTCGGGCACTCTGGCAGCGAGTGGCCAGTGACGTCTAGTTTTTTTTGTCTACGCCTCTACTCGCTGCTCGGTCCAGACTCCAGCCTCCACGGATCGGGATTGGTCTGATTGCAATGGATGGTGGACGTCTGAATACCGTGAATAGTTAGTTACCTGGCCTTGTGGGCTGTGAATTTTTAACTATTCTGGGCCGAGTTTTTTTATGGTCCACATCTAAATCATAACAGTATTTCGGGTACCCTACGGGTACCCGCGGGTAGGAAATAATACCCGCACCCATACCCGCAACACATCGGATCGGGTACGGGTTGTACCCACGGGTAAAAAGATTCACTCGTACCTGCACCCATCGGGTGCAATACCTGTCGTGTACCCGTACCTGCGGGTATAATTGTCATCCCTAGATCTCACTCAGACCTAGCCCATGCCACTGGGCCTGTTTGCCCCACAACTTCAATCCTTCACCCCCGCTTGCTGCTCCCGACGCCTTCGACTCCGTCCGCCTCAAGACGTCGCCCGTCTCCTACATTACTCGCCCTAATCATACTTGTTATGTCTCTGTAAATTCATTTTATAGAAGACCTTTAGAGAATATTTGTGGCCAAATTTTGTAAATCTGACAAAAATTCTATTATTGAAGCATGGACCGTCGAGCGTGGATGTATAACATGCCAAGACCCATAATGTTGCAAATTTTATTGAAGCATCCAAGAGACATGCGAAGTTGCAAATGATAGATGACATATTGTGTCCATGTATCGACTGCGAAAATAAGATTGCTTGGACGGATACTATAGTAATCCAATCTCATTTGGTAAAAAGAGGTTTCAAAAAAAACTACACAATATGGACAGAGCATGGTTAGTTAGATACACATGATGTGGATAAATATGATGAGAGAGGTTCAGATGATGATAGTGTTCATATCGATGATTGTAGTGACAATCAAGCTGGTGATGATGATGATGAGTTCGATTGTGAGGAGATGTTGCGTCACATTGAACCATATGTATTGAATTCTATGGGAGCAAGCAAAGGTTTAAGTAAAATGGAGACATTGCATAATGCTTGGAGCTTTTATATGATGAATCAAACGGTTGTGATAAAGAGTTTACTACATTGCATGTAGTCTTAGAACTACTAAAGTTGAAAGCTACGCACGGATGGTCCGATTGTAGTTTCTCTGATCTTTTGAATCTTCTGGCAGAAATTCTTCCAAATCCAAATAAACTGCCCAGAAGCACTTATAAAGCGAAGAAACTTCTTTGCCCGATGGCACTAGGTGTGACAAAAATACACGCTTGTGTGAACCATTGTATTATGTATCGCAAAGAGCATGAGCTCGCAACTAGATGCCCCATTTGTGGTGTCAGTAGATATAAGAAGGACTACAATCACCAGTATGTTACCAACATGAAAAAGACTCAGAAGAATAAGAAGTTTATTATTGGTCCTGAAGGTGACGATGACGATACTTCTAGCGATGCAGACGGGAAGAATAAGAGAAAAATTCCTGCCTTGGTGATGTGGTACCTTCCGGTAGTTGATCGCTTGAAGCGTTTGTTCTCAAACCCTAGGGAGGCTGAACTTATGCGTTGGCATTCCGAGCAACGCAAGAAGAATGAAAAACATATACGACACCCTGGTGATGCAACAGAGTGGAAAAATTTTCATATTCAGTATCCAGAATTTGCGAAGGAAATCATAAATGTGAGGTTTGCCTTGGGTACAGACGAAATGAATCCGTTTGGTGAAAAAAGGAGCATACACAGCACATGGCCCGTGGTCTTAACAATGTACAATCTACCGACGTGGTTGTGTCACAAAAGGAAATATATCTTGTTATCTGTTCTTATCCATGGTCCGAAACAACCCGGCATCGAAATTGATGTGTTCTTGGAACCTTTAATGGAAGATATGGCGAAATTGTGGAATGAAGGGGTACGTACATGGGATGAGTACAAGCGGGAGTATTTCACGCTAAGAGCAATGATATTCGTTACCGTGCATGATTATCCCAGATTGTTTACATTATCGGGACAAATGAAAGGGAAGAAAGGTTGTGTTAGGTGCGTGGATAGAACTGGATTTCTATACCTCACTTCATCCAGAAAGACGGTGTACATGAGACACCGACGGTTCTTGACAGATACACACAAGTATAGGAAGATGAAAGAACAATTTGATAACAAAATCAAAAAAGATACTGCACCAAAACCTTACAGTGAAAAACTTGTGTTTGAAATGGTCAAGAACATTCATATTGCTTTCGGTAAGGGCAAAAATAGTAAAGGAATTAAGAGAAAGAAAAGTACATCTTTGGATGATACAACTGACATGGCTTTCAAGAAACAATCAATTTTTTTCAAGTATCTTCCGTATTGCAAGAATCTGGAATTTTGCTATAGTATTGATTTGATGCATGTTACAAAGAATGTATTTGACAGCATCATTGGGACCTTGCTGGTCATGCCGAGGAAAACAAAGGACGGATTAAATTCACGTATGGACCTAGTAAATCTTGATTTGAGACCATAGCTTCATTCAGTAGAAAAGACGAACGGGAAGCATTACCTTCCCCCAGCCAGCTACAACTTGATGCCAGAAGAGAAAAAAGCAATTTGCGAATTCTTGCATGGGATCAAAGTGCCCATGAGTTTCTCATCCAATATCCGCAAACTAGTCTCGGTGAAAGACTTGTCTTTATTCGGTTATAATTCTCACGATTGTCACATGATGATGACAGTTTTCCTTGCCATTGCGATAAGATTCATCAAACCTGAGCATATAAAAGTTGTCATCACACGTTTGTGTTACTTCTTCAATGCAGTATCGCAAAAGGTGATAGCACGTGAAGATTTAGACTATCTGAAAACATACATCATCGAGACAATTTGCAAGCCTGAGATGTGTTTCCCACCATACTTTTTTGATATGCAAGTACACCTAATCATACATCTTGTTGATCAGATAAAAGTATTGGGGCCACTATATTTACATCATATGTTTTTGTTGGAGAGATATTTAGAAGTATTAAAAGGTTATGTGCGGAACCGTGCTCACCCAGAGGGTTCAATTATGGAAGGATACACCACTGAAGAAGTGATTGAGGGTTGCGATGATTACATCAAAGATGGAAAATTGATAGGTGTGCATATACCGGTACATGAGGGTAGACTACGTGGGAGAGGCAAAGTGGGTAAGAAAACTTTTATCGTTCAACATTACAAGAATGTACACCTTGCACATTTTGGTGTACTACAACAGCTCACAATAGCTGAGTCGTACATCGAGGAACACCAAATTGAGCTCCGTGATAAAAACCAAGACCGCACAGAGGACTGGATCATGAAAGAGCACAGAAGATGTTTCACTGAATGGTTAATGGACAAAAATATATCATACGGAAACACAACAGAAGAGGCAACAATGAAGAAGTTAGCTTCTGGCCCATCTGCTTTGGTGACATCATGCCAAGCATATGCCATCAATGGTTACACATTTTACACTAAAGAAAAAGACGGTAAGAGTGTTGCACAAAATAGTGGTGTTCGTATTGAGGCTTATGATTCACAAGGGCAGAAGACCACATACTTCGGGTTCATAGAGGAAATATGGGAACTCGATTATGGCGAAAGAATGGTAATGCCCATATTTAAGTGCCAATGGGTCAAACATCCTGATAGTGTGAAAGTGGACAATTACGGGCTGACACTGGTAGACTTAAATAAAGTGGGTTATAAAGATGACCTGTGGGTTCTCGCCGATAATGTTGCACAAGTTTTTTATGTTCAGGATCCAGAAACTCAGAAGATGCACGTAGTTGTTTCTGGAAAGCAAAATATTGTTGGGGTTGAGAATGTGGGAGATAATGAAGAGGAATATAATCAGTATAAAGAGATGTACCTTTTCACCGAACCAGAAAACATCAAGCGCGTAGAGAGAAGCATTAAAAAGAATTTGAAACCCTATATGCAAGAAGATGTCAATGCTGGAAAAAATGTATATAGCAATGCGAGATGATATATATTGTATATATTTGTATCTTCTGAAATCAACTTAGAACAATGTTCTATTTCAGCTTTAGATAGCATATTTCGAACATTATTAAATTCAGCTTCTGTTTCGAGCTCCTGTCAAGCTAATCCCTTGACAGCAAGCTCTTGTAGATGCAAGTAACACCCGAGACTCATCATTTGGATTGTTAAAAACTTCAATTGAAGTCTGACGATACTTCCTGTCCATTTGAGGGCTTGTTTGGATAGGAGTACACCCAAACAAGCCCTGCAAGATTTCTTTCTCTTCTCTCCATTTTGATAACTTACGAAGATGCTACTTTATCAGTTCTGATGGCTGAATATATTGACTACAAATCAGTACCATCTCTCTTAGTGCTTTACACAAGCGATGAAATGTACAACTTCAATCACAAATCTTGTTTTTACCATTTTCATAGGAATTTGACCTTAATCTTTCAAGCATAGATTTATCAATAATTTGAAGCTTCTTCATCAGACATGTTAATGGTAGTTACAAGTGAAGGGTGTGTTGAAGCTAACGAAATCTCAATGGGACTGAAGACAAAGAGATGTTGCATATGAGTGACAATGTCCAGGTTAGACAGTATGAAGCTATGATGACGTCCTTCACGCTGTTTAACCTGGACATTGCCACTCATATGCATGATCTCTTTATCTTCAGTCCGATTCAGATTTCGTTAGCTTCGACACATCCTTCACTTATAACTGCCATTAACATGTGTGATAAGGAAGCTTCACTTATTTAATAAATCTATGCTTGAAAGATTAAGGTTAAATCCCTATGAAAGTGTAAAAACAAGATTTGTGATTGAAGTTGTTCACTTACTCGCTTGTGTGAAGCACTAAGAAAGTGGGTACTGATTTTTAGTCAATATATTTAGGCATTAAAACTGAGAAAGGAGCATCTTCCTAAGTTTTCAAATGGACAGGAGGGAAAGAAATCGTTCAAATGGATGGGAAAATAATTCCAAGGATCGTCAGACTTCAAATTGATGCTTTCAACAATTCAAATGATGAGCCACGGGTGTTACTTGCATCTACAATAGCTTGTTGTGCAGGGATTAGCTTGACAGGAGCTAATTAGCATCAGAGGCGGTTGGTAAGTAAAACCCGCCTGAGATAAACATCTTCTCAGACGGTTATTAAGTACCAACCGCCTGTGAAAAATTTAAAAACCGCCTGTGAAAAACTGACGCCTATATAAAGACCCTGCGGAGGCACGCTTCTGCCCAGTCCCACATCGCGCCACGAGGTACCTAAGTAAATTATCATAGTTTCCTTACTATGCATTGCATGCTACCTTTTTCTTTGTATATTTTCATAAGCTGCCAGATTTGTGTGTTAGTATATGGATTGTGTCCTTTTGCATTGGTGTTCATATGCGTTTGGACTCAATAATTTGGAAGTTTGGTCTTTTAGCTATTGATGTCTCGAGCATGTAGCTGATTGAAGGAGGAGCGCTTGGCGTGGCACAAGAACCATCCCCATGTATGTACATATGGCACACCGGTCGCATGGTTGTATATACATATGTATCTGTAATGGACTGATGAACTTAACTATAGTTTGTTTTTCCGTCTTGTTTGTTTTTGGTATTTTCAATTTCTCTGTGTAGGATTTCTCTGCGAAGCCTGAATCGGGAGATTTATTGAAGTGACAGTGCATCGTCCCCGGTAAAGAAGGGGTAAGTCATGAAGAACAAGCACAATAAGAGTTTAACCATTGTCCTCCTATTAATAAATTTTTTTGCAGACTGAATGGGAAGAAGGTTACTACCCCCTGACAATCTCCTTCTCTGAGGACTATCCCTTGGTGCCTCCAAGATGCGCCTTTCCAAGTGGGTTCTTCCACCCAAATGTCCATCGTTCGGGAGCACTCTACATCGGGATTCTTAGTCAGAAGACTGTAAGATAGACCTATTTTGCTCATGTAATTAATACTTACTTGTTGTCGAACTTATTTAAACTGGTTTCTTATATTGCTTAAATTATATTTTGTAGGGATGGTGCAGTGCTTCTACAATCAAAACTATACTACTTGAAGTTCAGCGTTTGCTGCATCAGTCAAATGTGCCCGATGTTGAAAATGATTGCTATAATCTACTTATCAAGGTTAGATGACACTTTGACTTAGTGACCAATGTAGGTTAATCATTCCTCCTTCGACATATGTTAATTTAAATAATGTCAATATTTTTAGGATCCAGCTGAATATAAGAGACGTGTTCGGGAGCAAGCAGGACAGTACAATTTAGATTGATCGATGAGAGCTTCAGGAATAAGTTAAATTCGAATTTAGTTTAGGGGGCACGCAATGTATGATCTATGGAATTCATCGAGTTGTGAATTACTTCTGAATTACAATGTCATTTGCGTTCGATTATCCTTGTATTCTAATTAAATCACTTAATTGCAATGTCATTGCGTTTGTTTATCCCTACAACGGACGCTCATGATCTAGGGTACTCTGGAGTTTCCGGGGACACAAAATAAGTGGAAACAATGACTTTCCCTAGGCGGTTCTTCAATAAAAACCGCTTGTGATAATTGAACAACTACATACGGTTCTTACACAATGACCGCCAGTGAAAATACATGATCTTCTCATGCCGTTGTTGATTAAGAACCGTCTGTGAAGTTCATTACATTACAGGCGGTTACTAATTAATAACCGCCTGAGAAGATCATGTATTTACCCAGACGGTTGTTTCTTAAAATCCGTCTGTGATGCTATTTTATTGCAGGCGGTTATTAAGTAATAACTGCCTGAGAAGATCGAGTATTTACCCAGGCGGTTGTTTTTTAAAATCCGCCAGTGTTGTTCTTTCATCAGAGACGGTTATTATATCATTCGTCATCACAATCGTATATTTTTAAGAACCGCCTGTATTTGAAAAATTAAGACGTCTGTAAAAATGCTTTTTGTAGTAGTGATATATATATATATATATATATATATATATATATATATATATATATATATACACGCACACGCACTTTAAAACATTTCAACACATTCTTTAAATGCACATTACTGTTACTTCTATGCGTCTGCCACATCGCCCAACGCAGTCAGGCTCACTCCCTTTCATCCCTCATGCTCATGTTCACGCCTTCATGACTTCAAGCGGTCACGTAC
This sequence comes from Tuctoria greenei, assembly GCA_036927565.1. Lineage (NCBI taxonomy): Eukaryota > Viridiplantae > Streptophyta > Magnoliopsida > Poales > Poaceae > Tuctoria > Tuctoria greenei. Next base: position 197,802,097 of record JAYESD010000003.1, on the reverse strand, counting down.
TATATGTCATAGATAGGAGGTTAGGCAGATACACATGCAAGGGCAACTCAGCACCTGGACCTGGATTGGGCACGGGCGGCTAGTCACGGTGAAAACCACTGGAGACGGAGAGAGAGGGCGGGACAAGGGACCAGCGGATCACTTTGAGAATCTGGTGAGAAAGAAGGTGGTGGTGGTTAAGAGATGGGTAGGAGTTAGGGTTGGGGTTTGAGGACGGAAGTCGAGAGGTCACAGCCGTTGCAGACGACACTATGAAGCAGGCTTCAAGGGTAGAGATAGGGGAGGGTGAACGGTAACTTGGTGGCCCCCTCCTTACCTTTTTAAATGTCATACTAAATTGACTAGAAATATTTCAGCTCTAAAACTGTTGTAGAATTAGAAACATACTATAGAAGCTGAAGAGAGCATCCAAAAAAAAGCATTCATAAAAAAGAAGAGCGGGCGAAGATGAGAAGCGGTTCGAACGGCCAGTAACGTAATAAATTAAAGCCATCGAACTGGCCTCCTATGTGTATATTGACCAAAGAAAAGAGTGCACCGAACTAAGACATAGTTTGTTTGTACTACCTTTGTCCCACCCGTAATTCATTTTTGAATTTGTTAAGGTCAAACTAATCTAGCTTTTATTAAATTTATTGTAAAACTTATTAATTTTTGCAACATCAAATTAGTATTATTAGATTCACCGTGAATTGCATTTACATAGCATATACTTATATTGTGAGATAGATGCTAAATTTTTTTATAAACTTGGTAAGATTTATGTTATTTTGACTTTCACCGATTTCATGAAGGAACTTGTTTTGAGACGGAGAAAGTATCAATCTGTTGAGCGCATGGCCACAAGAATAGGTCAGACATCTGCGCTGCCTACTGCGTGCCATGCTCGCGCTCACGACGCCCGTAATATAGGATGCGTTTGGTTTGAGGGATGAAGTGGGATGGGATGGGACAAACCCATTTTTTATGGTGTTTGGTTTAGAGACAAGTGGAACGGAGCCATCCTTAAATAGAAATATTCTTGTGATATCCGGGACGGTTCGGTTTGATCCCCTCGAAACCCAACGGACGAGTTCATCCCACCGCAACGGCGTGAGCCTTCCGTCTTCCCCCCCCCCCCCCCCCCCCCCCCCCCCGGCGCTCTGCCCTGGCGCTCCACCTCGCCAACTTCTCCGTCACCTGGCTCCCTCCCTTCCGATTTCTCGTTCTAAAGGCAGTTGGCTCTAGCTCGTCTCTCGTGCCTTCGCTGCGAGGTCCCAGGCGAGAGGCGGCGACCTCTGCGGCTGCAGAGCCTTGCATTGCAGTGAGGACTGGTCTTCGACCGCTTGACCTGCTGCGTAGCCCAACCGCGAGGACTGGTCTTCGTTGTTGCCTCCACTGCAGGCTGCGCCGGGGCACTGCCAAGGCCATCGTTGGGCCCGCCTACAACCAGTTCCATGATGTACCGGTTGACCTGCTCAAGTTTCTTGACCGTAAGGTACATCTGATTCTATTTTCTCCATAGATTGTGTGCGATGCACATCAAGATTAGAGGTTTAATTTTGTGATTAAATCAGCTCACCGAGCAAATCAAGATTAACTGAATCCTGGTTGCAAATTATTGACATTATCAACCTATGCAGGCAGAACACCCTTGCAATTCGACCACATTTCGTGTCCATGAGGACGAGGTCGGCTCCACGCGCAAGTCATGGCGACAAGTACGTCATCGATACTGTGAGCAGGGAAGAGTAGAGTTTTGGACGAACGCTCGCTCGCTGAGAGAGAGAGGCAGATATAAACACACATGGCTGGAGCCAGGAGAGAAAGAAGAATCAGAAGTGTCATCAAAGACATGCATCAATGTATTTGTTGAAATGACAAAATGGGAAGCAGAGTTAACAGAATAAAAGACACCATTAATCCTTATCTCACTTGTCTTTCCAATCAAACAAAAAATAGGGATGATTTCATCCCTTAAAACAAACATAAAATAGAATCATCCCATCCCTAAAAAGTGGAATGGACTCAACCCATCCCACTTTGTCTCCGAATCAAACACACTCATAGAGAAGCTAAAAAAAGGGCTGGTGTTTTGTACTTTGTAGGTTCACAAGAAACGTTATGTTGATTTGTAAGCGTGTGTATTATATAAAGTTAACAACGAAATAACATAGAACAGGCTTCATTTAACATTTATCAATCCAATAAATAGCAGAATTTTCATTATTAGCTACTATGCGTATACAGTTACACATAATGTAGCTAGTCGATCAAGTTGGGAGCAGTGGATGAAGTCCTTGTACTAATCTTTACTTCAGGGCTGCTTACGCTCGGAAGCCACAGTTTTCTGGAATAAGCGTGATGTCTGTCCATTGTATAGTCCAGCTTTTTGGATTAATGCAATTTACAGTAAGTTCTTCCTGCTGTACTACTACAAAAACCATTTTCACACGCGTCTCGATTTTTCTAACACAGGGGGTCCGTAAAAAAATGCGACTATGATGACGAATGATACAATAACCGTCTGTGATGACTGAACATAATAGGCAAATTTTAAGAAAGAGCCGTCTGGGTAAGTACATTCTTTATCCAGACGGTTATCAATTAAGAACCGTCTGTGATGTATCAAACATCACAGACAGTTCTTAAAGAATGACCACCTGGGTAAATACATGATTTTCATATACGGTCATTCTTTAAGAACCGTATGTACTAGTTCAATTATCACAAGGGGTTTTTATTAAAGAACTGTCTGGGGAAAGTCATTGTTTTCACAGGTTGCTTGTTAATTAAGAATCGTCTGTGATGCTGATAAGCTAAGCCCTTCATAGCAAGCTCTTGTAGATGCAAGTAACACCCGTGGATCATCATTTAGATTGTTGAAAGCATCAATTCGAAGTCTGATGATCCTTGGAAGGATTTTCCCATCCATTTGAAGAATTTCTTTCCCTCCTGTACATTTGAAAACTTAGGAAGATGTTCCTTGATCAGTTTTAATGCCTAAATATATTGACTAAAAATCAGTAACTATTTTCTTAGTGCTTCACACAAGCGAGGAAGCGAACAACTTCAATTACAAATCTTGTTTTTACACTTTCATAGGGATTTAACCTTAATCTTTAATTCAAGCATAGATTTATCAAATAAGTGAAGCTTCCTTATCACACATGTTAATGGCTATTATAACTGAACGATGTGCTGAAGCTAACGAAATCTGAATCGGACTGAAGATAAAGAGATCTGCATATGAGTGACAATGTCCAGGTTAGACAGCGTGGAGCTATGATGGAAACCTTCAATAACATGAAAAGTGATGTTAAGGTTATGCTTGCATCAACCAAGGCATGTTGTGAGGGTATAAAACTTGTTGGAGCAAGCATAACTGTTATGCTCCAACAAGTATTATGCCCTCACAACATGCCTTGGTTGATGGAAGCATAACTTTGGCATCACTTTTCATATTGTTGAAGACTGTCATCATAGCTTAATGTTGTCTAACCTAAACATTGTCACTCATATGCAGCATCTCTTTGTCTTTAGTCTCGTTGAGATTTCGTTAGCTTCGACACACCCTTCACTTGTAACTGTCATTAACATGTCTAATGAGGAAGCTTCAGTTATTGATAAATCTATGCTTGAAAGATTAAGGTCAAATTCCTATAAAAGGGTAAAAACAAGATTTGTGATTGAAGTTGTTCGCTTCATCGCTTGTGTGAAGCACGAAGAGAGATAGTACTGATTTGTAGTCAATATATTCAGCCAATTGAACTGATAAAATATCATCTTCGTAAGTTTTTAAAATGGGGAGAAGAGAAAGAAATCTTTCAGGGCTTGTTTGGGTGTACTCAATCTAATTAAATTGAAGTGGATTGAAGTGAAGAATGAACTAATTTTGTCCTCAGTCCACATCAAACCACTTATATTGAAGTGGATCCACTCCTATCCAAACAAGCCCTCAAATGGATGGGAAGTATCGTCAGACTTCAATTGAAGCTTTTAACAATCCAAATGATGAGTCCCGGGTGTTACTTGCACTACAAGAGCTTGCTGTGAAGGGATTAGCTTGACAGGAGCTTTAAGAGTTGTGCTTCTAGATGTTGTTTGGAACCAAACTGTTGGAAGGCAAGCCTGATCATCATAGGTCAATAGAAATTTATATACACATACAATTTTATAACTTGTGGAACAGGTGAAGGTGATAAATATAATAATGTAATAATGTTCGAAATAGAAGCTGAATTTAATAATGTTCGAAACATGCTATCTAAAGCTGAGATAGAGCATTGTTCTAAGTTCATTTCAGAGGATACAAATATATACAATATATATCATACATTTTTTCCAGCATTGACATCTTCTCGCATATAAGGTTTCAAATCCTTTTTAATGCTTCTCTCTACGCTCTTGATGTTTTCTGGTTCGGTGAAAAGGTACATCTCTTCATACTGATTATATTCCTCTTCATTATCTCCCACATTCTCAACCCCCACAATATTTTGCTTTCCAGAAACAACTATGTGCATCTTCTTAGTTTCTGGATCTTGAACATAAAAAGTTGGTGCAACACTATCGGCAAGAACTCACGGGTCATCTTTATAAACCACTTTATTGAAGTCTACCTGTCGGTACCCTCCATACCAAATATACCTTGGGATTGCAAAGATCACAAGGAAACTTCATATACCAGATTTGAAGACCTCTGAAGGCCCCACATGTCAGGCGTAGCCGGACCTGCTCCCCTGACATGGTTAGTCCTGGGGCCGCCACGTGTATCACAAGACCGGAGCTATCACCCACACCTGGGAAGCTCCGGTCAGAATACCAATATGGCACCCCCGGACCTAACCCCAGACAGAGGGGAGCTCCGGTACTGACACGTGTCCAACAGCACCGGACCTACCTGTCCACGACGGTGAGCTCCGGAGCTGCCACGTGGCAACCGCCGTACCTTCAACTTCAACTATCAGGCCGGAGGACCCCCAACGGCTCCGGACCTTCAAGGATCAATCAAAGACTTCAAGACCCGATTAAGTGTCATTAATACCATATTAATGACACACGATCGGATGGCCCTTAATACTGGTAACGACACTGTTAAGGCCCATTACCAGGCTATTAAGGGTAATTAACCCCATTTATTATATATCAAGCGTGTGTAACCGCCGGGGCCACCTGTCGGGCCAGGCTGACGTTGTAACGACCAGTCCTTGTACTATAAAAGGACTGGTTGATGATACACAAGGGATGGGGCCAGACCACTGCTTAACACCCTGAGCTAGACGAGCTTCTTCTTCTAGAGCTTCCTCGAGACTCTCGAGCTCAATACATCACCAACACACCCCGTGGAGTAGGGTATTACGCTCAGGTGGCCCAAACCACGTAAATCCCTGTGTACACGTGTCTTTCACCTTCTTGAATATCTGCACGCCCATTAGAACTACAACTCCGTGATCTACCAAAAGTAGTGTTGGGGGATCTGCCGGTTCCAAGCACCGACAGTTTGGCGCGCCAGGTAGGTGCGCCCGAGATTTCGAGTATGGTGAACTCAGCTGCTAGATCATCCAACAGCAACCCTGTCGTTCAAACCCATTGGAGGTAATCCCTCCAACATGCAGCAACCAGCAGGTGTTGTGGCTCCAGCAGGAGTCATACCTTCACCACCACCGCCTGCACCAGCACGTCAAGCTGAGCAACGTGATGGTGCATCGTCGTCAGTCACTGCATCGACAAACAACAACAACCCTGAACACGCGCTTCATGCAGCACGTGCTCTCCTCCAACATCCACCACCTCCAGGTGCATCCCAGGGAGCAATGGAGCAGTGGAGAGCTGATGTGGAACATCTGGTTGCGGCAGTAGCTGACCACATCAGCAATCAAGGTCCTCCTCCTTCGGGGCGGGCCCCATCGCAGCGCTGGACTGTGTCTGGCAGACTTGGTCCACATGCTTCCTAGAATAGGAGGCGTGTTGCGTCACATCAAGTTACGTCACTACCCTCTGGGCGCGACGTACTCATACAGTAACCAGGATGTCAACTCATGACCTCCGGGCGGAGCTTGATCGCCGTTACCGTCAACAGGATGGTCGTGTCCATATCGAGCGTGCTCGCGAAAGGCGAGAAGCTCGAGACAGCCCTGCTCCCGAGGGAGTAGGAGGAGGCTGTTCTGCACTGGCCATGCACCTACGCATGGTCAGATGGCCACAAAAGTTCTGGCCACACCTGCCGGAGAAGTTTGACGGGACTGTTAACCCTGCCGAGTTTCTCCAAATTTACACCAATGGCCAATTACTTCCCAGTAGCTTTGACTGGGACCGCCAGGTCCTGGTTCATGAGCCTTCCTCACAACTCTATCAATAGTTGGGAGGAATTGTGCCAACAGTTCACTGCCAATTTCGGGAGTTCATACACCCGACCAGGCACCGAACTGGACCTTTTTGCAGTGGTGCAAAAGGGGGGAGAATCCCTGTGCTCATTCATCCAGAGGTTCTCCTAGGTACGAAACACTATTCCTTCTATCTCTAGCGCTTCTGTCATCATGGCATTTAGATAGGGCGTGCGAGATAAGAAGGTGCTGGAGAAGCTGGCAGTCAAGGAGATCACCAACGTCACGGAGCTCTTCAACTTGGCAGACAAGTGTGCCAAAGCTGCGGAGGACCGTGAGATGCACTCCAGACCACCTCCGGAGGATGGCAAAAAATCCTCCAAAGTCGAAGCCACTACCCACGGGAGTGGCAAAAAGAAGAAAAAGTCCAACGGCAAAAAGAAGCCGTCGGCTGACACATCCACCGTTGCAGTTGTTGCAGCTCCGGGTGGCCGGGGGCCACGCCGTGAGAAACGACCTCGACCGTCCTCTGAAGACGGTGGAAACTCCAAAATGTGGTGTCCTATCCACAAGTCGAACGGCCACAACTTGGAGGATTGCCCAGAGGTCCAAAACCTTGTTGAGCGCTACCACAAGTGTCGGAAAGAAGTTCCTTTCCGTTAGAGGGAAGGAATGCAGAAAGTTGACGAAGCTCCGACTGAAGAAGAGTTGGGCTTCCAGGACCCTAAAAAGGTCTTGAAGGCTCTGTACACCTTTGTCGACGACGACTCCGACGTCTCTGACAATGAGCATTGGGAAAGACCATGAACACCATCTTTGGTGGTTCATGGACATCACCTCCCGCCGTATCCTCAAGACCATGCGGCGAGACATGGCCTCAGTAGCTCCTACAGCCAGGGCAGAACCTCATCAAAAGTGGATGGACACTACCATCACTTTTGATGCTTCGGACTGCCCTCGGAACATGATCGGAGCTGTCCAGCTACCTCTGATGGTATCACCTACCATCAACAACATTCAACTCCACCATGTAATGGTGGACAGAGGTTCGGGGCTGAACCTCATAAGCTTCGAGGCTTTTGTCAAGCTTCAGCTCCGACCTTCGGACCTTCGCCCTTCCCGACCTTTCTCCAGAGTAGGTCCGGGGGCCATAACACCGCTCGGTGCCATTACTCTCCCTATGACCTTTGGGACTCGGGAGAATTATCGCACTAAGAAGTTGATCTTTGATGTCGCTCAGATCAACTTGCCCTTCAACGCCATTCTGGGTAGGCCTGCCTTGTACAAATTCATAGCTGCTGCTCATTATGGCTACCTGGTGTTGAAGATGCCGGCACCAGTTGGCGTTCTCCGAATCCGCGGAGACCGTACTACTGGAGTGACTGCTCTGGCGGAACTCCATGCGCTTGCTACAGCACAGGAGGCAGAATCCAGGCAGGAGCAAGCTCCAAAACCACCGAGCATTCGTCAACGAGGCTCAACCTCCGCACCTCGCGTGCAACCAAGCGACAACGCCGACATCCCCGTCAAAGTCATCCAAATCGGTTCCGATGCTGCTCAGACCACTCGTATATCGGGAGGTCTGAATGACAGATAGGAACTCGCGTTCATCACTTTCCTCCGGGCTAACGTCGACGTGTTTGCCTGGCAACCGTCACAAATGCCTGGGATCCCTAGGGAAGTGATTGAGCATAATCTGAAGATCTATCCCGATGCTCGGCCCGTACATCAGAAGCCTTGGAAGCAATCCGTAGAGCAACAGAACTTCATACGACAATAAGTGAAGAAGTTGCTCGAAGCTAGATTCATATGAGAAGTCTTTCATCCAAAATGGCTGGCAAACCCAGTCGTTGTACCCAAGGCCGACGGGCAGCTTCGGATGTGTATCGACTACACAACACTAAATAAGGCATGCCCAAAAGATCCATTCCCACTACCTAGAATAGATCAGATAGTGGATTCCACCTCTAGGTGTGAATTACTGTGTTTCCTAGACGCATATTCTGTGTACCATCAAATCATAATGTCTAGGGAAGATGAAGAACATACTTCTTTTATCACAATAGATGGATTGTACTGTTATACAGCCATGCCATTTGGTCTCAAGAATGCAGCTTCAACATTTGTACGAGCTATGTACAAAACCTTTGGAGAGCTCATCAGAGACGTAGTGGAAGTGTATGTTGATGACATCATAGTCAAGATCAAGGACAAGGAGTCACTCCTTGACACCTTGCAAGCTGTCTTCGACAAGCTGCGGGTCACCGGCACAAAGCTGAACCCAGACAAGTGCGTCTTCGGGATTAGCTCCGAAAAGCTTCTCGGTTTCCTGGTAAACCACCTGGGCATAGAGGCAAATCCGGCGAAGATTAAAGCTATAGAGGAGATACGGCCACCAGCCTGCATCAAAGATGTCCAGAAACTGACTGGATGTCTAGCCGCCCTCAGCCGGTTCATCTCAAGACTGGCGGAACGGGCGCTACCCTTCTTCAAGCTATTGAGGAAGTCCGAACCATTTCAATGGTCTGAAGAAGCATAAAAGGCATTCCAAGAGCTAAAGCAGCTCCTCACCACTCTACCAACCCTGGTAGCTCCGAACCCTGGTGAGCCCTTACTGCTTTACATTTCAGCAACCGACGAGGTTGTCAGCATGGTCCTGGTCGCGGAGAGACCAGAACCATCACAAGCTCAGGAATCCTGACCCCTCCGGGAGGGTCCGGAGGTTTCTAAAGGAGAGTCTGGGTCCCAGCCCCCAGACTTGGATCAACAGGGAGCTATCCCAGAAGACTTGGACCCTTCCGGGAGGATCCAGGTCGCTCCAACAGAAGCTCCGGGTTCCTCTAGCAGGAACCCGGAGGTCCCCGAAGCAGGTCCGGACCCCTCCGGGAGGATCTGGGTCGATGTAAAGGAAGCTTCGGGCCCCTCCAGGAGGGTTCGGACAGTCCAACGCCCAGTGTACTTCATCAGCGAAGTACTACATGATGCCAAGACTCGATACCTAGAGGTACACAAGCTTCTCTATGCAGTTCTCATCGCATCCAAGAAGCTTTGCCACTACTTCCAAGCTCACAAGATATCAGTGGTGACCTCTTACCCACTTCGTGCGATCTTGCATAGTCCCAACTCTACTGGGAACATTGCAAAGTGGGCAGCGGAATTGGCCGAATTCGATCTTGAATTCGTCCCAAGGCAAGCGATCAAGAGTCAAGCATTGGCAGATTTTTTGGCGGAATGGACCCCGTCTCCATCAAACCCTGGGGGCCCTAGTGAGCAGAAGTCGGCACTTAAGGCTCCGGTCTTCACCGAACCTCATTGGACCCTCTACTTCGACGGCTCCATGCAAAAGCAGGGGGCCGGAGCTGGAGTCCTTCTCCTCGCTCCAACTGGGGAGAAGGTAAAATACATGGTCCACCTTGACTTCAAGGCGAGCAACAGCATGGCAGAGTATGAAGCACTCATTTATGGATGAAAGGTGGCACTATCATACGGTGTCAAGCAGCTGTTGGTCAAGGAAGAATTACAACTCATCATTAAACAGGTGAAGGGTGAATGCTCCTGTAACAATCCTCAATTAGCTGCTTATCTCCTTGAAGTCCAGAGGCTTCAGAAGGACTTCGAAGTCCTGGATCTTCACCATGTCAAGCGTGTCCATAACACTGAAGCTGACGAACTCTCGATGAAAGCGTCGACCGGAGCTCCGGCTCCTGACGGAACCTTCGTCCGAAGGTTGTCAAAACCCACAGCTCAGCCAGCCGAACTGAGCGAAGGGGGCGAGACCAGCATCCCGAAGCTGGCGGTCCCGACGGCCCTGTTACCATGGCAGCCATCAAGGGTTGTAGGTGCTGCAGGAAGCTCCGAGCAACCCAGCACGCAAGACTCAAATGCTCAAGCAAGCTCCGATGCATGGATCTCGGAGATCCGGAGCTACTTGAAAGGCAATATCCTTCCTGACAATGATGTATCCGCTGACCGGATAGTCAGATTAGCTAAAAGATACACGTTGGTAGAAGGGGATCTCTACCGGCGCAGTGGCAACAGCGTCCTAATGCGGTGCATCACAAGGGAAGAAGGCTGTGAGCTCCTTGCAGAAATCCATGAAGGCGAGTGTGGGAACACACGTCTTCCCACACGCTGGTCGGTAAAGCCTTCCGGCATGGCTTCTACTGGCCTATAGCGCTCCAGGATGCAACTGAGCTGGTGAAGAAATGCAAAGCATGCCAGTTCCATGCAAAGCAAATTCATACATTGGCTCAGCCTCTACAAATGATACCTCCTACATGGCCTTTCGCCGTGTGGGGGATGGACATCTTGGGACCTTTCCCAAGAGCCGTCGGAGGTTACAAGTTCTTGTATGTCACCATCAATAAGTTTACCAAATGGCCGGAAGCAACTCCAGTTGTGACAATAAACAAGCAATTAGCTATCAATTTCTTGCAGTGCATAGTATGAAGATTTGGAGTCCTAAACAAAATCATAACAGATAATGGGACCCAATTCACAAGCTCTGCTTTCCAAGGATACTGCGAAGACCTCGGCATCCAAGTCAGTACGCCTCTGTAGCTCATCCAGCAAGCAATGGCCAAGCCGAGAGGGCAAATGTATAAATCCTGAAAGGACTCAAGACGCGCACATATGAGCGCCTGAAAAAGCATGGAGCCAATTGGATTGAAGAGCTTCCGCCCACTTTATGGGCCAACAGGACTACTCCAAACCAGTCAACTCTAGAGACACCATTCTTCCTAGTGTACGGAGCTAAAGCAGTCCTTCCTCTGGAAATCACCTTGGGGTCGCTCCGGGTTCGGACCTCCGACGAAGCCATGCAGGACCAGCTCTGGCATGAAGACCTTGACCTCCTTGAAGAGGGAAGGTGCCGAGCAGCTGTTCGGAATGCCCGATACCGCCAAGCTGTTCGGCGCTATCACCAACGGCATGTTCATAGCCGACAGCTCGAGGAAGGCGATCTGGTGCTACGGAGAATACAATCCAGAGAAGGGTTAAACAAACTCTCCCCCAGCTGGGAGGGACCCTTCCGAGTGATCAAAGTATCCCGTCCCGGATGCGTTCGCTTGGCAACCGAGGATGGGACACCTCTCTTAAATCCTTGGAACATTAAGCACCTCCGTAAGTTCTACGCTTTGTATCACGGAGGTGAGTCTGTAATTACATATGGTGTATGTTATAGAGTCATTGTACAGAGTCAGGTAGCTCCTCCGAGAGGGCAGCCAGACCTACCCTGTTAGGTCTGCAACGCCCATGCAACACTTGTCACAGTCTCAGAACTAAAAGTATAGCTAGCTACCTTGGGTCAAACGAGAAACGAAACACACTTAGCTTGGTTACGTACTCTAAGAGTGTACTTGTTTCCCCTATACCCCGGACTTATAATGAAAGACATCATTGTGTGAAAATAGACTCCACGTGCATTTACTTTGTACAGGCTCAATATTTTTTATTTTTCTCTTTCTTGTCTATAACAAGGTTGTGCAATTGTTAACAAACTTTAGCTCGACCAGTTCATGTACAATTCGAGTTGCATTGTATGTACTTCCGGGTTCAAGCATTGTTGATGGCCTACTTGTCTAAATGTTGCCAAGCCAATCTAGGGCCGGAGTGTGCTATCGACTTAGCCTGGTCCTGCACCCTAAGTATGCCACTCTACCTACACCCCGGCAGGCCGAAGAAAGGCGAGTCCAGAAACAATCGGACCCGGAGGAATTTGGACGGAGCTCATGATTGTACTTAGGATTGTGTTCGACCTAATACTTTCTCGGGAACAGTAAGCTGCAACGAAGTTATAGATATGAAATGAATTTTACTGTTTTTCTTGACTTCAATGTGCAGGAAAAATAAATAAGCTACGACATCCTCTAGGTGGCTTGTGCTCAATGTTCAAACATTGACATTGAACATATCCGGAGCTACTCAGTTCTGGTAAATCTAGGAGGCAAGTCGTCAACGTGAAGATGGTGAAAATACTCTAAAGTGGAGTCTAACGTTGACACAACACGTGTTGATGGAGGTCACTGCTGGAGCTACCAAAGCTCCGACACCCCAGAGGATTGACCATCAATGCTCCGGAGCTACTAAGCTCCGGCGATGGTCAATACCGGAGCCACTAAGCTCCGACAGCCTCAGGGGGCCTACACTATCGAAGACTTCGGACCTACATTCTACAAGTTCGAAGCATACAAGTCTTCAACAACTATTACATCCTCTTGGTACATGTTCACAATCAAATTGTGTACATCTACCAGGGGGCCAAGCGAGACAAAGGTGTTGAAGACAAAAAATGAAATTCGAATTCACAAAAATTTGGATTTCATTCATCTGGAGACAAGATATTACAAAATTGGGGAGGAAGAAGAGAAAGTACAAGCGGGAGCTACAGGGGACAATCTTAGACCCTATGGAAGAATTGGGCAACCTTCTGGGCCACCTCCAACACATTGGCTTGGGTGGCTTCACCCTCTCCTTCGATGGGACCTTCAAGCACCGGGTGCAAAGGGAATTGAGGGTCTCGACTGGTGTAGCACGTCAGCACATACTCTACGACGTTCTTCGCCAGGGCCTGACCCTCCGTTTCCAATTGGTCCGCGATGACATCGCCCACCTTGGAGAGTTTGTTGCCTGCTGAACCCAGCGCCTCCAATGCTTGGTCCAGCTCCGGCTCCGGATCATCCGGACGTGCGGGACTGAATCCCATTGGCGTTAGCGCATCGTTGGCCTTGCCCAGGAAGTCCGAAACTTGTTGGGACTCCACAGCCCTTGCATCACGCATCTTTGCCAAGGATCTTTTGGCCGCCGCCAGCTCCGAGCTCTCCCGAGAAATACGCTCCACCTCTTTGGCATTCTGCTGAATCGTTTCAGCAACTTGCCTTTTGAGCTTGCTAAGCTCTTCCTCCCGGAGGTGGATCTCGTTTCGGCGTTTGACCAAATCTCTCTCCCGACCCCGCACTTTCTTCTCCCGGGCGGCGATGGCATTCTCCTGCTTGTAGAGTTCCTGCCCTCGCTCCCAGGCTTTCTTCTCCTCCCCCTTGCAACACTCGTCCAATTTCTTGGTGCGTTCTTCAAGGCTCTGGTCAGCCAGAGCTGTCTTTTGGACAAGCTCCTCCTCTCTCTTCATGAGGTCGTCTCGCAGCTCCAGGAATTTCTGCTCTTCATCTTTGAGCCATTTTTCCTGAGCTTCAAGAGCCTCCTGGCGCTTGATGAGACTATCGTGGATGGCAGAGAGCCTTTCCTGGCGTTCATCAGCTGCACTATTGGCAGCCTTGGCCTGATCATATATGGCCCGGGATTGGTTGTCGAGGGTCCGCGTCATGCTTTCCCTCTCATCCAACAACTTTTCCTAGTACTCCAGGCGGACCTTCTCCCTTCGCACCCACTCCTTGTCGTCAGCCAGCCTCGACTGCGCCAGCTTGGTCTCGAAATAGAGTCGGTTGCGCCACCTCCTAAGGGTTTGGCGCTCCTCCTCGAGAGCCTTGCTGTCGTGGTAGAAGGCTAGTTGAACCTGGCGAAAGCTGGAGCAGGCGTTGTCGATAGACAACGATAGGGGGATCGGGTCTGGACCTGCTGGAGTCATCTCCGCTGGCTCCAGTGGATCTTCGGCAACAAAAATTAGGTCCCACTCTACGAGAGCGGTACCCTGAGCTTCCACAGCACTATGGCCGTCTTGCAGGATAGCCTCGGCCGCCACCGAGGAAGTGCTTGCAGCAGAAGTACCAACCTCCGGAATTGGTTCCGAAGGCTCAGCCGCCGGGTCATCAACAATTGTTCCCTCTAGTGGGGGGCCAACAGCTTCATCCCGGCACTCTGGCTCGGCAACAGGCACCTCTGGGATCACTGCTTCCGGAACGGGCATTGAAGGTTCGGCCGGAGCAGAAACTACTTCTGGCTCCGGCACAGGCGCTTCCTCCGTCTCTGGTTCGGGTGTTGGCGCTTCAGCCATCATGGGCTCCGGCGCTGGCGCTTCGACCACCATAGACTCAGGCGCCGTCGCCTCCGCAGCAACTGGCTCGGACGCCGGAACCTCTTCAACAGCTGGCTCCACAGCCAGAACTCCTGCAGCAACCGGCTCTACCGCCAGATCTTCCTCGATGACCGGCTCAAGTGTTGGAGCTTCATCAACACCCGACTCTACTGTCGGGACCTCCTCAACCACCGGCTCGACTGCCAAGGCTTCAACAACATCCGGCTCTAGGGCCAGAATCGCAGCTTCCTTCGGTTCTGCGGCCGGAGCGTCCAACATCACAACATCCAAACCCGAAGCTTCAACCTCCGAAGCTGGCAATGCTGGTACATCTTCAGTCCCATGGTCCGGCGCTACCACGGGAGCTTCTGGGGATGATTCGTCCAATACCACGACAGCCGGCGCCAGGGCTGCCGTAGCCTCTGCCACCTCTTGGGGCGGCGCTAGAATCAGAGCCGGAGCTTCATCCTGCACAGCCTCAACTTCTGCTGGAGGGGCCGGAGCTTCAGCCCTTTTCTTGGGCACGTTGTGAATGAAGTACGAAGAGACTCAAAATACAGTTAACAATAAAACAACTAACTGAGGTAAAAAATCAGAAATTAACTCGGAAGGCTTCGGCACCAGTTCCCGCGGAACCTCTTCCCCGGACGCTCCAGACTGGCCCCAGCCGACACTGGCGTGGTAGTCCCGGAGGGCCCCCCGGAGCTTGTTGCTGCTGTCGGCGTTGCTCTGGTCGAGGCCCCCCTTGACCGGGAAGGACCTCCGGACCCAGAGCCCTCAGCTCGCCCTGGGACCGGAGTCACTTGTCCGGAGCTAGCACCCCGGGAAGATGCCATAATTGGAGTAGACGCCGCCGTTGAAGACCTTCCCCTCCGGGGAGAAGGGGACGCTGCGTAAGAAGAATGTTCGGCCCTCCTGTCGGCATGCTTCCTCTTACGGCTCGAGGGCTCGGCCAATTCCTTGCCCTTGTCGACAACTTCAGTTCTTGGCTTAGGGGCGGGGACGAAGCCACCTCCGGAGCTCCGGTGGTCGAGCACCTCTCAACGACACCAAGGTCGTCAAGCACCGGCATCGTCCGCCGGAGCTCCCTACTAAATGCAGCCTCCATGTTCAGTGGGAGGAAAGCTGGCGGAGGAGCCAAATCGTCGCCCTCGACGTCGATGCCGTGCTGGAATTTCTTCAGGTGGAATTCCAAAGTTGCACCCTCCATGTTGGACTTCAAATTGGTCACAATCCGGTCGTCGTCCAGCATACTGTTGAGGGCCCAAGCCAACTTCTCCCTCCTCTTCAACGGAGCCCACCTGTTGGTCAGGAAGTTGCAAAACACCGCCTGGGGAGTCACTCCTCCTTCCACACACAGGCGGATCCTGGTTAGAGCAGGATCGAAGGCATCCGACAGCACCAGAGCTTCACTCAAACTGCAGTGTCGATGTTGGGGAGGCCTTCCGACAACTCCAGCTTCTCGTGCTCCTCCACCCTGATTACAATCCAATCCTTCTTCCAGTCGTCCCACTTCCCAGAAGGGAACGACCGCAAGTACTTGTACGGGCACTTATTGCGCTTCATGAAATAGTAGAAGCCAAGGTACTCGTCGCTCTGACCTGTGGTCTGCACAGTGAAGAAGGTGCAGAAGAGCTCAATGCAGGGGGGAATCCCCTCCCACATCTCGCAGAAGTGGACGAATATGGACACCAGCAGAATGGAGTGGGGGCCAAGGTGGTAAATCTGCAGACCATAGAAGTCTAGCAGCATCAAGAAGAAGGAGGAGAAAGGTGGGATCAGTCCCACCATGGTGTACGCGGAGAAGTACACCATGTCGCCGGCGTGCTCCTTCTCGAACGGAAGCTTGCCGGCGCGGACCAGGTGGTTGAAGAAGTCAGGGGACCATCCCATGAGGGCCTGGACCTTCTTCAAATCATCATCAGTCTTCAGTTGGCTTTGGCGGAGACCCAACTCCATCGCGGCACAGTGAGGCAAGAGAGGAAAGGCAAGCAAAAGTTTGGAAGGTTTGAGCGCAAGATCGATTGAAAGGCGTAAAGAACCCCAAACAGTGCATGCTTTCCTTCTTAAGTAAGCCCCCGCATCGCCTGGATGGAAACTGCAGAGGAGCCGACAATACCAGTCAAAGATTTCACCCCGCCAATGACAAGGGGGCCCGGGGCCACCCCAACGATCAAGTCGAGGTTCTTACCCCAGGCGAACGGTTGTCATCATGAAAGGCGGGAAACCCGAAGTCGGCGGCCTGACAGGGCGCGCGGAATCGATACGATTTTTGTATCGGGAACCGGCGACCTTCAATTGCGTGAGATATGCACGCTAAGATCTCACCTGCCGCCTTCGAGATACGCCACGCGGCGGAAGTTTAACTTTGAACTACCGCCAACAGCATAACCAAAGACCCTTGAAGACACGGTTCAAAAACTGAAGAATGGACCCACCTCCGGCGAAATGACTTCATACAAAAGGTCTCTCCCGGAGGTGAGTCCAAGGGGCCACTGTCGGTACCCTCTGTACCAGATATCCCTTGAGATTGCAAAGATCACAAGGAAACTCCATATAACCGATTGGAAGACCTCTGAAGGCCCCACATGTCAGGCGTAGCCGGACCTGCTCCCTCGACATGGTTAGTCCTTGGGCCGCCACGTGTATCACAAGACCGGAGCTATCACCCACACCTGGGAAGCTCCGATCAGAATACCAATATGGCACCCCCAGACCTAACCCCAGACAGAGGGGAGCTCCAATACTAACACGTGTCCAACAGCACCGGACCTACCCATCCACGACGATGAGCTCTGGAGCTGCCACGTGACAACCGCCGGACCTTCAACTTCAACTATCAGGCCGGAGGACCCCCAACGGCTCCGGACCTTCAAGGATCAATCAAAGACTTCAAGACCCGAATAAGTGTCATTAATACCATATTAATGACACATGATCTCCCTTAATACTGGTAACAGAACTGTTAAGGCCCATTACTAGGCTATTAAGGGTAATTAACCCCATTTATTATGTATCAAGCGTGTGTAACCGCCGGGGCGACCTGTCGGGCCAGGCTGATGTTGTAACGACCAGTCATTGTACTATAAAAGGGCTAGTCGACGATACACAAGGTACAGGGCCAGACCACTGCTTAACACCCTGAGCTAGACGAGCTTCTTCTTCTGGAGCTTCTTCTAGACTCTCGAGCTCAATACATCACCAACACACCTCGTGGAGTAGGGTATTACGCTCAGGCGGCCCGAACCACATAAGTCCCTGTGTACACGTGTCTTTCACCTTCTTGAATCTTTACGCGCCCATTACCTAACTACAACTCCACGATCTACCAAAAGTAGTGTCGAGAGATCTGCCGGTTCCAAGCACCGACACTACCAGTGTCAGCCCGTAATTGTCCACTTTCACACCATCAGGATGTTTGACCCATTGGCACTTAAATATGAGCATTACCATTCTTTTGCCATAATTGAGTTCCCATATTTCCTCTATGAACCCGAAGTATGCGGTCTTTTGCCCTTGTGAATCATAAGCCTCAATACGAACACCACTATTTTGTGCAACACTCTTACCGTCTTTTTCTTTAGTGTAAAATGTGTAACCATTGATGTCATATGCTTGCCATGATGTCACCAAAGCAGATGGGCCAGAAGCTAACTTCTTCATTTTTGCCTCTTCTATAGTGTTTCTGTATGGTATACTTTTGTTCATTAACCATTCAGTGAAACATCTTTTGTGATCTTTCATGATCCAGTCCTCTGTGCGGTCTTGGTTTTTTTCACGAAGCTCAATTTGGTGTTCTTCGATGTACGACTCAGCTATTGTGAGTTGTTGTAGTACACCAAAATGTGCACGGTGTACATTCTTGTAATCTTGAACGATAAAAGTTTTATTACCCACTTTGCCTCCCCCACGTAGTCTACCCCCATGTACTGGTATAGGCACACCTATCGGTTTTCCATCTTTGATGTAATTAGTGCAACCCTCAATCACTTCTTCAGTGGTGTATCCTTCCATAATTGAACCCTCTGGGTGAGCATGGTTCCACACATAACCTTTTAGTACTCCTAAATATCTCTCCAACAAAAACATATGATGTAAATATAGTGGCCCCAATGCTTTTATCTGATCAACAAGATGTATGATTAGGTGTACTTGCATATCAAAAAAGGATGGTGGGAAACACATCTCAAGCTTGCACATAGTCTCGATGATATATGTTTTCAGATAGTCTAAATCTTCACGTGCTATCACCTTTTGTGATACTGCATTGAAAAAGTAACACAAACGTGTGATGACAACTTTTATATGCTCAGGTTTGATGACTCTTATTGTAATGGCAAGGAACACTGTCATCATCATGTGACAGTCGTGAGAATTGTAACCGAATAAAGACAAGTCTTTCATCGAGACTAATTTGCGGATATTGGATGAGAAACTCGTGGGCACTTTGATCCGACGCAAGCATTCGCAAATTTCTTTTTTCTCTTCTAGCGTCAAGTTGTAGCTGGCTGGGGGAAGGTAATGCTTCCCGTTAGCCTTTTCTACTGGATGAAGCTCTGGTTTCAAATCAAGATTTATTAGGTCCATACGTGAATTTAATCAGTCCTTTGTTTTCCTTGGCATATCTAGCAAGGTCCCAATGATGCTGTCAAATACATTCTTTGTAACGTGCATCAAATCAATACTATGGAAAAATTCCAGATTCTTCCAATACGGAAGATACTTGAAAAAATTGATTGTTTCTTGAAATCCATGTCAGTTGTATCATCCGATGATGTACTTTTCTTTCTCTTGATTCCTTTACATTTTTTGCCCTTACCGAAAGCAATATGAATGTTCTTGACTATTTCGAACACAAGTGTTCCACTGTAAGGTTTTGGTGCAGTATTTTTTCGATTTTGTTATCAAATTGTTCTTTCATCTTCCTATACTTGTGTGTACCTGTCAAGAACCGTCAGTGTCTCATGTACACCGTCTTTCTGGATGAAGTGAGGTATAGAAATCCAGTTCTATCCACGCACCTTACATAACCTTTCTTCCTTTCATTTGTCCCGATAATGTAAACAGTCTGGGGTAATCATGCACGGTAACGAATATCTTTGCTCTTAGCGTGTAATACTCCCGCTTGTACTCATCCCATGTACGTACCCCTTCATTCCACAATTTTGCCATATCTTCCATTAAAGGTTCCAAGAACACTTCAATTTTGATGTCGGGTTGTTTCGGACCTTAGATAAGAACAGATAACAAGATATATTTCCTTTTGTGACACAACCACGTCGGTAGGTTGTACATCGTTAAGACCACAGACCATGTGTTGTGTATGCTCCTTTTTTCACCAAACGGATTCATTCCGTCTGTACCCAAGGCAAACCTCACATTTCTGATTTCCTTTGCAAATTTTGGATATTGAATATCAAAATTTTTCCACTGCGTTGCATCACCAGGGTGTCGAATATGTTTTTCATTCTTATTGCATTGCTCGGAATGCCAAAAGCATAAGTTCAACCTCCCTAGGGTTTGAGAACAAACGCTTCAAGCGATTAATTACCGGAAGGTACCACATCACAAAGGCAAGAATTTTTCTCTTATTCTTTCCATCTGCATTGCCATAAGTATCGTCATTGTCACCTTCAGGACCAACAATAAACTTCTTATTCTTCTGAGACTTTTTCATGTTGGTAACATACTGGTGACTGTAGTCCTTCTTATATTTACTGACACCACAGAATGGGGCTTCTAGTTGCAAGCTCATGCTCTTTGCGATCCAGAATACAATGATTCACACAAGCGTGTATTTTTGTCACACCTAGTACCATCGGGCAAAGAAGTTTCTTCGCTTTATAGTGCTTCTAGGCAGTTTATTTGGATTTGGAATAATTTCTGCCATAAGGTTCAAAAGATCAGAGAAACTACAATCGGACCATCCGTGTGTGACTTTCAACTTTAGTAGTTCCAAGACTCCACGCAATGTTGTAAACTCTTTATCACAACCGTTTGATTCATCATATAAAAGCTCCAACGCCGCATTCTACAATGTCTCCATTTTACTTAAACCCTTACTTGCTCCCATAGAAGTCAATACATATGGTTCAATGTGACGCAACATCTCCTCACAATCGAACTCATAATCATCATCACAATCTTGATTGTCACTACCATCATCAACATGAACATTATCGTCATCGTCATCTGAACCTCTCTCATCATCTTTATCCGCATCATGGGTATCTAACTCACCATGCACAGTCCATATTGTGTAGTTTTTTTTGAAACCTCTTTTCACCAAATGAGATTGGATTACTATAGTATCCGTCCAAGCAATTTTATTTTCGCAGTCGATACATGGATATAATATGTCATCTATCTTTTGCAACTTCGCATGTCTCTTGGATGCTTCAATAAAATTTGCAACATTATGAATGTACATAGGATCGGGTCTTGGCATGTTATACATGCATGCTCGACGGTCCATGCTTCAATAATAGAATTTTTGTAAGATTTACAAAATTTAGCCCCAAATATTCCCTAAATTTACAGAGATATAACAAGATTGTATCATATGAGTGAATACTAGTATCATGTAGGTCTGTTTATAAGGGTTCCAAGATAATTTGTTTCATAATTTTCTCGGCTTCCTAGTGGCCACAAGGTTCACAAGTCGTCTAATCGACCCAAGTCGATGGCTAATCGATGTTTGGTCATCCTCAAATGTCTGGTCGTCCTCAAGGTTTTTACGGTAATATCAAGTCGATACAGAGTTGTAGAGAGAGGTGGCACGTAGGAGAGCGGCGGCAACGTCAAATAAGACTTTAAGATCGGCGTTATAAGCAAGGATCTTTGGCAGCACTCGTACCTTGCGAGGTAATGGAGATCGGCAGCGGTGGCGACAGACAAGAGGCGTCAGCGGCGGTAGGCAGGAGGCGTCGGCGACGAACAAGAAGCGCGGCGGACGGGAGGCGGCGGCGTCGAGCGGAGTCTCGAGGAGACGGGCGACGTCTTGAGGCGGACGGAGTCGAAGGCGTTGGGCGCAGCAAGCGGGGTAAAGGATTGAAGTCGTGGGGCAAACAGGCCCAGTCGCATGGGCTAGTCGCATGGGCTAGGTATGGGTAGGATCTGGTCCATTATATCTTGACGTCGGATCCCATCCAACGATGGTAACTAAATGGGCGAGTTATAAAACTATCTCCCTAGAAAGCTAACCCTAATCAGTCCTTCAAAATATATGCAAGCAGGAGGTACGCACCCACAAGTAACATATTGAGAAGAAAACACATAAAACTACAATTACATGTTCGAGTAAACTTCATGCATCTTATATATATGACAATATCATCTGTTAATTAAACATCATATTCATGTCACATAATAGGTACAAACTACAATAAGCTTATTACAATAAAGTCCATACATCAATATCTAAAAGACCAAACATCCTAATTATTGAGTCCAAACACATATGTACACACATGCAAAGGACACAATCCATATATCAGAACACACAAAACTCGCAGCTTATCAGCTAGTTATGAAAATATACAAAGAAAAAGTAAGGAAACTACATGCGTAAGGACACTAAGAACTGATATGGAAAAATAAAGGTAGCATTGCATAGTATGAGAATTTACTAGATACCTTGTACTCTGTGGCGCGGGGCGTCAGCACGGTGGGGCGGCGATGCAAGGCTAGGTAGAGGCGTGCCTTTGCGGGGCTGGGTGGAGACGTGGCGGTGTCGGGCTGGGTGGCGGCGCGGCAGTGCGGGACGGCGGTGCGAGCTGGGCGACGGCGCGGTGGCGCAGCAGTGTAGGGGCTGGGTGGCGGCTCAGCGTTGGAAAATTTCGGCAGCCTTGCGGTGTCGATGGAAAATCTCCAGGGTTACGTTTTCTGTGGTGCCCGAGAGGTCTTTATATTGGCCTCCGTTTTCATAGGCGGTTTTTAACAGCTTCTCAGGCGGTTGGTTCTTTATAACCGCCCGAGAAAAAGATTATCTCAGGCGGTTATTACTTACCAACCGCCTGAGATAATTGTCCGAGCCTCTTCAGTTTCCTTTTTCCTTGCTTCTTTTTTATTTAGATTTCAATATAAATACTCAAACATGTATAAATTCTGAAAATTGAGTCCAAATTCGATGATTCTTTCTACTATAATTTTCAACAATTAACATCTACCACCTGAACCAAATATTTTAAAACTTGTATAGCTGACATTATAATGTTTTGGTAAATATCAAATTAATTTATACTCACATATTATTCACATTTGTGTATCTCCTAAAAAAAGGATCCTTCACTTGAAATTTGTTTGTATCAACATATTTGTATTATTTATACATGTATGAATTTTGTTAATTTTTTTAAAGCGTTCCAACATGTCAAAATTCAAATTATCCATAAATGCTCATATACATATGAGACATTTATCAAATTTTGAACACACATTGATTCAAAAAAATTTAAAAAAATCTGGAAAAAAAAATTCATAGAGGTTGGTATGATGACTAAAAATGTCCATTGAAAAAATAAATGAAAATATCATTATATTCATCAAGTTAGAAAATGAAAAATAGCAATTGTTATATGTTTTTTATGTTCTCACAAATTTCAAAGGATTTATGAAGTGAAATTTGATGGTAACCTTTACTAATCAATAATATTACAAGAAAGTGGAATTTGACCTTTTTAAAGACCCCACATTTAATCAATAATATTAATTAAGAAGAGGTAAAGATCTTCTCAGGCGGTTGGTACTCAATAACCGCGTGAGAAAATGTTATCTCGGGCGGGTATTACTTACCAACTGCCTGAGATAATTGCCCGAGCCTGTTCTTCAGTTTCCTTTTCTCTTGCTTCTTTTTATTAAGATTCCAATATAAATACTCAAACATGCATAGATTCTGCAAATTGAGTCCAAATTCGATGATTCTTTCTTCTATAATTTTCAAAAATTAACATCTACCATCTGAACCAAATATTTTAAAACTTGTACAGATGACATTGTAATGTTTTGGTAAATATCAAATTAATTTATAATCACATATTATTCACATTTGTGTATCTCCTAAAAAAAGGATTCTTCACTGAAATTTTTTTGTATGAACATATTTGTATTATTTATACATGTATGAATTTTGTTAATTTTTTTAAAGCATTCCAACATGTCAAAATTCAAATTATCCATCATTCTAACTAAATGCTCATATACATATGAGACATTCATCAAATTTTGAACACACATTGATTCAAAAAAATTTAAAAAATCTGAACAAAATCATAGAGGTTGGTATGATGACTAAAAATGTCCATTGAAAAAATAAATGAAAAAATCATTATATTCATCAAGATAGAAAAATGAAAAATAGCAATTGTTATATGTTTTTTATGTTCTGACCAATTTCAATGGATTTATGAAGTGAAATTTAATGGTAACCTTCACTAATCAATAATATTACAAGAAAGTGGAATTTGGCCTTTTTAAAGGCCCCACATTTAATCAAGAATATTAATTAAGAAGAAGTAATGATCTTCTCAGGCGGTTGGTACTTAAAAACCGGCTGAGAAAATGTCTCACATGGGTATTACTTATCAACCGCCTGAGATAATTGTCCGAGCCTGTTCTTCAGTTTCCTTTTCCCTTGCTTCTTTTTTATTTAGATTCCAATATAAATACTCAAACATGTATAGATTCTGCAAATTGAGTCCAAATTGTATGATTCTTTCTTCTATAATTTTCAAAAATTAACATCTAACACTTGAACCAAATATTTTAATTGTATAGCTGACATTGTAATGTTTTGGTAAATATGAAATTAATTTATACCCACATATTATTAACATTCGTGTATCTCTCAAAAAAAGGATCCTTCACTGAAATTTGTTTGTATGAACATATTTGTATTATTTATACATGTATGAATTTTGTTAATTTTTTAAAAGCATTCCAACATGTCAAAATTCAAATTATCCATCATTCTAACTAAATGCTCATATACATATGAGACATTCATCAAATTTTGAACACACATTGATTCAAAAAAATTTAAAAAAATATGGAAAAAATCATAGAGGTTGGTATGATGACTAAAAATGTCCATTGAAAAAATAAATGAAAAAAATCATTATATTCATCAAGATAGAAAAATTAAAAATAGCAATTGTTATATGTTTTTTATGTTCTGACCAATTTCAAAGGATTTATGAAGTGAAATTTAATGGTAACCTTTACTAATCAATAATATTACAAGAAAGTGGAATTTGGCCTTTTTAAGGGCCCCACATTTAATCAAGAATTTTAATTAAGAAGAAGTAAAGATCTTCTCACACGGTTGTTATTGAATAACCGCTTGAGAAGATGTTTATCTCAGGTGGGTTTTACTTACCAACCGCCTGAGATAATTGAATCTTCGTTGCGGTTGGTAAATAAAACCCACCTGAGATAACCATCTTCTCAGGCGATCAGTACTTAAAATCCGCCTGAGAAAATAGGCGTCTATATATACCCCTCGGCTGCGTTGGAAAAACCTAGCCTGGGCAAAATCACTTAGACGCCGTCAGGCTGCCAAAATTTCGTTTGCCGCCAAGTCTTCGCCGCTGTCGTCACTGAGCTTCGCCGTCGCCGCCGAGCTTCGTCATTGTCTATTTGCTTCGCCCTCGTCACTTCCAGGTACGTCGAGCAAAGCCATTGTCGTCGCCACCGAGCTTCACGGTAAACCCTAAACCCTTTGACCTTCCCTCCTCCGTCCGCGTGTCGCCTCCCTCCTCGCCCTCGTCGCCGACCGAGTCAAATGATGCCTTGCATAAATTTCCTTGGTTAGGGTTCGAGAATTTGAAAAGGGTAGCCATCCTTGTGGTGGTGGTGGGTGGACCATGGTGTTAACGCACAACACCTCTGACGCGTTCGTTTGGTTCCATGTACTGGACGCAGTTTGTCGATCACCTTTTGGTGCCAAATCACGGTCGTAGTATTAGCTAGGGTTCGGACATGATAAACTTTTTGATTAACGACCTGGCCTTCTATAGCGAGTCCTCTACATCTTTTCTATTGAACTCCAGGTCAGAATCCTCATGAAACTCGAGAAAAAACTCGAAGTTCCAACCTCTATCAAATCTGAACACCTAGCGGACAGTTCTGTATACAGTCACAATTTCGACCATAACTCTTGGTAGAATGGTCGAATAGCTTCGTCTAATACATTTCCGAAAACATTGCGACTTGTATAACAAGTTTGTAATGTAACTTGCTGTCAAGTTGTGATGTTATCTGTTTGAAAATCAAGGATCAAACCAGCCACAAATAAAGTAAATTTTGTCAAATTCACTTTTGAAATCTGGTAGCAGTGTCTAACTTTAAAAATCCATATCTATTCAACCTAAAGGGCTATGGAGGAAAATGAATACTTTTTGGAAAGCTATTGAAGTATTTTATAAGTTTTCTATTGACCATCAAGCCAATATACCATTGTAAGGTGATGAAAATATTCTCTAACTAAATCAGCTCCTGTTCTGAAACTGTATGAACAAGCATCTGAATTTTTGCCATAATTATCTGTAGAAAGCTCTTCTAGTCTATTTGTGATACATTTTTAGAAAGGGTAAGAGCTATTATACAACTTTTATATTCATTGTTACCTCAAATTCAGTTTAGTACTAATTAGAAACTGGAGTTGAAGTTAGTACCTGTGTACAGTGCTATCTGAAACAGCTAAAAAATTTATGAACTTTGAACAGCCATAATTCTTAAATTAGAAAAGCAACCTATGCATACCTATATATGTCTGGAAATCATAAAGAGTCCTCTATTAATTTCCTATTCAACGCTAAGGCTAAGACACGCAATAACCAGGTCTAAATCGAAGTACCGTTTAAGGTGTCGTAACAGTCCAGAATCTGGACAGTTATGTATTCAGTTGCTGTTTGGATCGTAATTTCTAGTAGGATCATCAAAAGACTTCATAATTTACATTTATGGAATCCTGAGGATGTGTGTAACAAGTGTGCAATATATTGTTTCAGCAAATATCAATGTTCTCTATTTGAAAATTGTGGACAAAATCAGCAACATACAAAGGAAGCTCTGCCAAATTTCAGTTAAAAATCTGGGAACTTGGTCGAATTTTAAAATTCCATATCTCCTCAACCAGAAGTGCTATGGGGGCAAGTAAATACTATTTAGAAAGCTTCGGAAGTCCTCACAGGGTAGAGTGTAGCTGCCCTGCACTTCATTTCACAGGGTTGTGCTCCTTCGAGATCAGTGTCAATATCCTTTTGCCAAACAAAGCAATGTGCTCGCATAAGGCTGTTGAACATCGCTTATGCTCAGAACACAAATACAGGTAACTACCTATTTAAAATAAGAAGATAAAATTGTCATTTCTGGTGAGCAACTTTAACATGCTTGTCACCCTCGCAATGTATAGGAACCTTTTGGTCAGTTGACTTAAACCCTAGAATGCCTTATCAAATCCTAGAATGCTTCCATATTTTTCTTCATGCAACACTTCATGTAGAGTTAATATGCCATTCACTATATTTTTTGTCTAATTGGTTCTACCATGGAAAGCCCTGAGAAGACTGGTGCCGGTAGTAACAATAAAGAAGACAACACGGAGTTTACTGACTCCAGCAATTCAGGCTCCTTTCATAGTCCATCGGATCCTTTTCCGAATATAAAAATTAAAAAGACTTCAGGAGATCTAGACCCGGAATATGATCCTGCTGACGAGGTATGGATCACGAATCTTAACTTCAGCAGTTCAAGTTAATGTTTGTTGTGAAGTATACGAAGTCTTATAATTCTTTTCTACCTAGATTAATCACGAAGACAACAGGGTGACTTCGGCTCCTAAAACCGCAGAAGGTTCTCCAATGGATGAATCCTCAAGTTCACTCAAGCAGAAACGAGGGCAACGAGGTCCCAATAAGGGTCCATTGGACCGCGTCATGTACATAACAAGGGTTGGTCCAGGTGGGCTTCCCCAAGAACCACTAGATTCAGTTACCAAGTACCGGAATGCAAGCAGTTTTCTTGTTAGAGAGCTCGTGCCGATCACATTCGAGAATTGGAGGAAATTACCCGAGGAGACCAACAATGAGTTGTGGGAAAGGATAAAGAAACAATTCAAGTTCTCGAAAGGCACAGAAGAAGCTGTAAAGAAAGCAACATTGGTCTCTTGCGACAAGAAGTTTCGTGGCTGGAAGAGTGAAATGAATGCATATGTTAAGGCCGATAAGGTCCCTAGTTCGAGGAAGATGGGAAAAATCACACAAGCTCAGTGACAAGAATTTGTTCGTCAAAAGATCACACCTGACGCTAAAGCCCTAAGTGCAACTAGGTCACAGCTTGCCAAAAAGAACAAATACCATCATCGCTTGGGGTCTGCCGGATATGCCCCCAAAGTCCAGAAATGGAATAAGATATTAGACAAAATTACTAGTAAGGGCAATCCTCACCCGTTAGAAGGCTGCGATGAGAGAACTCAACAGTGGGTCTTTGCTCGGTCAGTTTTCACTAGCGAGGGACACCTTGAAAAGTCCGACTTTGTGAATGAAGTAGAGGAAAAAATGAAAGAAGTAATTGAAAAGCAACAGAAGGGTCTCTTCAAGCCAAAGAGGGAGAATGACCAACTGACCGCTATCTTAGGAAACCCTGAGCACAGCGGACGGGTTCGAGCAGTCTCTTCTCAAATGTCTTGGCTAGATGGTTTCCCTAAAGATAAAGACACATATAGAAGACGTGAGAAGTTTAAGAAAACACTTGATGAAACGATTGCTCAAAAGGTCAAAGAAAATGTGCAAGAAATAATGGAACAACTTAGACAATCGGGACAATTAGTGGCACTGAGTACAGCGATGGTTCCCGTGACAAAGGAGCAATTGGTATCTCCAACTTCCTACCCTAGCAGCGTTGGTTCTCTGCCAGGCTCAGGGTCAACCCATAAGTTCGCTGTCGATGATATTGCTAACGACAAATCTTGTCGTCTTCTTGTCCCGATCGGCAGAGCAGGGAACAAAACCAAATAGGTTGCCACTGCTATGGCAAAGACTGATCGTGACTTCAACGGGAATCCACTTCTTTTGTATTATATTGTGGTGCAAGTTCTTCAGATCATTGATAATGATTATGAAGATTATGAAATAGACCACATCACACATGAGGGAATCGCGACTCTGGGGCATGCTGTCAATCGACGCGATATCGTGTTGGACGATGAGCCCCTGTTGCATCTCGAAATACTGCAACCCATCTTCTAAGGCAAAAGTCCAGGAATATCAACTCAAAGTCCAAGAAGATCCACTCCCCCTATGTCTTAGCAAGGATGATAGTAACTTTGCTAGTAAAGATATCCAAGAGCAACAAGTTGGACAACAGCTTCAATTAGTACCAGAGCAAGCTGTTGCTAGTAAAGAGCAACCAGTTGAGCAACAACTTAAAGTAGTACTAGAGCCAGCTGCTTGGAGTAAAGATCAATAAGTTGAACAACAGGTTCAACAACAAGCCAGTGTCCAACTTCCGACGACTACTCCTCGATAATCAGTGCCTATCAAAGTTAGCTCATACGAAATTAAGAAACTTTTATCAGAAGTGTCAAAGTATTTGGAAACTATGAAGGAAAATATTAGAAAATTGAGTGCATCTCGTTCTTCTCATGAGCCAGCATTAGAAGATATTGAGGAATGGGAAGAAGACGGTGTCATGTATAATCGACGGATGACTTTAGTTAAACTAGGAGTTCCAATATACAAGCTTGAGGATGTTCCTCCTAAATTTAAGAATGGGCAACCGTTCATGACATCTGTACAACTTAGCAAACAACTCGCCCCGCTCAAAAGAATGCGTGAGTGGTACATCCTTGCCAGCAAAAAATATGATCTTTATTGCGTCACATTTTGTATTCCAAATGATGCATTCTGGATCACTGGAGCAGATAGATGAGTCATTTTATTTGAATAGTTGCATTCCCTTTTCCATCAGGGCATGCTCAAAATTAACCTGCTACTCGTCTGGTGCTTGTAAGTGCCTCTAATATTTTGCATTCGCTTTTCTTACTATACGCATACACATTTCATGAGATTATAACAATTCTGGAATTCTTCAATAGGATACAATACATGGATAATGAAAAGATGGAATGCAAGATAGGTATCCTTGACCCTACACGGATTGCAAAAACGCTATTCGATGTCAACACGGATCGAGACTTAGCAAAGTTCAAGCACATGAAAAAAAAAAAAGAATTTGAAAAAGCAATCGCAAAACTTAAGAAGGATAAAAGGACAGAAGTTGCAGCTTACATAGGATATGCAATGTTTAACTTTGTCAGAGACGGCAAGGACCTCGTAAAGGCTCCATACCACTTCGAGTAAGTTCGACACATGACATTGAAATAGTAATTATTGGTAATTGTTAACACGTGTATTTGTATATTTGCAGTGATCACTACATAATGATCTTCATCAAGCCAACGTAGGGTTTGGCAACAATCTTGGACTCGGCCGATTACCCACCAGATCGTTACAAAGATTTCCTTTCCATTTTGAAATTGTACATTTATTCAATAATTTTAATTTACACACATTTAGAATGTGTTGACAAGTTTTATATGACATTTCTTGTATTACAGCTCTTGGCGGTTTTACGCGGAACAGCTTGGCGGTGAGAGACCTTCTAATACGAATGGAATGGATATTAAAATGTATTATGCTTGTCTGAAGCAGCCTGCTAGGAGTGTCTTATGCGGGTATTATGTATGCAAGCATCTTCGGACCGCCAGCAAATATAGAGTGAATCCTGAGGATGTAAGTTATCCTTAATGTCGATATCTTATTTTCCTACTTTTGAGTTTCATTTTTATTGTAACTAGCATAGTTTAATACTTATATTCTCTGCTGTTCAATATTACTAGAAACATTATTTACATATTGTGATTCCAACTTCAAAATTCAATTGCTCATAGTACAACTGCTCCAAAAATACCAAATAAATTCTTGTATACTCTCACTTTGATCTATACTTTGAGATTGTTCAAACCAACACATTCTAAACCTTGTGATGTGTTTCATTGCAGCACACAAAGAATGTGAACGAAGAATGGCCGGTTTGTAGAAGTATTCCTGGTGGAGGAGCCGACAAGATTGCTGCTGAACTGTGTCAATTCGTGTGTCGCAAAATTTTGCACAAAAGAGGGGAGTTCTTTGATGAGAATGGTGCAATAGCTGATGTGCCAGAACTTTGCGACGATGCTAATAGAAACAGTTTTTAGTGAAAACTTGTAAACTATGAGATGAATTGTATGTGTAATTTGTACATATATATATATATATTGTTTTAGTGAAATTGACTTCTGTGAGATGACTTCTGTTATGATATTATTGACTTCTGTGATGATATTGTTGACTTTTATGATTATATTGAATTGACCTGGATAGAAATAATAGCAGCTAGTACTGCATAGGTTATACCTTATCACATGCGGTTATTTACCAACAGCTAGACCTGTCTGTGAAAAACAATTATCACAGACGGCTAGATATAGATAAAGAACCATCTGTGATAACCTAATTATCACAGGCGGTTACTGTTATGGTAGAAACCAGCTGCGATAAACTGTCTTCACATGCGGCTTGAAGTAGGTCAAGATCCGCCTATAGTAACACAATTATCATAGGCGGTTATATATGTTGCACGACCCGTCTGTGATAACATATGTACACAGGCGGCTAGCCTAAGTAAAGAACCGCCTGTAATAATCTGTCTTCACACGCGGTTTCACTTCTCCGCATGTGAAATTACGGATTATCACAGGCTTTTCGTTTCAGACGGTTTTAAAAACCGCGTGTGATAATAGGTTTGGAGCCGCCTACGATGAGACTTATTGTAGTAGTGTTGGTTGTTCAAAAAAAAGTTCGTGTGTTTTCTGTGATGGCCATAAAGCCGGGCACTGATAAATTTCTGCTATATATATTCGAATTATACAACACAGTTAAGACTTTAGCATAAGAAATGGATAAAAGTTAAAAGGGTACATTGGTCTCGTTTTTCTTCCTTTCACCAAAAAATTACGAGGTATATTAAACTGACTCAAATACACTTAAGGGGGCTAGCACGGACTGGCATGATTTACGCAAGTTAAGAATTATTGAAGAAAAACATGTATTCCCTCCGTCTTCAAACGCTTGTCGTTTTATAATTTAAAAGTAAACTACAAAGTGACAAGCTTTTGAAGACGGGGAGTACACGCTTGTCCCTAGTTGTATGTCTTCTGTCATGAACATAAGTAATACTCTCTCTGTTTCAATTTATTTGTCCTTAGAACAATGTTTA
The DNA here is from genome assembly GCA_036927565.1 of Tuctoria greenei. Taxonomy (NCBI): domain Eukaryota; kingdom Viridiplantae; phylum Streptophyta; class Magnoliopsida; order Poales; family Poaceae; genus Tuctoria; species Tuctoria greenei. The sequence continues at coordinate 197,770,510 of JAYESD010000003.1, read as the reverse complement.
TTAGTTTATTTAGCGCTGGTATTGGGCAAGTTTGTGCTCAATATTCGGATCGGCCCATATTACATCATTGTAGGCCCGTAGCTCAGATCGGCCCATATCATATATTTGAAGCTCGAGTCCGGCTTGAACTCGTCCCAAACTCGACTCTTTGTACCGAGCTTTGCCCAGACTCGATTTCTCTGTATCGAACTTTGTCCAGTACTCTGTACCGAGCTTTGCCCAGTACGTAAAATGAGCTAATCTCTCAGAACGCTTTCTCTATTTGCAGAACGCTTTGCCCATTGAAACTTGCAGATGCAATTTAGAAGGATTTCAGAATCAGATTGAAAATGCTAGTGTCTTACAAGAACTGAAGATAACAGTAAGTGACCGTGACATAAAAATAATAATTAAGTGGCATACATTTTTTCATATAAAAACTTGTCTCTTGATTCCGAACTGAAGCTTGACTCTTAACCATGAAGAACTGAAGTTTAACCGAGAACTCTCAGTATGCAAGTTGCAAGCACTGGGCTGAGCAGTGACAGACACTAGTTATGTAAGAATGATCACGTACAAGTACACAAAAAATCAGCAAGTTCTCCCAGATTCTTTTAAAAAACATGTTCTCCCAGATCAAGTCAAAGACATCTTGGAACATTTCTACCTGAAAAGCAAATATATACAATCAATAAATAAATAGCAAGCACAAAGTTGGCATATTAAACTCTGATTACACAAACAATGAAAGAACACTATTTTAAACAAATCCAGAATATGTGCATGCCACCAAAAAATTGAAGAATGATGAGTGTACCACTACAGCACTACTATATGAGGTAAACATCTGAAGTTCAAAAGCCAACGAGATTTTTGAACACCTCCAGTGACATTAACATTACCACAGCTTCCTAACACAGAGTGATATTCCTAAGTGATATTAACATTAGCACAGCTGACTTGGCCACTGGCATGTGGACCTCTTTAAATCTGTTGCTGATTTCTGATCATCCATATAGCGGGAGTGGTTGGCAACGATCCGACAACAGCGTGTAAATGCAAAGGCAGTATGAGTATGAGTATGACCGACCACAGTCTCTTTAGCCACGTACTAGCTCCAAAGGAGACGAATTAAGAGGAATTGAACATTTCGCTAGTACGTGCGTTGGACTTGTTGAAATCAAACGGACTGCCCTTTTTTCGGCTCTCTGAAAAGGATTTCAGACATCAGTTTCTAAAAAAAAAAAGGGTTTCAGACAGTGTTCAGAGGAGCTTTCATTCTTGCCACACGGCTCTGGCTTTCGTTTTCAGAAAAAAAAGTTCATTCAGTCCAAGGTCAGTTAGCAGCTACTAGATGCTTTTACTCCCGGAAGTAACAACATATTTTCTGATTAATTATCTCTGGAGAAACTAACTGCTCCAGAATACTAACCTTCTTGTGGCTCCAACGAAGTAAAAAATCTGCTACTACTACTACTAAGGTGATAAAGGTTCCCTCCATTATTCAGTAAGTAATGACCAAACTCTGAACACTGACTGAATGGTCAACAGGAAAGATCAACCACCCGGAATAAAAAACGATGACTTTTACTTTTACCCCGCGGAAAAGGGAAGAGGGAGGAAGGAAAGCAAGCTAGCATCCGTGACAAAGGAAAGATTAACGATTGTGGCCGAAAAAATCGTCTGTAGTCCAAAAAACAGGAAGTTCTCCGAGAAGGTCACGGCATTGTTTCAGACTAAGATATATAAAAGAAAATACCATTTTGTCTCAAGGGATAGATGGAACACAAGCAAACAAGCATAACCCCTTTTTGGCCATGGAACAAAGGTAGTAGTAGTAAGTAGAACCAATAATGACAAAACATTGATACAGAATAAAAATCCTCTCTCTTCACCAAAAGAGCATATCCATGATATCCATATGCAGCCAAGCAAATGTAAACAGGAAGTCATGCAAAAGGGTCCTCTATGGTAAGATGAACAAAATGTCACAGGAAGTCATTGATTTACCTTAATGCCAATAATCAAGCCCAAAGCTATTGTGCTGCTGTTTTACAGTGTTAGGCATTGCATCCCTTACAAAAACAAAAACACCACAATACAATATTAGTATGAGCAGATCTAAATATTAAGGTAGAAAACTATATCGAACCAAAAATATGTACCTTTAATGAAAGGTAGGTATTTGTTCAAGTCAAATGGAACCTCCTTTGGTCCAAACCAATCTTTAGAGCAAACAAGAGTCTCGAGTGTTTCACTATTCATTGAAGTGCGAAGATGGTCTGTCAATCGGCCCGCTGCACTAAACGCCAACTCAGAAGCGACACTCGATGTTTGAACAGCCAAAAAATCTCTTGCCATCCTTGCAAGAGTAGGATATTAACCATAATTGCTTTTCCAGTACTGCAGGATATCAAAGTTCTCCGTATTCCTATCAACAAGCTTCTCTTGCAAATACTTGTCTAACTCAGAAATTGTTGAATTCTTATCATGATTTTCAGACTGGAATTGCTCAAATTCCTCATCAATTTCTTGTGTTCCACAAACATTTGATCCAGATTGAGAGGACCCGACACCCGAAACTCGATCGCTACAATTAGAAGAACTCTCGTAGTCCTCATAAAAACTTTTCAACGAACTCATAACATTCTCTATTCTCGACTCATAATCATCACCATATGCAAAACTTTAGAAACATATCCTTGTACCGAGGATCAAAGACGGTTGCAATTGTCAAAATAAGGTTCGGATCTGCCCAATATTTCTCAAACTTACCTTTCATTTTTTAGCTAGTTCTTGTAGAACTGAAGTCCCCACATTCTCATTCAATAGCAATTTGCGAATTCCCCAAACTTCTTTCAAGTACGTGCGAGAAGAAGGTTTCCTAACATGTGAGAATGTTTTTGTAGCATTAAGAAAGGGCTCCAAAAACATTGTCATTTCTTCTGCGTTTTTCCGCTTTTCTAAGCTAGGACCACTGACTTTCCAAGTGTCAGCATACCTCAACAAAACCTCTTTTAGCTCAACCGCTTTCTTGACCATTTCAAAAGTTGAATTCCATCTTGTTGGACAGTCCAATTTCAAACCGTGCTTAGTATTCAAATTTAGACTGCTCAAAATATCATTGAGAGCTTGAAGTCTTGACCCACTAGATTCAATATTTCGCAACATTTCTCGAATATTTTTCAACGCTTGTTGAATAATATTAATGCCTTCTTGCACAATAATATACAAGATATGCGCTGAACACCTCATATGCATATGGCTTCCACCAAACGGGATCTTATCTGATAGTTTAAATTCCAAGTATCTTACAACACTATCATTTGCTGAAGAATTATCGAGAGTGAGTGCAAAAATCTTGTTGTCCAACTTCCAATCAATGCAAATATTTTCTACCATATTCGCGATGGATCTTCCTGAATGAGGATATGGAATTTTTCTAAACCCAATTATCTTCTTCTGGAAATTGAAATCCCTGTCGATCCAATGTCCAGTTAAGCACAAATATCCCAATTTTGCGTTTAAGATCCATATATCGCATGTGAATGAAACACGTGAATCTAACTGATCCAAATCAGATGGTATCATCTCAAAACCATTCTTAAAAACAGCAACACAATCCTCTCGTACTGTCTGACGTCCAATGGCTTTGTACTCCGGTCTCATTGAACGCATAGTCGGTTCCCAAAACCGGCTCTCAATTCCGTTAAAAACCCACTTGTTATCAATGAATAGGAGCGTCAAAAGACCACGTGTTAGTTCTGGATCAAACTTGAAAGTAGCAGGATCAAACCAATCATCTATTTGAACTTGTAGTATTGACGCTCTTTCTTTATCAATGATACTTGGACAGCTGTTTATGAGATGACGCTTAAGGTGTGAAGTTCCCGAGCCTTTGGTCTTGCTCAATGCATTTGAGCAATGTCTACAAATTACCTTACAGCCAACCTCATTAAAATGGTTCCAAACTTTAGATCTTTTCCTTGAGGAATTTGATCTTGTTCCAATAGTCTCACCGTGGCTCTCAGTTTCTTCCTCCATAACAGCATCACTATCATGACTTAGTTGTTGAGTCGCTGACAAAGACATTCTACACAAAGAAAATAAGAGGTTGTTTAACTAATGGTACTCATGTGCATAAAATGCTATATAAATAATACTTGAAAGGATCTTATGAGCTAAAAAAGAAAATGCTCACCTAAAGGTATTGGATTGCTCTGTCCAGTGTCGGTTGTACAACTTCTTTACCTATTCTTCACCTATCACAAGATAGCAACAGTAATAAAACTATAGGTCTGTATCCAATACCATTCACTATTATCTACAAGATAGAAAACTATAGGTCTGTATCCAATACCAAAAAAACAGGTACAATATCAGATTATACAAGAGAACTGCAGTTACCTAATGGGCACACTTGGCGAGTCTTAAGCCACCTGCTGATGCAGTGGAAGTGAAATGCATGATTACAGACACTTGTGGTACATCATGTTAGATTTAGCTACTAAATATTCAGATATGATACACTTCAAAAAGCACAGGGTAGTATACTTCAAAAGCAAAAGTAGTTTCCAGACTTGTGATTGGGTAAGAAAGGAGTCATCACGCAGACTTGTGATTGCTTATACTGACATCAAAGGGACGGTTGGACCTATCTTCCCATCCTGGACTGTCAAGGCATAAAGAATCAACTGAAATAACAATAGGTAGCAACGTTATATATACAAGTGAACAGAAAGTGTGGCAATGACCATGAAACAAATAAGAATAACTGCATGAGTGACATTACAATTTCATAAATTCAGGACATCAGCTACTAACCTGGACATTTGTTCATCAAACCTTACACCGACATTCGATGATCTATTTTCCTCGAAAAGAAGACATATTTCACCCAGTGAACCAAAACTGGGAGGGCTGCAGATTGAACAATTTGACAAAAGTGAAGGTCTTAATACATTAAGAAACAGTCATAAAAGTAAAAAAAAGGATTAACAAGTCTGGTAGTTTATTCTATCTTGGTGACAAAATAGACCATATATTTGCCAACATAACAAATTATAAGTCAGGTACTAGATGACAAATGGCAAGTCCTTTTTGAACGAAACCACAACTCAGGCAAGTTTCATGAAAATAAACAGCTTATTACTCGATATTTACTTGTGAGAAGTGCATTTAGAACGGATATTACTAAGTTCTACCTCTGCCCATCAAGGACAATGCCTGACGATTGTGGCGAACCAATGTATATCACTCTACACAACAAGAATCGGGCAAAGAAGTGTCGACCAAACTATAATCATCGGCTTTAAAGGAACTATAGATGTCGGGGTCCACCGGCCGACGACCTTAAATAATTATGACCGTCAGCCTGCCAACACCGACGGCCATATAGCGCCTACGGAATAAAGGCGTCGGCGTGGGCCGCCTGACGACTTTAATTCTCTAGAGTCGTCGGTCCCGACGTCTTTAATTCTTTAAGAACGTTGACTTGGAGTCGTCGGATATGGCCGTCGGTAGGCCAACGGGTTTACAGTAAGGTCGTCGGCTATAGTGTCTTACCGACGGCCATAAGGCCGACACTTCTTTGCGCGTTTCCTATAGTGCTATCACCTGAACAAACAATAAGAATAAAAACAGAACAATTTATTCCCACCTAAAATCGATTCTTTCCAACAAATCAACGTAGATCCAAGGCTAGACCATCCAGATCGGGGCATAGTTGAGCGGAATCCACCTACCCTCGAAGCTAGGTGGCCGGAGTGGAAGTGGGTGCGTGGAGGGCGAGACGCGGGAGGGATGGAGCGGACGAGGGAGAGAGGAGCCCACCTCGTCGGAGCTCTAAGACTCGGAGGGGAGCAAGCAACTGATCTGGATTCGTCGAGGAAGGGCTGGGCACCGCGCGGGGACATGGAAGGGCCGAGCGCCGAGACAGGCGGGGATGGCGGGGAGAGGAGGACGTCGTCACCGTCGGGCGAGGAGCAGTCGAGCACATCGATTTGCGGCGTGCGGGTAGGCAGCAGGATCCGTCGAGCTTGACAAAGGCCGTATCTACAATATTCGATAAACGAAAGTGTATTTAGTCTCGAGCCGAGTTTTAGACCCAGATCGTGAAAAGCTCGGCCCAAAATTTTTTTAACCGATCTTGAGCCCTGTAAGCTCGAGGGCCGGCCCGGTCCAGTAGCACCCCTAAGTTTATTTCTACTTCTTTTGATTGTCTGAAACGACAATTATTTCGTAATGGAGGTAGTAGTTCAAAACAGCTAGTTCTAATTCTAACGGCAATAATCATGTTAAGATAAAGTTAGCTTGAATGACGAGCAGGGAGGACGGGAGCAAGGATGCCACCATTGTTTGGAATCCGATTACCTCTCTAGAAAGAATCATCCCGCCCATTAAATAACCTTGGGCCTAAATTGAAATTTCTGTTGCTATGGAGTATGGAAGCGAAAGTGCGATTTTTTTATTAATATACCTTTTAAAAAAGAATTTAATATAAATAACTTACGATTTTAAGTTAGGATTAGATCGACGCAACTTAATATAAATAACCTACCATTTGTATTAGCTATTTTATGTTTTCTTCGAAAAATATGAGTACGTGTGTTTTGCCTCATGTACCGTAGTAGTAGAGTGGCAAACAACATGCATATATTTTCAGAACTATGTAATTTCATTTTATGTAACCGCCGCCGAGCTTTTAAATTTTAGTACAATTATTTCTATAACATTCAAAACTATGCAATTGTTATCGCTATATGATTTTAAAAAATCCGTAGCTCCCAATAAGCTCCCATAAAATATATTCATAACTTCTTTTTTGGAATCAACGAAACTTATATTACAATAACTTTTATGAACATTTATACCAATTCTAAGTCCAAGTATTTCTAAACAAATAATCAAAACTGAATACATTTTACAAACGTGCAGAATGTGATCGTATTGCCAAATAATACATTCAATTACTCTTGTTTTTACATACTAAACATATAGAAACTTCATTGAATTCAATCCTTCACAATGTATGCTCCATTTTATACTTTGGAAATTTCTAGCATATCGGTCTCTAAATTTTTATTAAGTTATGTGTAAAATTCATCAAGCGCAGAGTGAAAAATTGAGACATACGAATTTCGTAAGTGCTGCGTACGACGGTACTGTGCCATCGTAAGTGGTATATACAAAATTCGTATGTGGCCATTGGTTCCACCGTGACTAACATTTGTTCTACCGTGGCATGTGGAAACAAATTCTCTGCGGCCCTACCGCACAAAAGAGTTCCTCTTCCACCTGCCGCTTCAGTTTTTTGCGGGCGCAGCTAGGCTCCCCGTCACTCGGTTCCCGGTAGAGAAAAACATCAGGCCTCTCCCGGGAAAAGCAGCGTGGCGAGACACCTTTAGGAGGAGGAGGAGGATCACTCGCCCATGCCTGAGCTGCCGGTGGCAGAGCATGAGCTTCCGCTCTTACCCAAGGTCGAGCATCCGCACTTGCCCAACACCAAGCTTCCACCGAAACTAGAGCAGCCGGTTCCCGGGAGTGCACTTGCTGCCGAAGCCAGAGCTAGCGACGTTCCCTACGGTGAAGATGCCTGATGCTTTTCGCATCGGGAGCCCCCGAGCGGGGTCGAGCCATGCCCGCAGAAAACTAAAGCGGCGTTGGAAGACAAAGTCTTTTAGATTCGTGCAGAACTGTTACGTGGAAGACATCGAGTCGGGGTCGCACGCGCGCGCCTGTGCGGCCGGGCTGCAGAGAATTCAGTTCCGTGGCGTGCAACATCTAATGCGGCACAAACGAGATGTGCATTTCGTATGAGGCTCATACAAAATTCGAATTTTGTAAGAGGCACGTACGAAATGCACATTTTGTGTGTGTCACATTAGATGGTTGCATGCCACGATGGAACAAATGTTAGCCACGGTGGAACTAATGGACACATACGAATTTCGTATATACCACTTACGATGTGCACAGTACCTTCGTATGCGGCACTTACGAAACATACGAAATTTAAATTTTGTAAGGGCACGTACGAATCTGAGTCATTTTTGCCCATTTGTCATTCCGTTAGCTATTTATATTAAATTCTTTTTTAATAGGTATATTAATAAAAAAATTGCGAAAGCGCAACCGAAACGAATGAACCAAGCTTAGCTTGTTCTAAGCGAACACGGAAGAATCATCTTAGCTCCCTCCCTAGTCCAACATGGCGAGACGAGAGATCGGTCGCAGGCTCGCAGCTGTGGCACTCCACTCGCAAAACAAAAGAACGAACAAAGTAAGAAAAGATCAAAGGTAAAATCACAAATTCTAATTTTTAAGTATAAAATCAGAATTAATCTTGCAATCAAGGATATATAGATCAATGCTGAATTGAAACCATGTCACCGTAGCAAGAATCTAAACCAAACCATGTGGTTGGTAGTAGTAACATCTCTATGCAAGAGTGTACTCTTGCATAGAGATGTTACTACTACCAACCACATGGTTGGAGTGTGAATGCCCTAGATGCCCATTCTTTCTGGCTGCATCTACTTTGGCTGCCTCTTCTCGGGCTTCATTTCCCAAAGCCAATATTTGTCGAGTGACCTTCCACTTTGACAAGGAGCCTGCTCTCAAGTTGGCATTTGGGTCCTCTACCAAGAATGAGAATGCTACAAGGTTACACTCTTCGGCTACTAATACTCATATGGGTTATCCAGAGGTCGTGGAGCACTTGGATGATGAATGGGACCCTATGATTCTGGAAGCTTCACTCCCACTTGTGCCACCCTCCTCCTTTCCTCTTTGTGGTGTAGTTGTTTCGGGTGGTAGTGACTCATTTCATGTTGTCACTGCATAGGTCGCCGGTTGGTCCTCCTCTCTATTGCCTGTCTAGGTGGTAGAGATTGTTGGTCGTTTGTTTTATTTTTCTCCTTTTTTATTGTGTCAGTTTGTATCGGTCGTGCCAGACGATTGGAATGTGTTGTAGGTCTAAGTGTTGTTACCTCTTATCTCAAGAGTGACACGTTTTACCTCTCTCTACCAATCTTGCCTTTGGTGTCTGTATTGTGGTTTTAACACCACCCTATTAATATTTAATATATTCACTGCCGGGGTTTTCCTTGCAGTTTCGGTTCCAAAAAAAAATCATCTCTATGCAAGTATGCATACTAGTACGAGTACTACGTATATTGGCGGCCTAGGAACGCTAGCTTGTCACTACACCGTGTGGGAACTTACGCCCAAAAGCAGTAAAGAGAAGTGAGAAAATTACATTCCTTGTGAGTTAGACACCGGAATTTTAGCATTTCTTTAGCACCTTAAGGAATTTTCTCGATACTAAATACAGCCAGTCAATGAAATTAGGAACACCTTGCTCTGTCGTTTCGGCAAAAACAAAAAGGAACACCTTGCCGTCATCCTGATCTCTGAGTTAAAATGGATGACATGGTTGAGGTAACAATGGTGAGGTTGATGAGCATGAGCCGGATGTAGTGATAGCAGTTGATGGTTTGGTTCATAGGTTTGCTCTAATGGCCATACTTGTTTACTACTGTCTACTCCCTCTATCGCTTTGTATAAGGATGAAAGCATTCAAAACCTGTTCCAAAATATAAGGGGTTATAAGAATAGAATAAATCAAGTTTTTACAATTAATTTGTTGGGTGAGAGATGGATGGGTAGAGATAAAATGAGGGATATAGAAGACATTTACTTCGACCAGTACTTTCACGTTAGAATGATATGATCCCTTATATATTGGAATGGAGGGATTATATTAAAAAATAAAATACAATATACCAGTACCTGTTTACTTCATGTGCTGGGTCCATCTAGTTCATATGTGCTTGCGGCGAACGAGGGCTCCAGTAAAATCCAGTGCACGTACTGGACCCTGCATGCGGGCCGAACAAATTCCGGATCTGAACCGATCGCCGAGCCGGAACCACCGCCACAGAGAGAGGTTTGACCTGTTGGAGATAATATTCCAGCGAGATTCGGAAAAGATTCATGGATTCTCAGGACCAGGGGATCCATCCCGTCCACGTCCACCCAACCAATGGCTTCCAGCAGAGAGCCGTGGAACATGCGGCACGCTCATGACGACGTTGACGGCACGACAGCGTGCACCACTACAGCCACCTGTCTTCTATCAATCTGCTTGCTGGGTTCGATCAGTGTTACGTTAGTGCTGCAAATCGGGACTAGTAAAATGAAAAATAAAGCGCCCTTTCCACCAAGAATCCAAGATCCCTCGTCGCCGGCCGGCCGGCCAGATAAGAAAACTAAGGCCATTAGTTTCGACCGGCGCGGACGGCGGTGGTGGAGAAAACGCAATGCGTAACCGGATGGTGATGGGCCACTTCCGCCACGACCTTCCACTCCACACTGCACTCCTGCGTTGGAGCGAGCAATTGACGACGACGCTTGCTTTCAATCCCGCCGCAATCAAAAGTTAGCTCCTCATCTTTAATATAGATGCTATATCGATGAGTACCATGGTGTATCTTTTCAAAATTTAGTGTTATCAAAATTTAATGCAAAATTTGGCAACCCAAAAGTTAGTCAATGGGTTGTCCATTATTGTTTTTCCTAACCTATGTGACGATTTAGAGCAGCACGGGTCTCCCTAAAGGCCAATGCCTACCGCTAGACTCCAGTGTCGGCGCTTAATCTCTTCAGCACATCATGAAGTAAGAGGAAATCGACTACATGCCTGCTCCAATAAGATCAGTTTTCAAGCACGGTTTCATACGGTTCCTGATTTTTTTCGAGAATTTTCTCTTTAAGTATTTTCTCCCTCTCGAGAAGTTTATCGTTTTTGTTAGAATAATAGTATCACATTGCCTATATAGCCAAGAAAGGTTCCCTGACCTTATATATATATATATATATATATATATATATATATATATATATATATATATATATATATATATATATATGTGTGTGTGTGTGTGTGTGTATGTATCATTCTCTAGGGTTTTTAATCAATCCAATACAATAATTATTTTTTTCTAATTACTTCTATCATGGTATCAGATTAGATTAATTCTTAACTTCCGCTAGCCACGCCCGATTCCGTCTCTTGCGTCGAGTTTAGCTCCAGGCGAATCGCCGCTCCCCGTGTGCGATCTTTCTTTTTTGGCGTGCCCCCGCCACCGGAAAAAATCCCGTGCACCCCGCTCTTGGGCGGGGCCCTCCGAAGAGCGCCGCACGCCCACTTGCGGCCTTCCGCGTGGCTCGCGGCCGATCTGTGGTCTTCGTCTCCACGCGCCGCGCGTTCGTGGTCTCCGCTGCAGCAGATCGACGCCCGCGCGTCGTGTTTCTTCCAACCAGGTCGCTGACCACCGAAGGTTCCAGCAAAGTTGATCCATGCGATCCTCCCCAGGATCCCTTCTATAGGTTATCACACTTCTTGATGGCTTCCGTTGGCGCTGGATCCCTAGATGCACAAGCAGTCTCATAGGACATTGTCTTGGCAACCAAGCTAACTCGATTGATCGAGGAGGCGGATCTACTAGCCATCGACGCAGCACGTGCACGTGCAACGACCAACGAGGCGCGTCGCAAGCTGTTTCTCGCAGCTGACGAGTTTCGTCATGACTTGATCAACCACGACCCCTCTCCTCTGACGGTTGACAACGTTGCTTCCCTACATGCTCAAGCAATCACCGTTCTCAACATCAAGTCAGTAATCCCCATCATCCTCGACAACCTTTCGTCGCACTATAATCGGTGGAAGAGTCTCTTCCTCAACACCCTCGGGAAGTACAAGCTCTCTGATCATGTTCTCACCGACATTGATCCCATTGTCGCCGACTCTCATTAGCGACATATGTACTGCACCGTCATCTCCTGACTTCATGGCACCGTCTCCCCTGATCTTATTGAGATCACCTCGGCGGGCATACTCACAGCTCGTTCCATCTGGCTTGGGCTTTAGGAGCAGTTCATCGGCAACTGGGAGACTCGTGCTATGATTCTGGACGCCGAGTTCCGCATGTTCGTCCAGGGTGACTTCTCTATCACCGACTATTGTCGTCATCTAAACTCGATGACTGATGCACTCGGTGTCTTGGGTGAGGTCGTCCCCAACGGCACTCTCGTTCTCAGAACGCTTCGTGGGCTGAACGAGTGGTTCCAACATGGCGTCCCTTCTCAAGCGACAACGCCCCTTTCCCACATTTGTCAAGGTCCGCAACGACCTCCAACTTTAGGAGATCGAGATGAAGACCAAGCCGGGGAACGCCAATGCATTGGCAGCCACCTCTGTAGGTGCGGGACACACCCTGTCTCCTGCATCATCTGGTGGCGCTCCTCCACGTGGTCCTGCTCCTGGTGGCCATACATGAAGCACCCCTACCTTCAACATTGTTGTCTCTGGCCCCTCGTCCTCCAACCAAGGTCGAAACCGGCGTAATCGGAACAAGTGTAATGACACAAGTAACAGCGGTGGATTTCCCACTCCGGGGAATCCATAGAACGGGACCCTGCAGCTTTGGGGTGTAATAGTTCTGGGCAGCTCTACTCTATCTCCTTGTCAATGCTTTCTCCACCACATGCCTTAGCCGCAGCCACGACACTGTCTACGCTTTGGCATCGTCGTCTTGGTCATTTAAGTTTTGAGGCTTTGTCTAGGTTATTTCCACAATGTAATAAACAAGAACTTGACACTCTTTGTCATGCCTGTCAGCTTAGTCATCACACACATCTTCCATTTTATTTATCACATTCTTGTGCTTCAAACAACTTCAATTTAATACATTGTAATCAATGGACATCTCCCATGAAAAGTGTTTCTGGTCACAAGTATTATCTTGTTATTCTTGATGACTGCTCTCATTATTTGTGGACTTTTCATCTACGCCTCAAATCTGACACTTTTTTGATCTTGTCACAGTTTTTTGCCTATGTATCCACTCAATTTGGCCGCACCATAAAGGCAGTCCAATGTGACATTGGTCGTGAATTCGATAATTCCACATCACATGCATTCTTTCTCCGTCTTGGTGTTCTTTTGCGTCTCTCTTGTCCTCACACGTCTTCTCAAAATGGATGTGTTGAGCATATTATTTGCACCACCAATGACACTATGCGCTCGATTATGTTCCAAGCTAGTGTTCTGGCCAGTTGTTGGGTAGAAGCGCACCACACCGCTGCACACCTCATAAACTTTCGACCTTCCAAATGCTCTCCTTTGCCACACCACCTTTCGCCCTCTTTGGCAACCAACCTGATATTTCCCACCTATGTGTTTTCGGTTGCAAGTGCTATCCAAACCTCTCTGCCACAGCTGAACACAAGCTTGCTCCTCGCTCCACAGTTTGTGTCTTCCTTGGCTACATAGACTTATCCACAAACCGCATCATTATTTCTCGTCATGTCACTTTTTACAAATCCTCCTTTCCGTTTGTGGAAATCTCCAACCCTCCTTCATCCTACTTTGACTTTCTTTTTGATACTAACAATTCATCGGTGCTCCCTAGCACCGACTATTTTGCAGGTACTCGTCAATGTGTGCCTCCACCAGGATTCTACAAGCCTAGCGGTTAGACCTCGACTCCAGCTGATATTGATGTTTCTTATATCACAGATAAAAATCCGCAAGCGCGTGGAAACTATCGATGTAGCATTTCCCCTTAAAAGAGTATTCCAAGAGTGTCATTTATATTCTCCCAAAGGAAGGCTAGGTGGAAGCATAGCAATCATCAAATTGAAGAGATAGGTTGATCTAGGTAGGGTTATAGTGAGGATGGGTAAGAGATATGTGGAGGTAGTTTGACACACACAAGAGTATCCTATTCTAAAGGGGATAAATGGGTCGAGAGGGATTAGGATAAGAGTTAGGTAGATACTCCTACTATGCTTCTAGTATACATATACATACCCTATGTTAGTTACTAATGATCATATCAATGGTGAATTCTCATGCTAAGTTGTGCAACATATCAGGCACAGGTTTACCCCTAGCAACACTAGGACAACTCCCGAAAACAATCTGTGGCATAGCCAAACGTTGAGGATTACAAGGACAGATAGGGCTGTCACCACCTACTACCTACCTCTTTAATCTGTGGGTCTACGAGACATCCAACGCTACTTTACTATCCTAGCACCATGCTAGCATATTAAGTAAATACTTTAAGAGCTGCAGCACAAGCCATCCTAAGGCAATGACTAACCTAAACATCATTCAACCATTCATATTATCATGATCATGTCATAACTTGTCGGTGTTTGGATCCGGTAGATCTCCCGATACTACCGTTGGTAGATCAAGGAGTTGTAGTTCGGTAATAGGCGCGCAGAGATTCAAGAAGGTGAAAGACAAGTGGACACAAAGATTTACGTGGTTCGGGCTGCCTGAGTGTAATACCCTACTCCACGGGGTGTGTTGGTGTTGTATTGAGCGTGTAAGTCTAGAAGAAGCTCCAGAAGAACAAGCTAGTCTAGGTCAGGGAGTCCAGTAGTGGTCTGGAGTCGCCCCTTGTGTATCGTCGACCAGTCCTTTTATAGTACAAGGACTGGTAGTTACACCGTTAGCCTGGCCCGACATGTGGCCCCGGCGGTTACACATGCTTGATACACAATTAATGAGGTTAATTACCCTTAATAGCCTGGTAACGGACCTTAATAGTGCTGTTACCAGTATTAAGGGCCATCCGATCGTGTGTCATTAATATGGCATTAATAACACTTAATCGGGTCTTGGAGTCTTGGATTGCTCCTTGAAGGTCCGGAGCCATTGGGGGTCCACTAGCATGATTGTTGAAGTTGAAGGTCCGGCGGTCGGCCACGTGGCAGCTCTGGAGCTTACCATCGTGGACGGGTAGGTCCGGTGCTGTTGGACACGTGTCGGTACCAGAGCTTCCCTCTGTCTGGGGTTAGGTCCGGGGAGGCCATACTGGTATCTAGTCTGGAGCTTTCCCATGTGTGGGCGATAGCTCCGGTCTTATGATACACGTGGCGGCCCTGGGACTAACCATGTCGGGGAAGCAGGTCCGGTTACGCCTGACATGTGAGGCCTTCGAAGGTCTTCAAATCTGTTAGATGGAGTTTCCTTGTGATCTTTGCAATCCCAAGGGGTATCCGGTACGTAGGGTACCGACAGTGGCCCCTGGGCCCACCTCCGGGAGAGACCTTTTGGATGAAGTCATTCTGCCGGAGGTGGGTCCATTCTTCGGTTTTTGAGCCGTGTCTTCAAGGGTCTTTGGACGTGCCGTTGGCGATAGTTCGCAGTTAAACCACCGTCGCGTGGTATATCCTAGATGCGGCAGGTGAGATCTCAGCATGCGAATCTCACGCAATTGATGGTCGCCGGTTCCTGATACGAAAATCGTATCGGTTCCGCGCGCCCTGTCAGGCTGCCGCCTTCGGGTTTACCGCCTTTCATGATGACAACCATTCGCCTGGGGTAAGAACCTCGACTTGATTGTTGGGGTGGCCCTTATCATTGGCAGGGTGAAGTTTTTGACTGATATCGTCGGCTTCTCTGCAGTTTCCATCCAAGCATTGCGGGGGCTTACTTAAGAAGGAAAGCACACACCGTTAGGGGTTCTTTACGCCTTTCATTCGAACTTGCGCTCAAACCTTCCAAACTTTCGCTTGCTTTTCCTCTCTTGCCTCGCTGTGCCGCGATGGAGTTGGGTCTCCGCCATAGCCGACTGAAGACCGATGGTGATTTGAAGAAGGTACGGGCCCTCATGGGATGGTCCTCTGACTTCTTCAACCACTTGGTCTGCGCCGGCAAACTTCTGTTCGAGAAGGAACACGCCGGCGACATGGTGTACTTCTCCGCGTATGCCATGGTGGGACTGATCCCACCTTTTTCCTCTTTCTTCTTGATGCTGCTAGACTTTTATGGTCTGCAGTTGTACCACCTTGGCCCCCACTCTATTCTCCTGATGTCGATCTTTGTCCACTTCTGCGAGATGTGGGTGGGAATTCCCCCCTGCATTGAGCTCTTCTGCACCTTCTTCACTGTCCACACTACCGGCACGAGTGATGAGTACATTGGCTTCTACTATTTTTTGAAGCGCAAGAAGTGCCCGTACAAGTACTTGCGGTCATTCCCTTCTAGGAAGTGGGACGAATGGAAGAAGGATTGGATCGTCATCAGGGTGGAGGAGCATGAGAAGCTGGAGCTGCCGATAGGCCTCCCCAACATCGATACTGCAGTTTGGAGTGAAGCTCCGGTGTTGTCGGACGCTTTCAACCCTGCTCAGACCAGGATCCGCCTGTGCGTGGAAGGAGGGGTGACTCCTCGGGCGGTGTTTTGCAACTCTCTGACCAACAGGTGGGCTCCGTTGAAGAAGAGGGAGAAGCTTGCTTGGGCCCTCAACAGTATGCTGGACGACGATCGGATCAAGACCGGTTTGAAGTCCAACATGGAGGGTGCAACTTTGGAGTTCCACCTCAAGAAGTTCCAGCATGGCATCGACGTCGAGGGTGATGACTTGGCTGTGCCGGTAGCTTTCCTCCCTCTGAACATGGAGGCAGAGTTCAGCAGGGAGCTCCGGTGGACGATGTCGGTGCTTGACGACCTTGGTGTCATTGAGAGGCGTTCGACCACCGGGCTGGCGATCTCTGGAGCTCCTGAAGGCGGCTCCGTTCCCGCACCAAAGCAAAGAACTGAAGTCGTCGGCAAGGGTAAGGAATTGGCCGAGCCCTCGAGCCGTAAGAGGAAGCATGCTGACAGAAGGTCCGTCAGGCCTACTTCTTCCGCGGCGGCTCCTTCTCCCCGGAGGGGGAGGTCTACAACGGCGGCATCTACTCCAGCAGTGGCATATTCCCGGGGTGCTAGCTCCGGCCGTGTGACTCCAGCACCAGGGCCAGCTGAGGGCTCTGGGTCCGGAGGTCCTTCCTGGTCAAGGGGGCCTCGACCAAGGCAATGCCGGTAGCAGCAGCAAGCTCTGGGGGACCTTCCGGGACTTCCACGCCGGTGGCAACTGGGGTCAGTCCGGAGCGTCCGAAAAAGAGGTTCCGTGCTAACTGGTACGAAAGCCTTCTGAGGTAATTTTTGATTTTTTACCTCAGCCAGTTATTTTATTGTTAACTGTATTTTGAGTTTCTTCGTCCTTCATCCACAGCGTGCCTAAGAAAAGGACTGAAGCTCCGGTCCCTGCAGCAGCGGTTGAGGCTGTGCAGGATGAAGCTCCGGCTCCGATTCTAGCACCGCCCCAAGAGGTGGCTGAGGCTGCGGCAGCTCCGGCACTGACTGTCGTGGTCTTGGACCTCGACTCATCCCCAGAAGATCCCGTGGTAGCGCCGGACCATGGGAATGAAGATGTACCAGCAGCACCAGCCTTGAAGGTTGAAGCTCCAGGCTTGGATGCTGAGATGTTGGACGCTCCGGCCGTAGAGCCAGAGGTAGCTGCGATTCCGACCCTTGAGCCGAATGTTGTTGAAGCCTCGGTAGTCGAGCCGGTGGTTGATGAGGTCCCGGTGGTTGAGACAGGTGTTGATGAAGCTCTCGCACTTGAGCCGGTTGTCGAGGAAGCTCTGGCGGTAGAGTCGGTTGCCGCAGAAGTTCCGGCTGTGGAGTCGGTCGTTGAAGAGGTTCTGCCATCAGAGCCAGTTGCTGTGGAGGTATCGGCGCCTGAGCCTATGATGGTCAAAGCGCCAGCGCCTGAGCCCATGATGGTCGAAGCGCCAGCACCTGAGCCAGCGGCGGAGGAGGCGCCTCGCTGGAGCCGAAAGTAGCACCTACTCCGCCTGAACCTTCAACACCTATTCCGAAAGTGGTGATCCCGGAGGCGCCCGCTGTTGAGCCAGGGTGCCAAGATGAAGTGCTGGCCCCCCGCCTGAGGGGCCAGTTGTTGATGACCTGGCGGCGGGACCTTCGGAACCAATTCCGGAGGTCGGAACTTCTGCTGCAGGACCTTCCTCGGTGGTGGCCGAGGCTATCCCGGAGGACGGCCTTAGCGTCGTGGAAGCTCAGGGGACCGCTCTTGTAGAGTGGGACCTAATTTTTGTTACTGAAGACCCACTGGAGATAGCGGAGAGGACCCCGGCAGGTCCGGACCTGATCCCCCTATCGTTGTCTAATGACAACGCCTGCTCCAGTCTTCGCCAGGTATAGCTGGCTTTCTACCACAACAGCAAGGCCCTCGAGGAGGAGCGCCAAACCCTTAGGAGGTGGCGCAACCGACTCCATTTCGAGACCAAGCTGGCGTAGTCGAGGCTGGCTGACGATAAGGAGTGGGTGCAGAGGGGAAAGGTCTGCCTGGAGTACAGGGGTAAGCTGTTGGATGAGAGGGAAAGCCTGACGCAATCCCTCGACAACCAGTCCCGGGCCATCTATGAGCAGGCCAAGGCTGCAAATAGCACATCGGATGATCGTCAAGAAAGGCTCGCCGTCATCCACGATAGTCTCGTCAAGCACCGGGAGGCTCTTGAAGCGCGGGAGAGAAGGCTCGAAGATGAAGAGCAAAAATTCCTGGAGCTGCGGGACGACCTCGTGAAGAGGGAGGAAGAGCTTGTCCAAAACACAGCTCTGGCTAACAAGAGCCTCAAAGAACGCACCAAGAAATTGGAGGAGCGTTGCGAGGAGGAGGAGAAGAAGGCCTGGGAGCGAGGGCAAGATCTCTACAAGTGGGAGAATGCCATCGCCGCCAGGGAGATGAAAGTGTGGGGCCGAGAGAAGGATTTGGTCAACCGCCAGAATGAGATCCACCTCCGGGAGGAAGAGCTCAGTAAACTCAAAAGGCAGGTTGCTGAAAAGATTCAGCAGAATGCCAAAGAGGTAGAGCGTCTTGCTCGGGAGAGCTCGGAGCTTGCGGCGGCCAAAAGATCCTTGGAGGAGATGCGAAGCACAAGGGTTGTGGAGTCCCAACAAGTTTGGGACTTCCTGGGCAAGGCCAACAATGCGCTAACGCCAATGGGCTTCAGTCCCGTGCGTTTGGATGATCTGGAGCCGGAGCTGGACCAGGCGTTGGAGGCGCTGAGTTCAGCAGGTGACAAGCTCACCAAGATGGGCGATGTCATCGTGGACCAGATGGAAACTGAGGGACAGTCCCTGACGAAGAACGTCAAAGAGTTCATGCTGATGTGCTACACCAGTCGGGACCCTCGATTCCCTGTGGACCTGGTGCTTGAAGGCCCCATCGAAGGAGAGGGTGAAGCCGCACGAGCCAGCATGTCGGAGGTGGCCCAGAAAGTCGCCCAGTTCTTCCATAGGGTCTAGGACCATCTCTCTGTAGCTCCCGCTTGTATTCTCTCTTCTTCTTCTCCAATTTTGTAATCTCTTGTCTCCATATGAATGAAATCCAATTTTTTTTTATGAATTTCATTTTTTGTCTTCAACACCTTTGTTTCACTTGGCCCCCTGGTAGATGTACACAACTTGATTGTGAACATGTACCAAGAGGATGTAACAGTTGTTGAAGACTTGCGTGCTTCAAACTTGTTGAATGTAGGTCCGAAGTCTTCGATAGTGTAGGCCCCCTAAGGTTGTCGGAGCTTAGTGGCTCTGGCATTGACCATCGTCGGAGCTTAGTAGCTCTGGCAATAGTCTCCATCAACGCGTAAAGCATCAATGGTTAGCCCTCTGGGGTGTCAGAGCTTGGTAGCTCCGGCAGTGACCTCTGTCAACACATTGTGTGTCAATGGCAGACTCCACTTTAGAGTCTTTCCACCATCTTCACGTTTGACGGCATGCCCCCTAGCTTTACCGGAGCTGTGTAGCTCCAGCGATGCTCGATGTCAATGTTTGAACATCGACCACAAGCCGCCTAGAGGATGTCAGAGCTTTGGCAGCTCCGGCTTCATTCACCATCATCATGAAATATTTATTTTTCCTTCACACTAAAGTCAAGAAAAATAGTAAAATCCGTTTCCTATCTATAACTTCATTGTGGCTTACTATTCCCGAGAAAGTTTTAGGTCGAACACAATTCTAAATACAATCAAGAGCGCCGTCTTGTTTCCTTCAGGTTCGATCGTTTCTGGACTCGCCTTACTTCGGCCTGCCGGGGTGTAGGTAGAGTGGCGTACTTAGGGTGCATGACCAGGCTAAGTCGATAGCACACTTCGGCCCTAGATTGGCTTGGCGGCATTCAGACGAGTAGACCATCAACAATGTTTGAACCCGGAAGGATAGACAATGCAACTCGAATTGTACATGAACTGGTCGAGCTAAAGTTTCTTAAGAACTACACAACTTTGTTATAGACAAGAAAGAGAAAAATAAAAAATATTGAGCCTGTACAAGGTAAATGCACGTGGAGTCTGTTTTCACACAATGATGTCTTTCATTATAGGTCTAGGGTACAGGGGAAATAAGTACACTCTTAGGGTACAGAACCAGGCTAAGTGTGTTTCATTTCTCGTTTGACCTAAGGTAGCTAGCTACACATTTAGTTCTGAGACTGTGACAAGTGTTGCATGGACGTTGCGGAACTAACAGGGTAGGTCCGGCTGCCCTCCCAGAGGAGCTACCTGACTCTGTACAATGACTCTATAACATACATCACATGTAATTACAGACTCACCTCCGTGATATCAAGTGTAGAACTTACGGAGGTGCTCAATGTTCCAAGGATTTGGGAGAGGTGTCCCATCCTCGGTTGCCAAGCGAACGCATCCGGGACGGGATACTTTGATCACTCAGAAGGGTCCCTCCCAGGTGGGGGAGAGTTTGATTAACCCTTCTCTGGATTGTATTCTCCGTAGCACCAGATCGCCTTCCTCGAGCTGTCGGCTGTGTACATGCCATTGGTGATAGCGCCGAAGAGCTTGGCGGTATCGGGCATTCCGAACAGCTGCTCGGCAGCTTCCCTCTTTAAGGAGGTCAAGGTCTTCACGCCAGAGCTGGTCCCGCGTGGCTTCGTTGGAGGTCCAGACCCGGAGCGACCCCAAGGTGATTTCCGGAGGAAGGACTGCTTCAGCTCCGTACACTAGGATGAAGGGTGTCTGTCCAGTTGACCAGTTTGGAGTTGTCCTGTTGGCCCATAGAGTGGGCGGAAGCTCTTCGATCCAGTTGGCTCCATGTTTTTTCAGGCGCTCATATGTGCGTGTCTTGAGTGCTTTCAGGATTTCTGCATTTGCTCTCTCAGCTTGGCCATTGCTTGCCAGGTGAGCTACTGAGGCGTAGCTGACTTGGATGCCGAGGTCTTCGCAGTATCCTTGGAAAGCAGAGCTTGTGAATTGGGTCCCATTGTCTGTTATGATTTTGTTCGGGACTCCGAATCTGCATACGATGGACTGCAAGAAGTTGATAGCTGATTGCTTGTTTATTGTCACAACTGGAGTTGCTTCCGGCCATTTGGTGAACTTGTCAATGGAAACATACAGGAACTTGTAACCTCCGACGGCTCTTGGGAAGGGTCCCAAGATGTCCATCCCCCACACAGCGAAAGGCCATGTAGTGGGGTATCATTTGTAGATGTTGAGCCGGTGTGTGAATTTGCTTTGCATGGAACTGGCGTGCTTTGCATTTCTTCACGAGCTCAGTTGCATCCTGGAGCGTTGTAGGCCAGTAGAAGCCATGCCGGAAGGCTTTACTGACCAGCGTGCGGGAAGACACGTGGTTCCCACACTCGCCTCCATGGATTTCTGCGAGGAGCTTGCAACCTTCTTCCCTTGTGATGCACCGCATTAGGATGCCGTTGGCACCACGCCAGTAGAGATCCCCTTCTACTAGCGTGTATCTTTTAGCCAATCTGACTATCTGGTCAGCGGATACATCATCGTCAGGAAGGATATTGTCTTTTAAGCAGCTCTGGATCTCCGACATCCATGCATCAGAGCTTGCTTGAGCATTTGAGTCTTGCGTGCTGGGTTGCTCGGAGCTTCCGGCAGCACCTATGACCGTTGATGGCTGCCATGGTAATAGGGCCATCAGGACCGCAGCTTCGGGATGCTGGTCTCACCCCCTTCGCTCAGTTCGGTAGGCTGAGCTGTGGGTTTCGACAACCTCCGGACGAAGGTTCCGTCGGGAGCCGGAGCTCCGGTTGACATTTTTGTCGAGAGTTCGTCTGCTTCAGCGTTATGAACACGCTGGACATGGTGGAGGTCCAGAACTTCGAAGTCCTTCTGAAGCCTCTGGACTTCAAGGAGATAAGCAGCTAGTTGAGGATTGTTACAGGAGCATTCACCCTTCACCTGTTTAATGATGAGCTGCAAATCTCCCTTAACCAATAGCTGCTTGACACCATATGATAGTGCCACCTTTAGTCTGTAAATGAGTGCTTCATACTCCGCCATGTTGTTGGTTGCCTTGAAGTCAAGGTGGACCATGTATTTTATCTTCTCCCCGGTTGGAGCGAGGAGAAGGACTCCAGCTCCGCCCCCTGCTTTTGCATGGAGCCGTAGAAGTAGAGGGTCTAGTGAGGCTCGGTGAAGACCGGAGCCTTGAGTTTCGGGTTCTGCTCACTAGGGCCCCCAGGGTTTGATGGAGAGGGGGTCCATTCCGCCACGAAGTCTGCCAATGCTAGACTCTTGATCGATTGTCTTGGGACAAATTCAAGATCGAATTCGGCCAATTCCGCTGCCCACTTTGCAATTCCCAGTAGAGTTATGATTATGCAAGATCGCACGCAGTGGATAAGAGGTCACCACAGAGAGCTTGTGAGCTTGGAAGTAATGGCGAAGCTTCCTGGAGGCAATGAGAACTACGTAGAGCAGCTTGTGCACCTCTAGGTATCGAGTCTTGGCATCATGTAGTACTTCGCTGATGAAGTACACTGGACGCTGGACTGTTTGGACCCTCCCAGAGGGTCCCAAAGCTTCCTCCACATCGACCCGAACTCTCCCATAGGGGTCCAGACCTGCTTCGGGGACCTCTGGGTCCTTGTTGGAGGAACCCGGAGCTTCTACTGGAGTGACCCGGACCCTCCCGGAGGGGTCCAGATCTTCTGGAGTAACTCCTTGTAGATCCAAGACTGGGGGCTGTGACCCAGACTCACCTTCAGGAACCTCCGGACCCTCCCGGAGGGGTCTGGATTCCTGAGCTTGGGATGGTTCTGGTCTCTCTGCAACTAAGACCATGCTGAGAACCTCGTCGGTTGCTAAAATGTAAAGCAGTAAGGGCTCACCAGGGTTCGGAGCTACCAAGGTTGGTAAAGTGGTGGGGAGCTGCTTTAGCTCCTGGAACGCCTTTTCTGCTTCTTCAGACCATTGGAATGGTCCGGACTTCCTCAATAGCTTGAAGAAGGGTAGCACCCATTCCGCCAGTCTTGAGATGAACCGGCTGAGGGCAGCTAGACATCCAGTCAGTTTATGGACGTCCTTGATGCGGGCTGGTGGCCGCATATCCTCAACGGCTTTAATCTTCGCCGGATTTGCCTCTATGCCCCAGTGGTTTACCAGGAAACCAAGAAGCTTTCCGGAGCTAACCCCAAAGACGCACTTGTCTGGGTTCAGCTTTGTGCGAGTGACTCGCAACTTGTCGAACACAACTTGCAAAGTGTCAAGGAGTGACTCCTTGTCTTTGATCTTGACGACGATGTCATCAACATACACTTCCACTACGTCTCTGATGAGCTCTCCAAAGGTTTTGTACATAGCTCGTACAAATGTTGAATTTGCATTCTTGAGACCAAATGGCATGGCAGTATAGCAGTACAATCCATCTACTGTGATAAAAGAAGTATGTTCTTCATCTTCCCTACACATTCTGATTTGATGGTACCCAGAATATGCGTCTAGGAAACACAGTAATTCACACCCGGAGGTGGAATCCACTATCTGATCTATTCTAGGTAGTGGGAATGGATCTTTTGGGCATGCCTTATTTAGTGTTGTGTAGTCGATACACATCCGAAGCTTCTCGCCGGCCTTGGGTACAACGACTGGGTTTGCCAGCCATTTTGGGTGGAAGACTTCTCGGATCAATCCAACTTCGAGCAACTTCTTCACTTCTTGTCATATGAAGTTTTGTCGCTCTACTGATTGCTTTCGAGGCTTCTGATGCACAGGCTGGGCATCAGGATAGATCTTCAGATTATGCTCGATCACTTCCCTAGGGATATCAGGCATTTGCGACGGTTGCCAGGTAAACACGTCAACGTTAGCCCGGAGGAAAGTGATGGGCGCGAGTTCCTATTTGTCATTCAGACCTCCCGATATACGGGTGGTCTGAGCGGCATCGAAACCGATTTGGACGACTTTGACGGGGATGTCAGTGTCGCCGCTTGGTTGCACACGAGGTGCAGAGGTTGAGCCTTGTTGACGAATGCTCAGGGGTTTCAGAGCTTGTTCCTGCCTGGACTCTTCCTCCTGCGCTGTAGCAAGCGCATGAAGTTCTTCCAGAGCAATCACTCCAGCAGTGCAGTCTCCGCGGATCCAGAGAACACCAGCTGGCATTGGCATCTTCAACACCAGGTAGCCATAATGAGCAGCAGCCATGAACTTGTACAAGGAGGGCCTTCCCAGAATGGCATTGAAAGGTAAGTTGATCTGAGCAACGTCAAAGATCAACTTCTCAGTGAGATAATTCTCCCGAGTCCCGAAGGTCACGGGGAGAGTAATGGCACCGAGTGGGGTTATGGCCCCCGGACCTACTCCAGAGAAAGGTCGGGAGGGGCGAAGGTCCGAAGGTCGAAGCTGAAGCTTGACGAAAGCTTCGAAGCTTATGAGGTTCAGCCCCGAACCTCCGTCCACCATTACATGGTGGATTTGGATGTTATTGATGGTCAGAGATACCATCAAAGGTAGTTGACCAGCTCCGATCATGTTCCGCGGGTAGTCCAAAGCATCAAAAGCGATGGTGGTGTCCATCCACTTTCGATGAGGCTCCGCCCTGGTTGTAGGAGCTACTGAGGCCATGTCCTGCCGCATGGTCTTGAGGACACGGCGGGAGGTGATGTCCCACGAACCACCAAAGATGGTGTTCATGGTCTTCCGACGCTCATTGTCGGAGATGTCGGAGTCATCGTCGACGGAGGTGTAAACAGCCTTCAGGACATTTTTAGGGTCTTGAAAGACTAACTCCTCTTCAGCCGGAGCTTCGTCGACTCTTTGTTTTCCTTTGCTCTGACGGAAAGGAACTTCTTCCCGGTGCTTGTTGTAGCGCTTGGCAAGGTTTTGGACCTCCCGACAGTCTTCCTTGTTGTGGCTATTCGACTTGTGAATAGGACACCACACTTTGGAGCTGCCACCGTCTTCAGAGGACGACCGAGGTTGTTTCTCGGGGCGAGGCCCCCGGCCACCCGGAGCTGCAGCAGCTGTAGCAGTAGATGTGTCGGCCGATGGATTCTTGTTGCCGTTGGACTTTTTCTTCTTTTTGCCACTCCCGGAGGTAGTGGCTTCGCCTTTGGAGGATTTTTTACCATCCTCCGGAGGTGGTTTGGAGAGCATTTAACGGCCCTCCGTAGCTTTGGCACACTTGTCTGCCAAGCTGAAGAGCTCCGTGACGCTGGTGATCTCCTTGATCGCCAGCTTCTCCAGCATCTTCTTATCTCGTACGCCCTGTCTAAATTCCATGATAACAGAAGCGCTGGAGATAGGAATAGTGTTTCATACCTGGGAGAACCTCTGGATGAATGAGCGCAAGGATTCTCCCCCCTTCTGCACGACTGCAAAAAGGTCCAGTTCAGTGCCTGGTCGGGTGTATGAACTCCCGAAACTGGCGGTGAACTGTTGGCACAATTCCTCCCAACTATTGATGGAGTTGTGAGGAAGACTCATGAACCAAGACCTGGCAGTCCCAGTCAAGGCCACTGGGAAGTAATTAGCCATTACGGCCGCGTTACCTCCGGGCGCAAGGATTGCGGTGGAGTAAATCTAGAGAAACTCAGCGGGATTAATAGTCCAGTCAAATTTCTCCGGTAGGTGAGGCCGGAACTTTTGTGGCCATCTGACCATGCGTAGGTGCATGGCCAGGGTAGAACAGCCTCCTCCTACTCCCTCAGGAGCAGGACTGTCTCGAGCTTCTCGCCTTTCGCGAGCACGCTCGATATGGACACGGCCGTCCTGTTGGCGGTAACAGCGATCAAGCTCTGCCCGGAGGTCATGAGTTAAAAGCCTTGTTACCGTATGAGTGCGCCGCGCCCCGGAAGGCAGCGATGTAACTTGCTGCGATGTAGCACGCCTCCGTTTTGGGAAGCGTGCGGACCAAGTCTGCCCGACACAGTCCGACGCTGCGATGGGGCCCGCCCCGAAGGGGGAGGACCTTGGTTGCTAATGCGTTCGACTGTTGCTGCAACTAGATGTTCCACATCAGCCCTCCACTGCTCCATTGAACCCTGGGATGCACCTGATGTGGTGGACGTTGAAGGAGAGCACGCGCTGCATGGAGCGTGTGTTCAGGGTTGTTGTTATTCACTGATGCGGTGACCAACGCCGATGCACCGTCACGCTGCCCAGCTTGACGTGCTGGTGCATGCGGTGGCGGTGGAGGCATGACTCCTGCTGGAGCCGTGGCACCTGCTGGTTGCTGCATGTTGGAGAGATTGCCCCCAGCAGGTTGAACAGCAGGATTGTCGTTGGATGATCCAGCAGCTGAGTTCACCATACTTGAAATCTCGGGCACCCCTACCTGGCGTGCCAACTGTTGGTGTTTGGATCCGGTAGATCTCCCGACACTACCGTTGGTAGATCAAGGAGTTGTAGTTCGGTAATGGGCGCGTAGATATTCAAGAAGGTGAAAGACAAGTGAACACAGAGATTTACGTGGTTCGGGCCGCCTGAGCGTAATACCCTACTCCACGGGGTATGTTGGTGTTGTATTGGGCGTGTAAGTCTAGAAGAATCTCCAAAAGAAGAAGCTCGTCTAGGTCAGGGAGTCTAGTAGTGGTCTTGAGTCGTCCCTTGTGTATCGTCGACCAGTCCTTTTATAGTACAAGGACTGGTCGTTACACCGTTAGCCTGGCCCGACATGTGGCCCCGATAGTTACACATGCTTGATACACAATTAATGAGGTTAATTACCCTTAATAGCCTGGTAACGAGCCTTAACAGTGCTTTTACCAGTATTAAGGGCCATCCGATCATGTGTCATTAATATGGCATTAATGACACTTAATCGGGTCTTGGAGTCTTGGATTGCTTCTTGAAGGTCCGGAGCCGTTTGGGGTCCAACAGCCTGATTGTTGAAGTTGAAGGTCCGACTGTCGGCCACGTGGCAGCTCCGGAGCTTACCATCGTGGACGGGTAGGTCCGGTGCTGTTGGACACGTGTCGGTACTGGAGCTTCCCTCTATCTGGGGTTAGGTCCGGGGAGGCCATACTGGTATCTAGTCCGGATCTTTCCCATGTCTGGGCGATAGCTCCGGTCTTATGATACACGTGGCAGCCCTGGGACTAACCATGTCGGGGAAGTAGGTCCGGTTATGCCTGACATGTTGGGCCTTTGGAGGTCTTCAAATCTGGTAGATGGAGTTTCCTTGTGATCTTTGCAATCCCAAGGGGTATCTGGTACGTAGTGTACCGACATAACTAATTAGACTATAGTGGGGGTTTGTAGTGTTTATGATTATATAATGAGAGTGGTATAGCATAATCATAAATACTACTCCTACCATATACATGGATCCATAATCAAACAAGAAACACTCCATCCAGGTATATGAACAAAAGAAGACTAAAGATAACATCTTTATTAAGAATAAAGTCCAAACACAAATAGGAATATGAGAGTCATACCTTTCCCAATTGGCAAGAGACTCCTTCTACTCCTTTCCTACTTGGACTATGGACTAGCGACTCTCCTCTCTACAGCCTAAACTCCTCTAAAGATATGGAGAGTAGTGGATACAATAGAATGAATACTCAAGTGGTGTGTGTGTGAAGTGAGGGTAGGGGGTCCTATTTATAGGTGAAGGGTCGGTTCCCGCCACCAAATGCGCGTGAATTAGTCACCGTCATCTTCAGGAAGTCGGGAGGAGCCAACATGTGGCGATTGATCGAGTTTGGCGCCAGGACCAAGTCGGCCTACTAGGGGTTGGCCGACCTGGTCTTTGCACCGTTTCGCGTATGCTTTCTCCAGGTCACTGTCAAGTGGGTCTCATCCCTTGATATGGGTGCTACACCATTGGATGGCCTCGGATACTTTTGTTTGTGGGCCACTTGATCCATGTGGTGCCATATGTTGGTGCACGATTGGCTAGGATGATATTTTATAGGATTGCCCCCCTCTTTTACCTCATTTCCTGCAATAATTCTCTACATGCACTATTTCTCCAAGGACAAGTGGAAATATGTTAAATAGAAAGGTGATATGTGCAAGAAATTGTAATTCCTTCACATAACTGAGTTACATTGACAGATGAAATTGGAATATAACAGCTGTCAACAAACTCCCCCCAGCTTATCCTTTGCTCGTCCTGAGCAAAATCTTATCCAATTCTAAGTTGTTGATGATCAGGAGTTGCTACAATGTTCTATTTTTCACAAGTACCATGTGCACAACAAAATACTCTACCTAGTATTGCAAAAATTGGCATGGTACTTCACCCATCTGAAGTCATTAAGGGGCTTACGCCTTCTCCTATACTTAGGTGGTTAAAAGATAGAACAGCAAAGGGAGCAAGCATACTGTAGAGATCAAGTTCCACTCAAATTCCGGAGAGTTCAATTTAGATTTGAAGTACCTCAAATTGATTCTATCAATCACTCATTTGTGTGTAGTGGAAATATTTTCTCACCAAGGCATTTTGCCTAAACTCATCCTACCACTAAAGAAGGATTGTATGTGAAGCTTGGTAGGTAATGTAGTAGGCATATTTGCAACACATAATATTGCTAAGTCAAAAAAACAAGTCTTAGGAGAAATCAATTCAAAACTATTTGATTCAAGACTTGTGCATGTGTGATGGAGTGGAAATGGATGTGAATGTTAGAGATGACTTCTATTTGTGTGGATTCTCTTATTTTGCAAGGATGAAACATGGCTACTTTTCTTTTTCTCTTTTTTTTTCTCATGCTTATGATGTAAGCATGCATTTTTTTTATTTTTCTTGTAGCCATGTCTTCTACTCCCTTTTTATGTAATAAACTTGGAGAGAGTACTAAGCATGAAAGATATGGAGTTTCTCTTTTTATTGTGAAATGATGGTGTGATCGAATTTTGCTTACTTCTAGCGTAGAAGTATAGCATGTGCAAGTGAAGTATTGAACTCAAAAAGAAATGAATGAATTCTCACATAGGTCTATACTAGTTTGACTAGGCTCAATGTGAGGACAAATATCATATGCATAAGGTCTATCAATGTAAAAATATCATATGGCTTTGGTAGGTATTTCCAATCAAATGAGAGTAACTTAAATCTTTTTAGAATTTCTCCAAAAATCAAAGTTTCACTTTCAAACTAGAAATACCAGCCCTATCAATATATCATATTTCACAACAACTTAGAATTGGATAAGATTTTGCTACCCACAATTTCTAAATCAAGGAAAAAGTAATTTTTAGCCAATGAAATTAATATTTTGGAGAGTAGTAAGTTGTAAACTAGGGACTTAGGGAAATTAAAAAAGAGCAATTATTCATCATTTCATCTATGTGAATTCTACACCATTCTTACCCCACATCTTTTATTTTATTTGAAAACAAATCTACTCTACTTTTTTTATATGCAAGGTGAATGGTGGATGAATGGAAAATAAATATGCAAGGGGTGTCATACAATTTACCTCAAGTGGGGGTCCTCCCCCAAGCTTGTTCATCACTCACCTCTGTGATGAGGGTTGAACCCTTGATGACGGAAGTATGCCGCGAGATCGGCTTGTTGTTGTTGTAGCGTAGAGTTGAAGTTGATGAATTGAGCATCCATGTGTTGTTGCCAATCTTGGGTACCTTTGACATGCTCTTGGAGAGTGTTGTAGATGTCACCCGTTCTCACTTCAAGGTCTTTGATACGTCTAGTGAGATCCGTCATTCCTTGGCTATGGTCATGATGACTTCCAGCCGAAGAGGAATGGCATCTTCTCATAGACGTTGGAGGCAATCTGCTAGAGCTTGAAGTGGATAGGGGTGGCTCCCATGCGGCACCTAGCCATCCATGCTAAGACGGACCTTCGGTATCATACGATGGAGGTTGAGTCCATTCGGGTGCATCAACCCGTTGGGTTCTCTTCCTCTTCGTACTCACGGACCATGGAGGTTGTCGGAGACATGGCCGCTCTCCTTGTGTGGCTTCTATTTACCTTGCCAGAGACATTACTTCTACGGGCTTCCTCAATGGGAAGAAGAACAATGGTTAGCCTCCGGCATTTGTACAAATTATAGTTCAGGTTAGGTCACTGAATTTCATTGACAAAGCCGGGATAATAAAATACCAAAGAGCCATCTTGATCATGCTTAAGGATATGTCCTTGCACTAGATAATCTTCATTAATTAATTCTCGTTCATTTTCAATATATTCAAATGACGTATATTCTAGTGCTTATAGCCTAGTAGCAATGGGGTAATCAATGAAGTGCATTCAATTGGCCCTATCCTTGAAATGTAATCTAACCATTTTGTCATCGTGGCAATAACTGGAGCAACTTTTATATTTTTAATTATGGCAAATAAAAATATCAGCTCATCATCACACACTGTTCTAACATGTCCTCTAGGGAACATAATATCCACCCATCTATGCATGAAGCGAAAAGTAGGATTGTGCAAGTGGCTATTCCTAGGAGCACTACATTTGACCTCACTAGTCAATTCATACGTCCAAAAACTTTGTTTGTTAAACTTAGACAAAGTGTCTAAATCTAGCAAACAACGTTTATGGAAGCCTAGGATTTCACTTAATTCTTTCCATAGGATGTTGTATTTTTTTTAAATAATCTAAAAGAAGTACCATAAATCCTATTTTAAGGGTGAAGGAATTGCATGGAGAGAAGGCGTGAACCTCTCTCCTCTAAAATTGTCCCATCCTAGTGCATGCCAAATGGAAAAGAATTTAAGAGGGGTGTGCTGTAATACCCTCATTTTCATCCATCATGCGTTGCATACATTTTTATACATGTTTAACATTAAGCAACATAAAAAAGAATGAGTTTAAAATGAATTAGAACCAAAACTGCAGTTAACAGTCTGTGTCAGTGCGGACTTGTCCATTTTTGACCTCGAACTAGTTCGTTTTGCTTTCTGTTATCCCCCGGACTCTTCCGCTTTTGCTGCGGACTAGTCGAAAATTGGTTATGTTATTGTCCGAACTTGTCCGTTCCAGAGTACGGACTAGTTTGGTATCTGTCACTGGAAATCGTTGGAGTTGTCTGGTGACTCTCATTTGGTCCAGTTTTTGAAAATCTGAGAAGACCTCCGAACTTATCCGGCCCCGACCGGACTTGTCCGTTTTCCTTTATGATCATTTTCGAACTTGTCCAGACCATATCTGGACTTGCCGGTTCAACTTTCTGTCCTATATCGGACTTGTCTGGTCCCCTAGCGGACTAGTCCAGTGTACCCAACCCGAATTCTATTTCTTTCTCCACGACATGTGGGTTATTGCCTTGGGTGGGCCCAAGAACGTCGTGTCTAACCCCTATGGAGCCCATGTGGGACCCCTACTCGGCCTCCACTGCCTTATACTCGAATTCCACCCAAACCCTATCACGTCCACCCTATATAAACACCCAAAAAGCCAACCTTTCATCTCTTTACCACAATTGAAGAGAACTCTTAACCCTAGTTCGTTAGAGCGGCCATCAAGGAGCCTCTACTGCAGGGAGAAGAACGAGAAGGGAGGAAGGAGGAGGATCAACCAAGATTGTCATCGCTGCTGCGATCTCCATCATCAACCCTTCATCGCCGACATCCCTCTTCGTCAATTCTTTGTCTCCTTCGATCTTGACATCAAATTCTCAAGTCTTCGACCTTTGAACCCTAGGATTCACGGTAATTATATTAGATTCATATTTTCTACATAAAATTTTGGTTCCATATTAATTTTAACTATGCTCTATATGGAAACTCGCCAAAAACCCTAGCCAACGGACTTGTCTGGCCCCAGTGTGGACCAGTCCGATTTTCTTTCTGTACCAAAACAGACTTGTCTGGTCCATGTGTGGACTAATCCTGTCTTCCTGTTCTGAATATTCCTGAAACTTCTTTAACAAACTCCAAAATGACTTGGAACTTGTTCTAACGTGTAATACTTAATTGTAACTAGTTAGTAAGCAATGATAGCAACTTGATAACATGCATTACTTCATAATTGCATTATTCATGAATGTCATGACATATTGAGTACCATATGAGAATTTATTGATTGTAATGCTTGTTTTGTATTTTTATTGCACGGATTAGAAGGTGTTGCTCTGGATGGTGCTATCGAGGACCTCCAGCACAAGAACTTCAAAGCTTTTGATGGTAATCTGTCTCAAGAGCAAAGCAAGTGTCCTTGAACATTTTGATCTTGTTTTTAAATGTTTTGTTTGAAAAATTGCATGCTTGTGTCAATTTGATGGGAAACCCAGGATAGGTGTTTACTAGTCTTGTTTGACCATCCTTGTCGCTTGGAATACATTTTAGAGAGTTGGGAAGGATATTTTTAACTTTTTGCTTCGCTCTAATTAGTCGGGATGGGAAAACATCTAAATGTATTAATTATGAATTAATTCACTTATGGATAATTAGAATTGATGAATATGGTTAATTGGCAACATGGGACTTGGGAGATCTAAGCAAGCATGGTTTGTGGATTGGGTTGGATGATATATTGGTTTTGCTTGCTTTAGATCTAATGACCGGTTCATGCAATAATAAGCTAGGAATATAGTGCCACCACAAGGTCAAGTATGGGTGCGTCTTAGCCGATTAATTAGGTGTATTGCCAACATTGTTCGGATCATTTGGGGGAGCAGGGAATGGGAGTCGGTTGGGTTTGCAATAGTTGCAGGACTGCCCTGGGATCCGAATGGCACAAGAGAGAGCCCTTGGTTGGATGTGCTCAGTTGGAGACATCACCACTGGTGAAATCTTAGTGGGTCTGAATATGATGGTTGTCCCTTTTGTGACACCCGGTTCCGAAAATGAACCAAGCGTAACGCATATGTGTGCCCAGGAAGTTCATCACACATATACGGTTGCATCACAAATGATATACATAATTTTAACCACGTCTCAACTAATAAATAAGTACTTTATTACAATAATCCAATAGTTCACGAATGATAAAACTCTAAATAATGCAGCGGAAAATAAACTAAGCAGTACGACTCCAATCCACAGGCAATTGACGGCGGTACGCAACCTAGTACTCCACGTGATCCTCAGGGTACTCCCAATTGTCTCTAGTAGCTGTTGGGGGGGGGGGGGTTGCAAGGGTGAGTACATGTCGTACTCAGCAAGTGTGGAAAGTATGACATGTGGATTATTCAAATGACGAATGTAATAATGGCTAAGTGCTGAAAAGTACAGTAAAACATTTGAAAAGCATTATACTATGTCTATGTGAAACAATCCCATCATAACCATCATATTAACAAACATAAACCATATCCAATTATTGCCAACATCACCATTATCCATGTCCGATTACCATAACTCAAATTCATATACATGACCATAATCCATAAACCATAACCATTACCAACTCATAACCATAAACCAACCATAACCATCCCAAATCCCAATTTCACTCTAATCATGTAGGTCATCCAGGTGCTCATAACCGGGAGCACGGCTATCATGATAGTTTTAAACACTCTGCAGAGGTTGTACCACTTTACCCACATGTTTGTGATTTCATCACCTTTCGATGACTAAGAAACCTCCATTATGCCATCTCACACTTCCGTAGGTATGTGGCCAAGAGATCACAAAATAGCCTTTCAAAAGGGACTACTAGTATGTACGGGCCCACTAAGGTTTCACCGGCAGGCTTGAATCTCTATTCTCCCACCCACGGGCCCCCTCGTGTGCCATGCGGATCCCAGGGCAGTCCTCCTAACTCCCATTCCCCGCGCCATCCAATGGTCCATACAATACTAGCAGCGCTCCTAATTATTCAGCTACGCCGCACCCATACTTGGCCTTGTGGTGGCACTGTTGACTTGGCATATTCTCGCATGAACCGGTCCTTAGATCTAAGGCAAGCAACCACCACATCATCCAACCCATCCACAAAACCATGCTTGCTTAGATCACCCATCGTATTGACCAGTTCACATTAACCATAATATCATTGATGCATAATTAAATGTGTAATGTTGTTTGCCATCCCAATTAATTAAGCGAAGCAAAAAGGTAAAAACCCTTCCCGACTCTCTACCATAAATTCCAGGTGACAAGGGTGGTCAAACAAAACTAGTAAACTTCCTACCATAGGATTCCCATCAATTTGACACAAGCATGCAGTTTGCAAACAAAACATTTATTTTAAAACAGGATCAATATGCTTCAAGGACACTTGCCTTGCTCCGGCGGATGGGGTTGCTCAAGCGCTTCAAAGTCTTGATTTTGGAAATCCTCGTATGCGGCCTCTTGAGCACGTTCCTCTACGCGTGATCATACATACAAGAGAACATATATAATCAACATGATGCACACACATTAATCAACATGCGATGATATGCATGCATGCTTAATTCAATAATTAATTAACTACGGTTGTTTATTAATTAGATGCGACTAGTTCATACGTGTTCATATTAGTTTACGGGGGTTTTAGGGTGGATTAATGCTCCTGAAAATAAAATTATGGTGCAACTAAAATCAATTTACGCCTATTAGATTCAATATGATCGCTAAAATTCGCATCGGGAACATGGCCTACTGTAGATGCGATGGCTTCAATGATCGCGGGATGGGGACGATGCGTAGACGAAGTATATGCGTCCTCCGGCGGCACTACGACGGCGGCGCGATGTCGACGACGATCTCCGGCGGACGGCGGCGCCCTACTCTTTTTCTTCCTCTTCTTCCCCTTCTTTTCCTCCTTTTTATTCCCTGGGCACAGCCCTCTGGTTCTCTGTACCGGCGGTTTTTCTTCACTGGGAGGCGGCGGCGGCTGTTCTGCGGTATCGGGGAAAATTCCACGGAGCTGCGTCCTTTTTATAGCCGCGGTACGGGAGTTTTGGAACCAAGTCGGTTCGGCCGGGAATCGCGCGGGCGTAAGCGAGCGGGAGTCGGGCACGTCGCGGGTGGCCGAGCTGGGGCTGGAGCGCGTGCGGGGCGTGCGGGGTCCAGGCGGGAGGCGGGAGCGGAGGAGCGGATTCGGCGGGAATCGCGCGCGGGAGGCGGGAGCTCGCGCGTGAGCGCGCTAGCTCGGGCGCGTACGGCGCTGGGGTGCGGGGTGGCTGCGGTGCGCGGGAGGCCGGGGCTGGCGCGGCTGGCTGGGCCGTCGGCCTGGCCAGCGGCAGGCCCCCCCCCCCCCCCCTTTTTATTCTTTTTTTATACTTTCTTTTATTATATGATTTATTATTTATATTTTTTTATATATTATTATTTATATTATATATATATATATTATTTATTATTTATTATTATTATAATATATACTATTAATATTAATATTTTATTTATTTTTTATATATTATTATATATATTATATATATATTTATATATATATTTATTATTATTATTTTTATACTCATTCCCTATTACAAGTTTTAGGCTATAACTATTATTTTCTTTTCCTTCTTTTGCTACACATATTTGTATATGTATGTTTTATTATTTTTCTCTTATTCTACTAGTGTTTAATGCATGATCATGTATGCAATGCATGATGCGAAAATTTAGGGTGTTACACCTTTGTAAAGGATATTTTGTGATCTCTTGGCCACATACCGACGGAAGTGTGTAATGTGACCGACGGGTCAAGGGCATAATGGGGATTCTTTAGTCACCGAAAAGGGATGAAATCACGAACTTGTGGTTAAAGTGGTACAACCTCTGCAGATTGTTAAAAACTATCATGATAGTTGTGCTTCCGGTTATGAGAACGTGGACAACTTCCATGATTAGAGTGCAACTTGATGATTGGGATGGTTATGTTTTGGTTATAGTTATGGATGGGATGGTGGTAAATGGGCATGGTTATTGATGATGGTAGGAATCTGCCATATGGATGGATAATGAATGATAGATACGAATTATTATGTTTACTTGGGATATGATAGGATTATTTCACATAGGCATTGTAAGATGCTTTTCATATGTTTTAAATGTACTTTTCAGCAACTAGCCATTATTTATTATCAATTCATTGTTAAGCTACATGTCATTATTTTCCTACACTTGTTGAGTACGACATGTGTTCACCCTTGCAATTCCCACACCAACAGTTTTAGGTAATGTTTGGGAGTACTCTAAGGATAATGCGGAGTACTAGGTTGTGTGCTGCCGTCGACTTGCCTGTAGATTGCTTGGAGCCGCGCTATATGCCATATGCTTAGTTTGCTTAATTGCCTAGCTTAATGTTTAGATTATTTCCAC
Source organism: Tuctoria greenei (assembly GCA_036927565.1). Taxonomy (NCBI): domain Eukaryota; kingdom Viridiplantae; phylum Streptophyta; class Magnoliopsida; order Poales; family Poaceae; genus Tuctoria; species Tuctoria greenei. The sequence goes on along the minus strand of JAYESD010000003.1, from coordinate 197,734,224 downwards.
TGCATTAGTTTCAGATTTATTAATAATGATCATTAGAGTTGTAATTTGAGGATTATTTGAATATTGTAATAAAAGTATCTCTTTAATTAATTTATGTTGTGGTAATTACTGTATATCCTTTGTGATTGACTCATGTATGTGTGTTGAACATCCTGAGCACACATATGTGTCACACTTGGTTCATTTTCAGAATCGGGTGTCACACGTGCACTTGAGTCTCCACCATGGCTTGAGCTTGCAGCCTCCTTCCTCTTCCCAAACAATCTCTTCATTCCTTTCATGGCCACAACAAGCAAGAAGACAACAAATAAAAAATTCAAAAGAGGTGATGTTAGTGAAATCAAAACCTCTAACGAATTTTCCCTTGAAGAACTTGAGAGCAAATTGAAAATGAAAACAAAAGCAAATCTTTTTGGGTTGGATTTGAGCAAGAGTGCTTCAATGAAGAGCAAGAAAAACAATGTGATCAAGGAGTGACTTTGTGACGGTGTGAAATAAGGTGAAGTGTGAAGAGGAGTGCTCCTCACGGCCACGATTTATAGTGTACACTCCCCAACGGTCACAAGGGAATAAAATGTAGCCGTCGGAGGAGAGAGAGCCAAAATGGCCCTTTCCCGTAGTCGACTGAATAGGGGGGTCAGTCGAGCTAAAAAGTGGGTCCACCTATTCTCCCTTTTGGCAGATGGCTCCCCAACGGCTATAAAATTAGCACATTGTTGAAATGCTACATTTGCAGCTCAAAAAAGTTGTTTTCTGAATAAAAACCTTTTTTTTCAAACCCAACAATTTTCTTTTGTAAAAAATAAACAAATAAAAATAATAGTTGAAAGATTCTAAACTTGCTAAGAAAACTCCATGTCGACCTTCATGTCGAGCACCACGAAATCCACGGGTATGGAGCAATTTCGGATTTTCACCGGAATGTCTTCAGCAATACCCGTCAGATAACAGACTGAAGAGTCAGCCAGTTGGAGTTGCATTGGTGTTGGAGTAAGTTCTGTAAAGTTCAGCTGGTCGAAGACCACCTTGGGCATCACACTCACACTTTCTCCAAGGTCACAAAGTGCCTTGTCAAAGTGGTGAGCCCCAATTGAGCACGATATTGTAGGACATCCAGGGTCCTTCTTCTTCTTTGGAAGATTATTGAACATGGCTGCACTACAGTCTTCCGTAAGCTTGACAACCTCAGTGGTGGGCAATGGCCGCTTGTTGTTCAATATGTCCTTGAGATAGCAAGCATAAGTGGGTACTTACATCGCATCAATCAAGGGCACATTGATGTAATTTTTTTGGATAAACTGAACAAAGCGGTTGAATTGCTCATCCATTGTTGGCTTCCTTTGCTTGTGAGGAATGGCAATAAGTTGGTGTCTTCAAAGTGCATGGTAATTCTCTCACTAAGTGGTTCACTTATGCTAGTTGGGACATCCTCTTTCCTTTTTCTGTTGTGTGGGATATGGTGGGTCACGAGTGGTCGTGCCACCTCTCGTAGCCACCTCACTCACTTTTTCCACTGGAGGAACAACTGCAGCAAGTTGAGCCAACTGAGTTTCCAACACCTTGTTGAAGCTCAATTGATTCTTGAAGGCCGAAGATAGTCCTTCAATCTTGGCATTAATGCTTTCTAGGGTCTTGTCATTAGCCGACAGGTTCTTTGATAGGCCGACATCTTCTTTGATAGGGCATCATTGATATTTAGTTGGCTAATAGCAAGCTCTCTCAATTTGGGTTGATTTCCATTGTTATTGTACCCTCCTTGAAAGAATGGGTGTGGTTTGCCCAACCTTTTGACCTCCTGGACGATAGCCATTGTTGTTCCCATTGTTGGCTATGTATAGAGCATTCTCACGGGTTTCTGGGCAGTCATTGCCCAAATGGCCCATGTCGCCATAGACTTTACAAGTGATGTGAGAGTGTAGGGCAAAGGCATTGCCACATACATCACCACCAACATGTCCATCAATCTTCTTCATGACGAGGTCCAATTTGGCAGCGATTACGTCCACCTCCTTCAAGGTGTGCATGCCTCGCTGATGGGTATGGAGACGCTCGTCGCTCTAACCCATGTTTGACACCATCTTCTTAATGAAGTCTTTGTCTTTGGGCACCGTTAATGAGAAGAAGGCACCTCCAACAGCAGCATCAACATGTTCACGGGCGGAAGGGATCAGCCCGTAGAAGTTTTGTATAATTAGCCTGTCGTCCACCTATGGTGGGGACAGGCCAGGATGTATACCTGAAGCCTTTCTCAAACCTCGGGAATAGACTCCTTGGCATCTTGCTGGAAGCTGAAAATTCTTTCACGCGGGGCATTGGTCTTGCCCAGTGGAAAGAACTTGGTGAGGAATGTTGTAGAACACTTCTCCAAGTGTCTACAACACTTCGGCTTGTGTAGAACCATTGCTTTTCCCTCCCAAGAAGGGAGAATAGAAACAACCTAAGACGGACAACATCAGGGGATACGTCTTTGATCTTAAAAATGTTGCAGATCTCAAGGAACTATTGCAGGTGAGCACTTGCATCCTCATTAGTCTTCCCACAAAATGGATTGGCTTGCACCATCAGGGCAGTCTTGGTTTTGAGGTTCACGTCTCTCGTGTTAACAGTGGGCCCAATAGGCATATTGTTAGCAGAGGGAGCCGAAAACTCAAGAAGGTTCTTCTGAGCCATTTGCGTTTCAGGTGTTGGTGCAGTTGCGCTTGCTTGGTTTGCCTCATGAAGCTTATGAGGAGAAACGACATGAGGTCGATCTCTCAGAAGGGATTCAGGATCTTCAACAAAGTTTTCTGACAAGAGGAAACCAGACATACACCACCCTGTTTTCACATAAAATGCGAAAACAAAAAGGGTAATCCTACTAAAACCTACCCAGTGTCCTATCATATTCAATCAATCATGCAATACTTCAACTGCCTTCCCCGGCAACGGCGCCAAAAATGCTTGTTGATGTTTCTTACGTCATAGATAAAAATCTGCAAGTGCACGGTAACTATCGATGTAGCATTTCCCCTTAAAAGAGTATTCCAATAGTGTCATTTATATTCTCCCAAAGGAAGGCTAGGTGGAAGCATATCCATCATCGAATGGAAGGGATAGGTTGGTCTAGGTAGGGTTATAGTGAGAATGGGTAAGAGATATGTGGAGGTAGTGTGACACACACAAGAGTATCCTATTCTAAGGGTGGTAAATGGGTCAAGAGAGATTAGGCTAAGAGTTAGGTAGATACTCCTACTATGCTTCTAGTATACATATACATAACCTAAGTTAGTTACTAATGATCATATCAATAGTGAATTCTCATGCTAAGTTGTTCAACATATCGGGCACGGGTTTACCCCTAGCAACATTAGGACGACTCCCGCAAAGAGTCTGTGGCATAGCCGAACGTGGAGGATTACAAGGACAGATAGGGTTGTCACCACCTTCTGCATACCTCTCTTCAATCCGTGGGTCTATGAGACATCTAACGCTACTTAACTATCCTAACACCATGCTAGCATATTAAGTAAATACCTTAAGAGCTGCAGCACAAGCCGTCCTAAGACAATGACTAACCTAAACATTGTTGAACTAATGTTGAAACATAGCATAAGTCATTCATATTAACCTGATCATGTCATAACTAATTAGATTATAGTGGGGGTTTGTAGTGTTTGTGATGATATAATGAGAGTGGTATAGCATAATCATAAATACTACTCCAACCATATACATGGAATCCAGAATCAAATAAGAAACGCTTCATCCAAGTATATGAACAAAAGAAGACTAAAGATATCATCTTTATTAAGAATAAAGTCACAAATAAAAATAAGAATATGAGAGCCATACCTTTCCCAATTGGCAAGAGACTCCTACTCCTTTCCTACTTGGACTATGGACTACAGGATCTCCTCTCTACAGCCTAAACTCCTCTAAATCTATGGAGAGTAGTGGATACAATAGAATGAATACTCAAGTGGTATGTGTGTGAAGTGAGGATAGGGGGTCTATTTATAGGTGGAGAAGGATCGGTTCTTGCCATCAAATGCGCACGAATCAGTCACCATCATCTTCAGGAAGCCAGGAGGAGCTAACACGTGGCAATTGATTGAGTTTGGCGCTACGACCAAGTCGATCGATTAGGGGGGTCGGCCAACCTGGTCTTCGCTCTGTTTTGCGTGTTCTTTCTCCAGGTCATTGCCAGGTGGATCCCATCCCTTGTTATGAGTGATACACTGTTGGATGGCCTCAGATACTTCTGTTTGTGCGCCATTTGATCCATATGGTGCCATATGTTGGCGCATGATTGGCTGAGATGATTTTTTATAGGATTGCTCCCCCTCTTTTACCTCATTTCCTGCAATAATTCTCTACATGCACTATTTCTCAAAGGACAAGTGAAAATAGGTTAAATAGAAAGATAATGTGTGCAAAAATGGTAATTCCTTCAAGTAATTGAGTCATATTGATATGCCCACGCCGACCACACCATCAAGTATACCGACTACATCAAGCAAGATGGAACAATCATCAAGTCAAGCTGCACCAGCTCATGTTTTCGATGGACCAATTACTCGTAGTCGAGCTAAACAGCTACAACAAGAGGTGTGCACGCTACTTTGTGAAATTACATTTATTAATGAGAATTATATACTTCCTAAACTATACATGTTTCTATTACTCAGGTTCACCAAGGAGGATGACAAGGACACGCCGAGACTGAACCAGAGAGGAGAACTACGTCGAACCAGTTTAGGCTGGTAGAACTGTCATGAAGAAACAGTCATATCTTTTGATTCATAGAAGCTGTGAAGGTCCATGAGTACTTGTTGGAAAGGTGTTGAAGTCAACTTTCTAATGCCAATAAGTGTCTAGTGCTTTAGAGCTCCCAGCTTGGCAGCCGAGTGCTTTTGGTGCAGACTGTTCAGAAGATCAATAGTCAGCCTGATATCCAAGTTTCTGTGAGAAGCTGTATAACTCTACAATATTTCGTGAAGCATGCTACACATGGTGTGAAAGGTTATCAAATTATCTTTCCAACGCATATGGTCCCATGTCTTTTGGATGTCCCTAGGTGGAGTTATGATTAAAACATTCAAGACCACTCAAAAGGCCAGAAGACATGCGGGGAATTGATGACCACTGCATGAATGATCAAGCCAGTTGGCCTTCCACCTTCCCACGTGGCTTTTTCAGTTCACATCTATTTTTGGACTAGTTGTTGGCATAAATACCCCTCTTTTTGTAATACAAGGGCAACTTTTTGATGAATTAAGATTATTCCAGTGATATTTGCAGCCGAGCTGCTTGAGTGTCTTACTCAACCCTTGTTCTTCCTTGTTCTTCTTGAACTTGTGGAGAGATCTCTCTGAGATCCACTAATTCGTGCTCTACGGGTTCCAGTACGGCTGCCCCGTCTTGTGTGGATTAGCTCAGGTTGTGGTTCTGCGGTCGTTTGGAGATCGAGTCGAAGTCTTCGCGGTTTCGGTGTCTCTCTCCCCGTCCCTTGGTCGCATCCAACCTTGGTCAGGTATAAAGCTAGTTATTCGCGCTGTTTCTACAGCAAGTTATCTTGTTCTTGAGCCTCCTGCCGTGAAGATTGGGCCACCCTTCGCTGAACCAAATTTGGTGTATATCATGTGGTAATCAGAGCTATCGTTGTCACGGTAGGTTCATTTTTTTATCACCCACCCTGCCACCCTTTTTTTAAATCTGTTACAGTTTTCACCATCCACATATTCATCCCTGTGTTTATCTTTAACATATATTTGTTTGTCATATATTCCAAAGCCTAAAAAAATACCTACAGCCCTTTTGACGGTACTGTTATCTTGTGTTTGTGTTCTTCCATTTGCTCGTCATCACCGTTTACCTATATCTTTTGTACCCTTTGTCGCTACTGGTCTAGTGATGAGTTTAAAGCTAAGTCCGAGAAGGCTCGAGAGTGAAGAGGGGTTGAGGGGAAGAGCAGGCATGGCCAAGATAACCACTTGCATTTAGCTAAACGCATGGTAAGTGTATGTAAATTATGTTTATATATTCATAATATATTGTTCGTACTAACACGCATTGACAGGAGCGCGAGACGGGGGTGCCGCCGACCCCTGCTGAGATTTGGAAGAGAGGTCACAGGGACCCTTCTCAGCCTCAGGGGCGCAGTCAGGCTGCAGCCGAGCGATTGGTAAGTTTAGAAATCATTCATATTAAATATAACTATATGTATTGTTGAACTTACACGGTTTCCTTATTTTGCCAGCTAAGTACGGGGAGGAGGCTAGGAAGGTACACGGCGAAGATTTCGATTGGGAACGTGAACCAATCGATCCTCAAGCCGCGTATGCAAGCGGAGGTGGAAAAGCACACGGAAGGTGAGTTTATAAGTCATTTTATCATTTTAAATTCAAAGTATTCAAGATATTTCAATTTTATATTACTGACTCTTTTTTTTATAGGCTCGTCATATTCGACGGAGTTGTCGACTCGAGGGCTGAGAGACCTGCGAGAGGCAGCTCCACGCAGGCTTCTTCGATGGGCACGACAGGTCATCGCATCTCGCAGAGAGACATTGAGATGCAGTCCCTCCGACAAACTGTAGAAGACAACTTCAGGCGACAGGAGGAGGAAAGGAGGGAGGCGGAACGCCAAAGGATCACGATGGAGGCCACGATCCAAACCTAGGCAGCAGCGTTGGCGCAGATGCGGGAAGCAATGGAGGTAACAAAATAAAAACTAAACTTCTCATTAATTCAGCGTAAATAACTTACTAATAGATAACATTTAATGTTTGCAATGACAGGCCATGGCTCGGGCGCAAGGTATGGGGATCCAGCTACCGCTACTACCACTGGTCCTTCCAGGCGATCCTTCTTCTACGGGTCAGGTAATTTTCTATGTTAACTTACAATTTTAGTTTTAACTCAACTTAACCAAAATAAAGCGAGGAAATGGAGTGATAGTGAAAGATAGATAGAGTGAGAGATGAAGTTAGAAGAGGGAGGAAGATACAGAAAAAGGATTGAAATAGAAGAGAGAGGAGATAGTTAGATAGAAAAAAAGGATTGAGATGGAAGAGAGAGAGAGATATAAGAAAGAGTGAGAGATAGTTAGATAGAGGGAGAGAGAGAGAAAGGGAGATGTAGATTGAGATAGAGGCAGAAAGATAGAGGGAAAATGATAGCAATAGAGAGATAAAAGAAGAGAGGAAGAGAGGGGATCTAGATAGAGATAGAGGGAGAGGGAGGGAGGGATGTTGATGCATTTATATTCTAACTCTAAGTTTCATTAATTACAGGGATCTGCGACGGCTGCACAAACTCCGTCGCCGTCACTACCGCCACCTGGAATGAGGCGATACGACAACTTCGACTTCGGAGGTGGCTTCGGAGGTGGCTACGGAGGTCAGACGGGCGAGTCAGCCCTTGTTTGGTTTGTTGATGTTGATGCCATGTTTCGACGACGATGTGTTGTGACGTGTTGTGATGCCATGTTTGGATTGTTGTTATATGACTGTTTGTAATATATATTGCCTATTCTGTGATTCTAGCCATCGAGCCGGGTAGTATTTTCTGTTTTTTAAAAAAATAAAAAACCTTATTTGCGACGGCTTTTTATACAGTACCGTCGCAAATAAGGCTCCAGACTGTTGCAAGTAAGCCTCTGCTATTTGCGACGGCCAGCCGTCGCAAATAATCATTAATTGCGACGGCCGGACCATCACAAATAGCCTCGTGGGTCCCGGAGGAGAACACGTGGGCCCTGCTGGCTGAACTTATTTGCGAAGACCTGGCCGTCGCAAATAAGCTTTAATTGCAACGGCCAGGCCGTCACAAATACTGTTGCAGGGCCCACCAGCCCCCGGGCAATAACTTGCGACGGCCGCTGCGAGCCGTCGCAAATAAGCTTAATTGCGACCTGTAATTTGCGACGGCAAAAAACCGTCGCAAATAAGTAAAGCCGTCACAAATAGCTTATTTGCAATGGCATTTGCCTTATTTGTGATGGCCCTGGCCGTAGCAAATCGTCGGGATTCCTGTAGTGAGGGTGATAACATGCCTTAATGGTTGTGTTACCCCTATTAACAGTACATTGATCGTGTGTCATTAATATAGCATTAGTGACACGTAATCAGGTCTTGTAACTGCTGCTTTAACTGTCACTTGAGTGTCCGTATGGTTAGCGTTGTAGGCCGGGAAGCCCCATACGTGGCAGTTCCGGAGCTTCCCCTAGTAGGGAGATAGGTCCGGAACTGACATACACGTGGCGGCACCAGAGCTTCCTTCTTTGGGGGGGTTAGGTACGGGTTCATTATCCACGTGTCAAGGCCGGAGTTTTCCTATGTCGGGAGTTCAGCTCCGGTCTTATATTACACGTGGCAGTCCCGGAGCTACCCATATGAGGGAGGCGAGTCCAATGCTATGTGACACGTGGGACCTTGGGAAGCCTTCAACTCGGACAGGTGGAATTCTCTTGCACTTTTTGCGGTATTATGGGGTACCCGGTACGCAGGGTACCGACAGTACATATATATAAAGGGGTTAAAGGACATCCCTTGGTTACACAGAACACTCTTCCGTAGTCTGAACGTCTATTAGCTAGAACATTCAGACTGGATCAAATCACCACAAACACCGAAGATGGCAGCCCCTTGGTGAAGATGTCCGCATACTGTGAGCTGATGGGAACGCGGAGAACTCGAACTGCACCAGTGGCCACCTTGTCGCGGACGAAGTGCAAATCAATCTCGATATGCCTGGTGCGTTAATGCTGCACCGGATTGGTCGAGAAATACATAGCACTAACATTGTTGCAATAGACCAAAGTGTCCTTCTGAAGTGGATAGTGATGTTCCTCCATCAACTAACGCAACCAAGAAGCTTCGGCGATGACGTTGGCTACATCACGATATTCCGCTTCGGCGCTGGAGCGGTATCGTGTGTTGACGCTTTGAAGACCAGGAGACCAGATTATCACCGAGGAAGATACCGTATCCGAGGGTGGAAAGACGTGTGTCGGGACAATCGGCCCAATCAGCATCAGAATATGCCACAAGCTCGCTAACCGAAGAGCGATGAAGTTGAAGACCATGATCCAACGTGCCTCGAATGTATCGAAGAATGTGTTTCACGAATGCAAGATGAGGCTCACAAGGATCATGCGTACAGAGACACACCTGCTGCATGACATATGCAATGTCGGGTTGAGTGAAGATGAGATATTGCAGGGCTCCAGCAAGACCACGATAGTGAGTAGCATTCGAAACCGAAACACCATTGGATGATAACTTGGCACACGTGTCGACTAGAGCAGAACATGATTTACAATCACTCATGCCCGCTCTATCAAGAATCTCAATCATATATTGTTGTTGTGTGAGGAAGAAGCTTGTGCTGCTCTGAGTAACAGTTATGCCTAGAAAATGATGTAGGTTGTCCAAATCCTTCATTAAAAATTCTGCAGCAAGAGCATCAATAATGCGGCGGAGCAGTGGTACTAATGAGGCAGTCAGAACAATATCATCCACATACAACAATAAATAAACCATCTCTGCGCCATGTCAGTAGACGAAAAGAGAAGTATCGGATCGAACACCAATGAATCCAAATGAGATAATATGAGAAGCAAAGCGATTGTACCAGACACGACGAGCTTGCTTCAAACCATATAGGGACTTGTTCAGTCGACAGACAAAATCCGGATGAGCTGTATCAACAAAACCATAAGGCTGCCCACAACAGGCTGTCTTAGATAGAGTACCATGCAGAAAAGCATTGTTCACATCAAGCTGGTGAACGGGCCAATCACGAGAGAGTGCAACTAAAAGAACAGTACGAATTGTAGCAGGCTACACCACAGGGGTTGAAAGTCTCACCAAAATAAACACTGGGCTATTGAGTAAAGCCACGAAGAACCCAACGAGCCTTGTAGCGATCAAGAGAGGCATCTGGATGAAACATGTGGCAAAAAACATAATTCCTAGTCATGACATTCATACCTGGAGGACGTGGCACGAGATCCTAGGTGTTGTTGGCCTGTAGAGCGGTGAATTCCTCGATCATGTCCTCTCACCAATTGGGATCGGCGACAGCACAACGATAAGTCTTCGGAATCTGTGACAACGTTGATGCTTGAAGGTTTAGGCGCTGCACAGGAAGACGAAGACCGACCTTCCCATGTGTCCGCATGTTATGCTCGTTGTCGATGGGTGGCACCTCGAGCACAAACCATGGACCATGTAAAACACCTGGTTGCTGGTGAAGGGCAGTCAGTGGAGCTGTTGGAGTGTCGAAGCCTGGAGGAGTGTCCCATGACAAGGAGGAGCTTAGGGCGGTTTGATCGCACGGGGTGGCGGTTGGACCGTCCGATGAACAGAAGCCCGCCTAGCCTTCTGGAAGAGTACCATATGTTGGACCATGAGGATCCACGATCTGACCGTCCATGGAGTATCAGCCCTCCTGGCCTCTACTCGAGCTGACGGTCTGACCGTCGTGAGTCACCATGGGGTGTTGAGGTGAACAGAGGCCCGATTGGCCTCTGTTGGGGATGTCGTTGGAAGGAGAGGGGCCGAGAAGGCCTCTGTGCATAGGCGCGGTCTGACCGGCTATTGAAGGCTGTTATATACCAATTTCATCTATCAATATGTGATATACACCAAATTTGGTTCGGCAAAGGGTGGCCCGATCTTCACAACAGGAGGCTCAAGAACAAGATAACTTGTTGTAGAAACAGCGCGGATAACTAGCTTTATACCTGACCAAGGTTGGATGCGACCAAGCGACGGGGAGAGAGACACCAAAACCGCGAAGACTTCGACTCGATCTCCGAACGACTGCAGAACCACAACCGGAGCTAATCCACACAAGACGGGGCAGCCGTAATGGAACCCACAGAGCACGAATTAGTGGATCTCAAATAGATCTCTCCACAAGTTCAAGAAGAACAAGGAAGAACAAGGGTTGAGTAAGACACTCAAGCAGCTCGGCTGTAAATATCACTGGAATAATCTTAATTCATCAAAAGGTCGAGGTTGGCTTACAAAAAGAGGGGTATTTATGCAAACAATTAGTATAAAAATAGATGTGAACTGAAAAAAGCCACGTGGGAAGGTGGAAGGCCAACTGGCTTGATCATTCATGCAGTGGTCATCAATTTCCCGCATGTCTTCTGGCCTTTTGAGTAGTCTTCAATGTTTTAATCATAACTCCACCTAGGGACATCCAAAAGACATGGGACCAGATGCGTTGGAAAGCTAATTTGATAACCTTTCACAACATGTGTAGAATGCTTCACAAAATATTGTGGAGTGATACAGTTTCTCACGGAAACTTGGATGTCAGGCTGACTATTGATCGTCTGAATAGTCTGCACCAAAAGCACTCGGCTGCCAAGCTGGGAGCTCTAAAGCACTCGACACTTAGTGTCATTAGAAAGTTGACTTCACCACCTTTCCAACAAGTACTCATGGACCTTCACAGCTTCTATGAATCAAGAGATATGACTGTTTCTTCATGACAGCTCTGCCAGGCCGAACTGGTTCGACGTAGTTCTCCTCTCTGGTTCAGTCTCGGCGTCTCCTTGTCATCCTCCTTGGTGAACCTAAGTAATAGAAACATGTACGATCTAGGAAGTATATAATTCTCATTAATAAATGGAATTTCACAAAGTAGTGCGTGCACCTCTTGTTGTAGCTGTTTAGCTCGGCTACGAGTAATTGGTCCATCGAAAACATGAGCTGGTGCAGCTTGACTTGATGATTGTTCCATCTTGCTTGATGTAGTCGGTATACTTGATGGTGTGGTCGGCGTGGGCATATCATCCCCCCCTTGAAAAAGAGTCGTCCTCGACTCTTCCAATCCAAAGAATGGAGAGAGATCGAACACATTGAAACTGGTACTCACACCATAAGTACTTGGCAGATCAATTTCATAAGCGTTGTCGTTGATCTTGCGTAGAACTTTGAATGGTCCGTCAGCCCGGGGTTGCAACTTGCTCTTGCACAGCTCTGGAAAACGATCCTTTCAAAGGTGCACCCAAACCAAGTCCCCTGGTTCAAACAACACCTTCCTGCGACCCTTGTTAGCGTGCTTCTCATACTTCTTGGTCATCTTATCAATATTGGCCCGAGCCCTATCATGAATGTTCTTGACAAATTCAGCTCGCTTGCTTGCATCGAAGTTCACACGTTCCTGCAGGGGTAAAGACAAAAGATCTATGGGAGCAGTGGGTGTGAATCCATATACAATTTCAAATGGACAAAATCTAGTGGTCGAGTGTACTGCCCTATTGTATGCAAACTCAACATGTGGCAAGCTTTCTTCCCATAGTTTCAGGTTCTTCTTAAGAACAGCTCGGAGCAACATTGATAGTGTTCGATTCACAACTTCAGTTTGGCCGTCCGTTTGCGGATGACATGTTGTGGAGAACAACAATCTTGTCCCAAGTTTGCCCCACAATGTCTTCCAAAAGTAGCTCAAGAACTTGGTGTCACGATCCGACACAATGGTACGTGGCATTCCATGTAGTCGCACGATTTCCTGAAAAATAATTCAGCAATACAGGAAGCATCGTCGCTCTTGTGGTAGGGAATAAAATGCGCCATTTTGCTGAAACGATCAACCACGACAAAAATTGAATCCCTTCCCCTTTTGGTCTGTGGGAACCCAAGAACAAAATCCATTGAAATGTCCTCCCAAGGTGCATCAGGAATAGGAAGGGGAGTATATAAACCATGAGGGTTCAGACGAGACTTAGCTTTGTGGCAGTTTTTGCAGCGATGAACATCTCTCTCTACATTTCGTCGCATTTTTGGCCAAAAGAAATGGTCGGCCAGCACTTGCTCCATCTTCTTGGCTCCAAAATGGCCCATAAGTCCACCTGCATGAGCTTCCTGCACGAGTAAAAGTCAAACAGAGCAATCTGGAATACAAAGTTTGTTAGTGCGAAATAAAAATCCATCATGCACATGATACTTTTCCCATCCTTTGCCATTACGGCACTTGGCATATGGTTCAACAAAGTACGAATGAGTGGCATATAATTCCTTTATACTTTCCAATCTGAGAATTTTAGCATCAAGTTGTGTGAGCAAAGCATGATGTCGAGATAAAGCATCAACTACAATATTGTCTTGACCTTTCTTATATTTGATAATATAAGGAAAGGACTCAATAAATTCACTCCACTTAGCATGTCGTTTATTCAGTTTTAGTTGTCCCTTAATATGTTTCAATGATTCATGGTCTGAATGTATTACAAATTCTTTAGGATAAAGGTAGTGTTGTCAAGTTTCCAAACTCCGAACGAGAGCATATAATTCTTTATCATAAACTGAATAATTCAAAGTCAGACCACTTAGCTTTTCACTGAAGAATGCAATTGGTCTCTTTTCTTGCATCAGCACGCCTCCAATCCCAACTCCACTTGCATCACATTCAATTTCAAATGTCTTGTTGAAATCAGGAAGTGCAAGGACTGGGGATGTTGTGAGCTTCTTCTTTAATTCTTCAAAAGCCTTTTGTTGTGCTTCTCCCCATTTGAAAGGTACGTTTTTCTTGGTCAGCTCATTGATTGGAGCAGCGATCGTGCTGAAATCTTTCGCAAAGCGCCGGTAGAAACCAACAAGTCCAAGGAAGCTTCTCACTTGGCTCACGTTCTGTGGAGGCGTCCATTTGTGTACAGTCTTGACTTTCTCAGCATCCACCTCCACGCCTTGTCCTGAAACAACAAAACCAAGGAAAACTACCTTCTCGGTCCAGAAGGTGCACTTCTCAAGGTTAGCGTACAATTTTTGATTACGCAGGACAGCAAGCACGCTCTGGATATGTGCAACATATTATTCAAGAGTCTTGCCGTAGATTAGGATGTTATCAAAATAAACCACAACAAATTTACCAATGGAAGTTCTAAGCACATGATTCATTAATCGCATAAATGTACTAGGTGCATTGGTTAAACCGAAGGGCATCACTAACGATTCATAAAATCCAAATTTCTTTCATACGAATCTGATGATAGCCACTTCTTAAATCAATTTTAGTGAAAAAATTAGCACCACTTGTAGGATCGAAGAGCACGTGAAAAGCTACCAGAGGGGGGGTGAATGGTAGATTTAAAAATCTTACGCAGCGGAAACAATAAAACCCTAATCCCTTCAGTAGAAAAATGATCTGTTAAAGAAATCGTGTATGAGACTAATCTAAACGTTTTTCACCTTGAAAAAGGTGATATATATCAGAGAGAATCAAGTCACGAAGACAACACAAAAAGAATTACTCAAATCCGTCGAGAACAACTCAAGTTATGATCAAAAGATCAAACACTGGTCAATCTGACCTACCCGAGAAAAACAGTTTCTGGAGTGCTGCAAAGAAACTCGTGTAGATCAAAAACCACAAATCCAATGACCGTGAAATTTTGACAGATGATAGACAATCAAGTTGTGAAGACAACCCAAAAAGAATCACGTCAATTGGATCAGAAAAACTTGAGTTATGATAAAACCACCGACAAAAGGTAGTGCTGTCCAGAAACTCGACGAGTAAAACTTGTCTGGAACAAGTCGGTCGAACAAGGCACAAAAGTTACTTCAAACTATGAATTTTATTCAATAGAACACAATAGGAACAGCCCCAAAGTCGTGTATATCGAGCTTCGGCCTTCCCTTGCTTATATAACCAGCCCTTAGGCCAACCCAATAAAACTAGGACTCCAATCCTACTCAGATCACGAATCCTAACTTTCCATAACTGCTCAAGATTCTTCTATACGCAAATAGAAGCAATCTTAAGACTTCCAAACATCTTAGGAACGTATCCCACATTCCTAAACAACTCAAATTCGTGACACACACGAAATCCTAACATAACCAACTCGATATTTCCATACCGAGCCATAACCGACTCAGCTAGCAGCCTAAGTCTTCAACCGATACGATCTGATCCTTCCGATCAGATCTTCCTTCCATAATCCGTCTCTAGAAGCATATTGCCACGTCATGCACCTCATGCATACGTGCGAACACCTTCCTTCGACCTTCATATGCACTGTCCTTGATTCAATCATCCTGTGCGACCTCCTGACCCGCTCAACCACAGTTCCTCCTGAACTTGGTTGTTGGAACCTCATCTCCTCCTGAGACTAGTCCAATGGATCCCGTCACCAGCCATGACTTGAACTCAAGCAACACCTGCACATGAATAAACAACCAATCTATACGAGCCCAAGTCCTTGACTTGACTCACGTTAGTTCCGAACACAACACCTTACGTGAGAACCTCACATAAGCATGTTGCAAAACCACAGTAGAAACGATATCAACCGTATCATCCAAAACGCACCAAAAACTTAGCAAATGAAAACTAAGCAATCTTTCCAATCAAGTAAAGCAAGTAAGAGACATTGCAAATGCAAAGCAAAAGCACTGCGGTCAAGTTCCGGACCTTGCCAGAGTAACCCGGAGCTTGAGCCGGAGCTAACAAGAGCTAGTAGAACCTAGCGCCGGAGCTTACCAAAACTAGTAGATCCTGGATCCGGAGCTTATCAAAACTAGTCGGAACTAGTCAACCCAAAACCCGGAGCTAGACAAAGTACGTCGAAGCTTAGCATCCCGGAGCTAACGAAAATATGCCGGAGCTATCAAATATATGCCGGAGCTAAAGATAAAGCTCACCGGAGCTAACCAAAGCTGGTCGGACCTTACCAAGAAGTCGGACCTAGCATCAAACGTAACCGGAGCTACCCAAAGCAAGCCGGACCTATCGTCGGACCTTGCTGTAGCTTGGAGCTAGAGTCGGACCTTGATAAAAAGGTGTTTTGGTGATATTAAAAACTTTTATCATCAAAGCCAAGTGTATTCACTACAAGCCAATGTATTCAGCACACATAGGTCTTACACCACTGTCGGTACCCTGCGTACCGTATACCCTTTGGGACTGAAAAAAGACCAAAGGAACTTCACCTGTCTGAGTTGAAGACCTACAAAGACCCCACGTGTCATACGGGGCCAGATCTGCCCCCCATCTATGGTTAGTCCCGGTGCTGCCACGTGTATATTGCAATCGGAGCTACGTCCCACACATGGGAAAGCTCCGAGCTAAATACCAGTGTGGCACCTCCGGACCTAACCCTCTACAGAGGGAAGCTTTGGTCCTGACACGTGTACAACTGCACCGGACCTTCCCGTCCCAGACAGCAAGCTCCGAAGCTGCCACGTGTTCAGCCGCCGGACCTTCAACTTCAACGAGCAAGACAGGAGGACCCCCAACGGCTCGAACCTTCAAGGGGCAATCAAAGACTTCAAGACTCGATTAAGTGTCATTAGTACCATATTAATGACGCACGATCGGAGGGCCCTTAATACTAGTAACAGCACTATCAAGGCTCATTACCACACTATTAACGGTAATTAACCTCATTAATTGTGTATTAAGCATCAGTAACTGCCAGGGCCACATGTCAGGCTAGGCTAGCGATGTAACGACCAGTCCTTGTACTATAAAAGGACTGGTCGAGCGATACACAGGTTCTCTATCTCTCCCTCTCGACTCTTAGACACTTTCAGACTCAGCTCTGACACATGCTCACAAGTGCTCAGAAGCTCAATACAAGAACCACACACCTCGTGGAGTAGGGTATTACGCCTAGGTGGCCCAAACCACGTAAATCCTCATGTCTCTTTACCATCGTGTTCTGAATCTCTGTGCGCTCATTACTGAACTACAAACTCCGCGGGCTACCAACAGTAGTACCGGGAGAATTGCCGGAACCATACTCCGACAGTTGGCGCGCCAGGTAGGGGGTGCCCGAGATTCTAGGATGGTGAACTCTGCTGCTGGATCATCCAACGGCAACCCTGCTGCGCAACCTGCTGGAGGCAATTCCTCCAATGTGTAGTAGCCAGCAGGTGATGTGGCTCCAGCAAAAGTCATGCCTCCGCCGCCACCGTCCGCATCGGCGAATCAAGCTGGACAACGGGATGGGGCGTCTGCGTCGGTCACGACATCGGCGAACAACAATCCTGAACACGCGCTCCATGCCGCGCGTGCTCTTCTCCAACGCCCACCGCCTCCAGGTGCATCCCAGGGTGCAATGGAGCAGTGGAGGGCTGATGTGGAACATTTGGTTGCAGCAGCAGCCGATCGCATCAGCAACCAAGGTCCTCCCCCCTCGGGGCGGGCCCCATCGCAGCATCGGACCGTGTTGGGCAGACTTGGTCCACACGCTTCCCAACATAGGAGGCGTGCTGCATCTCAACAAGCGACGTCGCTGCCTTCCGGGGCGCGATGCACCCATACGGTAATCAGGCTTTCAACTCACGACCTCCGAGCGGAGCTTGATCGCCGTTACCGTCAACAGGATGGCCGCGTCCATATCGAGCGCGATTGCGGAAGGCGAGAGGCTCGGGACAGTCCAGCTCCCGAGGGAGTAGGAGGAGGCTGTTCTTCCTTGGCCATGCACCTATGCATGGTCAGATGGCCACAAAAGTTCCGGCCTCACCCGCCGGAGAAATATGATGGGACTGTCAATCCCGCTGAGTTTCTCCAAATCTACTCCTCCACAATTCTTGCGGCCGGAGGCAATGAGGCCGTAATGGCCAATTATTTCCCCATGGCTTTGACTGGGACCGCCAGTTCCTGGTTCATGAGCCTCCCGCCAATTACAAGTGCCGAGAAGAAGTTCCTTTCCGTCAAAGGGAAGGAAAACAGAAAGTCGACGAAGCTCCGGCTGAAGAGGAGTTAGGCTTTCAGGACCCTAAAAAGGTCTTGAAGGCTGTTTACACCTCCGTTGATGACGACTCCGACGTCTCCGACAATGAACGTCGGAAAACCATGAACACCATTTTTGGTGGTTCGTGGGACATCACCTCCCACCGTGTCCTCAAGACCATGCGGCGAGACATGGCCTCAGTAGCTCCCACTGCTAGGTCGGAGCCGCACCGTAAGTGGATGGACACTGCCATCACTTTCGATGCATCAGACTTCCCTCAGAACATGATAAGAGCTGGCCAACTCCCATTGATGGTATCTCCGACCATCAACAACATCCAGCTCCACCATGTGATGGTGGACGGAGGTTCGGGATTGAACCTCATAAGCTTCAAAGCTTTCATCAAGCTTCAGCTCCGACCTTCAAATCTTCGCCCCTCCCGACCTTTCTCCGGAGTAGGTCCGGGGCCATACCCCACTCGGTGCAATTACTCTTCCGGTGACCATTGAGACCCGGGAGAATTACCACACTGAGAAGTTGGTCTTCGACGTAGTGCAAATCAACTTACCCTTCAATGCCATCTTGGGCAGGCTAGCCTTGTACAAGTTCACGACTGCTGCTCATTATGGCTACTTGGTGTTGAAGATGCCAACACCAGCAGGTGTTATCTAGATCCGCGGAGATCGCACCGCCGGAGTGATTGCTCTGGAAGAACTCCACGTGCTTGCTACAACGCAGGAGGAAGAATCCGGAGAGGAGCAAGCTCCAAAACCCCCGAGCATTCGTCATCGAGGCTCAACCTCCGCACCTCGTGTGCAACCAAGCGGCGACACCGACATCCCCGTCAAAGTCGTCCAAATCGGTTCCGACGCTGCTCAGACCACCTGTATATCGGGAGGTCTGAATGAAAAATAGGAACTCGTGCTCGTCACTTTCCTCAGGGCTAATGTTGACGTGTTTGCCTGGGAACCGTCACAAATGCCTGGGATCCCTAGGGATGTGATCGAGCACAATCTGAAGATCTATCCCGACGCTCAACCTGTACATTAGAAGCCTCGGAAGCAATCAGTAGAGCAACAGAACTTCATACATCAAGAAGTGAAGAAGTTGCTCGAAGCTGGATTCATCCGAGAAGTCTTCCACCCAAAATGGCTGGCAAACCCAGTCGTTGTACCCAAGGCCGGCGGGAAGCTTCGGATGTGTATCGACTACAATACACTAAATAAGGCATGTCCAAAAGATCCATTCCCATTACCTAGAATAGATCAGATAGTGGATTCCACCTCTGGGTGTGAATTACTGTGTTTCCTAGACGCATATTCTGGGTGCCATCAAATCAGAATATCTAGGGAAGATGAAGAGCATACCTCCTTCATCACAGTAGATGGATTATATTGTTATACTGCCATGCCATTCGGTCTCAAAAATGCTGCTTCAACATTTGTATGTACAAAACTTTTGGAAGAGCTCATCAGAGACGTAGTGGAAGTGTATGTCGATGACATCGTCGTCAAGGTCAAGAACAAGGAGTCATTCCTTGACACCTTACAAGCTGTCTTTGACAAGTTGCATGTCACTCGCACGAAGTTGAACCCGGACAAGTGCGTCTTCGTGGTTAGCTCCAGAAAACTTCTTGGTTTCTTGGTGAACCACCTAGGAATAGAAGCAAATCCGGCGAAGATAAAAGCTATTGAAGACATGCAGCCACTAGCCCGCATCAAGGACGTCCAGAAGCTGACTGGATGTCTAGCTGCCCTCAACCGGTTCATCTCAAGACTGGCGGAACGGGCGCTACCTTTCTTCAAGCTATTGAGGAAGTCCAGACCATTCCAATGGTCTGAAGAAGCAGAAAAGGCATTCCAGGAGCTGAAGCAGCTCCTCACCACTCTACCAACCTTTGTAGCTCCGAACCCTGGTGAGCCACTTCTGCTTTACATTTCGGCAACTGATGAAGTTGTCAGCATGATCCTGGTTGTAGAGAGACCAGAACCACCTTCAGTTCAGGAGTCCAGACCCCTTAGGGAGGGTCCGGAACTACCTAAATTCGAGTCCGGGTCCCAGCTCCCAGACCCTGATCCTCAAGGCGAGACGCCGGAGGATCCATCTCCTTCAAATGAAGGAGTCACTGCTGCTGAACAAGAAGATTCAGACCCCTCCGGGAAGGTCCGAATCACTTCAGAAGAAGTTCCGGGTTCCTCCAGCCGGAACTTTGAGGTCCCCGAAGAAGGTTCGGACCCCTCTGGGAGGGTCCAGGTTGATGAGGAGGAAACTCTGGGCCCCTTCGGGAAGGTCCAGACAGTCCAACTCCAGTGTACTTCATTAGCGAAGTACTCCATGACGCCAAGACTCGGTACCTGGAGGTGCATAAGCTGCTCTATGCAATTCTTATTGCTTCTAGGAAGCTCCGACACTACTTCCAAGCTCACAAAATTTCAGTGGTAACCTCTTATCCACTACGTGCAATCTTGCGTAACCCCAATTCCACTGAGAACATTGCAAAGTGGGTAGCAGATTAGCCGAGTTCGACCTTGAATTCGTCCCAAGACAAGCAATCAAGAGTCAAGCACTGGCGGACTTCGTGGTGGAATGGACCCCTTCTCCATCAAATCCTGGGGGCCCCAGTGAGCAGAAGTCGGAACCCAAGGTTCCGGTCTTCACTGAGCCTCACTGGACTCTCTACTTCGATGGCTCCGTGCAGAAGCAGGGGGCCAGAGCTGGAGTCCTTCTCCTCGCTCCGACCAAGGAGAAGGTCAAATACATGGTTCACCTAGACTTCAAGGCGACCAACAACATGGCGGAGTATGAAGCACTAATTTATGGACTCAAGGTGGCACTATCGTATGGTGTCAAGCAGTTGTTGGTAAAGGGTGATTCACAACTTGTTGTAAAACAAGTCAAAGGTGAATGTTGCTGCAACAACCCTCAATTAGCTGCGTACCTACTTGAAGTCCAGAAGCTTCAGAAGGACTTCGAAGTCCTGGACCTCTGCCATGTCCAGCATCTCAACAACGCTAAAGCCGGCAAACTCTTGATGAAAGCTTCAACCGGAGCTCCGGCTCCCGGCAGAACCTTCATTTGGAGATTGTCAAGACCTACAGCTCAGCGTGCCGAACTGAGCGAAGGGGGCGAGACCAGCACCTCGAAGCTGGCGGTCCCGATGGCCCTATTACCATGGCGTCCATCAAGGGTCGTAGGTGCTCCCGGAAGCTCTGAGCAACCCATAACACAAGACTCAAATCCTCTAGTTAGCTCCGATGCATGGATCTCGGAGATCCAGAGCTACTTGAAAGACAATTTCCTTCCTGAAGATAATGTATCCGCTGACCGGATAGTCAGATTGGCTAAAAGATACACACTGGTAGAAGGGGATCTCTACCGGCGTGGTGCCAATGGTGTCCTAATGTGGTGCATTACAAGGGAAGAAGGTTGCGAGCTCCTCGCAGAAATCCATGGAGGCGAGTGTGGGAACCATGCGTCTTCCCGCACGCTGGTCAGTAAAGCCTTCCGGCATGGTTTTTACTTGCCTACAGCACTCCAGGATGCAACTGAGCTGGTGAAGAAATGCGAGGCATGCCAGTTCCATGTGAAGCAAATCCACACACCAGCTCAGCCTCTACAAATGATACCTTCTACATGGCCTTTCGCTGTGTGGGGGATGGATCTTGGGACCTTTCCCAAGAGCCATCGGAGGTTACAAGTTCCTGTACGTTGCCATTGACAAGTTCACCAAATGGCCAGAAGCAACTGCAGTTGTGAGAATAAACAAGCAATCAACTATCAACTTCTTGCAGTCCATTGTATGCAGATTTGGAGTCCCAAACAAGATCATAACTGATAATGGGACCCAATTCACAAGCTCTGCATTCCAAGGATATTGTGAAGACCTCGACATTCAAGTCAGCTACGCCTCCGAAGCTCACCCGGCAAGCAATGGCCAAGCCGAGAGAGTAAATGCAGAAATCCTAAAAGGACTCAAGACACGCACGTATGAGCGCATGAAAAAACATGGAGCCAACTGGATCGAAGAGCTTCTGCCCACCTTGTGGGCCAACAGGACAACTCCAAACCGGTCAACTGGAGAGATACCCTTCTTCCTGGTGTATGGAGATGAAGCAGTCCTTCCTCTGTAAATCACCTTGTGGTCGCTCCAGGTCCGGACCTTCGATGATGCCGCGTAGGACCAGCTCCGGCGTGAAGTCCTTGACCTCCTTGAAGAGGGAAGGTGACGAGCAGCTGTTCGGAATGCTTGATACCGCCAATCTCTTCGGCGCTATCACCAAAGGCATGTTCACAGCCGACAGCTCGAGGAAGGCGATCTGGTGCTACGAAGAATACAAACTCGCGAAGGGTTAACAAACTCTCCCCCAGCTGGGAAGGACCTTTCCGAGTGATTAAAGTATCCCGTCCCGGATGCATTCGCTTGACAACCGAGGATGGGACACCTCTCCCTAATCCTTGGAACATTGAGCACCTCCGTAAGTTCTACGCTTAATATCATGAAGGTGAGTCTGTAGTTACATGTGATGTATGTTATAGAGTCATTGTACAGAGTCGGGTAACTCCTCCGGGAGAGCAGCCGGACCTTCCCCGGAAGGTCCGCAAAGTTCAGGCAACACTTGTCACTGTCTCAGAACTAAAAGTGTAGCTAGCTACCTTGGGTCAAACGAGAAATGAAACACACTTAAGCCTGGTTCCGTACCCTAAGAGTGTACTTGTTTCCTCTGTACCCCGGACCTATAATGAAAGACATCATTGTGTGAAAACAGACTCCACGTGCATTTATTTTGTACAGGCTCAATATTTTTTATTTTTTCTCTTTCTTGTCTATAACAAAGTTGTGCAATTCTTAAGAAACTTTAGCTCGATCGGTTCATATATAATTCAAGTCGCATTGACAATTTTTCCGGGTCTAAACATTGTTAATGGTCTACTTATCTGAATGCCGCCAAGCCAATCTATAGCCGGAGTGTGCTATCGACTTAGCCTGGTCATGCACCCCAAGTACGCCACTCTACCTACACCCTGGCAGGCCGAAGTAAGGCGAGTCCAAAAATGATCGGACTTGGAGAAAACAAGCCAGTGCACTTGATTGTATTTAGAATTGTGTTCGACCTAAAACTTTCTCAAGAATAGTAAGTCGCAATTGAGTTATAGATAGGAAATGGATTTTACTATTTTTCTTGACTTTAGTCTGTAGGAAAAATAAAGATTTCATGGTGATGGTGAATTAAGCCGGAGCTATTGAAGCTCTGACATCCCCTAAGGTGGCTTGTTGTTTATGTTTTAACATTGATAGCAAGCATCGCTGGAGCTACTAAGTTCTGATAAAGCCAGGGGGCCAGCCGTCAACGTGAAGAAAAGATGGTGGGAAGACTCCACAGTGGGGTGTGCTGTCGATGCACCGCGTCTTGACAGTGGTCGCTGCTGGAGCTACCAAGCTCTGACAACCCCACTGGACTTGCTATCAACGCTCTACGTGTTGATGGAGACTGCTGCCGGAGCTACTAAGCTCCGACGATGGTCACTGCCGGAGCTACTAAGCTCCGACAACCTCAGGGGGCTTCTACTATCGAAGACTTCAGACCTACGCCCTAGAAGTTTGAAGCACGCAAGTCTTCAACAACTGTTACATCCTCTTGGTACATGTTCACAATCAAATTGTGTACATCTACCAGGGGGCCAAGTGAGACAAAGATGCTGAAGACAAAAAATGAAATTCATAAAAACTTGGATTTCATTCATCTGGAGTCAAGAGACTACAAAATTGGAGAAAAAGAAGAGAGAATACAAGCAGGAGCTACAAAGAGAGAGTCTTAGACCCTATGGAAGAACGAAACGACCTTCTAGGCAACCTCTGACACGCTGGCTTTGGGGGATTCTCCCTCTCCGTCGATGGGGCCTTCAAGCACCAGGTCCAGTGGGAAGTTAGGGTCCCGGCTTGTGTAGCACGTCAGCATGAACTCTGCGACGTTCTTCGCCAGGGATTGTCCTTCGCTTTCCAGCTAGTCCGCGATGACATCGCCCATCTTGGTGAGCTTGTTGCCCGCCGAGTTCAACGCTTGCAAAACCAAGTCAAGATCCGGCTCTGGATCATCTGGACGCATGGGACTAAAACCCATCGACGTCAGCGCGTCATTGGCTTTGCCCAAGAAGTCCCAAACTTGTTGGGACTCTGCAGTCCTCGAGCCTCGCATCTCTTCCAAGGATCTTCTAGTCGACGCAAGCTCCGAATTCTCCCTGGCAAGGCACTCAACCTCTTTAGTGTTCTGCTGAGTCTTTACAACAACCTTCCTTTCGAGTTTACTGAGCTCCTCCTCCCGGAGGTGGATCTTATTCTGGCGGTCGACCAGGTCCTTCTCCCGGCCCCACACTTTCTTCTCCTTGGCAATTTCATCCTCCCTCTTGTGGATGTCCTGTCCCCGCTGCCAGGCCTTCATCTCCTCCTTCTTGCAGTGCTCCTCCAGCTTCTTGGTGCGCTCCGCGAGACTCTTGTCACCCAGAGTCAGCCTCTGAGTGAGCTCCTCCTCCCTCTTCACGAGGTCATCCCACAGCTCTAGGAGTTTTTGCTCTTCATCCTCGACTTTTTTCTCCCGCTCCTCAAGAGCCTCCCTGCGCTTGACGAGGCTGTCGTTGATGGTGCTAAGCCTCTCTTCACGATCATTTGCTGCATTATTAGCAGCTACAGCCTGTTCATGGATGGCCCGAGACTGGTTGTCGAGGGATCACACCATGCTTTCCCTCTCATCCAGCAGCTGGCCCTAGTACTCCACCCGGGCCTTATCCTTCTTCACCCACTCCCTTTCGTCAGCCAGCCTGGTTTGCGCCAGCTTGGTCTCGAATTGGAGCCAGTTGCGCCACCTCCTAAGGGTTTGGCGCTCCTCCTCGAGGGCCTTGCTGTTGTGGAAGAAGGCCAACTGCACTTGACGAAGGATGGAGCAGGCGTTGTCGATAGACAACTGTAGAGGGATCGGCTCCGGACCTGCCGGGGTCCTCTCCGCTGGCTCCAGTGGGTTCTCCATAACAAAAATTGGGTCCCACTCTACAAGAGAGGTCCCTTCCACAACACTAGGGCCGCCCTCCGGAATAGCCTCGACCGCCGCCGAGGAATGTCCCGCAACAGATGTTTCGACCTCCGGAGTTGGCTCCGAAGGTCCCGCTGCCAGGTCATCAATAACTGGTCCCTCGAGCTGGGGGCCGGCAGCTTCATCTTGGAACCCTGGCTTAGGCGCGGGCACCTCCGAGACAACCACCTCCCGGGCAGGCGTTTAAGGTCAGGTCAGAGCTGAAGCCACTTCCGACTCTGACGCTGGTGCCTCCTCCATCGCCAGCTCAGGCGCTGGCGCTTCGACCGTCTTGGGCTCGGGTGTCGGCACTTCTGCAGCAACCGGCTCAGGCGCCAGAACTTCTTCGATGACCGGCACAAGCGCCAGAACTTCATCAACCACCGAATCTACCGCCGGGGCTTCATCAACACGCGGCTCCACCGCTGGGGCTTCATCAACACCCGACTCCACTATCGGGGCTTCATCAACCACCGGCTCCGCTGCCGGGGCTTCATCAACAACTGGCTCTAGGGCCGGAACCGCAGCTACCTCCGGTTCTGAGGCTGGAGCGTCCATCATCTCAGCATCCAAACCCAGAGCTTCAACCTCGGGGGCTGGTGCCGCTGGAACATCGTCATTCCCGTGGTCCGGCGCTACCACGGGAGCTTTAGGGGATGACTCGAGGTCAAGGACCACGACAGATGGCGCCGGAGCTGCCACGACCTTAGCCGCCTCTTGGGGCGGCGCTGGGATTGGAGCTGGAGCCTCCGCCTGCACAACTTTAGCTGCTGCTGCAGGAACCGGAGCTTCAACCCCTTTCTTGGGCACCCTGTGGATGAAGGACAAAGAAACTCAAAACGCAGTTACAACAAAAAACTATCAACTGAGGTAAAAAATCAAGCTTACCTTGGAAGGCTTCCGCTCTAGCTAGCGCGGAACCTCTTCATCGGACGCTCAGGATCGGACACTGTCGCCGCTGGTGTAGTAGCTCCGGAAGGCTCCCCGGAGCTTGCTGCCGCCATCGGCATCATCTTGGTTGAGGCCCTCCTCGACCGAGAAGGACCTTCGGACCTAGAGCCCTCAGCTGGCCCTGGTACCGGAGCCACATGGCCGGAGCTAGCGCCCCAGGGAGATGCTGATGCTGGAGTGGTTGCCGCCGTTGAAGACCTTCCCCTCCGAGGAGAAGGAGCCGCTGCGGAAGGAGCAGGTCTGACAGACCTCCCGTCAGAGTGCTTCAGCTTCCTCTTACGGCTCGAGGGCTCGGCAAACTCTTTGCCCTTGCCCATGACTTCAACTCTCTATCTCGGGGCGGAAGGGGGACAACCCTCGGAAGCTCTGGGGATCGCCAACCTAGTGGTCGAATGCCTCTCAACTTCATCGAGGTCGTCAAGGACCGACATCTTCCGCTAGAGCTCCCTGCTGAACTCCGCCTCCATGTTCAGAGGGAGGAAAGCCGCCGGCGGAGTAAAGTCGTCACCCTCGATGTCGATGCCGTGCTAGAACTTCTTGAGGTGAAACTCCAAAGCAGCGCCTTCCAGGTTGGACTTCAAACTGGTCTTGATCCGGTCGTCGTCCATCACGCTGTTGAGGGCCCAAGCGAGCTTCTCCCTCTTCTTCAGCGGAGCCCACCTGTTGACCTGGAAGTTGCAGAATACCGCCTGGGGAGTCACCCCTCCCTCCACACATTGGCGGATCCTGGTCAGAGCAGGGTTGAAGGCGTCCGATAACACCGGAACTTCGCTCCAAGTTTCAGTGTCGACGTTGGGGAGGCCTTCGGGCAGCTCCAGCTTCTCATGCTCCTCCACCATGATGACGATCCAATCCTTCTTCTAGTCGTCCCACTTTCCAGAAGGGAATGACCTCAAGTACTTGTACGGGCACTTCTTGCGCTTCTCAAAATAATAGAAGCCAAGGTACTCGTCACTTTTGTCGGTGGTGTGGATGGTGAAGAAGGTGCAGAAGAGCTCGACGCAGGGAGGAATACCCACCCACATCTCGCAGAAGTGGACAAAGATTGACACCAGAAGAATGGAGTGGGGGCCAAGGTGGTACAGCTGCAGACCATAGAAGTCTAGCAGCATCAAGAGAAAAGTGGAGAAGGGCGGGATTAGTCCCACCATGGCGTACGCGGAGAAGTATACCATGTCGTCGGCGTGCTCCTTCTCGAATGGAAGCTTGCCGGCACGGACCTGGTGGTTGAAGAAGTCACTGGACCACCCCATGAGGGTCCGGACCTTCTTCAAATCACCATCGGTCTTAAGTCAGCTCTTGCAGAGACCCAACTCCGTCGCAGCACAGCGGGGCGAAAGATGAAAAGTAGGCTAAAGCTTGGAGGATTCGAGCGCAAGTTCAAATGAAGGCGTAAAGAATCCCCAAATGGTGCGCGCTTTCCTTCTTAAGTATCCCCTGTAACGCTTGGATGGAAACCGCAGAGGAGCCGGTGATACAATTCAAAAACTTCACCCTGCCAATGACAAGGGGGCCTGGGGCCACCCCGACACTCAAGTCGAGGTCCTTACCACAGGCGAACGGTTTTCATCATTAAAGGCAGGAAGCCCGAGGGCGGCGGCCTGACAGGGCGCGCGGAACCGATACGGTTTTCATATCAGGAACCGGCGACCTTCAATTGCGTGAGATCCGCACTCTCATATCTCACCTGCCGCATCCTAGATATGCCACGCGGCGTTGGTTTGACTGCGGACTACCTCCAACGGCACATCCGAAGACCCTTGAAGACACAGCTCAATAACCAAAGGATGGACCCACCTCCGGCAGAACAACTTCATCCAAAAGGTCTCTTCCAAAGGTGGGCCCAGGGAGCCACTGTCGGTACCCTGCATACCGTATACCCTTTGGGACTGCAAAAAGACCAAAGGAACTTCACCTGTCTGAATTGAAGACCTGCAAAGGCCCCACGTGTCATAGGGGCCAGACCTGCCTCCCATCTATGGTTAGTCCTGGTGCTGCCACGTGTATACTGCAACCGGAGATACGTCCCACACATGGGAAAGCTCTGAGCTAAATACCAGTGCGGCACCTCCGGACCTAACCCCCGACAGAGGGAAGCTCTAGTCCTGACACGTGTACAACTGCACCGGACCTTCCCGTCCCAGACAGCAAGCTCCAGAGCTACCACGTGTTCAGCCGCTGGACCTTCAACTTCAACGAGCAAGACAGGAGGACCCCCAACGACTCGGACCTTCAAGGGGCAATCAAAGACTTCAAGACCTGATTAAGTGTCATTAATATCATATTAATGACACACGATCGGAGGGCCCTTAATACCAGTAACAGCAATGTCAAGGCTCATTACCACACTATTAAGGGTAATTAACATCATTAATTGTGTATTAAGCATCAGTAACCGCTAGGGCCACATGTCGGTCTAGGCTAGCGATGTAATGATCAGTCCTTGTACTATAAAAGGACTGGTCAAGCGATACACAGGCTCTCTCTCTCCCTCTCGACTCTTAGACAATTTCAGACTCAGCTCTGACACACGCTCACAAGTGCTCAGAAGCTCAATACAAGAACCACACACCCTGTGGAGTAGGGTATTATGCCTAAGTGGCCCGAACCACGTAAATCCTCGTGTCTCTTTACCATCGCGTTCTGAATCTCTGCGCGCCCATTACTGAACTACAAACTCCGCGGGCTACCAACGGTAGTACCGGGAGAATTGCTGGAACCATACTCTGACAACCACTAAGTTCATCAAGCATATCATCTAAGCGAGGAATGGGATGCCTAAATCTTACTGTGATGTTGTTAATTGCACGGCAATCCACACACAGTCTCCAAGACCCATCTTTCTTAGGCACTAAAAGAACAGGGACAACACAAGGGAAAAAACTTTCCTGTACATACCCTCTTTTCATCAATTCCTCCACTTGTTGCTGAATTTATTTTGTCTCCTCTGGGTTGGTGCGGTATGCAGCCCTGTTCGGAAGTGACGCACCAGGAACCAAGTCAATTTGATGCTCGATCCCTCTCTTAGGTGGCAGTCCTGGTGGTACTTCGTCCGGAAAGACATCTTCATATTCCTGCAAGACATTCAAAAGAGTACTTGGCAGAGTAGAGGGTAAGGCATTAGTAGAAAAAAAAGTGTCCTTGTACATAAGTACAAAGGACATGGCATCGGGTTCACTCAATGCTTTGATATCCCCCTTCCTAGCCATCATTACTAAACCCTCTTTTCCCAGTTTCTGGGTTCCTTGCAGCTGTGGGGTTTGATTTGGCTGTGGACACTCTTCCTTACTATTTTTGTGGCTCACTCCCAAGTGGTGCTTGCTCTCGCGCTGTTTCTTCCTGATATCATCCTTCAAAATTTCTTCCGGTGTCAAAGGAACCAAGGAAATTCGCTCTCCTTTGTACACAAAAGACAGCTTGTTGGTCCTTCCAAAAATCTGGACATCACGATCATATAGCCATGGTCGACCGAGCAGAAGCTAGCAGGCTTGCATAGGCACCACGTCACACTCCACATGATCATTGTATTTTCCAACAGAGAATGGTACAGTCACAGTATGACTGACACGTAGCGCACCACAATCATTAAGCCACTGCATCTTGTATGGACTAGGATGACGTCGTGGTTTCAGTCCCAATCTGTCCACCAATTCTTGTCTAGCAATATTGTTGCAGCTGCCATTATCAACGATGATGCGACACACCTTATCTTTGATTAGTCCACGGGTATGGAACAAATTATGTCGCTACCCGTTGTCTTTCTTTTCTGCTGTTACACTAAGCACTCGTAGAGAAATAAAGCAATTATGTTCTCCTTCTTTAGGCTGGATCTCATTCCCTTCCTCCTTAATTTCTTCATCACATATCGGTCCAGCATCTTCCGGATCACTCTCGGATTCCCATTCACCTTTCTCATTCAACAACATGGCCCTCTTGCATGGGCATTGGGCAGCAATGTGCCCAACGCCGTGGCATTTATGGCATACAATTTCTCTGCTTTAAGAAGAAGATGTAGCTCCCGAGACATTGTTGTGGGCTGCTGAACTTGCAGCGGGTCGCTGCTGAGTTGTTGGTGATGACGCGGTGGAGGCTGCCATCTTCGATGTAACAAATGATTGAGAAGACTTGGCTGCAGTCCCTTGAGATCGTCCACCACCATAGGAAGTACTTGACTGCTGTTTGCGCCATGGGGCAGCAATAGAATAACTGCCATAAGATTTTCCACGTGACTCTTGCTGAATCTTCTTCTCTGTTCGCATAGCTTGATCAACAAGATCCTGCAATGTACGATATGGAAACATTTCCACAAAACCAGAAATTTCATCATTAAGACCTAGAAATATTGCCATTGTTGACTCTGCATCTTCTCTTATTCCAGCCCGCACCAACAGTAGCTCCATCTCCTTGAAATACTCATCAACTGATCTCTTCCCTTGCTTTAACATTTGCAACCGGTTTCTGAGATCACGCTGATAGATAGATGGCACGAATCACCTTCTCATCACTTGCTTCATCTCCTCCCATGTATTGATATATCCGCGTACCAAATCACGTTGATTCTCCTGCACTTGGTTCCACCAAGTGAGAGCTTATCCAGAGAGTTCCACCAAAGCAAGATTCACACGGTGCTGAGCTGAAAGATTATGTACTCGGAATATTTGATCACACTGCTCAGCCCATTCAAGAAATTCATCAGGATTCTCCTTTCCAGTAAACTTTGGAATACTCAATTTGATACGAGCGACGTTATCTGGGTTGTCATGAGGACGTCGACCACGATGGTATTCCCTTTCTTCAAAATCAGCAGGCCGGCGATGATGATGCCGATCAAACCTGCCACCTTTACCAAAAGGATTTTCATCATCATGAGATCCTTCTTCATGATCTTGATCTTCAAACTCTTCGTCTTCAAAATGCACGCGGCGACCATCAGCATTGCGCCTATGTGCGCGACGCCCACCATGGTAATTATTAAAATTAGCATGGCAACCACCACTAGATCCGTCAGGGTCATCTCCGAAGCGATTGAATCCATGGTCGAAACCAGAATTCTCATCACCGGACTCCTCTCGATGATGATCCTCTTGATCACAACATGCTCGACGTCCTCCAACCGCAGGAAGATGCTCATCGAGGAGCCTGCCCATGGCCTCCATGAGTGAATCAGCCATGCGACGCATCTCATCCCGTGAGACAGGGAGTTCCCTATCACCATGGTGTCCACCATGAACACTTGAATCTGAGTCTGCCATGTTAGGAGTAGGAAGAAAAAGAAAAATAATATATATATATATATGTGTGTGTGTGTGTGTGTGTGTGTGTGTGTGTGTGTGTGTGTGTGTGTGTGTGTGTGTGTGTGTGTGTGTGTGTGTGTGTGTGTGTGTGTGTGTGTGTGTGTGTGTGTGTGTGTGTGTGGACACACTCGATCTCACCTCTTACTTACCCAAGTTCTTGCCCGATCTCAAGATCTGTGATGGTGCTGGTGTCACAGCTTCAACGGAGGTGGTAAAGAGGCTGTAAGGAGCACAAATCGACAGTCCCGGTTCAGGTTTTTGGTGGAGCTATAGGTGGCTGAACAAGGAGGGCTACGATACTACCAATCAAGTGAAAAAGATGTGCTCAAAGATAAAAAAAAATTGCTGCTATCAAGATTACCACCAACTTGGATATGAAAACTGAAAATTTCAACACCCAACCGTAACACAAAATTCTTCAGAATCTTTTCACCTGTGCTCTTTTTTTTATAACTATATTCTTTTTTTGACTCTTATTTTTTTAACACTAACAGGGGTGCTGCCCGAAATGCATCGGTCCGACCTTGCAACCAGCTCACGTGTCCCTGCACATACTTGGAAGTTGATAAAAATACCGTCGAGGAAATTATTAGAAAAAATACTTACTACACCCCACGTACCAGCGCATACTCCTCCTCCGTCAGGTGCATCTCGCTCTCTTGCCAGAAGTGTAGCATGTTGTGCTGGTTCGCCTTCAAGTGCTCATTTATAATTTGAACACGGGTGTTCGACAAAGCTTGTCGAAGCGCCTTGGCAGCGTTGTAGTGAAACACTCGCCTCACATCCTTAATCAGGCGAGGGTCGTTTGGGTCCTCTAAAGTATACATTGCCTGCGATAAAGAATATATTGAAGAGATGTTCATTAAAAGAGTTTAAGAGTTAAAACTTAGAAACTATTTTTAACATACTTACCATAAAATCGGCCCATACGGCCTCCTGAAGGTTGTCGTGCTCCTGGTGATGGATGCGTGTGTAGTCCTCCCACGAAAGAGAAGGCACCCCGTCGATGACCCCAGGATAGTGCAAACGCACTAAGGACCCGAGGACACCGTTCACCGGTCTGTGGTGTCTCTCACCGATGAAAGACGTGTCGTCCCAAACCCTACAAGATATTTATTGATTCATTACTTAAGTAACCAAAAGAAACTAAAATTGAACACTATAATTTTTATTACCTGTCTCCGACTGGACGAATCACGATCCTCTGTGAAGGGACCGTAGGAGGACTGACAAAGTGAGTCCTCCTCGTCCTCCGCGTCTGCTAGGGCGCCACGTCAGGTGACCCAGACGGCTCGTCACCATCCAAGTCAAAGGCCTCAGGAACAGAAGGATCGCCAGCCGAGGGCTGGCTGGCCGAGGGCCGGCTCACCGAAGCGTAGCCAAGGTCAATTAGCTATGTAGCCTCTGAGTCAGCCGGTGAGGACTACAACATTCAAATGATTCATAAGTAAGTTTAATGTGAAATTGAATTTAAAGAATTTGTCAAAAACAAGTGAAATTTACCTGTGATGAAGCTCTAGAGCTGCTCAGAACATGCCCCAGCAGCTGAGAGCGTCTGCTCCCAGTCGACGAGGCACCAGCGAAAGCGTCCTCGGGTCTAGAGGTGTAGAACCCCCTCGTCAGCGGCACCTTCTTACCCTTCTTTGACGCCATCCTATTTTAATTAGATAATCAGTAAATATGCAAATAAAATATACAAAATTCATGTTACTATCTTCAAGAAAACATTACTTGTAATCACTTTCAAAATTCATCAACGTCATTATCATGTGCCTGTGCCCTACTCCTTAAACCAGCCCAACAATCTTCCATCATGGCCTGTTCTAATTTCCGTTTTTGCATATCATTTGCCTCTGCATCTTCAACGTCTTCAACATCTCCAACTAATTGATCGAGTCATGCACCAAGCTCCACGATAAAAGTGTCATGCAACTCTTCTTCTTGGTACACTTCTTCAACGTCTTCGCTATCATGGTAACCATCATCCCCAGGAGTATATAACCGCTCATGAGGATTCACCTTATATACCACCCACCAAGCACTGAGCTTCATGCATGGGTAAGGTAGATAATACACTTGTTCCACTTGATGTGCAAGAACAAATGTATCGTAACCTCTTAGTCAGTCCTTATGTTTCACTTCCACCATTCCAAATTGGTTTTCTCGAGTTCCATGAGTGCGATCAAACCTGTCACAGTCAAAGAAGACAACTCGAAGGGTCTTATTTCTGGCAAAAGTAAATTCAAAGATTTTGTTAATGATCCCATAATAATCGGTTAAATTCCCTTGAGTGTCCATTGCTCTCGTCACAACACTGGAATTTGATGTTGCCACAAGAGGACGAAGAGCTTCAAAATGAGTTGTACGGAATCGAAAGCCATTTATGTCATATCAACCATAGCTTCTAACATTCACCAATCCATAAGATAGCTGCCACAAATCTTCATGGACATTGTGAGTCAAACACTGTCATAAATGATCGTAATTAAAATAACACTGCTTTAATAATAGTAACTTATAATACATAGAAGACGAGAGAATATTACATAATCTCAAAACCAGGATAGGAAACTTTGCCCGCCATTCATTCCTTCTTTTCGCATCCCTTCTACTTGTTTGGTCGTAGGTTAATGCCTATGTGGCCAACATTGTATGTGGAACTCCCTGAACATGAAAAGCATCTTTTAGAATATGTCGGTGTTTGGATCCGGCAGATCTCCCAACACTACCGCTGGTAGATCAAGGAGTTGTAGTTCGGTAATGGGCGCGCAGAGATTCTAGAAGGTGAAATACAAGTGGACATAGAGATTTACGTGGTTCGGGCCGCCTGAGCATAATACCCTACTCCACGGGGTGTGTTGCTGTTGTATTGAGCGTGTAAGTCTAGAAGAAGCTCCAGAAGAAGAAGCTCGTCTAGGTCAGGGAGTCCAGTAGTGGTCTGGAGTCGTCCCTTGTGTATCGTAGACTAGTCCTTTTATAGTACAAGTACTGGTCATTACACCGTTAGCCTGGCCCGACATGTGGCCCTGGCGGTTACACATGCTTGATACATAATTAATGAGGTTAATTACCCTTAATAGCCTGGTAACGAGCCTTAACAGTGCCATTACCAATATTAAGGGCCATCCGATCGTGTGTCATTAATATGGCATTAATGACACTTAATCGGGTCTTGGAGTCTTGGATTGCTCCTTGAAGGTCCAGAGCCGTTGGGGGTCCACCAGCCTGATTGTTGAAGTTGAAGGTTCGGAGGTCGACCACTTGGCAGCTTTGGAACTTACCGTCGTGGACGGGTAGGTCCGGTGCTGTTGGACACGTGTCAGTACCGGAGCTTCCCTCTGTCTGGAGTTAGGTCCGGGGAGGCCATACTGGTATCTAGTTCGGAGCTTTCTCATGTGTGGGCGATAGCTCCGGTCTTATGATACACGTGGCGGCCCTGGGACTAACAATGTCGGGGAAGCAGGTCCGGTTACGCCTGACATGTGGGGCCTTCGGAGGTCTTCAAATCTGGCAGATGGAGTTTCCTTGTGATCATTGCAATTCCAAGGGGTATCCGGTACGTAGGGTACTAATAGTGGCCCCCTGGACCCACCTTTGGGAGAGACCTTTTGGGTGAAGTCATTCTACCGGAGGTTGGTCCATTCTTCAGTTTTTGAGCCATGTCTTCAAGGGTCTTCGGATGTGCCGTTGGCGATAGTTCGCAGTTAAACCACCGCCGTGTGGCATATCCTGGATGCGGCAGGTGAGATCTCAGCGTGCGGATCTCACGCAATTGAAGGTCGCCGGTTCCCGATACGAAAATCGTATCGGTTCCGCGCGCCCTGTCAGGCCGCCGCCTTCGGGTTTCTCGCCTTTCATGATGACAACCGTTCGCCTGGGGTAAGAACCTTGACTTGATCGTCGGGGTGGCCCCGAGCCCCCTTGTCATTGGCAGGGTGAAGTTTTTGACTGGTATCGTCGGCTTCTCTGCAGTTTCCATCCAAGCGTTGCGGAGGCTTACTTAAGAAGGAAAGCACGCACTGTTTGGGGTTCTTTATGCCTTTCATTCGAACTTGCACTCAAACCTTCCAAACTTTCGCTTGCTTTTCCTCTCTTGCCTCGCTGTGCCGCGATGGAGTTGGGTCTCCGCCATAGCCGACTAAAGACCGATGGTGATTTGAAGAAGGTCTGGGCCCTCATGGGATGGTACCCTGATTTCTTCAACCACTTTGTCCGCGTTGGCAAACTTCCGTTCGAGAAGGAACACGCCGGCGACATGGTGTACTTCTCCGCGTACGCCATGGTGGGACTGATCCCACCTTTTTCCTCTTTCTTCTTGATGCTACTAGACTTTTATGGTCTGCAGTTGTACCACCTTGGCCCCCACTCCATTCTCCTGGTGTCGATCTTTGTCCACTTCTACGAGATGTAGGTGGGCATTCCCCCTGCAATGAGCTCTTCCGCACCTTCTTCACTGTCCACACTACCGGCAGGAGTGACGAGTACCTTGGCTTCTACTATTTTGTGAAGCGCAAGAAGTGCCCGTACAAGTACTTGCGGTCGTTCCCTTCTGGGAAGTGGGACGACTGGAAGAAGGATTGGATCGTCATCAGGGTGGAGGAGCACGAGAAGCTGGAGCTGCCGGAAGGCCTCCCCAACACCGACACTGCAGTTTGGAGTGAAGCTATGGTGTTGTCGAACGCCTTCAACCCTGCTCTGACCAGGATCCGCCTGTGCGTGGAAGGAGGGGTGACTCCTCAGGTGGTGTTTTGCAACTTCCTGACCAACAGGTGGGCTCTATTGAAGAAGAGGGAGAAGCTTGTTTGGGCCCTCAACAGTATGCTGGACGATGACCGGATCGAGACCGGTTTGAAGTCCAACATGGAGGATGCAACTTTGGAGTTCCACCTCAAGAAGTTCTAGCATGGCATCAATGTCGAGGGTGACGATTTGGCTCCGCCGGCAGCTTTCCTCCCTCTGAACATGGAGGCAGAGTTTAGCAGGGACCTCCAACGGACGATGTTGGTGCTTGATGACCTTGGTGTCGTTGAGAGGCGTTCGACCACCGGGTTGGTGATCTCCAGAGATCCTGAAGGCAGCTCCGTTCCCGCACCAAAGCCAAGAACCAAAGTCGTCGGCAAGGGCAAGGAATTGGCCGAGCCCTCGAGCCGTAAGAGGAAGCATGCCGACAGAAGGTTCGTCAGGCCTACTTCTTCCGCGGCGGCTCCTTCTCCCCGGAGGGGGAGGTCTACAATGGCGGCATCTACTCCAGCAGCGGCATCTTCCCGGGGTGCTAGCTCCGGCCGTGTGACTCCAGCACCAGGGCCAGCTGAGGGCTCTGGGTCCGGAGGTCCTTCCCGGTCGAGGGGGGCCTCGACCAAGGCAACGCTAGTAGCAGCAGCAAGCTCCGGGGGACCTTCCGGGACTTCCACGCCGGTGGCAGCTGAGGTCAGTCCGGAGCGTCCGGAAAAGAGGTTTCGTGCTAACTGGTGCGAAAGCCTTTCGAGGTAATTTTTGATTTTTTACATCATCCAGTTGTTTTATTGTTATCTGTATTTTGAGTTTCTTCGTCCTTCATCCACAACGTGCCTAAGAAAAGGGCAGAAGCTCCGGTCCCTGCAGCAGCAGTTGAGGCTGTGCAGGCTGAAGCTCCGGCTCCGATTCTAGCACCGCCCCAAGAGGTGGCTGAGGCTGCGGCAGCTCCGTCACTGGCTATCGTGGTCTTGGACCTCGACTCATCCCCAGAAGCTCCCATGGTAGCGTCGGACCACAGGAATGAAGATGTAACAGTGGCACCAGCCCAGGAGGTTGAAGCTCCAGGCTTGGATGCTGAGATGTTGGACGCTCCGGCCGCAGAGCCGGAGGTAGCTGCGATTCCAGCCCTAGAGCTGGATGTTGTTGAAGCCCCGATAGTCGAGCCGGTGGTTGATGAGGTCCCAACAGTGGATCTGGGTGTTGATGAAGCTCCGACACTTGAGCCGGTTGTCGAGGAAGCTCCGGCAGTAGAGCCGGTTGCTGCAAAAGTTCTGGTTGTGGAGCCGGTCATTGAAGAGGTTCTGGCGTCCAAGCCAGTTGCTGCGGAGGTATCAGTGCCTGAGCCTATGATGGTCGAAGCGCCAGCGCCTGAGCCCATGATGGTCGAAGCGCCAGCACCTGAGCCAGCGGCGGAGGTGGCGCCTGCGCTGGAGCCAGAAGTAGCTCCTACTCCGACTGAACTTTCAACACCTGTTCCGGAAGTGGTGATCCCGGAGGCGCCCGCCGCTGAGCCAGGGTGCCAAGATGAAGCTGCTGGCCCCCCTCCTGAGGGGCCAATTGTTGATGACTTAGCGGCGGGACCTTCGGAGTCAATTCCGGAGGTCAGAACTTCTGTTGCAGGACCTTCCTCGGTGGTGGCCGAGGCTATCCCGGAGGACGACCCTAGTGTCATGGAAGCTCAGAGGACCTCTCTTGTAGAGTGGGACCCAATTTTTGTCACTGAAGATCCGCTAGAGCCAGCGGAGAGGACACCGGCAGGTCCGGACCCGATCCCCCTATTGTTGTCTATTGACAACGCCTGCTCCAGTCTTCGCCAGGTCCAGCTGGCTTTCTACCATGACAGCAAGGCCCTCGAGGAGGAGCTCCAAACCCTTAGGAGGTGGCGCAACCGACTCCATTTCGAGACCAAGCTGGCACAGTCGAGGTGGGATGACGACAAGGAGTGGGTGCAGAGGGAGAAGGTCCGCCTGGAGTACTGGGGTAAGCTGTTGGATGAGAGGGAAAGCATGACGCGATCACTCGACAACCAGTCCTTGGCCATCTATGAGCAGGCCAAGGCTGCAAATAGCGCAGCAGATGATCGCCAGGAAAGGCTCGCCACCATCAACGATAGTCTCGTCAAGCGCCAGGAGGCTCTTGAAGCGCAGGAGAGAAGGCTCGAAGATGAAGAGCAAAAATTCCTGGAGCTGCGGGACCACCTCGTGAAGAGGGAGGAAGAGCTTGTCCAAAAGATAGCTCTGGCTGACAAGAGCCTCAAAGAACGCAGCAAGAAATTGGAGGAGCATTGCGAGGAGGAGGAGAAGAAGGCCTGGGAGCGAGGGCAAGATCTCTACAAGTAGGAGAATACCGTCACCGCTAGGGAGAAGAAAGTGCAGGGCCGAGAGAAAGATCTGGTCAACCGCCAGAATGAGATCCACCTCCGGGAGGAAGAGCTCAGCAAACTCGAAAGGCAGGTTGCTGAAATGATTCAGCAGAATGCCAAAGAGGTGGAGTGTCTTGCTCGGGAGAGCTCAGAGCTTGCGGCGGCCAAAAGATCCTTGGAGGAGATGCGAAGCGCAAGGGTTGCAGAGTCCCAACAAGTTTGGGACTTCCTGGGCAAAGCCAATGATGCGCTGACGCCAATGGGCTTCAGTCCCGTGCGTCCGGATGATCCAGAGCCGGAGCTGGACCAGGCGTTGGAGGCGCTGAGTTTAGCAGGCAACAAGCTCACCAAGATGGGCGATGTCATCGCGGACCAGCTGGAAACTGAGGGACAGTCCCGGGCGAAGAACGTCGTAGAGTTCGTGCTGACGTGCTACACCAGCCGGGACCCTCGATTCCCTCTAGAACCGGTGCTTGAAGGCCCCATCGAAGGAGAGGGTGAAGCCGCCCGAGCCAGCGTGTCGGAGGTGGCCCATAAGGTCGCACAGTTCTTCCATAGGATCTAGGACCATCTCTCTGTAGCTCCCGCTTGTATTCTCTCTTCTTCTTCTCCAATTTTGTAATCTCTTGTCTCCAGATGAATGAAATCCAAAGTTTTTTTGTGAATTTCATTTTTTGTCTTCAACACCTTTGTCTCACTTGGCCCCCTGGTATATGTACACAATTTGATTGTGAACATGTACCAAGAGGATGTAATGGTTGCTGAAGACTTGTGTGCTTCGAACTTGTAGAATGTAGGTTCGAAGTCTTCGATAGTGTAGGCCCCCTGAGGTTGTCGGAGCTTAGTGGCTCTGGCATTGACCACCGTCGGTGCTTAGTAGCTCCGGCAGTAGTCTCCATCAAACCATGGGGGCCCTAGTGAGCAGAAGTCAGAACTCAAGGCTCCGGTCTTCACCGAGCCTCACTGGACCCTCTACTTTGACGGCTCCATGCAAAAGCAGGGGGCCAGAGCTGGAGTCCTTCTCCTCGCTCCAACCGGGGAGAAGGTAAAATACATGGTCCACCTTGACTTCAAGTCGACCAACAACATGGCGGAGTATAAAGCACTCATTTACGGACTAAAGGTGGCACTATCATATGGTGTCAAGTAGCTGTTGGTCAAGGGAGATTCACACCTCATCATTAAACAGGTGAAGGGTGAATGCTCCTGTAACAATCCTCAACTAGATGCTTATCTCTTTTAAGTCCAGAGGCTTCAGAAGGACTTCGAAGTCCTGGACCTCCACC
The DNA here is from genome assembly GCA_036927565.1 of Tuctoria greenei. NCBI lineage: Eukaryota > Viridiplantae > Streptophyta > Magnoliopsida > Poales > Poaceae > Tuctoria > Tuctoria greenei. The sequence goes on along the minus strand of JAYESD010000003.1, from coordinate 197,694,854 downwards.
ATGTCCAACGTGTTCATAAAGCTGAAGCAGACGAACTCTCGACAAAAGCGTCAACCGGAGCTCCGGCTCCCAACGTGTTTGGATCCGGCAGATCTCCCGACACTACCGTTGGTAGATCAAGAAGATGTAGTTTGGTAATGGGCGCGCAGAGATTCAAGAAGGTGAAAGACAAGTGGACACAAAGATTTACGTGGTTCGGGCCGCTTGAGTGTAATACCCTACTCCACGGGGTGTGTTGGTGTTGTATTGAGCGTGTAAGTCTAGAAGAAGCTCCAGAAGAAGAAGCTCGTCTAGGTCAGGGAGTCCAGTAGTGGTCTGGAGTCGTCCCTTGTGTATCGTCGACCAGTCCTTTTATAGTACAAGGACTGGTCGTTACACTGTTAACATGGCCCGACATGTGGCCCCGGCGATTACACATGCTTGATACACAATTAATGAAGTTAATTACCCTTAATAGCCGGGTAACGGGCCTTAACAGTGTTGTTACCAGTATTAAGGGCCATCCGATCGTGTGTCATTATTATGGCATTAATGACACTTAATCGGGTCTTGGAGTCTTGGATTGCTCCTTGAAGGTTCGGAGCCGTTGGGGGTCCACTAGCCTGATTGTTGAAGTTGAACGTGCGGCGGTCAGCCACGTGGCAGCTCTGGAGCTTACCGTCGTGGACGGGTAGGTTCGGTGCTGTTGGACACGTGTCGGTACTGGAGCTTCCCTCTGTCTGGGGTTAGGTCTGGGGAGGCCATACTGGTATCTAGTCCAGAGCTTTCCCATGTGTGGGCGATAGCTCCGGTCTTATGATACATGTGGCGGCCCTGGGACTAACCATGTCGAGGAAGCAGGTCCGATTACTCCTGGCATGTGGGGCCTTCAAAGGTCTTCAAATCTGGTAGATGGAGTTTCCTTGTGATCTTTGCAATCCCAAGGGGTATCCGGTACGTAGGGTACCGACAGAAAACATGTGTAGCAAAATATGTCGATTAGCATAAATGTAGAACAAACACTTACTCGAAGTATTCCTGCATGCCTTCTATATTTGCGTACATGTAGAGTAAAGCAACAGTCCTTTCATGTTCGAATAGCAGGTAGGTCGTGTAGCTACCAACGGTGGTGCCTCTCGTTTGAAAAATGGAAAGGTTGCTTACAGGGGGTGTTTCGTCCACATTGTACCGCATCGCCGAAGTATTGATATTGTTTTCTTTTGCAAAGTATACACTTGAAAAGTATCTTACTTCCTTAAGAGCATATGCTTCAGCGATGCATCCTTCCACCCTTGCCCTGTTGCCAAACATTGGTTTCAGATATCGTAGCGCTCTTTCATGTGATACATCCACCTATATTGCACAGGACTGCCAACTTTAGCTTTGAATGGAAGATGGATAAGCAGATGTTGCATTGGATTGAAGAAACCCAGTGGAAATTTTTTTTCCATCTTACATAAAAGTATGGGTATCTCCTTCTCTAACTTATCCATCATCCCAATCTTGATTTCTTTAGCAGAAAGATGTCTATAGAAATAGCTGAGCTCGGCTAAAACCTTCCACATTGCATCATCTAGATAGTCTCGAAACATAACAGGTAAGAGTCTTTCTATTATAATGTGATAATCATGACTTTTCAACCCAGTGAGGTTTCCTGTGTTAACATTTACCGCTCGTTTCAGGCTAGCTACGTAACCATTTGGGAATTTCAAAGTTTTCATCCATTTTGTAACTTCTTTTTTTTTCTTTCGATCGAAGACAGAAAGAAGCACGTGACTTTCCATCACTTTCAGAGAGTTCAAGAGTTGGACAATGATAAATGTCTGCCAAATCTAGTCTAGCTTTTTAATTGTCTTTCGTTTTGCCAGGCATATCCATGCAAGTGCTTATGATACTTTTGCTCATGTTACGCTCCTGATGCATGACATCAATGTTGTGCATTAGAATCAATGACTTCACATACGGTAAAGTCCACATATGTGAGTCCAATTGTGTTCCTCTCCATAACCTACGAAATATCCAGGACGACCTTTATCAGGCACCAGTTTGTCCAACATATCAGAAATTTTTGACCCGTTGAGACGCTTCGGTGGTCCTTTAGTGACAACAATGTTCTTTCGAAAGACATGCCTCTGCTGCCTAAATATGTGATTTGAGGGCGGCCAACGTCTATGAAAATTGAAGTAAGATATTTTGCCTCCATGAGTTAGTCGAAAGCAATCCGTGTCTGAAGCACAAATCGGACACGTCAGACGACCGTGAGTGCTCCATCCGGAAAACATGCCGTATGCCGGCAAATCATGGACGGACCACAAATAAACAGCTCGAAGGTTGAATTTCTGCTTCTTGTAACTGTCGTACGCTTTGACTCCTGTCCACAAGACTTTCAATTCTTTTGTCAGCGGTTTTAACATCACGTTGAGACGTGACCCGGGATGATCAGGTCCAGGTACAATGAGGCTGAGAAACATGAACTCTTTCTTCGTACAAAAAGCATGTGGTAGGTTGTACGGAATGACAAAGATGGGCCAAAATGAGTATGGCGTGGCGTTCGTACAGAACGATGAGAATCCGTCTGTCGCTAATCCGATGCGAACATTCCTCGCATCACGAGAAAAGTCTGGATCGAAACGGTCTAGCGCATTCCATGCATCACCGTCGGACGGATGCGTCAAGAATTCTTTGTTCTCACGTTTACCTTCTTTGTGCCATCTCATGTGTCTTGCGGTTCTTTTTGAAAGAAACAGCCGCTTCAACCGAGGTGTCACAGGCAAGTAACAAAGCTGCTTATGTGCGACATCTGTCATCACATTATCACCATCGTCATTAACAACTTTGACATACCTCGATTTACCACATTTCAAGTACATCTTATCATTGGCGCGCTCTTTCTAGAATAGCATGCAGTTGTCTGGGCACACATCGATTTTCTCATACTTCATACCGAGACCAGATATCTTTATCTTTGAATGATACATATCTGATGGTGCATTGTGAGGTTGTGGAAGGATATCGCAGATCAATTTCATGAGATCATTGTAGCAGTTGATGAAAAAAAAGTACTTGGACTTAATTGCCATAAATCTGGTCAAGAAAGCAAGTACGATCACAACCGTGTGTTCATGCAACGGCTCTTGTGATTTCTTCAGCTCCTCGAAAAACTTCTCTGCCTCATTTGTAAGAGGATCCTCCGCTTCCAGAGCTTCTAGCATATCATCCATCCTATCAACCTCTGTTATATCATCATCCTCATCCACTTCGGCTATGACTCGAGAATTAGTCTCGCCGTGAAAGGTCCACACTTCATAATGTGGAGTGAAACCGTTTCGACATAAGTGAAACGAAAGCTCCAATCTTCTCAAAAACTTAGTGTTCCGACATTTTGTACATGGGCACCGCACCATATCTTCCGTTAACAACTAAAAGGCTCGACCCAAAAATTGATCTAACTTGATAAACCACTCATCCGAGTGACCACCAGTTCTGCTCTTCCAACCAGTATACATCCAACTGCGGTCTTCACCCATGTTTGGCTCTGCAGTTTAATGCGAAAGAAATTATCGTTAATGTATACAAGATATGTACTAAAATTTCGACAGCATGACGAGACGCATCACAATATACCTTTAAAGAAGACAAATCATTATTAGTTTCATTGTTATGTTATGTCACGACCCTACAACCTAGGTAGATAGATCCTAAACCCACCCAAGAGTGATCGAGCGGAGCGTGCTCATGACGAGACGCGTGATCCAGATTCAAACGAAATTTCGGCAGCATAACCCCGCTGTTCTCCACTGCACGGCCAAAAATGGTGCAGCAGAGAACAACAGGGTTACACCACCGAAATCTCGTCCAAATCCGGACCCACGTCTCGTCATAAGCCACGCCCCCTCGGTCACTCCCAGGCTGTCCAAAAAGGGACAATTCCGAACCTGCACGTCTCACATGCCAATGGCATGTGAGACGTGCCGATTTGAAACGGGTAATACATTGATATAGATTACATTGCTCATTTTCATTTTGAAGTCATTTAAGAGAGAGGAAAGAACTAGATAAAGAGTGAGAGGAAAGTTGGTCTTAGATGACAATTCTACATCCATTTCCACCGTCCACGCAATCGCGGGTCATTGACATCCTTACCAACCCGTTCCCTTCCATGTTGCCTTGACGCATACGGTACCACTAATATGGTCTACACGGCACGATCACACTTATTGCGTGTCGTGCCCTTCCGGGTTGGTCCGAGCCGGCCCAAAACCCCTTTATTTACATATATTAAGTAGTCACTCAAGAACATTAAATATCAATAAACAATAAGCACCAATAAAATAAATAAATATCAAACAACGGACAATATGTTATATGAGCATGTGTATGATCATTGACAATGAAGTAGCAATGAAGTAGGATCATCTAAACATAACTAGCAATGTATGATCATATATGAGCATGTATATGAGCACGCACAATTTATAACATTGCATTATCTAAATATAACTAGCAATAAAGTAGGATCATCAAAACATTACAACATTGCATCATATAAACATTGCATCATCTAAACATTGCATCATCTAAACATTTCATCATCTAAACATTCCATCATTCAAACGTCCATCATGCATTACCAAACAAAACTTGAAAATTTAAACATTGCATCAAACGTCCATCATCTAAATATTCCATCATTCAAACGTCCATCATGCATTCCCATACCTAGTCGACGGAGGCGTTGGAGGGACAACGTCGTTGGAGGAGGCGGCGTTGGAGGAGGCCAGCGGCCGGCGGTGTCGGAGGGACAGCAGAGGCGTTGGAGGAGGCCGGCGGCACTGCTATCCGGGGCCAGGGGCAGGGACGACGGTGGGGGCAGGGCCACAGTGGGGGAGCGGCGGGCGCTGCTGTCCACAAGGGCGGGGCAGAGACGGCGGGGGTGGGGGCGCTGCAGGGGAAGGGCTGGGGGCGGCGAGGGCGCCGCTGGAAGGGCCGAGGTTGGGGACGCGGCGAGCCGACGGCCGGAGGGGGTGATGCCTCGGGGCGAGGGCGCGGCCGGAGGAGCGACGCTGCAGGGGCAGGGCCGGTGGCGCGGCGGGCCGATGACCGGAGGGGGCGGCGCCTCGGGGCGAGGGCGTGGCCGGAGGGGCGACGCTGCGGGGGCGGGGCCGATGGCGCGGCGGGCCGACGGCGTGAGGGGACGGCGCTGCGCGCGGGGCGAGGGCGCGGCTAGCTGGAGGGGGCGGCGCCGCGGGGGCGGGGCCACGGCTGGCCGGCGGCGGGAGCGGGGGCGACGGCGGGCCGACAGCGGGGGTGCGGCAGTGCGGCGGGGACGTGGCAAGCGGTGGGGGCTCTGTGGAGGTGAATGAACCGTCGGGGTCGGGTCGGTCGATAATAGCCCTTATTTGCGACGACATCCTTAATTGCGACGGCCTTAATGTTTGGCCGTCGCAATTAACGTTATTTGCGACGGTCTGTTTCGCAGTCGTCACAAATAAGTATTTATTTGTGACGGCCATAGGGTTGGCCGTCGCAAATTAGGGCTTATTTGCGACGGTCATATTATTTGCGACGGCCACCGACAGGCCGTCGCAATTTAACCTATTTGCGACGGCTGGCCGTCACAAATAAATCCAGCCGTCGCAAATGACCGTGTTTCCTGTACTAACTATTAATCACACTTAATACTCATAGACTGTGTATTAGGTTATTGAATGCGCCAGGGTCACATGTCGTGCCAGACAAATGTTGTAACGGTCAGTCCTTGTACTATAAAAGGCTCACGCCGCACGGTACATGGGGAAGACCCTAGCTCACACACATACGAGTGATACAGACTTACTCAATACACCAAGACACACCCCGTAGAGTAGGGTATTACGCTCTGGCGACCTGAACCACGTAAATCTCCTGCGTCATCATCTTGTTCTTGATCTCCGTGTTCCAAACCAATACAAGAACCTCCGCGGACTACATTTAATAGTACTGGAGAAGTGACGTTTAACCACTTCGACATGTACCATCCTGTAGAGGTTTTAATCAATACAATAGAATAATTGTTTTATTCTCAATTACTTCTATCAGTTTTAAAGTTTAAAAATAAACTACAAAGCGATAAACTTTTTAAGATCGAGAGAGTACCTCGTAATTTCAAATAAAAAAAACTGTACTCCTAAGTGCCTTAATTTTGATATAAAGAAACTGTACTGCCAAGTGCAAATCGAATCAGCGATTGGCTTTGATTCGGTCTCCCCTCCTCTCCTGGCCATGCAAGATGCAACCATCAGTACTGACTACTGACCATCATCAAGCAGGTCGATTTACGTATCTGCCGGCTTGCTGCTCGCGGCTGGGCGAGCATCACAGATGAGGTGAGACAGATTAACATGTGCGTATTCTCGACGATCGAATAAGAAACCTCTCCCGGTGACGGGTGACTGATGTGTCACATGTGCGCCTCTGTGAAATCGGGTTGACGTGGCTGGCATCCATTCCGATGCACGCGCGCCCACGTTTTGACGTGCTGATTTTTTTTTTTTTTTTTTTGCCTGTGGACGTGCTGACCTTTGCTTCGACTGCATTCCGACATCATGTATGGAGGCGGCAAGTAGCATGTAGCTTCTCTGGGTTTTGTATGACTTGGAGGATTCGAGGAAATCGCATGGACTTGTAAAATGAACTTGAGCTTCTTCGAAAGAATCGTATCTTTGCGTTTCGACTATTGTTGTGAAGTTGAGAATAGGTAACGATATTTTTTGAAAAAAAACAAGTGAGGAAATGCATGGTCTCCCTGACGTGCGTGGCGTGTGCAGATACTGTGCGTTGTCACGGCCACGCCCCACGCTGGCTCATACAGATACAGCCTCTCGTGGCGTCAGCAGCGACCGGGACCTGCCACCAGCCAATACCACCGGAGATCCGGGCGGGGGAGGAGGCGGGATACGATGCCCACGCGAGGCGGGCGCCATCCGGCTTTCCAACCCGGACATGACGATCTGGCGTGACCCGTCGTGATTACTTGACTTGCAGCGTAGTCGGCGGAGTACGTTTCTTGTTTGTCGAAGTCCGGTTGGTACGCCATGCCAGCCTCGTGAGAAACGTACGCCTCCGATCCGGTTACTCCTCCGTCCCATATTAGGTATCACTCTCTAGTTTTTTCTTAAACTAAAAAGTTATTAATTTGAGATGGAGGTAGTATTAGTAACTGTTATAGATACCGTAGGTTAGACTACTCACACTCATTCACCTTTATATCCCACATCTATATCTCATCCCTAAAAAGATTCTCTCTTTACAGTTTTGTTTCTCCCACAGATTCACCTCTAAATTAGACCTCTATACCATTTCCTACCTATTTTATTTCTTTCTTTTCCCTTTATTTCTTTTTTTCCCTTCTTTTATTTCTCCTCCCTTCCTTTGTCCCTATATTTAATGCAATACTGTAGCAATCTGAGAAATAGGGGTGCTTTGAGAAATAGGCACCACTGCGCCGGCCTCCCACCTCTATGCGCGTATAGCGGTGCCTCCCTCCGGCCCGGTCAGGTGACGCAACTTCGGGCCCCACGGCATCCCGTCACGGCTCGCCTAGTGTGATGCGATGTGCCGCACCCGGCTATATATGATGAGCCCTTCCCTCCTTCTTGCCTAGCCCGCTCTAGCTTCACCTCCGGATCTCGTGCTGGAGCTGATCGAGGCAGGCGTCAGTTAATTATTGCTCACAAAGCACTAGTATAGTACACCTAACTAGCTGTAGCTTGCTAGTAGCTAGCTGGCCTGTAGGTTGTAGAGCAGCGGAGGCGGCGAGGATGCAGGCGGTGGGCATCCGGCGGGGGCTGACCATCGACCCGGCGGGGGAGGAAGAGGCGCCGGCGGAGCGCGTGGGCCGGCTCGTCCGGGAGAGCCCCGTCGTCATCTTCGCGCGCCGGGGGTGCTACATGGCGCACGTGATGAAGCGCCTGCTGTCTGCCGTCGGCGCGCACGCCACGGTCATCGAGCTCGACGCCGAGGAGGTCGCTGCCGCGGCCGAGGCGGCCCACGGCGCCGTCCCGGCGCTCTTTGTCGGCGGCGCGCCTGTCGGCGGGCTCGAGGGCCTCATGGGCCTCCACCTCAGCGGCCGACTCGTGCCGCGGCTCAGGGAGGTGGGCGCCCTCTGCGCCTAATCAACAATAGCCCGGTCCGTCTCCCACCCGCGTCGGATGAGCATAGCAGAGCAGGGCTCTGCTTCACCACACGTTCTTGTTCCATCTCCAACCTTCTTGCATGTACATACGACGCACGAGCAACTGGCTCTGCCTCCGCAATTCGGGGAAGCGTCAGGGTGCTCGACGCAAAGTCCAGAACACCAATCCAATAAGCTTGCTTCTCCTACTTGTAAGGGTGAACAGGTCGGATCAGGGAAAGGCAATCATGAGTGTACACAAAAGACAAAACGATGGGGTGAGATGATGCTTGTAAGGGTGAACAGGTCGGATCAGGGAAAGGCAATCATGTCCTGGTTGTAATGTATGATCCATGGGGTGCTCCGCTAAAGTTGATAATTAGTGTATGTATGCATGCATGTATTCAAACAAATACGCATGATTACCGTATGACGATCCTACTTGGAAGCCGATTATTTTATGCCGGGAAGATAATATATTAAAAGCCCACCTCCGTGGTGGGTACATAATTAATGGAGGAAGGCGTCACCACTACTTACCCTAATGGCTGCTTTACTCCTTCCCCCACAGATTTTATTGCCAAGTGATCTTCTAGCCCGATCAAGTTCATCATGTTCCTCCCTTCTTTTCTGCGGGCTGCGGCCGTACCGTTTTACACGGGGATGCTGACGAGCGCCATGCTCATTGATACGTGAGTCCGGTCTACACGTCAACGGTAGGTTTTTGCAGCGAGAGGTCGTGTGTTCACGCTTGCCAGCTGCTGGATTTTAATTCCCAGCGGCGGCGAGTGGGTGGTATGCTACCGAGCCTGACGATGGCACACGATCCCACACTGTTCACCCGTGCATGCGTTCCAAACAAACAAAAACCGCGGCGCACATCGAGCGACCCAGGGGAGTGTTGTACTGTTGCGGGAAATACAAACACGCATGTAGCTAGCCCCTCTCCGCTCCATGAATGGGCCAGTATTTTAATCTCATACTTTAAACGATAAACATTTTGACACGTAGTGAGTGTAATTTTGGGCTGTCTGCTTCGGACACGTCACTCCTGTCAGCGTGCAACTCGTTCGGCTGATTGCTTGTTTGGCATGTAGCGCGCCTTGAAGATTAGTAGTTCAGTTTTTATACTGTGTTCACTGGTGGGGTGGCGGTACGTGACAGCTTACATGGATCCCCAAGTACTAATTAACTAGTACAATGTACTCATGGCGCGCGATTAGTATATTTATTATACACAGTAGAAGCATCCAACAGGGGTGTAGAGTTCAGGTTGCGAGATCCGAGTCTGATGCCCTTCTTCGTGATTCTGACCGCGAAAAGAGAGGAGAAATTCGCCCACTGGTTTCTGTGCGCCGCAACCCGCGGCGCCGGTGACGTGGTCACTACGTGCTCCATCTTCATCTTTGCTTCCTCCGTGGCTCTACTATATTATTGTCACGTATTTCTTTCTTTTTTTTTAAAAAAAAAATATTAAATATAAATTCTAATCTAAAAATAAATTAGATTTATATCCCAATAATAATACTCCATGCGTTTCTAATTAATTAATGCTGGTTAGTATATTGAACTAACCAGTGTCAATTAATTCAAAACGGAGGGGTAATTAAATAACGGATGGGCATATGATATGATGAAAGAAAATATTACATTAAATGTTTAGCTGCCGATGTGTTTGGTCTGGCCTCAAGTTTTTCTATGGGCCCAGAAATGAGTTGAAAACTGACTGAAGTTTTTTCTAAGATCAAGCTATAGCTGGGCCTCAATTTCTTATATGGGCCTCACCTTCTTCGGTGATTGAGCCCTCTTCCTTTCCGCATGTATGGATTGGACGGAGAACACGATCCAACCTCTCATGCCCCATTCAAATGTCGAAGTCAAGGCCGACACACATGTGTCAGTCTATGAAAAGGAAAGTTTCAGCGGTAAAAGCTAGCCCACAAAAGGCCAGCCCGCGTTGGCTATGGTTCTGGTAAAATACATGCACCTACGAAAATAGTTTCAAAGTACAACACCTGTCCATTTCTTTGTATCAGCAAAAAGATGCATAAAATATTTAATATTTATAAAAAATAAAATTTATAAGTATGCGGACAAGGATCAGGAAAAGAGAGGTGATATAAAAAATTCTTCTGAACCTGATGTTTCCTGCTTTAATTGTGGTAGCACTGCTCATAAAATCATTAGCTGCCCTGATGCTAAACACTGTATGCAGTGTGGGAAAGTGGGTCATGAGGCTATCCACCGTTACACAAAGCTGTTAAGAGATTATGTTGCTCTTCTATGTGCAACACAAGTTGAGGGGCAATGTTTTTTCAATATATCTGATATTCCAGCAGAGGTTAAAGCAAAGTCTACTGAAGCTATAGCTTTGATTACTGTTATTAGTGGCTCAACCACTGCTGCTCAGATTGACGAAGAATTGAGATCAATTGCAACAACAAGTTTGTCGGTGTGTGTCGGTACCCTGCATAACAGGTACATTTGAGTACCAGATGAAGAACCGCTGAGTCCCACCTTCCAGAAGAGAAGACCTTCGAAGGCCAACACGTGTCCCGCAGTGCCGAACCTGCCTCCCTGCTAAGGGTGGCTCCGGTGCTCTCACGTGTCTTGCAGTGTCGGACCTGCCTTCTTTTTAAGAGTGGCTTCGGTGCTGTTATGTGTCCCGCAGTGCCGGACTTGCTTCCCTCCTAAGGGTGGCTCCGGTGCTGCCACGTGTCTGGTAGTGCCGGACCTGCCTCTCTGCTAAGGGTGGCTTTGGACCTACCACGTGAACTCCGGACGTACCTCACCAACGGAAGGACCCTGAGATCACCAACGCCGCAGACATTCAAAAGGCTATAAATCAGCCATTACAAGACCTGGTTAACAAATTATTAATTCCACATTAATGACACACGTTCAGAGGACCTTCAAGTATGGTAACGCTACCATCAAGGCACATTATTACACAAATAAACTACTGTTAAGCGCCTAGATCGTGTATAATAGCATCGAGGGCACCTATCAGGCCTCGGCTACACCATAAGAGCTAGACCTTGGCATATAAAAGGTCTGCGTTGCACGACAAGTAGGGCTAAGCTAACTCAAGTCATCTGACCCCAGTCATATGCAACACGCTCAAGCATACAACAGACCATGTGGAGTAGGATATTACACTCAGGCGGCTCGAACCATGTAAAAATCTCTGTGTCACCTCTGTTCTTGAGTTCTTCGAGTTACGCCCCTCCTAAAAAAGAACCTCCGCAGACTACTTCTTAGTAGTATTGGGGGAAGTGTCGATCGCACACTTCGACAATTGGTGCACCAGGAAGGGGCTCACTCTCAAGAATTTCAAGATTGATGATGGTGAACTCCACTGCTACTTCCACTAACCCAGATGCACGGGCTGGGAGAGGCAATGAAGTTGGCGACACTTCTCGTTGACTTGGTGGCAATCTTGCCACTGATCCACAAGTTGGAGCTCCATGACAATAGCCTGGAAACAATGAACCACCACTTGTTGCAGCAGCAGTCGCTGCTGGTTAGTTGCACGATGGTGTCCTAGCGTCGGTCACTGAATCGACCTCAAACCCAGAGAACGCATTGATTGCAGCGCGAGCTCTTCTTCAGCGTCCACCTGCATCGAATGCACCTCCAGCAGCGCTGGAGCAGTGGCACAACAATGTCGACCATCTGGTCACCGCTGCAGCCACGATGCTCAACAATCTGCCGCAACCTGAGCCCAGGTCGGCACCTACACGCAACAGGACCTTGTCGGATGACTTGGTCCTAGGACGTCACAGAGGGGACATGCGTTGTCGCACCACGTGATGTCACGTACCCCTACAATGGCTCACCGTACTCATACGGTGTCCAGACTCCCGACGGGAGACCTTAGGGCGGAGCTCAGCTGCTGTTACACGGAATAAGATGGTCGCATCACCATGGAGTGTAACCGCGAGAGGCGACACACCCTATAGGAGTCCTCCCATCTAGGATCAGAAGGTGGCTGTGCGGTGCTCGCACCACACCTTCGCATGGTGGAGTGGCCACCCAACATCCATCCTCACCTGCCAGAGAAGTATGATGGGACTGTTAATCCCGTTGAATTCTTACAGATCTACTCCACTGTCATCCTCGCTGCAGGAGGGAATGAGGCTGTAATGGCCAATTACTTCCCTGTAGCCTTGACCTGTTGAAAGCATCTAGGCCCCATGAGGTACGGTTTCGGTGATTAATGACAACCATTCGATATTACTAATGAATTTGTGAATGCAAGGTCTCAATAGCACTCAATCAAATAAAATCAAAATTACATTGGAGACCCATCTGAAATGAACAAATGAGATCAAAACGAATCATGTGAAGAACAAGAAGTGAAAGCTCTAACTTGACATCAATCAATGCTTGAAGACAATCAGAACAACACTTCGAACAAATGTCAAAGAGGTCACAAGTTCAAAATTCCAAAAAGAACAACTCAAAACAACTTGAAGTCAACAAGTTGAACACACCGGATCATCCGATGTACTTGGAGTTGACTGCATCGGTCAAATTGGTTCAACTGAAGAAGAAGACCTCAGACAAATACACTCACCGGATCATCCGATGTAAGTGGCTTAGTGCATCGGTCCATCATCACAGATTGCAACACCATTGAACCAAGTGAAGCACCGGATCATCCGATGTGCAGGTTTGTACACATCGGTCGGTCACTCCAGGAAGCTTCAAGATCAAGCAGAATTCTGGAGGAAGAGCCACCGGATCATCCGATGAGAAGACAGTTCAACATCGGTCTAACAACGGTCATATCTGACATAGTGACATCAGCTAATTTGGCTTTGACCGATGATAACTGAAGGGGAGACATCGGATCATCCGGTGTTCGCAGACAAGTGATGTCAGCCTACTTTTCCAACGGCTATCTCGTGGAGGCTGGCTATTTATACCCCTTCAACCTGTCAAATCGATAAGACTTGAAGCCCAGACATACTCTACACATCCTAGAGCATTCAAGCAAGAGAGCTACCACTTTCACATCAATTTCACATCAATTGTACACCAAGAGATAGGCTAGAACTAGCTAGAGATAGTGCTTGGGTGCCTCCACTCTAGGTGATTGGAGTCTCTAGCATAGTGAGAGCCACAAGGGAGTGTCCCTTGGTGTGTGTAACTTCCGGAGCTTGCCAAGTGGTTTGTGGAAGCCCGGAGGATCCCAAAAGTGTACAAGGCTTGAGCTCCACCTTGCCGAGGTTGGCGAACGGAGAAGAATAGTGAAGAAGCCCCTAGTCTCGGTGACTTGGGAGTGGCAAAACCCATCGGAGGGTGCCACAACGTGGACGTAGGAAGATCCTTGTGATCTTACCGAACCACGGGATAAACTCCGTGTCCTTTGAGCGTTTGCATCCCTCTTCCTTTACTCTTATGCAATCTCCATTCCGCAACTCTAATTTATATTGATTGCATAGTTTAAATTGCATAGGGAATTGGGCTTTAGGTTGTTAATCTTAAATTGCTTTAAAATTTGAAAGAAAGCCCAATTCACCCCCCCCTCTTGGGCATTTCGATCCTTACAATTGGTATCAGAGCAAGGTTGCTCATTGGATCATTCTAGCTTCACCGCTAGAGAGCAAAAATGGCCAAGAATGGGGGTTCGGTTCCTACCTTCGAGGGCAAGAATTTTGCTTATTGGAAAGCACGCATGCGCGCTTACCTTGAGGCAATTTCTCCCGAAGTGTGGGAAGCGACCCATGCGGGGTTTGGCAACCATGAATATATTGGTGATCAACTAAAATGGGATGCTAAGGCTAGGAATGCTATTTATGAGTGCATTAGTCAAGATGTATTTGCTAGAATTGCAAGTAAGGAAAAAGCTTGTGAAATTTGGGCTTGCTTGATTGAGATCCATGAGGGTTCCTCTCGTGTCAAAGAGCTCAAATATCACTTGCTTAAATCCAAGTATGATGATTTTAAAATGCTTCCTCATGAAAATGTTAATCAAATGTTTTCTCGCTTAAATGTACTCATTGAGGAAATTAATGCTCTTGACATTGCTTCCCTTGGCAAGGGACTCATCAACCGCAAGATCCTCATGCTACTTCCCAAGCCCAAGTACAACATCATAAACTCAATGCTCCAAAAGGAGTCACTTGACAACATTGAGGTTTCGGAACTCATTGGAGAGATACATGCTCATGAGATGAGTGTGCTTGGAATGATGGAGGAGTCATCATCATCAAAGACCATTGCTCTCAAGGCCTCAACCAAGAAGACACATATCAAGAAAAAGAAAGTGATTGAGCCTAGCTCAAGTGAGGAAGAACAAGCTACAAGTGAAGATGATGATGACAATGAGCTTGCATTGATGATGAGGAAGTTTTCACGTCTCAACTCAAAGATTGCCAAGAAGGGATACTCGTTTGATCCCAAGAAGAAAGCCTTCTTGCCAAAGAGAGATGAAAACAAGACGTGCTACAATTGTGGCGATCAAGGCCACATATCATATGACTGTCCAAAACCGGACAAGAGGAAGGACAAGGGCAAGCATCGCAAACTAGAAGAGAGTGAGGATGATGAAGATGCAAAGCCCAAGCGCACCTTTGGAAAGAAGAAACTTGACAAAGGCAAGAAGACCAAGCTCTTTCCAAAGAAGAGAAGAGGACCTCAAAAGGTCTTCATGTGCGAAGCAAATGAGTGGGTCACCGATGAAGAAACAAGTGATGATAGTGAAGATGAGGAAGAAAACTTGGCAAACCTCGCTATCGTCAACAAGAATGACTCACCCCTTCCTCCACCGCCTATGTGCCTCATGGCGAAAGGTAACACAAAGGTATGTGATGACTCAAGTGATGATGAACTTTCTCCCGATGAACTAGCATCTATGATCAATGAATATCATGCCATTATCAAAAGGGAAAAGGCTAAGGTTAAGGCACTTGAGCTAACTCGCGCCAAGCTAGAGGGTGCCAACCTCGATTTGCAAGACAAGTATGTCACCATACTTAATGAGCATGAAACGCTCAAGTCACATGTCAAGCAAATCGAGGAGGAGAAGGCTCAAATCAAGCTTGAGTTCCATGAGCTTGACTTAGCTAACACGGCATTATTGGCTAAGCATAACGAGTTAGTTCAAGAGCATGAGACACTTAGTCTTTCCTATGAAGCAATGGAACTAAAATTGAATAACTTGAAGAAAGAAACTCTTGATGGCAAAACACCCGCTAGTTCACATGCCACTAACAATTTGCATAAGTCTTTGCCATTGAAAGCTAATAGGGAGAAGGAGCTAATGGACGAGATCGAAAGTCTCCGCACTAGTGTGGCTAGACTTTCCAAGGGAGAGGACAAGCACAAGGAGATCCTCTTCCAACAAGCTAAAGGCTTCAACAAGAGGGGACTTGGGACCTTCCCTACGCCCAACAAATGGAAGGTGCCCTCACCGGAGCTTAGGACAAGCTTCATCAAGGAAGTGGGATCCTATTGCCAACATTGTGAGGTCACCGGACATCACACTAGGGAGTGCCCTCTTCCCACTCGTCCTTCTCCAAAATTACCTCCTAGCTATTCATCTACTTTCAATGATTGTCACTATCTATTGAGCAAAGTAGGTGGAAAGGTGAAAGCGAAGTTCATTGGCAAAAACATCAAGGGCATGAAGGGGAAGCTCCCCAAGCAACTTTGGGTCCCAAAATCACTTGTATCACACATACAAGGACCTAAGTTGGCTTGGGTTCCTAAACTCAAAAACTAAATTCATGTGTGTAGGTGAACTACAAAGCCGGAGGAAAACATTGGGTACTCGATAGTGGGTGCACTCAACACATGACCGGCAATGATGGTATGTTCACCTCCATAGAAGACCCCGGCAATCATGAACAAGTCACCTTTGGTGATAACTCAAAGGGGAAGGTAATTGGTTTAGGTAAAATTGCAATTTCTAATGACTTGTCCATCTCGAATGTGCTTTACGTTAAGTCTCTTAGCTTTAATTTACTCTCTATTGCTCAACTTTGTGATCTTGGACTGACGTGCACATTTGACAAAGATGGTGTTGTGGTGACTAGCGTAGCTAGCAAAGAGCTAATATTCAAGGGCTTTAGGCATGGTCATCTATATTTGGTGGACTTCTCCAACAAGAGCGCAAGCCTAACCACTTGTCTTTTCACCAAGACAAGTTTGGGGTGGCTATGGCATCGGAGGATTGCTCACATAGGAATGAGCAAGCTCAAGAAGTCCTTCAAGCTAGGGATGGTGACCGGCGTAAAGGACGTGACGTTTGAAAAGAACAAGCTATGTAGCGCATGTCAAGCCGGGAAGCAAGTGGCTTCGCACCATCCGATGAAGACAATGGTGTCTACCTCCAAGCCGCTCGAACTACTTCACATGGATCTCTTCGGACCGTCCACCTTCCAAAGCCTTGGCGGTAATCTCTATTGTCTCGTTATTGTTGATGATTACTCTCGCTATGCTTGGACTCTGTTTTTAGGTGACAAGGGTGAAACTCCGGAAGTCTTCAAGACCTTTGCAAAACGAGCTCAACGGGAATTCCAACTTCCCATCATCAAGGTCCGGAGTGACAACGGCACCGAGTTCAAGAATTACAATATTGGGGAGTGGTGTGACCGTGAAGGAGTCAAGCACGAATTTTCGGCTACATACACCCCTCAACAAAACGGTGTTGTTGAGAGAAAGAACAAGACACTAATCACCCTCGCGAGAGCCATGCTTGATGATTATGGGACGTCGGAGAAGTTTTGGGCGGAAGCGATCAACACGGCATGCCATGCCGCAAATAGAGTCTACCTTCATCGACTTCTCCAAAAGACTCCCTACGAGCTCCTCATTGGGAGAAAGCCCAACATCTCCTACTTCCGGGTCTTCGGATGCAAGTGTTACATCTACCGCAAGAAAAGACTTGGTAAGTTTGAAAGAAGGTGCGATGTTGGTATTTTCCTTGGTTATGCGTCAAACTCAAAGGCATATCGAGTATTCAACCAAACCTCCGGGTTAGTTGAAGAAAGTTGTGACGTTGAGTTTGATGAGACTAATGGCTCCCAAGAGGAGAGTTTTGGTCATGATGATATAGATGATGAGCCTCTACGAGAAGCTATGAAGAATATGACCATAGGAGACATCAAGCCCAAAGTTGAGGAGAGCCATGATCAAGGGGGAGCTTCAAGTCCGAACATCAACACCTCCATGGCGCCTCAAGTGGATGAAGAAGAAGACAAAGATGATCCATTGCCTATGCAAGACCAACAAGCCACACAACACCAAGTAGAAGATGAAGTCCAAGATGAAGTCCAACCACAAGACGAGCAAGATGCTTCACCACCACCAAGTGACTCACAACCATTGATGAGACATGGGCGCATCTCCAAGGCACATCCAATGCATCAAATCATTGGAAGTCCTTCACGGGGAGTAAGTACTCGTTCACGTCATGTTGCATCTTTTTGTGAGCACTACTCTTTTGTGTCGTGTGTAGAACCCAAAAGCATTGAGGAAGCTCTCCAAGACTCAAATTGGGTGATGGCTATGCAAGAGGAACTCAACAACTTCACCCGCAATGAAGTTTGGGTGTTGGAGGAGAGACCCAAGGACAAGAATGTGATTGGAACCAAGTGGGTCTACCGCAACAAGCAAGATGAGAATGGCGTGGTGGTCCGCAACAAAGCTAGGCTTGTGGCGAAGGGATTTGCTCAAGTTGAAGGTTTGGATTTTGGGGAGACATTCGCCCCGGTAGCACGGTTAGAAGCTATCCGCATACTCCTTGCTTTTGCTTCTCATCATAATATCATGCTTTATCAAATGGATGTTAAAAGTGCATTTCTCAATGGCTATATTAATGAACTTGTGTTTGTTGAGCAACCTCCCGGGTTTGAGGACCCAAGAAACCCTAACCATGTCTATAGGCTAAACAAAGCACTCTATGGACTCAAGCAAGCTCCAAGGGCATGGTACGACCGCTTAAGGGACTTCCTCGTCATGCAAGGTTTCAAGATTGGGAGGGTGGACACTACACTCTTCACCAAGGACATCGACGGAGACTTATTTCTTTGTCAAATTTATGTCGATGATATTATTTTTGGCTCAACTAACAAAGCTCTTAGCCATGAGTTTGGCAAAATGATGTCTAGGGAATTCGAGATGTCGATGATTGGAGAGCTCAACTTCTTCCTAGGATTTCAAATCAAGCAACTTCAAGAGGGGACCTTCATCCATCAAGAGAAGTACACTAAGGACCTCTTGAAGAAATTTGAGATGGGAGATTGTAGCTCAAGAAGCACTCCAATGGCGACAAATTGTCATCTCGACGCGGACATGGACGGTAAATCTATTGATCAATCTCATTACCGTTCCATGATTGGTTCATTGCTATATCTTACCGCATCTAGGCCCGATATTATGTTTAGTGTGTGCTTGTGTGCTCGCTTTCAAGCGGCACCTAAAGAATCGCACAAGAAGGCGGTCTTTAGGATACTTCGGTATCTCAAGCATACCCCAAGTGTAGGTTTGTGGTACCCCAAGAACGCTAGTTTTCATCTCTTAGGTTACTCGGATTCGGACTTTGCCGGATGCCGTGTTGACCGCAAGAGTACCTCCGGGGGTTGCCACTTACTTGGGCGTTCCCTAGTTTCTTGGTCGAGCAAGAAGCAAAATTCCGTGGCTTTGTCCACCGCGGAGGCGGAGTATATAGCAGCTGGTGCATGTTGTGCCCAAATCCTATATATGAAGCAAACCCTCTTGGACTTTGGAATTAAGTTTGGTTGTGTGCCTCTCCTTTGTGACAATGAAAGTGCGGTTAAGATAGCTAGAAACCCCGTTCAACACTCCCGCACTAAGCACATTGATATTCGCCATCACTTCTTGCGTGATCATGAGGCTAAAGGAGACATCTCTTTGCAAGGTGTTAGATCCGAAGAACAATTGGCAGATATCTTCACGAAACCACTTGATGAGAAAACCTTTTCTAGACTTAGAAGTGAATTAAATGTGCTAGATGCATCTAACGTCATGTAAGTTGCCATGGTCATGTAAGGTTGCATATCATATAGGTCTTGTCTAACTCCCAAAGGATAGGGGTGAGCTAGAAATAATTTTCCCTGAGGAAGCCTTTGGAAGGTTTAAACTTGGCAAGATAGATTTATTTTATGCCTTGCATGATCCCTGCCATATAAACTTGCACTCATTTAATGTCTTGCACTATAATTTGTTTGGCATTGCATACGGTAGAATTGTCACAAAGGGGAACCCACATCATGAGAAGGAGACTTGTTTGAAATGCAATATCTCAACTCATATGATGTGGAAAGAGCAAAATTCTAAAGGAACACGCTTTAATGAGATAGAAGTTTTCATACTCTACCTCACAAAGCATGGGCCTTACATTTTATTTGGATATTTTTCCTCTATTTTTCTCGGTGTTCCATTTGCATTAAGGCCTAGCCAAGCTATTGGCATATTAGCTTTTTGAGGGGTAAGGGGTTGCCCAAAAAGTCCTAAGACATGTGTTTTCTTCTCAATTGTTTGTTCGGTCAAAGGACATATATGGGATGTTTTAGTTCTGTTGTCATCGGATTATCCGATGCCTTTGTCTAACCCTCATCGGTCCAATAAGTGTTCATTCTTCAAAGCCAATTTCAGTCAGAACCTCAAAATGATCCGACGAGTTCATCCTGAAAAACATCGGTCCATCCGATGTTCACTCTTCTGGAGCTGTGATCAATTCCACCGATGTTTACCTCTCCCCTACGTCGGATCATCCAGTGTCAACTTCACTCGGCTGAACACCCTTACTGTGCCTTTCGACCGATGTCCCAAACCCTAAACGTCGGTCCATCCGATGTCAACAGCAATTCTTGAATATCCTTACTGTGGCATTTGACCGACGTGCAACGTACTTATCATCGGACCATCCGGTGTTTTAAAAACGGTTAGGGTTTGGGCCCCACTATTTAATCGCCCGCGCCGCCGCCACCTTCTCTCTCCCCGACCCTTCGCGCCCCCGTGCTCACGTCGCCGCCTCTCCGTCGCCTACAGCGCCGCCGCCGGCCGCCGCCGCCGCCCGCAGCGCCGCCGCCCGCAGCGCCGCCGCCCAGCGCCGCCTCCACCCGCAGCACCGCCGCCGCTGCCTCCCCACGCGCCATCGCCGCCCGTGCTCGCGCACCTCCATCGCCAGCCGCCGCCGCCGCCGCCCTAGGCGCCGCCGCCGCCGTGCTCCACCAGCACCCAAGCACTCCACGCTTCTCTCCCTCCGTCGAAGCACCTCCACCCAAGCAACGCCATCTCCGGTCACCTCCTCGCTAGGGTTTCTCGGCCCGGTTGATCATCGTCGCTAAGGTGAGCCCCGTGCCATGCGACATATCTCATTTGCTTCTCTCGTCGTTCTTTCGTCATCGTCGCCTAACCCTAGCTCTCCGTCGACTAGATGGGTCGCGACAGGAAGAACAAAGGAAAGGCCATTGTGGAGCCCGCCGCGAAGAAGAAGAAGCTATCCAAGGACGAGAAAAAGGCCTTGATGGCCGCTCGCGCCGCCGAGGAGCGTGAGCGCGGCCGTGGGGGTTCCTTGAGGATCCGCGAGGCCCGACCGAGGCCGCCTCCCGTGGTCGACGACTCCGACGTCGAAGAGGAGCCGGTCGCACCCCTCGTCCGCCGGCGCTCAGCCCGGACACGTGGGGGTCACGCCGAGGCTCCTCCTCGTCCAAGACCGACGGCTGCCGACCGTCGTGAGGACAGGGAGGCTGAGAGGGACATCCATGAGATGGACACGGCCGTCCTGGTCCGTGAAGGAGTCCGTCTTGTGGATTACAGAAAGATGAAGGCGAAGCAACTACGGAAGCTCAGATGGAGTGTACTGCTTGAGGAATGGTACCCACAGCCCCGAGAGCTTCTTGTGGATAGTCGGTTCTGGACGGTCACGCAGGCGTCTCTCTACGAGACTTACAGACGCCGTGGCCACAAGCTCTTTCAGCACAACCACTTGGACTGGAGGCAGCTTGCAGTGGCCGCGGAGACTGATGTCCGCCCCTTCTTTGAGAGATACAGAGGGTTGGTGGATCTACTGGACTATGAGAGGAGTGCCTATGTGGAAGAATGGGTCCGTATCTTCTACGCGACCCTGTACATCTCGGAAGGCAGGCGGTCCATTGCTTTCATGTTCAATGGCCAGTACTACCACCTCACGAGGCAGACCTTGGGGCACATTCTTGGTTTGGAGCTGCACGACACCAGCATACATGAGAAGGTCTATGGGCAGGCAGATCCACCGAGGAGGCCACTTACTGGAGGGGTAGCTCCACAGCTAGACGAGATCCGCTCCCTGTTTGGCTCCTCCTTCTCTCCGGACCAGCCGAGAGTCCCAGCCCTCCTGACTCCAGCTGCGCGCATTGTGCACCTCGCCTTGCGCCGCACGCTCCTGCCGAGGTCAGGGTACTTGGAGGGGTTCACGAGTCTCCAGCAGACCCTCTTGTTCTACATAATGAACGGGATGGATTTCGATATCATAGACATACTTCTCTGCGAGATGGAGGACGTAATCACTGATGGGGTTGGGATGATGAGACAGATGGTCTATGGGCACTGGATCAGTTTTATTTGCTCTATGGTAGTGCCAGAGGGGCACTCAGCACAGGCCCGGCTTGCAGACGAGAGCGTGACCCGCTTCGGTCACTACCGTGCGTCCGCTCCTGGAGACCGCCGTCTTGGCCGTCCAGTTGAGCGCCAGGTCCGGGCCCGCTTGACTGAGGAAGACTGGTCCGACCTAGAGCGGGAGGACGAGAGACTTGCTGAGGCTGAGGCTCAGGGGGAGGACCTGCAGCATATCTGGTCTGAGAGCGACACCGACGACAGTGTCGAGGAGTACTTCCCTCCCCCTCCACCTTCACCGAGGCCGCACGACGCCGAGGCAGGAGGATCAGCTGCTCCGCCACCGACACCACCTCCTGTGTCCGAGGCGCAGGTGACGCAGCCGTCTGAGCTGACGTCGCTTCTCCAGCAGATGATCGAGCAGCAGCGCCAGGACAGGCTCGCTGCTGAGCAGGCCAGGGCAGAGCAGGCTGCTCACTTGGCACAGCTGCAGAGGCAGCAGCAGGAGCTCCAGCTTGAGATCGCCCGTCAGAGGCGAGAGGATACGGACAGGTTCACCAACCTGGTAGATCAGATGCACCGCCGTACCCTCGACCAGCAGCAGCAGACCCAGCAGGCCATGATGGGGATCCTAGGGTTGATCACCAACCTATACACTCAGACCGGGATCGCCCTTCCTTCACAGCAGCCTGGACTGGGGCTGGCTCCAGGTGTCGCTCAGGTGCCTACTACTCCTATCCCTTCGATCAGTATGTCACCTCTTCTGGCACCTAGCGCACCGATTCACTCACCACTGCCGGCGACGACCTTGTTCCAGCAGACACCGGCGTCCGTGGTGAGCGCTCCACTTCCTCCAGCTCCTCCAGCACCTTCGGTCCCTGCTTCCTCTCCTCCAGCACCGGCAGCGGACCCTCCAGTTTCCACCGCTCCGGCAGCCCCTTCGACCGGCGACTCCAGCTCCGACGATTGCGACGGTGCCCAGTTCGTCCTCGCGCCTAGCTCTCAGGGTCAGTAGGCGTTCTGATCCCTTTTTGGTGTCTTGATGCCAAAGGGGGAGAAGGTGTAGGAGAGTCAGGGGGAGTAGTAGTTTCAGGGGGAGTGTGAGTGCGTGATTGCGTGGTTATCCTTTGTATCTTTGTTTTCATGCTTTGTATTCATACTCTTTTGTAATTTTAAATAAGCACTCCTTCACTTGTCTCATTTGCTTATGATTTTAATCGATTGAGCTTTTCGCACCATAATTTTCATTTGCGTTTTACAAGCTTAATGTGTCTTATCTTGTATTCATTGCATATCTACTTGAACACTATCATCAAATTCATTATTATTGTGCTTTAAATTTTTGTGTTGTCATCAATCACCAAAAAGGGGGAGATTGAAAGCATCTAGGCCCCATGAGGTACGGTTTCGGTGATTAATGACAACCATTCGATATTACTAATGAATTTGTGAATGCAAGGTCTCAATAGCACTCAATCAAATAAAATCAAAATTACATTGGAGACCCATCTGAAATCAACAAATGAGATCAAAACGAATCATGTGAAGAACAAGAAGTGAAAGCTCTAACTTGACATCAATCAATGCTTGAAGACAATCAGAACAACACTTCGAACAAATGTCAAAGAGGTCACAAGTTCAAAATTCCAAAAAGAACAACTCAAAACAACTTGAAGTCAACAAGTTGAACACACCGGATCATCCGATGTACTTGGAGTTGACTGCATCGGTCAAATTGGTTCAACTGAAGAAGAAGACCTCAGACAAATACACTCACCGGATCATCCGATGTAAGTGGCTTAGTGCATCGGTCCATCATCACAGATTGCAACACCATTGAACCAAGTGAAGCACCGGATCATCCGATGTGCAGGTTTGTACACATCGGTCGATCACTCCAGGAAGCTTCAAGATCAAGCAGAATTCTGGAGGAAGAGCCACCGGATCATCCGATGAGAAGACAGTTCAACATCGGTCTAACAACGGTCATATCTGACATAGTGACATCAGCTAATTTGGCTTTGACCGATGATAACTGAAGGGGAGACATCGGATCATCCGGTGTTCGCAGACAAGTGATGTCAGCCTACTTTTCCAACGGCTATCTCGTGGAGGCTGGCTATTTATACCCCTTCAACCTGTCAAATCGATAAGACTTGAAGCCCAGACATACTCTACACATCCTAGAGCATTCAAGCAAGAGAGCTACCACTTTCACATCAATTTCACATCAATTGTACACCAAGAGATAGGCTAGAACTAGCTAGAGATAGTGCTTGGGTGCCTCCACTCTAGGTGATTGGAGTCTCTAGCATAGTGAGAGCCACAAGGGAGTGTCCCTTGGTGTGTGTAACTTCCGGAGCTTGCCAAGTGGTTTGTGGAAGCCCGGAGGATCCCAAAAGTGTACAAGGCTTGAGCTCCACCTTGCCGAGGTTGGCGAACGGAGAAGAATAGTGAAGAAGCCCCTAGTCTCGGTGACTTGGGAGTGGCAAAACCCATCGGAGGGTGCCACAACGTGGACGTAGGAAGATCCTTGTGATCTTACCGAACCACGGGATAAACTCCGTGTCCTTTGAGCGTTTGCATCCCTCTTCCTTTACTCTTATGCAATCTCCATTCCGCAACTCTAATTTATATTGATTGCATAGTTTAAATTGCATAGGGAATTGGGCTTTAGGTTGTTAATCTTAAATTGCTTTAAAATTTGAAAGAAAGCCCAATTCACCCCCCCCCTCTTGGGCATTTCGATCCTTACACCTGTACTGCCGGTTATGGTTCATGAGCCTTCCCCCCAACTCCATATACAGTTGGGGAGAGCTATGCCACCAGTTCACAGTCAACTTCAGAAGTTCATACACTCGCCCGGGCACTGAACTGGATCTCTTTGTCGTATGGCGAAATCCGGGACAATCACTCGCTCCTTCATCTAGCGGTTCTCCCAGGTATGGAACACTATCCCTTCTATCTCCAAGGCCTCTGTTGTTGTTGCATTCCGACAAGGCATTAGAGACAAGAAGATGTTGGAGAAGCGAGCCACCAAGAACGTCCACGATGTTACAGAGCTCTTCAGCCTGACAGACAAATGCGCGAGGGCTGCTGAAGGGCATGAGTGGCACTACAAGCCACCCGCGGAGGCAGGAGCACCATCTGCTTCCAAGGAAGAAGCCGCTACCCAAGGCAGTGGTAAGAAGAAGAAGAAAGCAACTGGCAAAAATCCACTTGCCTGCGCACCTACATCTGTATCCGCAACAGCTTCATGTGGTTGTGGGCATCACCTTGACAATCGCCCATGACCATCGTCTAACGATGACAACAACAAGATGTGGCGCCCGATCCACAATTCTTCGGGTCATAGCCTCGAGGACTGCCACAAAGTCAAGAGGCTGGCTGAGCGTTCCCAGCACAAGCATCGAGATGACACGCCTTTCCGCCAATGGGAAGGCAAATAGAAGGTCGACGAAGCTCCGTCAGAGTAGGAGTTAGGCTTCCAAGACGACAAGCAGGCGTTGAAGGAGGTCTACAACAACGTCGATGACTCCGACACCAGCTTCGGTAACGAGTGGTGGAGGACTCTCCATATGATGTATTTAGGGTTGTGGGGCATTACTTCCCGGCATGTGGTGAAACCTCTACGTCAAGAGGTAGCTTTTATATCTCCCACCGTCAAGGCGGAGCCACATCGGAAGTGGATGGAACCTCTGATCACCTTTAATGCCTCGACTACCCCAATAACATGGCGGGAGCTGGGCAACCTACGCTCATAGTCTCCCCGACTATCAACAACCTCCAACTCTTCCATGTCCTGGTTGATGGCGGGGTGGCTCTCAACCTCATCAACTTCACTGCCTTCAAGAAGCTACAGGTACCCATGGCGCATCCTAAGCCCTCGCGCCCAATCTTTGGAGTGGGTCCGGGAGCCATTACTCCGCTCGGCTGTGTATCTCTCCCGATAACATTCGAGACTCATGAGAACTGCTGATCGGAGAAAATGATCTTCGATGTGGCGGAGATCAATCTTCCCTTCAATGCAATCCTTGGCCGACCGACTCTGTACCGGTTCATGGCGGTAACCCACTATGGCTACTTAGTGTTGAAGATGCCAACTCCGACGGGCATCCTCCGAATCCGAGGGGACCGTACTGCCGGAGTCACAGTGTTGGAGAAGCTTCATGTGCTAGCTGCCACGCAAGAAGATGATTCCAGCAAGGAGTAACTTGCTCAACAACCTCCGAGCTCGCGCCACCGCGGCTCAACCTCTGCACCTTGTGTGCAGCCAAGCGGCGTTAACGATGTTCCCGTCAAATTTGCCCAAATCGGTTCTGACGCCGCCCAGACCACTTGCATTGTGGGAGGTCTAGATGACAAATAGGAACTTGCGTTCATCACTTTCCTCCAGGCTAATGTTGACGTTTTTGCATGGTAACCATCAAAAATGCCTCGGATCCCCAGGGAGGTGATTGAGCACCATATGTAGATCTACCCTGATGCACGACCAATACATAGAAGCCCCTAAAGCAATTCATCGAGCGGCATAACTTCACCCGAGAAGAAATTAAGAAGTTGCTCGATGCTGGATTCATCCGGGAGGTACATCATCTGCGGTGACTGGCAAACCCAGTCGTCATACCTAAGGCCGGTGGGAAGCTTCGGGTGTGCATCCACTACACCACTCTTAATAAGGCATGTCCAAAAGATCCTTTTCGACTACCAATAATAGATCAAATAGTGCATTCTACTTCTAGCTGTGAGCTACTGTGCTTCCTAAATGCATATTCTGGTTTTCATCAAATTCCAATGGCTAAGGCAGACGAAGAGCATACTGCCTTTATTACAGTAGATGGTCTTTGTTGTTATACTTCTATGCCTTATGGTCTCAAGAATGCTCTCTCAACTTTTGTTCGAGCAATGCATAAAACATTTGGGGAGCTTATCCGAGACCTTGTGGAAGTCTATGTCAATGACATCGTCATTAAAGTCAAGACCAAAGACTCTTTGTTGGATAATCTTCAGTCGGTCTTCGACAAGCTGCACATTACGCGCACGAAGATGAATCCCGACAAGTGTGTCTTCAGGGTTTCCTCTGAAAAGGTTCTTGGATTCTTGGTGACCCATCGAGGAATTGAAGAAAATCCAAGAGAAGATAAAAGCCATTGAAGCCATGCGGCATCCAACCCGCATCAAAGATGTCTAGAAGCTTACTGGGTGTCTGACCTCACTCAGCTGGTTTATCTCTAGGCTGGCTGAGTGGGCACTCCCTTTCTTCAAGCTTCTGAGGAAGTCTGGACCTTTCAACCGATCCGAAGAAGCAGACAAGGCATTCTAGAAGCTTAAGCAGTCCCTCACTACATTGCCCATCATGGTAGCTACGGGACCTGGTGAGCCTCTTCTGCTTTACATTGCTACAACAACAGAAGTTGTTAGCATGGTATTGGTCGCGGATAGGCCAGAAGCTCCCCCGAGTTCTTCCTCAGAAAGGTTCGGACCCCTCCGGGAGGGTCCGGAGCCATCTGGAGGAGTTAAGGTTCAAGCCAAGTCTGGGTTCCCGCCCCCAGACACTGAAGAAGGTCTTGAATGTTGGGGCCTCCGGACCTTCATCTATAAGAAGACATGTCAGACCCCTTTGGGAGGGTCCTGACTTCTCACGGAGAAGAAGATCCGGACCCCTCCAGGAGGGTCCAGGTGGATGGAGAAGATGGACCGAACCCCTCCAGGAGGGTTCAAACTGTCCAACTACCTGTCTACTTCATCAGTGAGGTCCTCCACGGCGCCAAGACCAGATACCTTGAAGTTCATAAGCTGCTATACGCAGTTCTTATTGCATCAAGGAAGCTGCACCACTACTTCCAAGATCACAAGATTTTGGTGGTAACCTCTTATCCACTGCTTGCTATACTTCGTAATCCCAACTCAATGGGAAACATCGCCAATTGGGCTATGGAGCTGGCAGAGTTCAAGCTTGACTTCTTGCCTCGACATGCCATCAAGAGTCAAGCGCTAGCTGAATTTGTCACGGAGTGTACTCTATCTCAATCTTGTTCGGGAGCTCTAAAAATCGAAATGCCGGAATCTAAGGTCCCAGTCTTCGCCGAGCCTCACTGGACCCTCTTCTTCGACGGCTCCGTGCAGAAGCAGGGGGCCGGAGCTGGAATTCTGCTCCTCGCACCAACCGGGGAGCAGGTCAAGTACATAGTCTGCCTTGACTTCAATGCGATGAACAACATGGCAGAATACGAAGCTCTCATCTTCAGACTAAATACAGTGCTATCCTTTGGTGTCCAACAACTGTTGGTCAAAGGGGATTCACAACTCATCATCAAACAAGTCAAAGGTGAATGATGTTGAAACAATCCTCAACTAGCAGCGTATCTTCTTCAAGTCCAGAAGCTGCAGAAGGAATTCTAGGTCCTGGACCTATGGCATGTCCAGCGTGCAAGCAACGATGAAGCTGACGACCTCTCAAAGAAAGCTTCAATCGGGGCTCTGACACCCGACGGAGTTTTTGTGAGAAGATTACAAGCACCTTCCGCCCAACCTGCCAAACTGGATGAAGGGGGCGAGACCAGCACCTCGATGCTGGCGATCCAGGTGGCCGTGTTACCATGGCGCCCACCAAGGATCGTTAGTGTCACAGGAAGCTTCAAGCAACCAGACGCACAAGATCTAGAAGCTCAAGTTAGTCTCGATGCATGGATCTCGAAGGTCTGGACTACTTGAAAGACAACATCCTTCCCGAAGAAAATGTGTCCAGTGAACGGATTGTGCAGATGGCTAAGAGATACACGTTGGTAGAAGGGGATCTCTACCGATGTGGCACCAATGGCATCCTATTGCGGTGCATATCCCGAGAATATGGCTGCGAGATCCTTCAGAGATCCATGAAGGCGAGTGTGGGAATCATGCTTCATCCTACACGCTGGTTGGTAAGGCCTTCCAACATGGTTTTTATTGTCCTACAACTCTCTAGGATGCAGTCGAGCCGGCCAAGAGATGCGAGGCGGGCCAGTTTCATGCCAGGCAGATCCACACACTGACACAATCACTGCAAATGATTCATCTCTAATGACCAATCACTGTGTGGGTGATGGATATTCTGGTACCATTTCCCACAGTTGTTAGTGGATACCGGTTCCTCTATGTCGCCATTGACAAGTTCACAAAGTGGCCGGAAGCATCTCCAATCGTGACAATCAACAAGCAATCAACAATAAAATTCTTGAAGTCCACAATCTACAGATATCGAGTCCTGAACAGAGTCATTAATGACAGTGGAACCCAATTTACAAGTGCAACCTTCCAAGAATATTGCAAAGACTTGACATCAACGTCAACTACGCATCAGTAGCGCACCCATCAAACAATGGCCAGGCCAAGAGAGCAAATACTAAAATACAAAAAGGACTCAAGACCCGCACCTATGAACGCTTGAAAAATCATGGTGCCAACTAGACTGAGGAGCTTCTGTCTGCAATGTGGGCAGGCCGGACAACACCCAGCCGGGCTACAGGAGAGACACCCTTCTTCTTGGTGTATAGAGCGGAAGCTGTTCTCCCTCCAGAAGTCAACATGGGGTTTCTCCGAGTCCAGACCTACAACGAAGCCGCGCAGGACCAACTCCAGCGTGATGATCTATACCTTGCCAACGAGGCAAGGTGCCAAGCAGCTGTTTGAAATGCACGGTACTGCCAGACACTCCGGTGCTATCAGCAAAGGCATGTGCTTAATCGGCAGCTTGAAGAAGGCAATCTGGTGTTGCGGCGCATACTTTCTCGAGAATGACTGAACAAGCTCTCCCCCAGCTGGGAGGGTCCCTTCCGGGTCACAAAAATGTCAAGCCCTGGATGCGTTCGCTTGGCAATAGAGGATGGGACACCGCTTCCCAACCCCTGGAATATAGAGCACCTCTGTAAGTTCTACACTTAGCACTGAGGTGAGTCTATTTTTGTATAGTATTTCATTGTGTCTATGAACAGAGTTGGGTTGGTCCAAACTGTATAGCACGCTTAACTTGGTTCCGTACTTTAAGTGTGTCCTTGCCTCCCCTGTTATCCAGACCTATTATGAAATACAATTAATAAAAATAGACTCTACATGCATTTACTTTGCGCATGCTCTAATTTAATTTCACTTATACCTTGTTGCTAATAGTGAAGTTGTGCAATCCTTTTGAAAATGGGTTTCTAATAATTCATGTGATACATATTGAAGTATTATTGGTAGTCTTTTTTTGGGATCTAGTGTTCCCTGAATGGCCTACTCGTCTGAATACCAATGCCAATGACAGGTTCGGAGTGTGGCACAGACTTAGGCTGGTCCAACACCCTAAGTACGCTACTCTACCTATTATGGTGTTGCGCCAAAGTAAGGCGGGTCCGGGAAGCACACAAACCTATTAATGTACAACCAATATACTAGTATTATCACGTTTAATTGTTTAGGACCCAGAGTTCAAGGAAGGATAGTAAGCCACAATTAATTATAGGCAAGAAGAAGCAATTTACTACTTTTCTTGTCTCTCATGTGCAGGACAAATGAATTACATGATCGTTCTGGAGCTCCAACACCTCCTAGAGGGCCCGCCGTTGAAGTTTCTTAACTTTGATGGTGGGCGCCGTCGGAGCATACAAATCCAACACCACCCAGGGGGCCCGCTGTCGATGTTCCTCTCATTGATGATGGGTGCAGACGGGACACCGATCCCGGTGCTATCGGAGACCAAGCTCGGAGCTCGGAGTTACCATAAAAGCTTCAAGTCATTGGAATGTACCTGATGGTATATGTCCTCAACTTGTTGAGTACATCTACCAGGGGGCCAATCAAACTACGACAATGATAAAAATGAAGAAAAATATGAAGTTCACAGAATTTCATTCATTCAAAGTTCCAAGTTTTTACAAGCATGAGGATACAAAGGCATTCAGAGGATGAAGAGGTCCTATCCAGTCTCTGGAGTTATGATGGAACCATGCGACAAACTTCTGGGCTGCGTCCTGCACGCTTGCCTTGGCAGCTTCCTCTATCTCTTCGATGGGCCCTTCAAGAAGCTAGTAAGACTGAGGGGTCCCAGCTATGAAAACAATTCATTACATACTCTGCTACTAACTTAGCCAGATTCCTCCCCTCTGTCTCAAGCTGGACGCTGATGACATCTTTCAGCACTCCCAGCTTGGTTCCGGTTGAGTTCAAAGCTGTTAGGGTTTGCCAATATCAGGCTTCGGATCACTTGACCAGACTCGACTGAAGCCCAGGGGCACCAGTGCATTCTCTGCACACCCTAAGAACTCCCAAATCTGCTGGGCGTCAATTCTTTGTGTGGTCCACAGCTCCGCTAGAGACTTCCTAGTGGTTGTCAGCTCTATGAAGCCTCCCTTTGTGAATACTTTGACCTCCTTAGCATGCCTCTATATCCGCTCAGCCAGCTGCTTTTCTCGGTCTGCAATTTTCTTCTCACGGAGGTTCAGGCGATCATTCTTTCCCGCCAGGTTCTTTGCCTCCCCCTTCAACTCATCCTCTTTGGCCGAAACAGCAAGCTCCCGCTTGCCATACCTGCTACTTCTCCTCTTCGCAGCGGGATTTGAAAAGATCAACACGGCAAGCTAAGTATTTATCACCAAGCTCTAACTTCTGAGAGACTTTAGCATTTCTCCTCTGGAGCTCCTACTCCTTATTGTTAGCCGCCTCTTGGCGCTTGAGGAGCTTATCCTTCAACTTATTCAGAGAATCAAATCGAGCATCAACCAACTCATTGGTAGCTTTTGCTTTGTCATGAATTTGATGAGTCTTCTCATCCAGAGCTTTGATGGTAGCTTGTATGTCATTCAACAGCTCATCCATCCGCTGCGACCATGCCTTCGCAGATCGAAGGCAGTCTCTCTCATCAGCCCGACGGCTTTGCGTCAACTTCATCTTAAAATTGAGAAGCTTCCGCCACCAACTCAGAGTCTCCCGCTCTACCTCCAGAATATTTGTGCTCGTAGTCAAAGCCGAGTTGGACTTGGCAAAGACTCGAGTAGGTGTTCTCTATCGAGAGGGGCAGAGGGATTGACTCTAGACCTTCCACCAGGTCCGCTGGCGCCCCCACGACATCAGGGACATTTGTTGGAGCCAATGGCACGAGTATGGACTCAAGCATCTTTTCATCATCAGCTGTGCCTATCTCTGGGAGCTTGTCTTCTTGTGGTGCTGACTCTGGCGCTGCAGCACTCGAAGCTTCTGGTGCATCCACATTATCAGTCGGCAGCTCCGACGCAGTCTCGAGCATTGGCTTCGGCGCCATCGCAACATCAGCCAACAGCTCTGATGCAGTCTCGAGCACTGGCTCTAGTGCCATCATGGCATCAGCCGACAACTCTGGTGCGTCGATCGCTAGCTCCACTTCTACCGTTGTATCTGCCAGCATCTCTGGTACTATCGTCATCGGCTCCTAAGCCAGCTCTAGTGCTGGTACGACTTCATCCGCGTGGTCCGGCGCAGCCACAACATCATCGGCTGCCGGCGCCGAAGTCATCCCGGCATCAGTTGACTCCAGAACCATTGCAGTATCCGCCGCGAGCTCAGAAGGGGCCATAACATCAATCGACGCCTCGACCAGCTTGGTCTCTTCGGTCGTGACGCTGGCCTAGCCTGTTGGTGGCCCCTTAGTAGTGGTTGGCCTCGAAGCCCTCATTTTAGTGCCACGAAAGAAACAAAAAATCAACAAGAAGAAAAGAATGAAGAAGTCAAGTTCTTAATGCCGATTTATACTTGGGGGCTCGGCAGCTCAAGTTGACGCGAAACTTCTTCTTTGGGCAGCTGGAGTCATCTGATCCCACCGTCGCTGGTGCTGCACATGCTCCGGACCTGGCTCCAGGAGTTCCCGAAGTAGACATCAGCTTTGCAGCAGTCGGGACCTCCGGAGCAGACGCCCCACCTCATGTCGCCGGAGGTACTATTAAAAACTTTACGGACCCGGTGCCCTCCATAGGCGCCGAGACCGAAGATGAAGATTTTTCGGACCCGATGCTCACCTTGGGCACTGTTAACGATCGTTATATACCAATTTCAACCATTAATAAAACTCGGTTATGTGAATGAATATTTCTTACACACATTATAGTTAGAAATAACCTATTTTCACTTGTACTTGGAAAAAATGGTGCATGCATGTATTTTATACAGAATTCAAGTGAAACAAGGGGATGGATCCTATAAATTATCATCCCAACCAATCAAGCGCTAACATGTGGCACCACATGGATCAAATGGCCCACAAACATAAGTATTAGAGGCCATCCAATGGTGTATCACCTATATCAGTAAGGGGGACCCAATTGTCAGGGACTCGGAGAAAACATAGCCCCAACTGAGCCCCGACCAGGTCGGCTGACCCACCTAGTCGGCCTGGTCTTTCCTCCAAACCCAATCAACTTCCACATGTTGGCTCCTCCCGTCTTGAAGAAGTCGTTGATAACTATTTCGAGCACTTTTGGTGGCGGGAACCAACCCTTATCCAGCTACAAATAGGACCCCTCACCCCTCATATTGACACACACCACTTGAGTATCATTCTATTGTATACACTTGTTCTCCTGGTTCCTTAGTGGAGGTTAGGCTGTAGAGAGGAGCCTCGAGTCCCAAGTCCGAATTGTGAAAGGTATGGATCATGTATATTTTCTTATATTTGTGACTTTATACATAATAAATATATTATCTTTAGTCTTCTTTTATTCATATACTTGGATGAAGCGTTTCATGTTTGATTGTGGATTCCATGTATGTGGTAGGAGTAGTATTTATGATTATGCCATAATAATCTTAGTCTATCATATAAACACTACATACCCCAACTATAGTCTAATTATTTATGATATGATCATGTTAATATGAATGACTTACACTATATCTCAACATTGGTTCAACAATGTTTTGGTTAGTCATTGCCTTAGGATGGCTTGTGTCGTAGCTCCTATGGTATTTACTTAATATGCTAGCATGGTGCTAGGATAGTTAAGTAGCGTTAGATGTCTTGTAGACCCATGGTTTGAAGGGGTAGGCAGTAGGTGGTGACAACCCTATCTGTCCTTTGTAATCCTCCACATTCGGCTATGCCACATTCTCTTTGCGGGAGTCGTCCTTGTATTACTAGGGGTAAACCTGTGCCCGATATGTTGACCAACTTAGCATGAGGATTCACCATTGACATGCTCATTAGTACCTAACCCAAACAATGTATATGTATATTAGAAGCATTGTAGGAGAAACTCCCCAACTCTTAGTCTAATCTCCATTAGGACCCAATTACCCATTAGAATTGATTGCTTAGTTGTGTGTCACACTACCCATATTATCAACTTACCCATGTCTTGATAATTGATTAGTATCCCATTGCTTGGGCATAAGAGTAGTGTCTACTTTACTCCATTGCCTTCCTTTGGGATAAATAAAATACCCTTGGGAATACTCTTGGGTGAAATGCTACACGACAGTTTCCGTGCTCTTGTAGATTTTTATCTGTGACGTAGGAAACATCAACAAGCATTTTTGGCACCATTGCCAAGGAAGGAAAAGGAAGTGAAGGATAGCTACCACTTGTGATTAAGCTATAGGTACTAGTAGTTATTGGATAGTATTACCCTTGTTTGTTTTCTCCCTTTGTGTGAAAATAGGGTAGCGTTGGCTAACACATTTTATGGGATGGCCAATGAGGATGAAAGTGATCAACTGCAAGATAATTCTAGGTGTACCTCAACAGATGTCAGCTAGGCAACACCATTGCCTTTTGTGGAAGAATTTTAGTTTCCAGTAGAAGCCAAAGACATCCATTC
Source organism: Tuctoria greenei (assembly GCA_036927565.1). Classification (NCBI taxonomy): domain Eukaryota; kingdom Viridiplantae; phylum Streptophyta; class Magnoliopsida; order Poales; family Poaceae; genus Tuctoria; species Tuctoria greenei. The sequence continues at coordinate 197,660,354 of JAYESD010000003.1, read as the reverse complement.
CTAAGTTTGGCGGAGGCTCCAAGAGTTCTTCTTGGTTGGCCTCCATCATATAATGGATTGTTGGCTCTTCATCCAACACTTATATCATGGGTTGATTCCACCAATCCATGACCACATTCATGCTGGAGCTGAAGAATCCCTATTCTCATTCATCATGGATGAGAATATGGTCTCTACTCAAGGAGTGGATTGAAGAACGCTCTAGTTCCCTTAGTTTAGCATGCACACCATTTAACAAGGTGGACATGCTAACTATGGAACTACCTCCCATTTAAGTATCATGAAGATCAAGCCAATGGAGAAATATTTGGAATTACCCAAGTCATGGATATTCACATGATTTGTGAAAATCCATGTCAACATGAAACACTTTGAAAAAAAATTCCCAAAGATCCGTGAGGATCATTTCCAAACAACAACTCCAATGGCTATTATCCATAAGGAGGTCAAGGGTGAAATCAACATCACCCTTGTAATCAAGGAGGCTATGGGTATTTCAAGGTATTCAAGTTCAACTAACCTACCTTGAAGTATCTTGGCCAAGCAAGAAATCAAGACCACATTTACATGAAGCTCCTGGCCAAGGACAAGAAACATAAAGAGCATTCATGATCCAATATGTCCCACAATCACTTGTTGGGATTCCTACCCTTTGACCAAACCCGTGCAACCTAAGGCATGTGACATTATAGGTGAAGCGTTTCTTGTTCGATGGTGGAGTCCACATGTCATCATGCCCAAGGAAGTCTTTTATCCATGATCAAAGTATGGGTTAACTCAAAGGAACATCAAGAAGGTCAAAGTGGCACCACTAAAAAAGGACAAGCCTCAGCATGCTCATAAAGGAATATCTTCAAGAGGGAGAAGCCGTCACTACATCAACAAGTCTTCATCAAGACGACGGAGAGGCTAGGGTCATCATGTGGCCCACATGTCCGAATGACAGCCAAAGTATTTTTGGCATGTTAAGAAAGAGAAAAGTTGTCCACATCTTCAACTCTGGGATTGGACAACAAATCATCGCACTAAACAAGACATAGGTCCCACTCATCGGACTTAAAAAAATTCGGTGAGTCCTTGCGAATAGGTAAATTGGTAGTCATCTCATATTTGTTTTCCACAATTACATATTTGAATTTATCATTTGAATTTAGCATGTTTGAATTTTCACACTTGCATGTTGGAATGTAAAATTTCCAACCATCATAAAACTAAAATTTTGAATTAGGAAATAAATTCATTTGGATATAAACCTTGGGCGTAACCACTTGAATTCATCTTCCTAATTCAAACCAAAATATTTCCCTGTATATTCATTGCATTTGCAAGTTGTTTCAAGTTGGCCAAAACAATTTGACAAGGGGTACAACATGCTTTTGAGCTAACATAACCGTTTTCGAGTTGTTTTTTTATTCTTGATTTTAGTGCAGCCAAGATAAAACTTGTAAAGAGGTTGGAAGGCCCCATAAGCACATATCTGTAAGGATCGAATGCCCAAGAGGGGGGGTGAATTGGGCTTTTTTTTTCAAAAATTAAAGCAATAAAACTTAATTACTAAAATCCCAATTCCCTATGCAAACAACCTATACATTCAAGTGAATAGTAACTTTGTGGTATAAGAAATGCATAAGTGTAAGGGGAGAGGAAGAAAGCGCAAACTCTCGAGGAGACACGAGGACACGGAGATTTATCCCATGGTTCGGCAAGATCATCAAGATCTTCCTACATCCACGTTGTGGCACCCACCAAAGGGTATAGCCACTCCCAAGTCACCAAGACCAGGGATCTTCACTATCCTTCTCCGTTCGCCAACCTCGGCAAGGTAGAGCTCAAGCCTTGTACAAGTTGGATCCTCCGGGCTTCCACAAACGTCTTGGTATGCTCCGGAAGGCTCTCTCCAATACAATCACCAAGGGACACTCCCTTACAGCTCTCACTACACTAGAGATTCCAATCACCAAGAATGGAAGCACACAAGCACTATCTCTAGCAAGTTCTAGCCTATCTCTTGGTGTGTAAGTGGTGTAGATGATGTAGAAGTGGTAGATCAACGTCTTGAATGCTTGAGAATGTGTAGAGTAACTCTGGTTGTCAAGACTTATCGAATAGACTGGTTGAAGGGGTATAAATAGCCAGCCTCCACAAAATAGCCATTGGAAAAGTAGGCTGACATCACTGTTCTGCGAACACCGGATTATCCGATGCTCCCCCTTCAGTTATCATCGGTCCAATCCAAATTAGCTGATGTCACTGTGTCAGATATGACCGTTGTTAGACCGATGTTACCCTTGCCTTCTCATCGGATGATCCGGTGGCACTTCATCCAGAATTAGTTCAAAATTGATGCTTACTGGAGTGATCGACCGATGTGTTCATTGTTGTACATCGGATGGTCCACTGTTACACTTAGTCTAGGGAGATTGCTTACTGTATTGATGGACCGATGTAACACGCCCTTCATCATCGGATGATCCGGTGAGTACTTAGTTCTGAGGTCTTCTTCTGCTGAACCAACTCGACCGATGTGTTGTTTTCTAGAATCATCGGTTGATCTGGTGAGTTGATTCTGTTTGCTTCGAGTTGTTCTAAGTGATTCTTTTGGAATTTGCTCGATTGACCTCTTAGGCATTGGATGGAAATATTCTTCTGATGATTATCAAGCATTGAGTGCTGTCAATTTTGGTTGAATAATTTTGACATGTGAGCTTTTACTTCTAATCTTCATAAACATTGATTGATCTCAAAGAATGATTGTTTAGGGGTCTCCAATTATATCCAATGAGCAGTAGATGATATTCATATAGATTTCATTTGAGTGTGATGAGTGATATGGGAGACCTCGCATCCACAAATTCATTAGTAAAATCCAATGGTTGTCATTAATCACCGAAACCATACCTCATGGGGGTTTAGATGCTTTAAATCTCCCCCTTTTTGGTTATTGATGACAACACAACAAGTGAAGCATAATAGTAATGAATTTGACAATACGATACTCAAGAAGATATGCAATGAGTACAAGATATGGCACATTAAACTTGAAGACTCAAAAGAGATTAATTACATGAATGCTTAATGATCAATAACATATGAGAGAATTAAGAGTCACAAGAATACTCAATGAATAGCAAAGAAGTAGCAAATCATCAAATTACAAAAGGACTCCAAAAAGATAGACTCCCCCTACAGTGAGGACTCCCCCTGAGGCTAAGCTAGAATCCCCCTGACTCTTCTCCCCCTTTGGCATCAAGACACCAAAAAGGAAGCCAAGTGCCTAAGGATCCTGAGCGCTCGGAGCGATGACGAACTGGTCACCGTCGGGGGTGCTGTCGTCGGAGCTGTTGCCTGCTGCTGCCGAAGCTGGAGTAGTGGTGACGGGAGCTGTAGGAGCCACTGTCGGTGCCTGTTGAGACTGAACTGCTGGCAACAGGGCACTGACAACGGACGCTGACGTCTGCTAGAAAAGCGTCGTAGCCGGCAGAGGAGAGTGGATAGGAGCACCTGGAGCAAGCAGTGGGGACATGCTGATCGTCGGGATCGGCGTGGTCGGCACTGGTGTTGAAGCTGGACCCAGAACAGGTGGACCGGGAGATAGTCCTGGAAGCTGCAACGGCAAGGCAATCCCGGTCTGCGTGTAGATATTGGTGATCAACCCTGGGATGCCCATCATCGCCTGCTGCGTCTGCTGCTACTGGTCAAGAGAGCGCTAGTGCATCTGATCAATCAGCCCAGTCAGCCTGTCGGTATCCTCTCGCCTCTCGCGGGTGATCTGTCGCTGCATCTCCTCCTGCTGCTGCTGGAGCTCCAAGAGACGCGCATCCTGCTCAGCTCGGGCCTGCTCAGCTGCAAGCCGGTCCAGGTGCTGCTGCTCAACCATCTGGTAAAGTAGGGAGGTAAGCTCAAATGGCTGAGAGACCTGTGCCTCTGGCACGGGAGGTGGAGTAGGAGGTTGCACAGTCGAGCCTCCAGCCTCCGCGTCGTGCTGCCTGGGTGAGGGAGGAGGAGGGAAGTACTCCTCGACACTGTCGCTGGTGTCACTCTTGGATCAAATATGCTGAAGGTCATCACCCTGAGCCTCTGCCTGTGCTAGTCTCTCGTCTTCCTTCTCTAGGTCTAACCAGTCTTCCTCGGATAGACGAGCACGGACCTAATGCTCAGCAGGAGGGCCAAGGCGGCGGTCTCCAGGAGCTGGAGCACGGTAGTGGCTGAACCGTGTGACGCTCTCGTCAGTGAGACTGTCACGCACGGCGAACCCCTCTAGAGCTACCATGTAGAGCAAGTAACTGATACAGTTACCAAATACGAGCTGCCTCATCATCCCAACTCCATCAGTGATTATGCCCTCCATCTCACATATGAGGATGTCCACAATGTCGAACTCCATCCCGTTTATGATGTAGAACAAGAGAGTCTGCTGTAGGCTGGTGAACCCCTCATGGTATCCGGACCTTGGCAGAAGTGTGCGGTGCAAGGCAAGGTGCACAGTGCGCGCAGCTAGAGTGAGTAGTGCCGGTACCCTCAGCTGGTCTGGAGAGAAAGGCTGAGCAAACAGTGAGCGTATCTCCTCAAGTGGTGGTGCCACTCCTCTAGTGATCAGCCTCCTCGGTGGGTCAGCCTGTCCATACACCGTCTCGTGCAGGCAAGTGTCATGGAGATCCACTCCTAGCAGCTGTCCCAAAGTCTGCCTGGTCAAATGATGATGCTGGCCCATGAACATGAAATCTATGGATCTGCGGCCCTCAGAGACGTAGAGTGTGGCATAGAATACTCAGATCCAGTCCTCCACGTAGGAACTCCTCTCGTAGGACATCAGCTCCACAATCCCTCTATTCCTCTCAAAGTAAGGGCGTATCTCCGTCTCAGTTGCCAGTGCAAGCTGATCCCAATCCAAGAAATTATGCTGGAAGAGCTTATGGCCCCGACGTCTGTATGTCTCGTACAGCGATGCCTGTGTCAGGGTCCAAAAGCGGCTGTCCACAAGTGCCTCTCTGGGCTGTGGGAAGCACTCCTCAAGTAAAATGCTCCACCTCAGCTTCCTGAGCTGCTTGGCCTTCATCTTCCGGTAATCAGTCAGGCGGACACCCTCAACGACACGGATGTTGGTGTCCATCTCATAGACGGCTCTCTGGGCCACCCTGTCCTCTCGAAGGTCAGCAGCTGACAGTCTTGGTCTCGGGGCTGCAGCTGGGTGACCCCCACGGAACCTGGCTGAGTGCCGGCGAACAAGCGGCACTTCGGGCTCCTCTTCCTCCTCTGATTCGTCTAGCACGGGAGGCTGCCTCTGACGGGCCTCGCGGATCCTCAACGATCCTCCTCGGCCACGCTCTCGCTCCTCAGCGGCGCAAGCGGCCATTAGGGCTTTCTTTGCCTCCTTCGACAACTTCTGCTTTTTGGCGGTCGGCTCCTCGATAGCCTTGCCTTTTCCCTTCTTGTCACGGCCCATGACGACGACAAAGGTGAGCACGCGGGACAACAAGCTCGGACACAGGGTACGGCGACACAAAGGTCGTCGCGGCCGGGAACCCTAGCGGTGAAGTGACAGCGACCGTAGAGGGGGAAGCACCACAGTGGTGCCTGGAACGGCGACTGTGCTTGGGGCGGCGGCGGTGGTGCGTGGGAGGCGGCAGCGGCGCTATGTGGGCGGACGGCGGTGGCGCTGCATGGGCGGACAGAAGCGACGGAGGCGGCACTGCGTGGGCGCGAGGTCGGCGTGTGGCGGCGACCGGAGTGGCGGCGGCAGGGCGAGGGAGCGGCGGCGGCAGAGGTGAGGGCGTCGGTGGCAGTGAGAGAGTCGGGGAGAGAGAGAAAAAGTGAAGCGGCACGCTAAATAGGTGGGGCTCGAACCCTAGCTCAAATTTTAACACCGGATAAACCGACGTTAGATGATAGGAGAATCGGTCGAATGGTACAGTAAGGGTATTCCAAAAGGTACCGTTGACGCCAGATGGTCCGACGTGGAAAGGATTTGCATGGGTGGAATTTATCACAATTCCAGAAATGTGAACATTGAATGCACCGATGTTTCTGAGAGTGAACTCGTCGGTTGATTTGTCTTACTTACTGAACTAACCCTTGGCATTTGAACATAAACTGATCCGATGAGCTTCTGGCCTATGCATCGGATAATCCGATGACTACAAAACAGCAACATCCCATATATGTCCTTTGACTCAAACAAACAAACACGAAGAAACACATGTCTTAGGACTTTTTTTGGGCAACCCCTTACCCCTCAAAATTACTAATTGCGAATAACTTGGCTAAGCCCTAAAGCAAATAGAACACCGAAGAAAATAGGGAAGAAATTATCCAAATAAAATGTAAGGCCCATGCTTTGTGAGCTAGAGGATGAAGACTTCTATCTCTTTAAAGCATGTTCCTTTAGGCATTAACGCACCTAACATTTTGTTCTTTCCACATCGTATGAGTTGAGATATTGCATTTCAAACAGGTCTCTTTCTCATGAGGTGGGTTCCCCTTTGTGACAATCTACCGTATGCAATGCCAGACAATTTATAATGCAAGAAATTTAAATATGAGTGCAAGTCTATATGGCAGGCATCATGCAAAACATAAAGTAAATCTATCTTGCCAAATTTGAACCTTTCAAAGGCTTCTTCAGGGAGAGCCACTCTCCAAGCCTTGGGGAAACCCAAAAGAACCTCCATCCCAAGCTAACCCTTGCTCGCCCCTATCCTTTGAAAGTTAGACAAGACCTATATGAGATGCATTCTTACATGACCATGGCAACTTACATGACGTTCGATGCATCTAGCACATTTAATTCACTTCTTAGTCTAGAAAAAGTTTTCTCATCAAGTGGTTTAGTGAAGATATCTGCCAATTGTTCTTCGGACCTAACACCTCGCAATGAGATGTCTCCCTTAGCTTCATGGTCCCTCAAGAAATGATGGCGAATATCCATGTGCTTAGTGCGGGAGTGTTGAACGGGGTTTTTAGCTATCTTAACCGCACTTTCATTGTCACAAAGGAGAGGCACACAACCAAGTTTAATACCAAAGTCCAAAAGGGTTTGCTTCATATAAAGAATTTGGGCACAACATGCACTGGCTGCAATATATTCCGCTTCCGCCGTGGACAAAGCGACGAAATTTTGCTTCTTGCTAGACCAAGATACTAGGGAACGCCCAAGCAAGTGGCACCCACCGGAGGTACTCTTGCGATCCACACGGCATCCGGCAAAGTCCGAATCCGAGTAACTCAAGAGATGGAATTTTGCACCTTTAGGGTACCACAAGCCCACACTAGGGGTATGCTTAAGATACCGAAGTATCCTAAAGACCGCCTTCCGATGCGATTCTTTAGGTGCCACTTGAAAGCGAGCACACAAGCATACACTAAACATGATATCGGGCCTAGATGCGGTAAGATAAAGCAATGAACCAATCATAGAATGGTAGTTAGATTGATCAATAGGTTTACCGTCCTTATCCACGTCGAGATGACAATTTGTTGCCATTGGAGTGCATCTTGAGCTACAATCTCCCATCTCAAATTTCTTCAAGAGGTCCTTGGTATACTTCTCTTGATAGACGAAGGTCCCCTCTTGAAGTTGCTTGATTTGAAATCCAAGGAAGAAGTTGAGCTCTCCAATCATCGACATCTCGAATTCCCTAGACATCATTTTGCCAAACTCATGGCTAAGAGCTTCGTTAGTTGAACCAAAAATAATATCATCAACGTAAATTTGACAAATAAATAATTCTCCGTAGATTTCTTTGGTGAAGAGTGTAGTGTCCACCCTCCCAATCTTGAATCCTTGCATGATCAAGAAATCCCGTAGTCGTTCATACCACGCCCTAGGTGCTTGCTTGAGCCTATAGAGCGCCTTGTGCAACCTAAACACATGATTAGGATTCCTCGGATCTTCAAACCCAGGAGGTTGTTCAACATAGCCTAGCTAGTTAATATTACCATTAAGAAAGGCACTTTTCACATCCATTTGATAAAGCTTTATGTTATGATGTGATGCAAAGGAAAGGAGTATACGGATGGCTTCTAGCCGGGCGACCGGAGCAAATGTCTCCCCAAAGTCTAGTCCTTCAACTTGTGAGAACCCCTTGGCCACAAGTCTTGCCTTGTTGCGGACCACAACACCATTCTCATCTTGTTTGTTGCGGTACACCCACTTTGTTCCGATGACGTTCTTGTCCTTGGGTCGCTCCTCCAACACCCAAACTTCATTGTAGATGAAGTTGTTAAGTTCTTCTTGCATGACCATCACCCAATTTGGATCTTGGAGTGATTCCTCAATGTGAGTGGGTTCTACACATGAAACAAATGAGTAGTGCTCACAAAACGAAGCGAAATGGCGAGAACGTGTTCTTACTCCCCTTGACGGACTTCCGATAATTTGGTCCATCGGATGCGCCTTGGAGATGCGTCCATGCCTCATAAGTGGTTGTGAAGCACTTGGCAGTGGTGGTGCGTGTTGCTCTTCTTGTGGTTGGACTTGATCATGGACTTCTTCTTCTTCTTGATGTTGTGTGGCTTGTGAATCTTGAGTCGGCAATGGATCATCTTTCTCTTCTTTGTCAACTTGAGGTGCCATAGATGTGTTGATGTTGGAACTTGAAGCTCCCCCTTGATCATGGCTCTCCTCAACTTTCGACTTGTCACAACAACATCATTCTTGCTAAAGGTGCACGTTAGCCCAAGATCACAAAATTTGTGCAATAGAAAGCAAATTGAAACCAAGTGACTTAACATGCAACATATTTGAAATAAATAAACCATGTAAAAATATAATCTTACCCAACCGAGTTACCTTCCCCTTAGAATTACCACCAAAAGTGACTTGATCATGATTGTCGGGGTCCTCTATGGAGGTGAACATACCATCATTGCTGGTCATGTGTTGAGTGCACCCGCTATTGAGTACCCAATGCTTTCCACCGGCTTTGTAGTTCACCTACACACATGAATTCAATTTTTGGCACCCAAGCCAACTTAGGTCCTTGTATGTGTGATACAAGTGTTTTTGGGACCCAAAGTTGCTTGGGGAGCTTCCCCTTCATGCCCTTTATGTCCTTGCCAATGAACCTTGCCTTCACCTTGCCATCTACTTTACTCAAGAGATAATAATGATCATTGAAAGTAGACTTGTAGTTAGTAGGCAATTTTGGAGAAGGCCGGTTAGGAAGAGGATACTCCCTTGAATGGTGACTGGTGACCTCACAATGTTGGCAATAGGAACCAAGTTCCTTGATGAAGCTTGTTTTAAGCTCCGGTGAGGGCACCTTTCCTTTGTTAGGCACCGGGAAGGATCCAAGTCCTCTCTTGTTGAAGGCCTTTGCTTGTTAGAAGAGGATTTCCTTGTGCTTGACTTCTCCTTTAGATAGTCTTGCCACACTAGTGTGGAGACTTTCAATTTCTTCCAACAAGTCCTTCTCCCTAGCATTCTCTTTCAAAGGCAAAGACTTGTGCAAGACATTAGCGGCATGAGAATTAATAGATACCTTATCATTAAGATTTTCTTTCTTTATAGTTTTTAATTCTTGATCAAGAACTTCATAAGCAAGGTTAAGTACTTGATGCTCTTGGATTAACTCATTATGCTTTCCCAAGAGTGCTTGGTGGGCTAAGTCAAGCTCATGATGATCTAGCTTGATTTGAGCCTTATCCTCCTCAATTTGCTTGACATGAGATTTGAGCGTGTCATGCTCCTTAAGTATGCTTTCATACTTGTCAAGCAAATCAAGGTTAGCACTCTCAAGCTTAGCACGAGTTTCTTCAAGGGCCTTGACCTTACTCTTTTCCCTCTTAATGATAGTGTGGTATTCATTTATTAATGAAGTTAAATCATCGGGGGAAAGCTCATCATCGCTAGAGTCATCACATACCTTGGTGTTACCTTTAGCCATGAGGCACATGGGAGGTGGATGAAGAGGTGAGTCATCATTGTTGGCAATGGCAAGGCCGGCCAAGCTTTCTTTTTCCGTTTCACTCTCTTCATCACTTGATTCTTCGTCGGTGATCCATTCATTTGCCTCACACATGAACACCTTTTGTGGTCCTTTTGTCTTCTTTGGGAAGAGTTTTGCCTTCTTGCCCTTGTCATGTTTCTTCTTCCCAAAGAATCTTGGTTTGGGCTTGTCCTCTTCATCATCCTCACTATCTTCAAGCTTGCGATGCTTGCTCTTGTGGTTCTCTCTTCTTTTGTCCGGTTTTGGACAATCATAGGAGATGTGGCCTTGATCACCACAATTATAGCAAGTCTTGTTGTCATCTCTCTTTGGTAGAAATGCTTTCTTTTTGGGATCAAAGGTGTATCCCTTCTTGGCAATCTTGGAGTTCAAGCGAGAGAACTTTCTCATCATTGATGCAAGCTCATCATCGTCATCTTCACTTGATGCTTGCTCTTCTTCACTTGGGCTAGGCTCAAACACTTTCTTTTTGTTGAGATTTGTACTCTTGACGGAAACCTTTAGAGCAATTGTGGTTGAAGATGATTCCTCCATCATCCCAAGCACACTCATCTCATGAGCGTGAATCTCTCCAATAAGTTCCAAAACTTCAATGTGGTCAAGAGATTCTTTTTGAAGCATGGAGTTGATGATGTTGTACTTCGGCTTGGGAAGGAGCATAAGAATCTTGCGGTTGATGAGTCCCTTGCCAAGAGAAGCAATGCCAAGAGCATTAATTTCCTCGATAAGCACATTCAAGCGAGAAAATATTTCATTGACATTTTCATGAGGTAGCATTTTGAACTCATCATATTTGGCTTTAAGCATATGATATTTTAGTTCCTTGACGCGAGAAGAACCCTCATGAATTTCAATCAAGCAAGCCCAAATTTCACATGCTTTTTCTTTACTAGCAATCCTAGCAAACACATCTTGACTAATGCATTCATAGATTGCATTTCTAGCTTTAGCATCCCACTTGATTTGATCACCAACATAATTGTGCTCACCAAACCCCGCATGGGTCGCTTCCCATACTTCGGGAGCAATAGCCTCTAGAGAGGTACACATGCGTGCTTTCGAATTGGCAAAGTTCTTGCCCTCGAAGATATGAACCAAACCCCCATTCTTGGCCATTTTAGATCTCTAGCGGTGAAGCTAAAATGATCCAATGAGCAACCTTGCTCTGATACCAATTGTAAGGATCGAATGCCCAAGAGGGGGGTGAATTGGGCTTTTTTTTTCAAAAATTAAAGCAATACAACTTAATTACTAAAAGCCCAATTCCATATGCAAACAACCTATGCATTCAAGTGAATAGTAACTTTGCGGTATAAGAAATGCATAAGTGTAAGGGGAGAGGAAGAAAGCGCAAACTCCCGAGGAGACACGAGGACACGGAGATTTATCCCGTGGTTCAGCAAGATCGTCAAGATCTTCCTACATCCACGTTGTGGCACCCACCAAAGGGTATAGCCACTCCCAAGTCACCAAGACCAGGGATCTTCACTATCCTTCTCCGTTCGCCAACCTCGGAAAGGTCGAGCTCAAGCCTTGTACAATTTGAATCCTCCAGGCTTCCACAACCGTCTTGGTAAGCTCCGGAAGGCTCTCTCCAATACAATCACCAAGGGACACTCCCTTACAGCTCTCACTACACTAGAGATTCCAATCACCAAGAATGGAAGCACACAAGCACTATCTCTAGCAAGTTCTAGCCTATCTCTTGGTGTGTAAGTGGTGTAGATGATGTAGAAGTGGTAGCTCAATGTCTTGAATGCTTGAGAATGTGTAGAGTAGCTCTGGTTGTCAAGACTTATCGAATAGACTGGTTGAAGGGGTATAAATAGCCAGCCTCCACGAAATAGCCGTTGGAAAAGTAGGCTGACATCACTGCTCTGCGAACACTGGATGATCCGATGCTCCCCCTTCAATTATCATCGGTCCAATCCAAATTAGCTGATGTCACTGTGTCAGATATGACTGTTGTTAGACCGATGTTACCCTTGCCTTCTCATCGGATGATCCGGTGGCACTTCATCCAGAATTAGTTCAGAATTGATGCTGACTGGAGTGATCGACCGATGTGTTCATTGTTGTACATCGGATGGTCCAGTGTTACACTTGGTCCAGGGAGATTGCTTACTGTATTGATGGACCGATGTAACATGCCCTTGATCATCGGATGATCCGGTGAGTACTTAGTTCTGAGGTCTTCTTCTTCTGCTGAACCAACTCGAGCAATGTGTTGTTTTCTGGAATCATCGGTTGATCCGGTGAGTTGATTTTGTTTGCTTCGAGTTGTTCTAAGTGATTCTTTTGGAATTTGCTCGATTGACCTCTTAGGCATTGGTTGGAAATATTCTTCTGATGATTATCAAGCATTGAGTGCTGTCAATTTTGGTTGAATAATTTTGACATGTGAGCTTTTAGTTCTAATCTTCATAAACACTGATTGATCTCATAGAATGATTGTTTTGGGGTCTCTAATTATATCCAATGAGCAGTAGATGATATTCATATAGATTTCATTTGAGTGTGATGAGTGATATGGGAGACCTTGCATCCACAAATTCATTAGTAAAATCCAATGGTTGTCATTAATCACCGAAACCATACCTCATGGGGGCCTAGATGCTTTCAATATCCCTCCATCAATCTCATTTTGAGTTCATGGTGGAGGAATGCTCAAGATGGTGGCCCAATGGATCAGCAAGATGGAGCTCATTCAACTCTAACCTCAACTTGGCAGGAGACATTGAATATGAAGGCTACAACAAAATTAATGGTCGTGAGTTTCTCACACAACGACCTTTAACCCGGACTGCTCTTTAATTGAGTTACAATTTTAAAACTTTCTGTTGTTGGAATTACATTAGGATTGAATGATTTTTGCTTACATTAGTAAGAAAGGTTTACACCTTCTCATCATTCAATCTTATGCATCCTCACAGGAGTAAGTGTTGGCATTGCACTTTTTGATTCTTCAAAAAGGAATGTCACCTTACTTAGGACTAAATTTAAACAAGTACCTAGAATTTGATAAGCATTACAAAAATTGACTTAGATATTTTCTGCTTAGGTAATGCTTATGGAATTACTTAATGGTTGAATTGGTATGCAACAACCTAGGAACAATGATGTCCATAATTTTTATTTGAAATTCATTCATGATCGGATCACTAAATTTCAAATTCCTAGGCAAGAAACTAAAAATGTTCAGGAGGATAAAATTGAGAATCTTGTTTGCCACGATCCAAATAATAACGTTTGCTCTTGTGTAAAAAAACTATGATGGTTAGAAAATTTACAAGGTGAAGGGTTCCATATAGTGTATTTATATCACTTGCATTGTCATGAGTAGGAGCTTAAGAAAATGTGCAAATTGATTTATCCATAAAGCCCACTCTTATCAATGAATAATGCATTGTTCATGGGTACACTTGAAATTGGACTCAATGCATCTTTGGACTTGCTCTTCCTCGTACATACAAATGAAGATTCGATTACCTAATCCGAAAATTCATTTGTACAAGTATCCGGAGCTAAACATCCCTTTCTATCATAGAGGGGAAGTTTGCAGGAGTAACATTACTATGCAGACATTCAAAGATCCGATTGTTGGAAACCCTAAGAGGATTTCATTTCAACATCTCTTGGCCAAGGAGTTAATTAGGATGGTTGCTACCTTTCGGAAATTAAGCTCGAAGGTCAACCATAACTATACGAGGTCAGAGATTTGACATGGAAACCCTTCACGAGCAACCAATGGCTGCTACGAATATGTGAAAGCATTAAGCTCTTAACTATTCTAAGCACTCATTCAAGCTCAAAGGAATTACCACCATTATTGGGTGTAAGTTATTCCTTTGTGGCTAAAAGGCATGATGTACCTTAACCAAGGAATGACAAGATCACACTCAATGTATATTGGATGCAAGTTGTTCCTATGTGGCTAAATGGTATGTTATACCTTAGTCAAGGAACAACAGATCACACTCAACCCGTGTTGAGTGCACGTCATCCCTTTGTAGTTATAGGTATGTAGTACCTTAGCCAAGGAATAACGAATGATACTCAACACATGATGGATACATGCCACTCCTTTGTGGCTAAACGTTATCATTAACTTAGTCAAGGAGTGACGGATCACACCCAATGCATGAGAGGTACAAGCAATTCCTATGTGGCAAGAAGGTATGATACACCTTACCCAAAGAATGATGAAACACACTCAACACATGTTGAGTGCACATCATTACTTTGTAGCAAAGGGTTATCATTACCTTAGCCAAGGAATAACAAGGCACATCCAACCTATGGAACCCTTAAGGTGTGGATGAGCGACATCAACAACACTCTCCTCGACCACACTCATGGAATCTATGGAAGGCAACCGAACATCGACACTCAACCCTCCAATGTCAAAGCCACGTTGCAACAAGGTTAGACCAACTTCATGGCCTACATCTTTCGTTAGAGTTTCAACCCCTATCACGGACCTTGACCAAGAACAAGCTTGGGGGAGGACCCCCACTTGAGGTAACTTGTATCACACCCCATTTGCATTCCTTTATTTTATTTCTTTCTTTCCACCATATTTACAACTTCAAAAAGGATAATAAAAATAATAATAATGCATTATAGGTTAGGTTAATAAAATAAAGGATGTGTCGTAAGAAAATTTTTACTTTGCATAAGTCGAAATGATGAATAGTTGCTCTATTTTATTTTCTCTAGTCCCTTGCGTACCACTTAGTATTCTCCAAGTATTGGGTTTATTGGCCTAGAATATTCTTACCTAAAATATGGAAGTTATGGCTAGCTAAAGCTAATTCCAATTCTAGGTTGTTGTGGGTATGATATAGTGATAAGAGCTGCTAATATTGTAGTTGAAAGTGAAACTTGGTTTCATGGAGAACCAAAGCCATATGATGATTTGAATTAGATAAACCTTATGCATATGATATTTGCTTTCACATTGAGCTTGGTCAAACTAGTATAGACCTATGCGAGAATCTTTTGATGCTTTTAAGATCAAGATTACACGGGCACATGCTAAACTTCTACACTAGAAGTTAGCAAAATTCTATCATACCATTCCACCGCCAAAAAGATACTTCATAATTTTTCATGCATAATACTCTCTCAAAATTATTTGAAAAGAGGAGTAGAAGACATGGCTACAAGAAAAAGAAAATGCATGCTCATGCACAAGAGCGTGAGAAAAAAAGAAGAAGAAAAAGAGAGAGAATAAGTAACCATGTTTCATCCTCACAAAAAGAGAGTGCATACAAAGGAGTCATCTTCCTATTTCCACTCCACAAATATTCCATCACACTTGCACAAATCTTGATCAAAAGTATGATTTGTTTTCTCCTAAGGCTTACTCTTTTGAGCTAGTAATATATGGGTTGCAAATATGCCTACTCTTGATCCATACCAAGCCCCACATACAAGCCTTATGTAGATGTAGGACATGAAAGGCATTGCCTTGGTGAGGAATACAAATACCACTTCCCACATAGGAGTGATTGAGTGCATCATTTGAGGAACTTAAATCCAAACACCATTTGAAATTATCTAGAAATTTGCATGGAACTCATACATTAGGTGATGCATGCTAATTTCGCTGTTCTGTCCTACAAACGCCCAAGAAAAGGATGAGGCAGAAGCCCAATAATGACTAAGAAAAAGGGTAGGGTACTATGGCCAATTTATTCAATGCGAGGTAGAATACTTTGTTGTGCACTTGGTACTCTTGCAAAATAGGACATTGTAGCAACTCCTGATCAACAACCTAAGTCTTTATCTTTGCTTCAGACGAGCAAAGAGTAAGCTTGGGGGTGTGTTGACGGCTACTAACGTCACCGTCATCTTTAGTAAGTGATGAGGTCCGCAAGTGCACAAAAACTATCGTGTAGCATTTCATCCAAGAGTATTCCCAAGGGTATCATATTTATCCCAAAGGAAGGCAATGGAGTAAAGCAAACACTATTCTTGTGATGAATCTATGGGATACTAATCAATTATCAAGGCAGGGGTAAGTGGATAATACATGGGTAGTGTGATACACACCTAAGAAATCTATTCTAAAGGGTAAATGGGTCCTAATGGAGATTAGACTAAGAGTTGGGGAGTTGCTCCTATAATGCTTCTAATATACATATACATAGGCTAGGTTAGATATTAATGAGCATGTCAATGGTGAATACTTATGCTAATTTGTCAACACATCGGGCATGGGTTTACCTTAGCAATACTAGGATGACTCCCACAAAGAGCCCGTTGCATAGCTGAACGTGGAGGATTACAAAGGACATATAGGGCTGTCACCACCCACTGCCTACCTCTTCAATCCGTGGGTCTACGAGACATCCAACGCTACTTAACTACCCTAGCACCATGCTATCATATTAAGTAAATGCCTTAGGAGCCATGGCACAAACCATCCTATGGCAATGAACTAAATCACTGTTGAACCAATGTTGATACATAGCATAATTTATTCATATTAACATGATCATATCATAACTAACTAGACTATAGTGGGGGTTTGTAGTGTTTATGATGATAGATAAGAGTGATATGGCATAATCATAGAGACTACTCCTACCAAATACATGAAATTCACAATCAAACAAAAAATGCTAGAATAAAAGAAGACTAAAGATAATATCTTTATTATGCATAAAGTCACAAATATAAGAAAAGATACATGAGCCATACTTTTCCCAACTTGGACTTGGGACAAGAGGCTCTCCTCTCTATAGCCTAACTCCATTAAGGACTAAGAAAACTAGTGTATACAATAGAATTATACTCAACTGGTGTGTGTTGACGTGAGGGGTCCTATTTATAGCTTGGAAAAGGGTTGATTCCCGCCACCAAAAGCGCGCAAATGAGTCACCACTGAGTTCTTCAAGCCGGTAGGCACCAACACGTGGAAGCTAACCGAGTTTGGAGGAAAGACCAGGTCAACCGACAATGGGAGTCGACCGACCTGGTAAGTCCTCCAAACAGTCTATGATTTCTTGGGGTGACTTCCAGGTGGGTCCCATCCCTTGATATGGGTGCTACACCATTGGATGGCCTCGGATACCACTGTTTGTGGGCCATTTTGGAACACCATCATTTTCATGCATAATGCATTGCATATATCCTCATACATGTTTAACATTAAGCCATGTAAAAAGAAACAAGATTAAAATGAATTTAGGCTTAATCTGGAAGTTTTAGTCTGTCAGGGTACGGACTTGTCCGGCCTTGTATCCGAACTAGTCTGGAGTCCCTATTTCCTTTCAGAAAATTCAGATTCTTCAGAACCCGGACTTACCCGACACATTGCATGGACTACTCGGATTTAGCTCCTAATGTTCCTCGAACTAGTTCGGCAAATTAGCCGGACTTGTCCGATTTCGCCTCTGGACCGCAACGGACTTGTCCGGCCGCCCATGCGGACTAGTCTGGCCTACTGAACTCAATTCAAATTCTTATGTCCTCCACGATTTGTTTTTGGGTAATTGCCTAATTTGGGCCCAGGGACTTCGTGCCCAACCCCAGAGGAGCCCAATTGGAACCCAACTCAGCCCCTACTCGTCCCCCACCGAATTCTACTTGGAATTCAACCCAAACCCTAACTCCCCACCTCTATATATACAATCCAATACCCCACACCTCCCCACCCCAAATTGAAAACCCTTGCTGCCACCTTTGCTTTGTTGCCGACGTCAAGAGGAGAGCCAAGAGCATGGAGAAGGAGGAGAACTCAACGAAGGATCAATCAAGACCAACATTCATTGATCATTGTCGTTCTTCATTTAAGTTCTTAATCGACTCAACTCCATCAATCCCTAATTGCCAAGATCCAAAGTCTCACGTCAAAACTTTGATCTTTGGATCTCTAAACATGTGGTATACCATCTACATTCAATCTTTCAACTTCAACCCCAATTCTCGCAGATCAAGAAAACCCTAAAATCCAATTCTATCCAGGGCGGACTAGTCCGGCCCCTGAACACGGACTAGTCCGACCTCTGAACCTGAACCGCGCTGAGTTAGTTTCAAATTGACTCGAATCAATTCCAAACTTGTTCAAACTTGTTGGAAACTATTGTAACTAGTTAGTAAACATTAATAGCAACTCATTAACAAGTTTTACCTCACAATTGCATTAATCATGCATATCATGACATATTGAGTACTATATGAGCATTATTTGATTGAATTGTGTGTTTTGTATGTTTGTCGCTCGGAATAGAAGGAGTTGTCGTAGAGAGTGCTTTCGAGGACCTGCAGAACCAGAGTTTCGAAGTCTCTGATCAAAATCAAGCCCAAGAGCAAGGCAAGTGTCCTTGATCATATTGATCCCATTTTAAATGTTCTGTTTGCAAAATTTCATGCTTGCATCGGAATTGATGGGAAAACCCAATTTTAGAAGTTCACTAGTTTTGTATGACCACCCTTGTCACTTGAACACTATGTAGAGAGTCGGGATGGGTATTTTACATTTTTTCATACCTATACTCAATTGAGTTGGAAATCCACTACAATTGTTCAATTATGAACTAATGAACATATGAATGATGAGGATTGGTAATAATGACCCTGTAGCAACATGGTGCCTAGGGATCTAAGCAAGATGGTTATGTGGAATGGGTTGTACTGTTTCAGTGGTTTTGTTTGCTTTAGATCTAAGGACCGGTTCATGGAGCGACCATCCAGGATTTACAGTGCCACCACAAGGCCAAGTATAGGTGCGGCTTAGTTGACTAATTAGTGAATTGCTAGTGCTGTTTGGACCACTAAGAATGCTCCGGGAAGGGGTAGTCGGATTGAGTCTGTTGATGATTGGTGGGACTACCCTGGGATCCGAATGGCTCAAGTGGGGGCCCTTAGTTGAAAATGTGCTCAGTTGGAGACATCGCCACTGGTGAAACCTCAGTGGGGTCTAAATGGGCTAGTAATCACTTTGTAAAGGCTATTTTGTGATCTCTTGGCCACACACCTAAGGAAGTGTGAGATGACATAATTGAGATTTCATAGTCATCGAAAGGTGATGAAATCACGAACTTGTGGGTAAAGCGGTACAACCTCTACAGAGTGTGTCTAAAACTATCATCATAACCGTGCTACCGGTCCATAACAACCTGAACCCTTACATGATTAGAATTTGGACTTTAATATGGTTTAACGGTTGGAATTGAATCGGAAATCGGTATTGGTTAATTAATTGGCTTTGGTATATGGAATTGTTGAAATTGAGATAAATGAGCAGTTATGAGTTGCTTATGGATTATTATTGCTGAAGTTAGTTATTTAAGTTGGAATTGATGATTATTTGGGAAGGACCTCACCTAATAATTATATAATGGCATTTCAACTGTTTTGAATGTACTTTTATGCAATTAGCCCATTTTATTATCATGCCTTGTTTAAGCTACATGTCATACTTTCCCACACTTGCTGAGTACGACATGTGCTCACCCTTGCTATTTCCCCACCAAATCCAGACGCAGGCATCCAGGTGGAGTAACAGGAGGATTTTGAGGAGTTCTAAGCGTGTGTTTTGTCGTCAAACTTTCCTATGGAGTTGAAGTCTTTAGTGTTTAGATTTTCCGCTGCAGTTTCATTAGAGTTGTAATCAAGACTATTTGGTTTGTAATAAGGTACTATTATTAGTATTATTATTCGAGACATGGTTATAATCTGTTTATCGTTAATCACTTGTGTGTGTGTTAAACATCCTGGGCACACATATGCGTTATGCTTGGTTCTTTTTTGGAACTGGGTGTCACAAATTGGTATCAGAGCCATGTTTGACCGTAGGACGCATGCCTAGTTAGAATTGACACCACAAACCACTTGGAACTTCTTTCCTATTAAAAATTAGTCTGTTTTGCACTATTTTGCCTCCCACTAGCTATATAATGTGGGGAAAAACTGTTTTTGCTGCTGCTGCAATTTTTGCTGTTTTGCATCTCTTTGAGCAAATGCACATCCTCTCATCTAAATTTATGGCTGCTGCAATTTCATACATGATATTTGTGCTTCCCTCAACTTTTCTCATGTTTTCTTGTAGATGGCTCACACCAAGATGACAGCCCGCAAGAGAGCTTGTTTGCCACCCCTTGGAAACAAGCTTAGGCCTCGCAAGGAGAAGGAAATGGAACCATCCCAAGAGGAGGAAGAAGTGAATTCTCCCACAAAATATGTTGAGCATGAACACTCTAACCCGACGGAGGAAGACCCTAAAATGGTGGAGTCCTATGATGATGATAAGGAAGAGGAAGACCCTGAGATGGTGGAATGCTACAATAGCGAGGAGGAGGAGGAGGATGATATACATGAGAAGAATGAGGATGAAGCCCAAGATGAGGGGGAACCACAAGAGGAGGCACCTGAAGCTCAAGGGAATGCATCGCAGCCTAGTGAAGCCAGAAGGGAGGAAAAATGCTTAGTTTACTGTGAAGCTCAAGAATTCCGTTCCGATGGCACTGATGGAGAATTTGCAGCCATGCAATTGAAGGACTTTATTGATCTATGCAAGATGCACCCGAAGTACTATGTCAAGAGGATTCCTCTGTAACACCCTCAATTTTCGCATCATGCATTGCATACATGATCATACATTAATCACTAGTAGAATGAAGGAAGAAAAATAAAAGATGGAGCATATATACAAGATATGTGTAGCAAAAGAAGAGAAAAAACAAAAATATAAACATGTATTAGGAACAAAAATATATATAAATAAATAATATATATAATAATAATATTAAAATAAATAAATAATAATATATATAATAATAATATTTATATATGTAAAAACATAAAGGAAAAAGGAAAAAAAGAAAAAAGAAAACAACAATCGCCCGAGCCGGCCCGCTCCCGCGCGCGCCACCCAGCGCCCCGCGCCCCTGGCCGAGCGCCCCGCGCGCCACACGCCCCACGCCCCGCCGCGTTGACCCCGCACACCCCAGCGTGACCCCACCTGCGACGCCCCGCCAGTGCGCCCACCCGCGCGAGCCCGCGCGCCACGCGCCGCGCAACCCCACCAGCCCGCGCCTCTTGCCGCTCGCCCGCGCGCCTGAGCCAGAGACCGAGCCGAACTCTGGATCATTTGCCGCGCCTATAAAAACCACCGGGGGCCTCGTATTTTCCCAACACCAGAGAACCCTAGCGCCGCCGGTAGAAAGAAAAAAAAGAAGAACAGAGTTGTGCTGCCAGGGGAAGAAAACAAAGAAAAAAGGAGGGGAAGAAAAGGAAAAAAAAAAAGAGGAGGGTGCCGTCATCCGTTGGAGATAGTCGTCATCATCGTGCCGCTGGAGGACCGTTGCGCCATCCACTTCGTCTACACGTCGCCATCGTCCCGCGATCTTCGAAGCCGTCCGTCTATGGTAGGATTCGTTTTTCTGATGCGAATTTTAGCGACGTATTAGATCTTTAGACGTAATTTGATCGTAGTTGCACCATAAAATTTATTTTCAGCAGCATTAATTCTCACTAAAACCCGCCGTAAACTCATATGAACACGTATGAACTAGTTGCATCTAATCAATAAACAACCATAGTTAATTAATAATTGAACTTTGCATGCATGCATGTCATCGCATGTTGATTAGTATGTGTGCATCATGTTGATTTGTATGTATTTTCTTGTATGTGTAATCACGAGTAGAGGGAAGTGCTCAAGAGGTTGTATACGAGGATTTTCAGAACCAAGACTTCGAAGCTCTTGGGCAACCCTATCCGTCGGAGCAAGGCAAGTGTCCTTGAAGCATATTGATCCTGTTTTTAAAATAAATGTTTTGTTTGCAAAACTGCATGCTTGTGTCAATTTGATGGGAATCCTATGGTAGGAAGTTTACTAGCGTTGTTTGACCACCCTTGTCACCTGGATACATGGTAGAGTGTAACACCCTCATTTTCATGCATCATGCCCTACATGCACTCATATACATGTTTAACATTAACCCACATAAAGAGGAACGAGTTTAACATTGGTTCGGAGCATTTAAAATTGATTTGGAGCAAAACCGCACTTAAAACGCAGGAAAGTGCGGACTAGTCCGATTTTACTGAGGACTAGTCCGATTTCTTTCTGACTAAAAACGGACTTGTCCGTTTTTGCTGCGGACTAGTCCGATATTCCATGAATCCTTGGAAATTTGCTAAGTCCCTGGACTTTTCCGGACTAGTCCGGTGTTCCAGCGGACTTGTCCGTTTTCCTTTCTGACTAAGATCGGACTTGTCCGATTTTTGGCCAGACTTGTCCGATTTTCTCTCTGGGCGACTTCGGACTAGTCCGGTCCTGTCCGGACTTGTCCGATATTTCGTGACTCCGAGATTGACCTTCTGTTTTACGACTTGTTTCTTGGATTTCACGTCAAGTGGGCCTAGGGACGTCGTGCCCAACTCTTTTAGAGCCCATGTGGGACTCTAAACCGTCCTCTACTCATCCCAAAACTCGAGATCCATCTAACCCTAGCCTCCACTTCTATATAAACAGCCCCACCCCTTGGTTTGACATCTATTTGCCACTTTTCCACCCACCCAAACCCTAGTTCGTGGGGAGCCACCATCAAGGAGGGAGGAGAAGATCCCAAACAAGAAGAAGAAGAGGAGGAAACGAAGGAGGATCAAGATCTCCACCAAGTTTCGTCCTTCACCACCAATTCATCCCCAAGTTCATCACCAACCCTAGATCATCAAGATCCAAGTGTTACCTCCAAGTTTCTTGGTTCATTGGAGTTCTAAACACCTGGTATACCTTCTATTCTCTTTTCCTTACGAGAATTCAACCCCTAATCTCCAAATTCACGTCGATCTAGAAAACCCTAATCCGCTGATCTCGCAGAGTGCGGACTTGTCCGGTCCCAAGCGGACTAGTCCGATCTTTCTGGTTAAATTGTGTTGAATTAATTCTAAAATTTGATCTAATCGAATCCAAACCTGTATAAACTTGTTAAAATCTATTAGAACTAGTTAGTGATCATTAAAAGCAATCTAGTAACAAGTTCTACCTTGCATTGCATCAATCATGCATGTCATGTCATATTGAGTAATATTTGTGCACTCTTTGATTTTGTTTCTTGTTTTGTATGTTTATTGTGTGGATTAGACGGATTTGCGCTAGAGAGTGCCACGGAGGATCTACAACCTCAAGAGTTCGAAGGCTTTGACCCTAATCAACAGCAAGAGCAAGGCAAGTGTCCTTGAAGCATATTGATCCTGTTTTTATAATAAATGTTCTGTTTGCAAAACTGCATGCTTGTGTCAAATTGATGGGAAATCCTATGGTAGGAAGTTTACTAGATTTGCTAAACCACCCTTGTCACCTGGAATTTATGGTAGAGAGTCGGGAAGGGTTTTTACCTTTTTTCTTCGCTTAATCAACTGGGATGGGAAACAACTATATCACTCAATTTAATTATGCATGGATGAGATTATGGTTAACATGAACTGGTTAAACATGGTATGGTAATGGATGATCTAAGCAAGCCTGGTATGTGGATGGGTTGGATGTTACGGTGGTTTGCTTGCTTTAGATCTAAGGACCGGTTCATGCGAGAATAAGCCAGGACTACAGTGCCACCACGAGGCCAAGTTATGGGTGCGGCGTAGCTGATTAATTAGGGCTTTGCTAGTGCTGTTTGGACCATTGTGGATGCTCGGGGAAGGGGTAGTCGGATTGGGTTTGTTGGTGATTGGTGGGACTACCCTGGGATCCGAATGGCTCAAGAGGGGGCCCTTGGTTGAAGATGTGCTCTGCGGGAGACATCGCCACCGGTGAAACCTCAGTGGGGTCTAAATAGGCTAGTAATCCCTTTGTAAAGGCTATTTTGTGATCTCTTGGCCACACACCAACGGAAGTGTGTAATGTGACCGACGGGTCATGGGCATAAGGGAGGTTCTTAGTCGCCGAAGGGTGATGAAATCACGGACACGTGGGTAAAGAGGTACAAACTCTGCAGAGTGTTAATTAAAACTATCATGATAGCCGTGCTCCCGGTTATGAGCACCTGGACAACTTCCATGATTAGAGGGAAAATGGAATTTGGGATGGTTATGGTTTGGTAATGGTTATGGATGGTTATGGATTAATTTCTGGTATTGAGTATGGTTATTGACGATGGTGAAATCTGGAATTATTGATGATGGTAATGAATTCAGTTTGGTATTATGGTATTACTTATGATTATGATGGGTTTACTTCACATACATATAATATATTGCTTTTCAAATGTTTTACTGTACTTTTCAGCACTTCACCATTATTATTGTCGACATTTGAATCAACCACATGTCATACTTTCCACACTTGCTGAGTACGACATGTACTCACTCTTGCAATCCCCCACCCCAACAGTTGCAGGTCAGGACTGGGATTTTAATGGCGATAATGCGGAGTTCTAGGCCGTGTCTACCGTCAGCTTTGCCTGTGGTGTTGATTGGAGCTGCGCATATATACATACCCTGTCGCTTATGCTGCATAGTTGCTTAGTTTGCATAGTTGTTTAATTAGTTTATTTCCGCTGCATTAGTTGAACTTGTCGTTAATATTCATTAGAGCTTGTATTCGAGGATTTAATGAATTGTGTAATAAGAGTACTTATTTAATAATTTGAGCTGTGGTAATTTTCTGTATACTCTTTTGTGATTGCACTCGTGTATGTGTGATGAACATCCTGGGCACACATATGCGTTAGCTTGGTTCATTTTCGGAACCGGGCGTCACAGATTGGTATCAGAGCCACAGGTTGACCGTAGGATGCAGCCTAGATAGAATGGACACTTTAGAGCACATAGGAGCACTCAGGAATCGATGTGTTTTTGCTTGGAGTGCTGTTTGCTATATATATTGGTTGCTTGTGTGCTTAATAGAGGATTTTGGGATGCTTTAGCATTGCCATGTCCACCTAGGCTAGTGTAGCTAGCTGCTTAGTTTCATATCCCTTGATGCATATAGTTGGGGACGTTTTCTAATTCTTACCTATTGCTTTTCTTCAGATGGCGAGGACTCGCAACCAGAGGGATGGCAATGATGAGGAGGAGAACAATGGAGTACCTCAGAATAATAATGGGCAAGGATCTACTCAAGGAGCTATCAACATCGAGCAGCTATTGGCCATGCAAAACCAGCTCATGCAGACCATGATACAAACTATGGGACAGCTGCAGGCTGGCAATATCAACAATCAGCCCCACATGCCTCCACCGCCACCCCCACCTCCTCATAACCGATTGGGAGAGTTTATGAGGACTAGGCCACCAACCTTTTCTCAAGCTGCTGACCCTATGGATGCTGATGATTGGCTCAAGTCCGTGGAGAAGAAGCTAGCCATTGTCCAATGCAGTGACCGGGAGAAGGTGCTATTTGCTTCTCATCAACTCGTTGGAGCAGCTGCAGATTGGTGGGATTCTTATTGCAGTGCTCATGAGAATCAAGAGAGAATCACTTGGGCCGAATTCAAGGAGAATTTTCGTTCTCATTATGTGCCCGAGGGTGTTATGATCTTGAAGAGGCAAGAATTTGAGAATTTAAGGCAAGGAAGATCAAGCGTGAGTGAATATCTCAATAAATTCACTCAACTCTCAAGGTATGCGCCTGAGGATGTTAGCCGGGACAGCCGGAAGCAATACTTGTTCATGAGGGGATTGAACAATACGATCCAAGTGCAATTGCTCAACTGTGATTATGTCAATTTTCAGAAGCTTGTGGACAAAGCAATTGTGGTTGAGAACAAGATCCGTGAGATGGAGCAAGAAATAAAGAGGAAGGCGCCATATCAAGGACAGCAACAAGGAAGTAATGTGCGCCCTCGCTTTGCGCCGCCCGATGCGCCTCATTACAGCTCCTCTATTCCTGCTCAGCGCCCTGGTTATGCACCGCGCCCAACTCAGTTTGTGCAGCAGTGCCCTGTCATACAAGCACCTAGGCCTCCGATGCCTTATGCACCTCGTGCTGATTTTCCTGGAGCCAATGTTCAAAACCAAGCTCGTCCCAATAATTCTGGTGGAGTTAAGAAGTGTTATACTTGTGGAGAAGCTGGACACTTTGCGAATCAATGTCCTAAGTCGGGCCTTGGTCAAGGAAGCCGTGGACAGCAAAATTTTGCTCGTGGCAACGTGAACCATGTCTCTACGGAGGGTGCTCAACAAGCGGATGACGTGGTCATTGGTATGTTCCTCGCCAACTCCAACCCCGCAACTATGTTATTTGATTCTGGAGCATCGCATTCATTCATTGCATCAAAGTATGTTGCCAAGTATAGTTTGCCTATCTCTCATATGAAGTTTACTCTGTTGGTTAAATCTCCTGGAGGAGAGATGAGGACAAATATAGTATGTCCAAAAGTAAGCCTTAGAATAAGGGGGGTAGACTTCTCCGCCAACCTCATTGTTTTAGATTCTCAAGGGTTGGATATTATACTTGGTATGGACTGGTTGAGGAAGCACAATGGGGTTATTGAATGTGCCACAAAGACAGTGAAGTTGACCAATGAGGAAGGGATAACTGTAGAATTTGAAGCATCTCAAACCGCACCGAAGCAATTGGAATTGAACCATATAGACGGTGCCGCAATTGAGGAGATTCCGGTTGTATGTGAATTTTTGGATGTGTTTCCGGATGAGTTGCCAGGTATGCCACCCGATCGAGACATTGAGTTTGTTATTGATTTAATACCTGGAACTGCACCTATAGCTAAGAGGCCGTATAGGATGCCTCCTATGGAATTAGCGGAGCTCAAGAAACAAATTCAAGAGCAATTAGAGAAGGGTTTTATTCGCCCTAGCTCTTCACCCTGGGGAGCGCCCGTTTTATTTGTGGACAAGAAGGACGGATCCCAAAGGATGTGCGTGGATTACCGAGCTCTCAACGAGGTAACAATCAAGAACAAGTATACCTTGCCATGCATAGAAGACTTATTTGATCAGATGAAGGGTGCTTGTGTCTTCTCTAAGATTGACTTGAGGTCGGGATACTTTCAAATGAAGATTAGACCATCGGACATACCCAAGACAGCTTTTAGGACACGGTATGGATCTTATGAGTACACCGTGATGTCTTTTGGATTGACAAATGCACCTGCCTACTTTATGTACCTCATGAATAAGGTCTTCATGGAGTACTTGGACAAGTTCGTTGTGGTGTTTATTGATGATATTATGATCTACTCGAAGGATGAGAAGGAACATGAGGAACACTTGAGGCTTACGCTGCGAAAATTGAGGGAGCATCAATTGTATGCCAAGTTCAACAAGTGCCAGTTTTGGTTGAAAGAGGTGCCATTTTTGGGTCATATAATCTCAGGAGGAGGAGTATCGGTTGACCATGGAAAAGTGAGAGACGTGTTGAAGTGGGAACCACCGCAAAACGTCAAGGAAATAAGGAGTTTTCTTGGGATGGCTGGATATTACCGTCGGTTTATCAAGGATTTTTCCAAGATAGCCAAGCCTATGACGGAGTTACTAATGAAGGGAAAGGCATTCCAATGGACTCAAGCTTGTCAAGAGAGTTTTGAGGAGTTGAAGAAGCGGTTGACAACAGCCCCAGTTTTGGTATTGCCGGATGTAAGCAAGAGTTTTGATATTTATTGCGATGCATCAAGACAAGGGCTTGGATGTGTATTGATGCAAGAAGGTCAAGTGGTCGCCTATGCGTCGAGACAATTGAAGAAACATGAGCAGAATTACCCCACACATGATCTTGAACTAGCAGCCGTGGTACATGCATTGAAGATTTGGAGACACTATATTCTTGGACATAGGTGTGAAATTTATACGGATCACAAGAGTCTTAAGTATATTTTCACACAGACAGATCTGAATTTGAGGCAACGAAGATGGTTGGAGCTCATCAAAGATTATGATTTGGGGATCAACTATCATCCGGGAAAAGCCAATGTAGTGGCCGATGCTTTGAGTAGAAAGGGAGTAAGTCATCAACTCACGGTTCGAGAGTTACCATTCGAGTTATGTAAGGAGTTTGAACGGTTGAACCTCGGGTTTGTAAATGAGATGGAGATGATGGAGTTAAATCCTACCTTGGAGCAAGAAATTCGAGAAGCACAGACCACAGATGAGGAGGTCAAGGAAATCAAGGAAAGAATCGAAGAAGGGAGAGAATTCAGATTTGATGAAGACGAACATGGTACCTTATGGATTGGAAAGAGAATTGTTGTGCCTAATGTAAAGCATATTCGAGAAACAATATTAAAGGAGGCACATGACTCGCCATACTCAATTCACCCTGGTTGTACGAAGATGTACAAGGATTTGAAGACTTGCTATTGGTGGGATAGCATGAAAAAGGACATAGCTGAATATGTAGCATTATGTGATGTGTGCCAACGAGTCAAGGCGGAACATCAAAGGCCAGCCGGATTATTGCAACCGTTGAAGATTCCGGAATGGAAGTGGGAAGAAGTTGGTATGGACTTCATAGTTGGGTTACCACGTACTCAATCCGGGTATGACTCAATTTGGGTAATTGTGGATCGCTTAACCAAGTCAGCTCATTTTGTCCCTGTGAAGACCAAGTATACAGCTGCACGATTGGCCGACATATACATGGAGCATATTGTGTGTCGACATGGAGTCCCTAAGAAGATAGTATCGGATAGAGGTTCTCAATTTACCTCCAGATTTTGGCAAAAATTGCATGAAGTTTGGGAACGAGGTTGAATTTTAGTTCAGCATATCATCCTCAAACGGATGGACAAACCGAGAGGACCAATCAGATTTTGGAGGACATGTTAAGAGCTTGTGCTTTAAAGCATGGGAAAAGTTGGGACAAAAGCTTGCCATACGCGGAATTTTCATACAACAATAGTTACCAAGCAAGCTTGAAAATGTCACCATATGAAGCGCTTTATGGGAGGAAGTGTAGGACACCTTTATTCTGGAATGAGGCAGGAGAAACTCAAGTATTTGGTCCGGACGTGTTGCAAGAAGCCGAAAAGCAAGTCCAAATAATTCGTGGAAACTTGAGGGCTGCCCAATCAAGGCAAAAAGGCTATGCGGATAATAGGAGAAGGAAATTAGCCTTTGAAATAGGAGATTTTGTTTACCTCAAGGTGTCACCAATGAGAGGTCATAAGAGGTTTAACATAAGGGGTAAGCTCGCACCTCGTTATATTGGACCATTCAAGATTTTGGACAAAAGAGGAGAAGTAGCATATAAGTTGGAGATGCCAGCTCATCTTTCAGACGTACATGATGTGTTTCATGTTTCCCAGCTCAAGAAGTGTTTGAGAGTACCGGAAGAACAAGTGCCAATGGAAGAATTGGAACTAGAGGAAGATTTGACGTATGCTGAGCAACCGGTCAAAATCTTGGAAACCAAGGAGAGAGTCACAAGGAACAAGGAGATTCGATGGTGTAAAGTCCAATGGAAGCACCATACCGAAAAAGAAGCAACTTGGGAGTTAGAAGATGATCTCAAGAAGGAATTTCCCCATCTCTTCTCTTCCGCGTCGAATCTCGAGGGCGAGATTCATTTTAAGGGGGGTAGGTTTGTAACACCCTCATTTTCATGCATCATGCCCTACATGCACTCATATACATGTTTAACATTAACCCACATAAAGAGGAACGAGTTTAACATTGGTTCGGAGCATTTAAAATTGATTTGGAGCAAAACCGCACTTAAAACGCAGGAAAGTGCGGACTAGTCCGATTTTACTGAGGACTAGTCCGATTTCTTTCTGACTAAAAACGGACTTGTCCGTTTTTGCTGCGGACTAGTCCGATATTCCATGAATCCTTGGAAATTTGCTAAGTCCCTGGACTTTTCCGGACTAGTCCGGTGTTCCAGCGGACTTGTCCGTTTTCCTTTCTGACTAAGATCGGACTTGTCCGATTTTTGGCCAGACTTGTCCGATTTTCTCTCTGGGCGACTTCGGACTAGTCCGGTCCTGTCCGGACTTGTCCGATATTTCGTGACTCCGAGATTGACCTTCTGTTTTACGACTTGT
Source organism: Tuctoria greenei (assembly GCA_036927565.1). Classification (NCBI taxonomy): domain Eukaryota; kingdom Viridiplantae; phylum Streptophyta; class Magnoliopsida; order Poales; family Poaceae; genus Tuctoria; species Tuctoria greenei. The sequence goes on along the minus strand of JAYESD010000003.1, from coordinate 197,630,446 downwards.
TTCTTGGATTTCACGTCAAGTGGGCCTAGGGACGTCGTGCCCAACTCTTTTAGAGCCCATGTGGGACTCTAAACCGTCCTCTACTCATCCCAAAACTCGAGATCCATCTAACCCTAGCCTCCACTTCTATATAAACAGCCCCACCCCTTGGTTTGACATCTATTTGCCACTTTTCCACCCACCCAAACCCTAGTTCGTGGGGAGCCACCATCAAGGAGGGAGGAGAAGATCCCAAACAAGAAGAAGAAGAGGAGGAAACGAAGGAGGATCAAGATCTCCACCAAGTTTCGTCCTTCACCACCAATTCATCCCCAAGTTCATCACCAACCCTAGATCATCAAGATCCAAGTGTTACCTCCAAGTTTCTTGGTTCATTGGAGTTCTAAACACCTGGTATACCTTCTATTCTCTTTTCCTTACGAGAATTCAACCCCTAATCTCCAAATTCACGTCGATCTAGAAAACCCTAATCCGCTGATCTCGCAGAGTGCGGACTTGTCCGGTCCCAAGCGGACTAGTCCGATCTTTCTGGTTAAATTGTGTTGAATTAATTCTAAAATTTGATCTAATCGAATCCAAACCTGTATAAACTTGTTAAAATCTATTAGAACTAGTTAGTGATCATTAAAAGCAATCTAGTAACAAGTTCTACCTTGCATTGCATCAATCATGCATGTCATGTCATATTGAGTAATATTTGTGCACTCTTTGATTTTGTTTCTTGTTTTGTATGTTTATTGTGTGGATTAGACGGATTTGCGCTAGAGAGTGCCACGGAGGATCTACAACCTCAAGAGTTCGAAGGCTTTGACCCTAATCAACAGCAAGAGCAAGACAAGTGTCCTTGAAGCATATTGATCCTGTTTTTATAATAAATGTTCTGTTTGCAAAACTGCATGCTTGTGTCAAATTGATGGGAAATCCTATGGTAGGAAGTTTACTAGATTTGCTAAACCACCCTTGTCACCTGGAATTTATGGTAGAGAGTCGGGAAGGGTTTTTACCTTTTTTCTTCGCTTAATCAACTGGGATGGGAAACAACTATATCACTCAATTTAATTATGCATGGATGAGATTATGGTTAACATGAACTGGTTAAACATGGTATGGTAATGGATGATCTAAGCAAGCCTGGTATGTGGATGGGTTGGATGTTACGGTGGTTTGCTTGCTTTAGATCTAAGGACCGGTTCATGCGAGAATAAGCCAGGACTACAGTGCCACCACGAGGCCAAGTTATGGGTGCGGCGTAGCTGATTAATTAGGGCTTTGCTAGTGCTGTTTGGACCATTGTGGATGCTCGGGGAAGGGGTAGTCGGATTGGGTTTGTTGGTGATTGGTGGGACTACCCTGGGATCCGAATGGCTCAAGAGGGGGCCCTTGGTTGAAGATGTGCTCTGCGGGAGACATCGCCACCGGTGAAACCTCAGTGGGGTCTAAATAGGCTAGTAATCCCTTTGTAAAGGCTATTTTGTGATCTCTTGGCCACACACCAACGGAAGTGTGTAATGTGACCGACGGGTCATGGGCATAAGGGAGGTTCTTAGTCGCCGAAGGGTGATGAAATCACGGACACGTGGGTAAAGAGGTACAAACTCTGCAGAGTGTTAATTAAAACTATCATGATAGCCGTGCTCCCGGTTATGAGCACCTGGACAACTTCCATGATTAGAGGGAAAATGGAATTTGGGATGGTTATGGTTTGGTAATGGTTATGGATGGTTATGGATTAATTTCTGGTATTGAGTATGGTTATTGACGATGGTGAAATCTGGAATTATTGATGATGGTAATGAATTCAGTTTGGTATTATGGTATTACTTATGATTATGATGGGTTTACTTCACATACATATAATATATTGCTTTTCAAATGTTTTACTGTACTTTTTAGCACTTCACCATTATTATTGTCGACATTTGAATCAACCACATGTCATACTTTCCACACTTGCTGAGTACGACATGTACTCACTCTTGCAATCCCCCACCCCAACAGTTGCAGGTCAGGACTGGGATTTTAATGGCGATAATGCGGAGTTCTAGGCCGTGTCTACCGTCAGCTTTGCCTGTGGTGTTGATTGGAGCTGCGCATATATACATACCCTGTCGCTTATGCTGCATAGTTGCTTAGTTTGCTTAGTTGTTTAATTAGTTTATTTCCGCTGCATTAGTTGAACTTGTCGTTAATATTCATTAGAGCTTGTATTCGAGGATTTAATGAATTGTGTAATAAGAGTACTTATTTAATAATTTGAGCTGTGGTAATTTTCTGTATACTCTTTTGTGATTGCACTCGTGTATGTGTGATGAACATCCTGGGCACACATATGCGTTAGCTTGGTTCATTTTCGGAACCGGGCGTCACATAGAGAGTCGGGATGAGATTTTTACCTTTTTGCTTCGCTTAATTAATTGGGATGAGAAAACAACACTACACATTTAATTATGCATTAATGATATTCTGGTTAATGTGAACTGGTCAATACGGTATGGTAATGGGTGATCTAAGCAAGCCTGGTATGTGGATGGGTTGGATGTCATGGTGGTTTTCTTGCTTTAGATCTAAGCACTGGTTCATGCGAGAATAAGCCAGGACTACAGTGCCACCACGAGGCCAAGTATGGGTGCGGCGTAGCTGATTAATTAGGGCTTTGGCAGTACTATTTGGACCATTAAGGATGCTCAGGGAAGGGGTAGTCGGATTGGGTTTGTTGATGATTGGTGGGACTACCCTGGGATCTGAATGGCTCAAGAGGGGGCCCTTGGTTGAAGATGTGCTCTGTAGGAGACATCGCTACCGGTGAAACCTTAGTGGGGTATAAATTGGCTAGTAATACCTTTGTAAAGGCTATTTTGTGATCTGTTGGCCACACACCAATGGAACTGTGTAATGTGACTGACGGGTCATGGGCATAAGGGAGGTTCTTAGTCACCGAAAGGTGATAAAATCACGAACACATGAGTAAAGTGGTACAAACTCTACAAAGTCTAAATAAACTATCATGATAGCCGTGCTCCCGGTTATGAGCACCTGGACAGCTTCCATGATTAGAGGGAACCTGGTTTTGGGATGGTTATGGTTTGGTACTGGTTATGGATTAAACTATGACATTGAATATTGTTAATGGTATGATGGTGATGGATATGGAATATGAATTGGTGCTATGTTATTAATTATCGTTTATGATGGGAATACTTCACATACGTATAATATATTGCTTTTCAAATGTTTTAATGTACTTTTCAGCACTTAGCCTTTATTACATTTCGTCATTTGTATGAGCTACATGTCATACTTTCCACACTTGCTGAGTACGACATGTACTCATTCTTGCAATCCCCCCACCAACAGTTGCAGGTCAGGATTGGGATTATAACGTCGACAATGCAGAGTACTAGGCCTTGTCTACCGTCAGCTTTGCCTGTGGTGTTGCTTGGAGCTGCGCTACCCTATTTGCTTAGTTTGCATAGTTGCTTTCTTAGATGATTCCACTGCATTAGTTTAAACTTGTCATTAATATTCATTAGAGCTTGTATTCGAGGATATTTTGAATTGTGTAATTGAAGTACTTATTTAATAACTTGAGCTGTGGTAATTATCTGTTTATCATTTGTGAATCACTTGTGTATGTGTGTTAAACATCCTGGGCACACATATACTGCACTTGGTTCATTTTCGGAACCGGGTGTCACATCCTCGCCATGGACGTGAAGAATGGAGGGCTCAAGTTACAGTTATTGCCAGAGATGAGGTGGTCACCTGACACTTTGCATCCACATGGAGAGCCACCAGGGAGCAAGCTATTGATGATGTCGCTTGGGATGCACTTACTAGATTGTGCCACATCTATTGGGAGCAGATTGGAGGAACTAGCTTCGCGCTGCACCCGCAACGCAAGAAGAAGACAAGGGAGATCTTAATGCTTCAGGATGGAACTCAAGTTAGTTCTCGCGCTATTGACAAATCTCACGAGTTATTGGTGAATTAGGGAAATCACTATGCTGATGCTATGGAAGAGATCCGTTACCTCCGTAAGAAGCTGTTCATCATGGAGAAGCAAGATGAAGTTTGTGCTACCGTGGAGGTCAATGGTGTAGCAACATCTCCAGCACCTACATGGACAACCAACTCAACCTGGCGTGCTCCCATGTATGCTTCGCCACAGCCGTTGCCTTCGCCACCTCATGGCCAGGACAGCCACGGCTCACATAATTAAGTCTAGATCTCCTATTTAGAAGTTAGAAAAAAAACGTTTAGATCATCTTAGTCATGTTTAGTGTGGTGTGCTGAATTTTCTTGGTGTGCTTGTGCTTGTGTGCTTTGCGAATTGTGGGACGATTAGCGTTTTGTCTACATCCGTACGTAGTAGAGAGTTGTGGGATTCTTTTCCACATCCTCTAATAGGGTTATTAGTATTAATAAAGGAGTTTTTAGTTACATATACCTTGATTCATATAGTTGGGGCATTTCTTTTCAAATTCTAAATTGTTCCATATCTACTATTCTTTCACCAACAGATGTCGAGGACTCGTAACTAGAGGAATTCCAATAGTGAGATGGAGAGCAATGAATCACCTCAGAACAACCAGGGACCCTAGGGAGCTATCAATCTTGAGCAGCTATTGGCTATGCAGAACTAGCTCATGCAGACCATGATACAGACAATGGGACAACTGCAAGCTGGTAACAACAATCAGCCTCACATGTCGCTGCCACTAGCACCCCCGCCACACTACAACCGTTTGGAAGTGTTTATGAGGACTAGACCGCCTACCTTTGCTCAAGTCATAGATCCAATGGAAGCTAATAATTGGCTGAACTCTGTTGAGAAGAGACTTGCAACTGTCCAGTGCAGCGACATAAAGAAGGTTCTTTTCGCCTCACACCAGTTGATGGAGGATGCTGTGGACTGGTGGGAATTTTTATGCAATGCCCATGAAAATCAAGAGAGAATCACCTGGGCTGAATTCAAGGAGAAGTTCCGATCTCACTATGTGCCAGAGGGAGTCATGATCATGAGAAGGCAAGAATTTGAAAACCTCAGGCAAGGAAGGATGAGTGTGAGTGAACACCTCAATAAATTCACTCAAATGTCTCTATATGCTCCAGAAGACATCAACACTAATAGTAGGAAGCAATACCTATTCATGAGGGGTCTTAACAACGAAATTCAGGTTCAATTGCTCAATGCTGACTATGCAAACTTCCAGAAGTTGGTTGACAAGGCTATTGTTGTTGAGAACAAGATTCGAGAGATGGAGCTAGACCACAAGAGGAAGATGCCATATCAAGGACAACCACAAGGAAGCAATGCCCGCCCCCGCTATGCACCACCTGCTGCACCCTGTTACAACCCATCCGCTGTTGCATATCGCCCTGCCTATCCACCGCGATCGCAACAGCCAATGCAGCCACACCCACCCATGCAAGCACCTCGCTTACCTATGTAGCCTGCGCCACACCCAAATATGTCTGCTTATTCTCAGAACTAGCCTCGCCCTAATTTTGCTGGCGCCACTGGTGGAAAGACTTGCTATGCTTGTGGTCAGACATGACATTTCGCTAATTCATGCCCTCAGGTCAGGGTCAGATGAACAATGTTCCAAGGAAGAATCCAAGGCCCAATGGAGGAGAAACTCAAGGCAACCGAGGAACACATAATTTTGCTCGTGGCAAGGTGAACCATGTGTTCGCAGAAGAGGCTCAACAAGCTGAAGATGTTGTGATTGGTATGTTTCTCGTCAACTCCAACCCCGCGACTATATTATTTGATTTTGAAGAATCACATTCATTCATCTGGTCAAGTATGTTGCAAAGCATAGCATGCCCATATTGTACCTGAAGTTTACTTTAATGGTTAAATCTCCTGGAGGAGAGATGAGAACAAATATAGCATGTCCAAAAGTAAGTATTTCCATAAGAGGGGTAAAATTTGTTGCCAACCTCATAGTCCTGAACTCGCAAGGTTTGGACATCATACTTGGAATGGATTGGCTAAGGAAGCATAACAGAGTAATTCAGTGTGCTACTCAGATAGTTTAATTGACAAATGGGAAGGAGTCAGTGTAGAATTCAAAGCGGTTCAGCCGACGCCCGAGAAGGCAATGGTGAATCATGAAGAAGGAGTAACTTTGGACGAGATCCCGATTGTTCGGCAATACCCAGACGTGTTTCTTGAGGAATTGCTAGGTATGCCACCTGATCGTGACATCAAGTTCGTCATTGACTTAATACCTAGAACTGCACCTATAGCAAAGAGGCCATATAGGATTCCTCCTAAGGAATTAGCAGAGCTCAAGAAACAGATTCAAGAGCAGCTAGAAAAGGGTTTTATACGCCCAAGCTCGTCGCCATGGGGAGCCCCAATGCTTTTCATAGATAAGAAGGATGGATTCCAGAGAATGTGTGTAGATTACCGGTCTCTCAACAAGGTTACAATCAAGTATAAGTATACACTGCCCCGCATTGAAGATCTGTTCGACCAGATGAAGGGAGCTAGAATCTTCTCTAAGATTGATCTTCGGTCAGAATATTTCCAAATGAAGATTAGACCGTCAGACATATCCAAGACAACTTTCAGGACACGGTATGGATCATATGAGTACACGATCCTGTCATTTGGATTGACTAATGCATCTGCATACTTCATGTACCTCATGAATAAGGTCTTCATGGAGTATTTGGATAAATTTGTGGTAGTTTTCATTGATGACATCATGATCTACTCGAAGAGTGAGGAGGAGCACGAAGAGCATTTAAGGCTGACATTGCAGAAATTGCGAGAACACAAGTTGTATGCCAAGTTCAACAAGTGCCAATTTTGGTTGAGGGAGATATCATTCCTAGGTCATATCATATCTGGCAGAGGAGTGTCAGTTGACCCAGGGAAGGTTAGAGATGTGCTTAAGTGGGAACCGCCGCAAAATGTGAAGGAAATAAGGAGTTTTCTTGGGATGGTTGGGTATTACCGTCGGTTCATAAAAGACTTTTCTAAGATAGCAAAACGCATGACTGAGTTGTTAATGAAGGAGAAGCCTTTCAAGTGGACTCAAGCCTGTCAGGACAGTTTCAAGGAGCTAAGGAAAGATTGACAACAACATCTGTGTTGGTATTGCCAGATGTTTGCAAGAGTTTTGAAATTTATTGTGATGCTTCTAGGCAAGGACTTGGATGTGTGCTCATGCAAGAAGGTCAAGTGTTTGCATACGCATCCAGGCAATTAAAGAGGCATGAGCATAATTATTCTACGCATGATCTCAAACTCGCAACCATAGTGCACGCGTTGAAGATTTGGAGACATTACATTCTTGGTCATAGATGTGAGATTTATACGAATCATAAGAGTCTCAAGTACATATTCACGTAGACGGATCTGAATTTGAGACAACAAAGATGGTTGTAACTCATTAAGAATTATGATGTGGGAATCAACTATCATACAAGGAAAGCCAATGTAGTGGCTGATGCTTTAAGTAGAAAGGGAGCGAGCCACCAGCTTACCGTTCGGGAGTTGCCACCCGAGCTATGCAAGGAGTTCGAACGATTGAATCTTGGATTTGTGAATGAGATGGGGGCGATGGAAGTGAACCCAATGTTGGAACAAGAAATTCGAGAGGAACGAACAAAAGACAAGGAAATCCAGGAAATCAAGGAAAGGACCCAAGAAGGGAGATAATTCAGATTTGATGAAGATGACCAAGGAACTTTATGGCTTGGAAAACGGATTGTTATGCCTAATGATAAGAGACTCCGACAATTGATATTAAATGAGGCACATGGCTCGCTTTACTCTATCCATCCCGGTTGTACAAAGATGTACAAGGACATGAAGATGTGCTATTGGTGGGATGGTATGAAAAGGGACATAGCTGAGTATGTAGCCCTATGTGATGTATGTCAACGAGTTAAGGCTGAACATCAAAGGCCCACTGGATTTTTGCAACCATTGAAAATTCCAGAATGGAAGTGGGAAGAGGTTGGTATGGATTTCATAGTTGGATTACCTCGAACCCAGTCTGGGTATGACTCCATAGGGGTTATTGTGGATCAGTTGACCCAATCAGCTCATTTTATTCTTTTCAAGACAACTTACACTGGAGCGAAGCTAGCGGAGTTGTATATGGGAAGAATAGTGTGTTTACACGGAGTGCCAAAGAAAATAGTGTCTAATAGGGGTTCTCAATTTACCTCGAGGTTCTGGCAAAAGATACATGAATCAATGGGGAATCAATTGAATTTCACTTCTGCATATCACCCTCAAATGGATGGACAGACCGAGAGAACAAATCAGATTTTGGAAGACATGCTAAGAGCTTGTGCGCTAATGTATGGCAGAAGTTGGGATAAAATTTTGCCATATGCTGAATTTTACTATAATAACAGTTATCAAGGAAGCTTGAAAATGTCGCCATATGAAGTATTGTATGGTAGAAGTTGAAGGACACCCTTGTTTTGGAATGAGACAGGGGAAAACCAAGTATTTGGACCTGATGTGATACAAGATGCCGAAAAGAAAGTTCAGACCATCCGTGAGAACTTAAGGGCTGCTCAATCAAGACAGAAGGGTTATGCGTATAATCGATGAAGAAGCCTGTCTTTTGAGGTGGGAGACCTCGTATATCTCAAAGTGTCACCTACGCGAAGTCACAAGTGATTTAACTTCAAAGGCAAGTTAGCACCTCGCTATATTGGTCCATTCAAGATTTTGGATAAACGAGGAGAAGTAGCATATAAACTGGAGATGTCTGCACAACTTTCTGAGATACATGATGTATTTCATGTCTCTCAACTCAAGAGGTGCTTGAGGGTTCCGGAGGAGCAAGTACTGATGGAAGAATTGAAGCTTGAGGAGGATTTGACTTATGCCGAGCAACCTGTCAAAATTTTGGACACCAAGGAGAGGGTCACAAGGAACAGGGTGATTCAATGTGTAAAGTGCAATGGAAGCATCATACAAAATCATAAGCAACTTGGGAGCGAGAAGATGATCTCAAAGAAGGAATTTCCCTATCTCTTTCCTTTTGCGTCGAATATCGAGGGCGAGATTCATTTTAAGGGGGTAGGTTCGTAACAACCTCATTTTCATGCATAATGCATTGCATACATCCTCATACATGTTTAAAATTAAGCCATGTAAAAAGAAACAAGATTAAAATGAATTTAGGCTTAATCTGGAAGTTTTAGTCTTTCAGGGTACGGACTTGTCTGGCCTTGTATCCGGACTAGTCCGGAGTCCCTATTTCCTTTCAGAAAATTCAGATTCTTCAGAACCCGGACTTACCTGGCACATTGCACGGACTAGTCCGATTTATCTCCTAATGTTCCCCGGACTGGTCCGGCAAATTAACCAGACTTGTCCGATTTCTCCTCTAGACCACAATGGACTTGTCCGGCCGCCCATGCGGACTAGTCCGGCCTACTGAACTCAATTCAGATTCTTTTATTCTCCACAATTTGTTTTTGGGTAATTGCCTAATTTGGGCCCAGGTACTTCGTGCCCAACCACAGAGGATCCCAATTGGAACCAACCTTGGCCCCTACTCGTCCCCCACTGAATTCTACTTGGAATTCACCCCAAACCATAACTCCCCACCTCTAAATATACAACCCAATAGCCCACACCTCCCTACCCCAAATTGAAAACCCCTGCTGCCACCTTTGCTTTGTTGCCGAAGTAAAGAGGAGAGCCAAGAGCAAGGAGAAGGAAGAGAACTCGAAGGATGATCAATCAAGACAACCATTCATTGATCATTGTCGTTCTTCATTCAAGTTCTTCATCGACTTAACTCCATCAAGCCCTAATTGCCAAGATCCAAAGTCTCACGTCAAAACTTTGATCTTTGGATCTCTAAACACGTGGTATACCCTCTACATTCAAGTTTTCATGCAACTTCAACCCCAATTCTCGCAGATCAAGAAAACCCTAAAATCCAATTCTGTCCAGGGCGGACTAGTCCGGCCGCTGAACACGGACTAGTCCGACCTCTGAACCTGAACCGTGCTGAGTTAGTTTCAAATTGACTCGAATCATTTCCAAACTTGTTCAAACTTGTTGGAAACTATTGTAACTAGTTAGTAAACATTAATAGCAACTCATTAACAAGTTTTACCTCACAATTGCATTAATCATGCATATCATGACATATTGAGTACTATATGAACATTATTTGATTGAATTGTGTGTTTCGTATGTTTGTCGCTCGGAATAGAAGGAGTTGTCATAGAGAGTGCTTTCGAGGACCTGCAGAACCAGAGTTTTGAAGTCTTTGATCCAAATCAAGCCCAAGAGCAAGGCAAGTGTCCTTGATCATATTGATCCCATTTTAAATGTTCTGTTTGCAAAATTTCATGCTTGTGTCAGAATTGATGGGAAAACCCAATTTTAGGAGTTCACTAGTTTTGTATGACCACCCTTGTCACTTGAACACTATGTAGAGAGTCGGGATGGGTATTTTACATTTTTGCATCACTATACTCAATTGAGTTCGAAATCCACTACAATTGTTCAATTATGAACTAATGAACATATGAATGATGAGGATTGGTAATAATGACCATGTAGCAACATGGTGCCTAGGGATCTAAGCAAGATGGTTATGTGGAATGGGTTGGACTGTTTCAGTGCTTTTGCTTGCTTTAGATCTAAGGACCAATTCGTGGAGCGACCATCCAGAATTTATAGTGGCACCACAAGGCAAAGTATGGGTGCGGCTTAGCTGACTAATTAGTGAATTGCCAGTGCTGTTTGGACCACTAAGAATGCTCGGGGAAGGGGTAGTCGGATTGGGTCTATTGATGATTGGTGGGACTACCCTGGGATCCGAATGGCTCAAGAGGGGGCCCTTGGTTGAAGATGTGCTCAGTTGGAGACATCGCCACCGGCGAAACCTTAGTGGGGTCGAAATGGGTTAGTAATCACTTTTTAAAGCCTATTTTGTGATCTCTTCGCCACACACCTAAGGAAGTGTGAGACGACATAATTGAGATTCCATAGTCATCGAAAGGTGATGAAATCACGAAGTTGTGGGTAAAGCGGTACAACCTCTGCAGAGTGTGTCTAAAACTATCATGATAGCCGTGCTACCAGTCAATAGCAACCTGGACCCTCACATGATTAGAATTTGGACTTTAATATGGTTTAACGGCTATAATTGAATCAGAAGTCGGTATTGGTTAATTAATTGGCTTTGGTATGTGGAATTGTTGAAATTGAGATAAATGAGCAGTAATAAGTTGATTATGGATTATTATTGCTGAAGTTGATTATTTAAGTTGGAATTGATGATTATTTGGGTTATTTGGGAAGGACCTCACCTAAGAATGATATAATTGCATTTCAACTGTTTTGAATGTTCTTTTGTGCAATTAGCCCATTTTATTATCATGCCTTGTTTAAGCTACATGTCATACTTTCCCACACTTGTTGAGTATGAAATGTGCTCACCCTTGATATTCCCCCACCAAATCCAGACGCAGGTATCCAGGTGGAGTACCAGGAGGATTTTGAGGAGTTCTAAGCGTGTGTTTTTCTGTCAAACTTGCCTGTGGAGTTGAAGTATTTAGTGTTTAGATTTTCTTTTGCAGTTTCATTAGATTTGTAATCAAGACTATTTGGTTTGTAATAAGGTACTATTATTAGTATTATTATTCGAGACATGGTTATAATCTGTTTATCATTTGTGAATCACTTGTTTATGTGTGTTAATCATCCTGGGCACACATATGCATTATGCTTGATTCTTTTTCGGAACCGGGTGTCACACATTTGATCTATGTGGATCCACATGTCAGCGCTTGATTGAACGAACAAGTCCAATATCCATCGGACTAGTCCGACAATCTTCTGACTAAAATCGGACAGGTCCTCCAAGTCCGGACTTGTCCTTAGCTCCACAATTTTTCACGACATCGGACAAATCCAATATTTTTCTCGTACTAGTCCGAGAACTCTCTGACTAAAATCGGACAAGTCCTCCAAGTGCGGACTTTTCCTCAATTCTACACGAGGTTCACCACACCATACTAGTCCGATATGTGCTGGACTAGTCCGAACATTTCCAGTGCCCATATCGGACTAGTCCGCACATTTACGGACAAGTGCAATATTTCTGAACACTTAGAGTTTTCCACACACCGCACACCGGACTAGTCTGTAGTCCACCACGGACAAGTCCGGACATCGCAAACCATAACGGTAACTTTTAGAAACCCTAGTATAAATAGAGGTGTACGGCCCTACAACAAAATCTCTCGATCCCTTGCACCGTCACACCTTCCAAGAGCCCAAAATACACATCTCTCCACACATTCTAACCTAGAAATATCAAATCTTTGAGGATTAGCATTGATCAAAAGGAGAGATTTGTTCCACACGATCTTGCGCTCTTGGGTTTGAATCTCTCGCACACTCTTGTTGTTTATTGCATATATTTCGAGTGTGTTTGGTGGTGTTCGTCATTGTAAATCTTGGGGAACCCTAAACTTGTGAGAAGGCCCCTTGAGCAAGGTTATTTGCCCCTTTGTGATTAGTGGAAGAGAATTGACCTCCGTTGCATTTCGACGAGGGTAGGGTTGGTGAAGACCCGGTTCTCCGTGGACTCCTCGACGTGGATGTAGGTTTCCTTCATGGGAATCGAACCACGGGATAAAATTGTGTCTCACACTTTTTGTTTCATTGTTCATCATATTGTAGGGTTTACTTAATCTTGTGTAATTTACATTGAAATATTGAAATCAAAGTTAATCTATGCCATACCTAGTCTGATTGTTGTGATACATCCAAGTTACAAATTACTTTCCGCTGCATAGGGCACTAGAATTGAAATCATCGATCAAACCTGATTGTTAGTCCACGTATACCGGACTAGTCCGCACAGTACTGGACTAGTCCGATCTCTATGTATTTGATCGATTTGTTAAGTGTTTTAGGATCCGACAAAAGTTCAAAAAGCCCATTCACCCCAGGCTACATTCAAATTGTTTTCGTGGCTTGGCACAGAACAGTTAATATGAGTCTTTGAAACTCTCCTTGTTTCTAAGAACATATGACACGCGGTACTCCAGCGTGCTTCAAAGTTAGTGGGAGCCCTCGTCGGGTGGGACATAACCCGATGCGCCCCCTACTAGTGCAGCAATATGAAAAGACGTTGGACCCCATCGGGTGGTAGAAAACACGATAATGTACCTTGAGACGTGGCTTAGCTCGGGGCGGCCCGTATGAAATGATACGGAACAAATGTTTTTACTTTCATATATATTATTGTGAATTGATCGCCCGTGCGGGCTGTGTTGTACGGCACCATATGGTTGATCTATCATTTGTGTGTAGTTGTAGGACACTAACCACGCTTTATGTAGCTCGAGTTGAAAACGTTTGCAAGTGAACGTCATTAGTGCCACCATTGAGACATATGCAGGAATACCGGCTTAGGATTTTCTTTGGTGAGGGCGTAGTACCGGCATTGCATTCGAGTTCATAAGGCACGTCGCTGACGATATCCGTGCTGGAGGTGTGACTCGACAACAAGTAAAAATTTTCAACTTAGGACTAAGTTTGAATTTGTAATCTCTGTTTTGGAGCGTGCTGGTCAGATTTACAATTAATCATATGGTTGCTGTGGTAAGCAGGCATATGGTTTGGGAACTTGAGGAAGTCCTCCACAAGTTTTATTTTCAGCTCCGACGCAGATTTAAAGATTTAAAACTTGAAAACTTCGTTTGAACTTAAATTGCCCAGTTCCTGGTTGAAACTGTGAACTGGACAGAAAATTGACTAAGTTTGGAAGAGCATAACTTCCTGTATAATGCACCCCTGAAGGTTTACCACACATGGGTGGAAGGTGTAGAGAGTCCTTTAAAACTCTTATGTTCAACTCCATATCAGAATCCCCCTGAAAACTAATGAAAAATTCAAATTTCCAAACTCTGTTAAACCTGGACAGAGACTAGACAGTTTCTGTATCCTGTCACTGTCTTGATCATATCTCTTAGCAGAATCGAAGAATGACTTGATGAATATATTTATGTAATCCTGAGGATGTATGAAACAATGTTGTAATTTATGGTTTTTGCATATTTTGATATTTGGTATCTGGAAAAATGTGGACAAAATCAGCCTTAAACAAAGGAGGTGCTGTCAAATTTTTTCCAGAAACACTGTCAACTTAAAAAAATCATATCTACTTATACAAAAATTATATGGAGGAAAATAAATAAATTATGGAAATATAATTGAGTGTTATACAAATTTTTAGTTGAACTCAAGTCCTGAATGTGCCTCTAACTTGATGAAAATTTCGAATTTCGCCAGACTGGTCTGAATGAACTGAAACTGAGACAGAATTCCAGTGTTATGTTTCATTTGGCATTGGAATTTGGATTCATTTTCATAATTCAATTATCACATCCATGATCTGTTTATCAACAAAGTTTGTTGAATTTGAGTAGTTGACTCATTCAAATACTTCTTTTATTGATGACGGATGTGATGCTGTTGCTGGACGGATGGGTGTTCTCCACGTGGGCCAACCGTCTGGGCTTCCTGATCATGCTATGGGAAGTTCTTCAACAGTTTGGTTTCATCGAAATACCATGCTATTGGGTTCAAGAGACGGTCGACAGAGGCGTACTGTCATGCACCGTCCTGGTCGACGTCCCTGGTAGTCCACGTCTTTATTGATGGGCTCCTTTTTCGGTCACCACCCTGGGAGTTCGTTTGGAGGACACGTGGGACATTGCAGCGGGCAAAGCGCTTATGAAGCTTTGCGAGCTTCATCAAGATTCCATGGCTGGTACACAATTTGCTCTTCTTCCGGTCCGTGGTACGGCTGGTTTTGAGTGGCAACATCATATGGTTGAGGCCTATCAACCGAACGGAGACACGACATCAACAACACTTGGGACTTACGCCGCTGCATCCAGTATGGTGGTTCTTACATGAGGTGAAATCCTTCGGGAGCAGGTCGAAGCCTTGAGGCAAGCGATTGAATGGGGTAACACTCTTGATTACATCAATGAGAACCTACGTTCATTCCTGGCTCCGACAAATCAGCGGCTGAATCAGTACAAGAATTACTGCATCGCACACGCACTGGACTGCAAAAATCTCGCGCCAAACTGAGGCAAACTCGCAAGGAACTCAACAAGCTCGTGATGGACTGCAGGTGAGTCAATTGGTGGTGCAGCAACAGCAAGAGCAGCTGTTGGTGATCACCTAGAAACGAGATGAAGCCATCAAAGAAGCTCAGAATTGGGAATACGAGGCAAGTCAACATCAGGAGGACTTGTGGGTGGCTAAGGCACAATTGCCGCACCCAATCATGTATCTACCGGCGGATGCCATGCCACTGAATATGGGCGACCAGGTGCTCTCAGGTTCTGAGCAGGAAGAAGATCTTGAGATACTCGAGTACGTAGATGAGGATGCATCGGAGTAGGAGGGGGCAGCACTACTGCCATCACGGGGCAACGTATAGTTAGTGGTTGCTCGTGTCTGTTTTGTAGCCATGTTTGTATCATATTATAAATAGTAGTGGGTGTGTGGGAGATGACAAGGTGTGTATAACGACTCATGGAGACCAAGTATAGTTGAGATGCGCTTCTGTAGAGGGAGTCCGACATTTTGGAGCTCACTACTGTAAACTTGGTCATGATATACTATATCTTGTATAAAGTTTGTACTTTATCAGAATGGTGCGTACACGCTCTACGACCAAGATAGCTCTAGCCAGGGTCGCGAGGATGAATCTCAAACCCGGGAGCAAACCACAACGCCGCAGCAACAAGTTCCTCCACCACCACCACCCGAACCTCCGATGACTCTCGCGGAGATTCTGGCTGTAGTACTTGGCTCACGCGACAAGCAAACTGAGTTACTGAGAATGTTGGTGCAAAATTAGTCCATCAAGGGGGGCGACAAGACAATGGGCAACGCCAGCCCCAACAGAGTTCGTACTCGGACTTCTTGGCAATACATCCAACGGTCTTCACGCAGGCCGAGGAGCCTCTGGAGGCGGACAACTTTATCCGCACATTTGAGGCAAAGTTCGGTCTACTACGATGCACCGAACAACAGAAGGCGTTGTTCGCAGTGCAACAATTTTAGGGATCCGCCAGTACTTGGTGGGCGAACTACATTGCTTCACTGCTGGCTCGTCACGTGGTCACATGGACCGAATTCTGGGAGGCGTTCCACGCCTACCATATACCTCCCGGTATAATGAAGAGGAAGCTTCATGAATTTTTGAAGCTGAAGCAAGGCGGGAGGAGTGCTCATGAATACTCCCGCGCATTCAATCACTTGGCGCAGTACGCGCCAGAGTAAGAGGGAACGGAAGATAAGAAGCAAGATACATTCTTCCGCGGCCTTTATCCCAAGATGAAGGTCCAACTCCCACAATGCAATCGCGGCACCTTCAACGACATCGTCAATGCCGTGATAGTGCAGGAAGACGCTCAGCGTGAGCTCGTTTCTGATAAGAGGAAACGGAGCGCACCATCGAGCAGCAGCAGTGGTAGTCTACAAAAGTACCATATGGTGTCAGCGATGGCAGCCACCGGCGCGACCGCAGCAATTTTGCGGTCGTTCTTTCAACGCGCCACGTTTCCGACCGCCATTTCCACAGCAGCAGCAGCAGAAGCAAAGGATGGTCCTATGTGCATATCCAACTCCACCACGTACACTGGGATTCCGTCCGCAGCTTCGCGGGAACCCAACACAATACACGTGCTACACGTGTGGCCGTGTCAGGCATTTTTCAAGGGACTGCCCCGAACAGCGACAAGACAGCGGACAAGCACCGTATCAGGGTGCAGCTCAGCCCCGCAACCAGCCCAAGAAACCAGCAGCAAAACACGGGAACGTCCACCACCTAGCTATCGAAGACGTGCCGGAAGGCTAAACTGTCATTGCGGGTACGTTTATCTACTCCAAAATCCCGTAGTCATATTATTTGACTCTGGTGCTACCCGTAATTTCATTAGCCAATCATATGTCATCAAATACCAGCTACCTATCATTCCCACAAAATGTCCATATTTGATTTGCTCTGCAGGTGGGAAAGTAACAGCCGATAGGATGGTTTATCGGGCACAACTTAAGATGGGTGGGAATATCTATCCAACTTCTCTAATTATATAAGAGGGTCAAAAGCTCGATGTCATCTTAGGAATGTCGTGGCTGCACCGTCATGGTGCTGTTCTCGACATTGTTCCATGTGTGGTCCATTTAAAGTCTCCACTATATGAACCACACATTCTCATTCTAGACCGCATTATCCAAGAAATTCCAGCCACATACAACACGGAAGCCACAAAGTTTGAGGACATTCGTGTGGTCCGTGAATATCCGGACATGTTTCCCGACGACCTTTCGGGTATGCCACCGGATAGGGACATCGTGTTCAAGATTGAACTTATTTCGGGAACCACGCCTATTTCTCGAAGGCCGTATATATGGCACCAAATGAGTTGGCGGAATTAAAGGAGCATTTGAAGGACCTGCTGGACAAAGGTCTCATACGTTCAAGTTCATCACCTTGGGGCTGCTCCGCATTATTTGTAAAGAAGAAGGATAAGACGTTACGTCTGTGTGTGGACTATCGTCTGCTCAACGCTGTGATGATCAAAAACAAGTATCCACTACCACACATCGATATTTTATTCGATCAACTAGTGGGCTAAAGTATTATCAAAGATGGATCTTCAGTCTTGATATCATCAAATCAAAATCCGACTGGAGGATAAACTGAAGATGGCATTATCGACAAGATACGAGCTTTATGAATATCTCGTCATGTCGTTCGGACTTACCAACGCGCTGGCTCACTTCATGTATTTCATGAATTCAGTGTTCATGCCGGAGTTGGACAAGTTTGTCGTGATCTTCATTGATGACATTCTGGTTTATTCAAAATCGGAGGAAGAACACGCCGAACACATACATATCATGCTCCAATGATTGCGTGATCACAAGCTTTATGCAAAATTCAGCAAGTGTGAGTTTGGATCAGCCAAGTACCATTTCTTTGTCACATTATTTCAGCGGAGGGTATCGCTGTTGATCCAAGCAAAATTGTGCAAGTGCTGAAATAGAAATCTCAAATGTCCGTACACGAAGTTTGCAGCTTTCTCGGATTAGCGGAATATTTTCGGATGTTCATTGCGAGCTTCTCAAAAATCGCTAAACAAATGACGGAGCTGCTTAAAAGGGGGCTAAATATATTTGGAGCAAGGCATGTGAGTATGCATTTCAAGCCATGGTGAAACATCTCACAACAGCCCCAGTGCTAGCCCAGCCGGACACGACCATATCTTTCGACATTTATTGTGATGCGCCTGGCATTGGTCTCGGCTGCGTGTTAATGCAAGAAGGCCGCGTGATCGCCTATGGATCATGGCACCTCCGAATCGTGAGCAGCATTATCCAACTCATGACCTTGAGCTCACTGCCGTGGTACTCGCTTTGAAAATGTGGAGGCATTATTCACTTGGCAATCTAGTGCACCTCTACACCGATCACAAGAGCCTAAAATATATCTTCACTCACAAGGAGTTGAATATGCGACAACGAAAATGGTTAGAGCTGATCAAAGATTATGAGATCGAAATTCACTACCATCCCGGCAAAGCGAATGTGGTTGCCGATGCGCTAAGCCGAAAGTCTCACATCAATAATCTGTCCATCAATCCAATAGATGAGGACGAACTGAGTTTATACTTGGTTACATATGGAGCGTTATATAATCTTGCTCTCATTCCTACCATACGAGAGGGGATTATGGAAGCTCAAAAGAAAGACATCGGTATGTTGCACATTCGGAGGAGAATGAAGAATCGGGAAATGAAGTGTTTCCGAAGTGATGAGCATGGTACTCTATGGTTCAATGACCGTATAGTGGTACCCCGTGATATGACACTTCGGAAGAAAATCTTGGATGAAGCTCACTTGTCCAAGTAGTCTATTCATCCGGGCAGCAACAAGATGTATCAAGATCTGAAAACCAGATTTTGGTGGACACGGATGAAAAGAGAAATTGCAAAGTACGTATCCAAGTGTGATACGTATCGGCGGCTGAAAGCCGACCACATGAGGAAAGCCGGACAGCTACAATCATTGAAAATTACGGCGTGGAAATGGGAGCATATTAGTATGGATTTTATCGTCGGTTTGCCTCTCACATTCCACAAGCATGATTCGATTTGAGTGATAGTCGATCGACTGACCAAATCAGCTCATTTCATCCATGTACATACAAAGTACACTGCCAAGAAATATACGGAGTTGTACATTGCAAGAGTCATGTGCTTGCACGGAGTTCACTGGACAATTATTTCAGATCGCTGTGCGTTGTTTGTGGCTCATTTTTGGGAGCAGCTGCACACATCATTGGGGACAAAACTGATCCGAAGCTCTGCATATCACCCGTCGACGGGCGGTCAAACTAAACGGGTGAATCAAGTTTTGGAAGATATGCTACGCACTTGTGCCATCCACCACGGTAAAAAATGGGATGATCATTTTCCGTTGGCGAAGTTCCCATATAACAATGGCTATCAAGCTAGCATCAAAATGGTGCCGTATGAAGCTCTCTACGGCCGGGAATGTCGCATACCACTCAACTGGTGTGAATCCGGCGAGCGAGTGATATATGGTATTGATCTTGTGAATGAAGCCTAAGAACGAGTGCGAGTGATTTAAGCCAATCTCAAGGCTGCTCAATCTCATCAGAAAAGCTATGTGGATAAAAGACATCGACCTCTCCACTTGGACATCGGAGGCCATGTTTATCTCCGTGTCTCTCCGATGAAAGGAGTTCATCGTTTGGAGTGAAGGGAAAATGAAGACTTTCCCTTAAAAGGACTTGGGAGAGACACGGGGAACATGGTTTAGGAAGATGAGCAACCATAACGCTGAGGAAGCGACATGGGAGAGCGAGGACTATCTCCGATCAAACTATCCGGATTTATTATCATCTCATGTCATGTAATCTTTTTACCTCCGTCTCTTTTATTTGTAATCTCGAGACAAGATTCTTTTAAGGGGGGGGGGGGAATGTAAAAGCCCTAAATTCTCAGTGCAAAGCTCAGAGAGGAGAATTTAAAATTTGAATGGGAAAAATAAATTGAAGTGACAATTTAAGAATCAAACCAATTTAATCTTCAATAGAAGGAATTCAAAAATTCAAATTAGCTCCTGTTCAAACTTTACCAAAATACAAATCTGAGTTCACTATTAACTTCCAAATATTCCAAATAGTCTCTCTGCAAAGTTTCAAATTTTTTGAATCACAGTTGCTGTGTAATTCAGTGGAAACATTGAATTATTTCAAATTCAAACTTGAATTTCATTGAAACTTGATTGAATCAAAACTTTGAGTCCAAATCATATTCTGCATAATTTATTTAACCTTTCCATGAAAATCTAGAATTTTTGGACAATGGTTGGTCGGAGAATTGAAGGAACAGAGAAGGGATGAGGATGGGGACTGTGGGACCCATTGGCCAGTGACCCAATTACGTGAGTGCTCTTTTTCTTCACCGTGGCAACACCTCCCGACATGCAAGCCACGCACCTGTGTGCTAGCTTGCCAATTGCCGTCGAATCTAGCGTCCATATATATCTAGCAAGCGTCCTTATCACCTTCTCTAGCGTCCAGTGCAAGCAAACCATCGTCCTTCCTCTGTTCTTGGCTGCCGGCGACGAGTCTCTCGTTCAAGCTGGGAATCCATGCTACACCAAGGTTGTTGATCCTTTCTCTTTGCATTTGGAGCTCCGTAACTGTCTTGCGCACCTTCCTAAACCATTCGTGGATAGCTTCCTCACGGTGGGGTGTTAATTTGAAGTTTTCGCGGACGTCGTCATGGAGCCGCCGTTGGACCTCCTCTGTTCCACCATGCAGCCGAGGTTATAGGCCATTTCACTCTTCCTCGTCAACTACAAAAAGGTGCACAAATACACATAGATTCTGCCGGTGACGTTTCAGACCCTATCGTGCCTCTTAGCTCCTGTATTTTGAGTTTTACCGAAGCTAATTCATACCAAGTTCACTAGGTCATCGACTTAATTCGGTTTCTACGTGCCACCGTTCTTCAATCCAATTAAGGAATATGTTCTAGACCTCCAGGTGCATCAGCTCACTAATGATGAGAGTAAGTTATTGAGAGATAAAGTCGGATTTCAAGTTTTCGCAGCCGCCAATTAATGACCGTCAGTGCACCGTCGAACTCATGATGGTCGGCCGTTCCACGGCGTTTACACCTTCTAATCATCTTCTCCATGATTCCCTGAATCTTTCCAATCATTTTTTGAGGCGTTAAAGCTACGGGCCAGCAGTTTCGACATCGTTGGAACCCTAGCCGCCGCCACCGTCGTCGTGCCACCATTTATGGCCGTCGTCGCGTCGATTCGACCCCACCATCGTGCTCGACCCTCAAAACGGTTGGGGGAAGAATCTCAGCAGGGAGGATGGCCGGAGGAGGGAGCCGGAGAGCTCGATGGCGCAGCACCGCTGCGGCAGCTCGGGCGCCGCCCATGCCGCGAGGTAGGAGACGACCCGGCGGGTCGCGCATGTCAGCGACTATCTTCCCTCCCTTGGATCTACTGTGGCCGCGGGATCTATTGTGGCTATGTGGGTTAACCCCATGGCCCTTCATGCTTCCCACCTCTGATTGGCCCATTTAAATGAAGTGGGGCCGGGTTTGATTATTCAAACTTTTCCTTTGGAAATAATTTCAGAAATTGAGCAAACTTCAAAAATTCAATTAATCCTAGCATACTTGCTCAAATAATTCCAAAAAAATTCTGGTAGACTCACATTGATCTCAACTGCATTGGAGAAATTTGTTGGACATGAAACTCCCAGAATTTTCATAATTAGTTCCTTTGATCTAAACTGCTTGGGAAATTAATTACCCCTGTTCTGTTAATTGGAAAATTCCCAATTTTGGTCAGAACACTTTCAACAATACGCTTGATCTCCAGTAAAAGTTTCAAGTTCATTGGACTCCATTTACTTGACCAAACAGTGTTCAAATCACCTATGTCAATTGAAAAATGAAAAATGCACAGAAACATTTTCAGAATTTCTTGCAAACCTGTAAAATCAATTTCTCCCTGCATAAAGCTCAGAAAATTATGAAACAAATTTTCCCAGAACCAGAAGAACCTCCTCTACTATAATCATCCTCTTTTAGCCATGACAAAATACCAGAATTAATACCAAATTTTAGAGAAGGCTTTTACTTGTTGGAATTTTAGAGACAACAAGCTTCCTTGAACATCTCCAATTCTTGGTCAAGATCTTCCTCATAGAACCTAGTATCCACTGTATAAAATCCGAAAGCCAATGAAAATCATTTGGTAACAGAAACTGTATTTAGAAGTTGATTTGTATAGTTCTATGTCACTTATATGCTTTCATATTATGCACCTCATATAGTAACCGAGATCGAGGAGGAGCCGGAGGACTTTGACAGCATCCTCCCAGAAGCTAACTTCCCCTCTGACTCACAGCCAGGCAAGCCCCGGTTTGCATTTCAGTGCTATTTCAAAGTTTATATTTGTATCACTTATGTCTAGGATGAGTCTTGTGCATTAGGGCTAAGTTGCTTGTTACTCCACTTGCATGACCCACAAATCCCATGGAGTATTGGGTAGGTCTACAGCTTGACAAGTAGAAAATGCCATGCTAATGTTTTGAGGAATTCGGTAGAAGTCTAGTAGTTGGAATCTACTTGCGAGATAGGATTTTATCACATGGAAAAGATTTGATCAAAGAATGGTTTATGAATATGAAATTGAGACTGAGCAGCAATTAGGATGCAGCAAGACATGGTATCACGTGCATAGCCCTGCTTGTGTCGATTGAGGACCGATCCGTGTGCGGCCCTCCTAGACAAGTTTGAAATGTACCAAATGCATACTGGTTATATGGAAACCAGGAAACTGATGTAATAGGTTAACCTAGGTGTTGAGGCTTATCCTACTGTTTTATAGGAGTGGTTTGAGCAAAGCAAGGTGTAAATTGGCTGGTGGGCATAGAGATGTTCCGTGCGGGGATCTCCTGCCCGTTACAGAAGGAACGGTTTGGCATTTGGGTTTCCTTTGACAGGTTGTTGCATACAACATAGTATTGAAGTGTGATTCGCTTCACTTCCGAAGTGGGTCTATGTGACGTGTTATCCTGGTGTCTACTAATTGCAATCACCGTCCCTCACGGTTATTTGAGTACCGCTTGTTCACTGCGTTGTGACGTAGTAAATACTTAAGAAGCCAGGAGAGTATGATGTATTGAAATATAATTGTTTTGCAACTATGATTGCTATAGAATATGATCACTGAAGTTACTATTATTGAAGCTTTAAGCTGTTGTTAATAACTTCAAAAATTAAGGATCAACATGTAGGTGATTTATTTACTGCTATATTTATTCCTATGTTGAGTATCCTTGCATGTAGAGTTCCATATGTAGGTGAGACGGTTAAGTCTTACTGAGCCTTCGTGCTCACGGTTGCTATATTATGTTGCTTGCAAGTGAGACGTATGAGGAAGGGCCCGAAGATGAGGCGATGTCCCCGTGGGGGTATACCGACCTTCACGCCGTCGTGAATTTTTGTGTGCGACAGGTGTGTAGCGTCCCCGGGCTGGACGGTTGCACTTTTGCATAGCTAGGCTAAGAGTTTAGCTATGAGTATTATCTTCCGCTGTATATTAAGTATTGTAAAAGACTTCCACTATTTATATAATAAAACCTTGTATTTTACTGTATTCTTTTCGTGTGTGCTGTTGGTGCCGCATCGCACGGCACCACCCTCTGCGATTGCTGGAATGTGTGGACCCGGTCCCCACAGATTTCCTCATTCTTTGTTTGACCCTCTCGAATCTCCTATTTCAAGGTTGGATTTAGATTCATTATCCCCATCTCATTCACAAATCAGAGATTCAACCGTTCAAACTCCTTACATAACTCGGATGGCAGTTCTCAAACCGTGAGCTGGTGGCTTACTCCTTTCCTACTCAAGGCATCACCCACTATGTTAGTCTTCCTTGGATGATAGTTGATGCCCACATCATAATCCTTGATGATCTCCAACCATCTTCGTTGTCTCAAATTCAGATCCATTTCTATGAAAATATACTTAAGGCTCTTACGATCCGTGTAAATCTCACACCTGTGACCAAGAATGTAATGTCTCCAAATCTTCAAGGAATGTACTATGGCTGCAAGTTCCAAATCATGCGTTAGATAATTCTGCTCATGTTTCTTAAATTGCCTCAATGTATAGGCTACCACTTGACCTTCTTGCATGAGCACACATCCGAGTCCTTGTCTTGATGCATCACAATATATGTCAAAACTTTTGCTTACATCCGACAATATCAAGACTGCGGCTGTAGTTAACCTCTTCATTAGCTCTTCAAGACTCTCTTGACAAGCTTGAGTCCATTGGAAAACTTTCCCCTTCATTAGCAATTCTGTCATTGGCTTGGCTATTTTGGAAAAGTCCTTGATGAACCTACGGTAATATCCAGCCATCCTAACAAAACTCCTTATTTCCTTTACATTTTGTGGCAGTCCCCATTTCAACGCGTCCCTCACGTTACCGGGGTCAACCGATACTCCTCCTCCCGAGATGATATGACCCAAAAATGACACCTCTTTCAACCAAAACTGGCACTTGCTGAACTTGGCATACAATTGATGCTCCCTCAAGTTATGCAACGTATGCCTCAAGTGTTCCTCATGTTCCTCCTCGCTTCTCGAGTACATCATAATATCATCAATGATCACCAAAACAAACTTGTCCAAGTACTACATGAAGACCTTATTCATGAGGTACATGAAGTACGCAGGTGCATTTGTCAATCCAAAGGACATCACGGTGTACTCATAAGATTCATACCATGTCCTGAAAGCTGTCTTGGGTAGGTCCGATGGTCTAATCTTAATTTGAAAATATCCCGACCTCAAATCAAGATTGGAGAAGATACAAGCACCCTTCATCTGATCAAACAAGTCTTCTATGCGTGGCAAGGTGTTGTTCTTGATTGTTATCTCGTTAAGAGCTCGGTAGTCCACACACATCCTTTGTGATCCATCCTTCTTGTCCACAAAGAGTACGTGCGCTCCCTGTTTGTATTTCTTAACACCACAGAGTTATCCGCAAGTGCACGGAAATACCGTTGTAGCACTTCCCCTTAAGGAGTATTTCCAAGGGTATCGAATCCAAAGAACTTGTGTGCTAATCTTTCGAACTAGCTCACCCAAGGACACAAAGTTGTTTGGTAGGCAAGGAACTGAGAGGAATTCAAAGTATTGATCCTAATTCAATGTAGTTTGCAGTAGATGCTTGCTTCGGGCACGGGCATACTCCTAGCAATACTAGGACGACTCCCGCCAAGAGCCTATGGCATAGCCGAACGTGGAGGATTACGAAGGACAGATAGGGCTGTCACCACCTATTGCCTACCTCTTCAATCCGTGGGTCTACGAGATATCCACTAAGGATTTATAATCTAAGAACTACGCTTACGTTCTAAATCACTACTCTAGTTGTTTTGAACACAAAGCTACAACTAGAGCCTCTAATGAATTAAAGCAGTGAACCCACAAGTAACTACTTGTGCAAACTACTATGAATAGAAGATCAAACTTGTATTGAATTCACAAAGGCTTACTTGATTGAGTAAAACTTTTGTAGGGGTACAAGTGTAGAAGAGGGACCTGACAAGCCCAAGCCTCCTCCTAGACTATTCACCACACTCTCCTTCTACTTTGGTAGCCTCTAGGACTATTCTAAACCTTTGGAGTGTAGTACTATTCTCAACTTTTGGTGTGTGTGAGAAGTGAGGTGAGGGGGTCTATTTATAGGTGGAGAAGGGTCGGTTCCCGCCACAATTAACGCGCGAATCAGTCACCATTGACTCCAGGGAGTCGGGAGGAGCCAACACGTGTCATTTGATCGAGTTTGGCGCCAGGAAGAGGTCGGCCGAACCAGGCTCCCCTCGGGGAGTGCTTCCTCCAGGTGGCTTCCAGGTGGGCCCACTTGATATATATGGGTGCAACACCGTTGGATCTCCTCGTATTCTTCTATTTGTGGGCCATTTGATCCATGTGTTGCCACGTGTCATCACCTGATTTGTTGAAATCCATTTTCATGGATTCATCCCTGCATGTTTTGGTATTTTGGGTAATAATTCACCTGCATACAAATAAACACAAACACCTGTGGAACTGGGTTAGTGTATAACCCTACCACTATGTTTTGTGTTTCTTTTATGCACATTGTGAGGTGAATTGACGGTCAAAATTTGGTACTTAAGGACCGTCAACACTCCCCAAGGTGAAGAGCTAGGGCGAATAGAACCCTTCTCTATATGGCCTCTTAGCTATAGGTGCAGTTCCAGACATTAACTCAATAACAAATTCTATGTCTCGATCAAGTGGCACACCTGGCAACGTATCCGGAAACACATCCAAGAATTCACGCACCATTGGAATCTCCTCAATTGCGACACCGTCCATGTGATTCAGCTCTAATTGTTCGGTGCCTCATTGGTCAACTTCACTATCTTTGTGGCACATTCAATGACTCCATTGTGCTCTCTCAACTAGTCCATACCAAGTATAATGTCCAATCCTTGAGAATCCAAAACAATGAGGTTGGCAAGGAAGTCTACCCCCCTTATTCTAAGGCTTACTTTTAGACATACTATATCTGTCCTCATCTCTCCTCCAATAGACTTAACCAATAGGCTATTCTTCATATAAGAGATACAAAAACTATAATTGGCAACATATTTTGATGCAATGAATGAATGTGATGCTCCAGAATCAAATAACATAGTCGCCGGACATACTAATAACCAAGTCATCCGCTTGTTGAGCTTCCTCCGTAGAGAAATGGTTCACATTGCCACAAGCAAAATTCTGCTATCCACAGTTGCCTTATGGCGCTCCTCCATTGGGTCTTGGGTTTTGTCTTGGAGCATTGATTCCTTGACCAAGACCTGACTTACGACATTGAACTGCAAATTGTCGTGCTTCTCCACATGTATAGCACTTCCTAACTACACCAGAATTATTGGGACGAACTTGATTCTGAACATTTGTACCAGGAAGGTTGGCACGAGGTGCAAAAGGCATTAGAGGCCAAGCTGCTTGCATGACAGGGCGTTGCTGCACAAACTGAGCTGGACGCGGTGCATAACCAGGGTGTTGTACAAGAGCAGAAGAGCTGTAGTAAGGCACATTGGGTGGTGCAAAACGAGGGCACACATTGCTTCCTTGTTGCTGTCCTTGATATCGCACCTTCCTCTTGGTGTCTTGCTCCATCTCACGGACCTTGTTCTCAACCACAATTGCTTTTTCCACAAGCTTCTGAAAGATGGCATAATCACAGTTCAGCAATTGTACTCGGATCTCATTGTTCAAGCCCCTCCTAAACAAGTATTGCCTTCGGCTGTCCGGCTCACATCCTCAGGTGCATACCTTGAAAGTTGAGTGAATTTATTGAGGTACACACCCACACACGATCTTCCTTGCTTCAAGTTCTCGAATTCTTGCCTCTTCAAGATCATAACACCCTCAGACATTTAATGAGAATGGAAGCTCTCCTTGAATTGAGCCCAATTAATCCTCTCATTAGCTAAACTCATGGGCATTGCATAGCGAATCCCACCAATCAGTAGCTGCTCCAACAAGTTGATGAGATGTGAATAGCACCTTCTCCCGGTCACTGCATTGGACTATTGTAAGTTTCTTCTCCACGGACTTGAGCCAATCATCAGCATCCATAGGGTTAGCAGCTTGAGGAAAAGTGGGCGACCTGGTTCTCATGGACTCTCCCAGTCGGTTATGAGGAGGTGGGGGTGGCGGTGGAGGCATGTTGGGCTGATGGTTGTTGTTGCCAGCCTGCAGCTGTCCTATAGTCTGTATCATGGTCTACATGAGTTGGTTTTGCATAGCCAATAACTGCTCAAGGTTGATAGCTCCCTGGGCAGGTCCTTGTCCATTGTTGTTCTGAGGTGCTCCATTGTTCTCCTCCTCATCATTGGCGTCCCTCTGGTTGCGAGTCCTCACCATCTAAAGAAAAGCAAGAGATAATAATTTAGAAAACATCCCCAACTATATGCGTCAAGGGATATGAAGCTAAGCAACTAACTATGCTAGCCTGTGTGGACATGGCGATGATAAAGCATCCCAAAATCCTCTACTAAGAACACAATTAGCAATACATAGCAATCAACACATCAAGCAAAAACACATCGATTCCTGAGTGTTCCTATGTTCTCTAAGGTGTCCATTCTATCTAGGTTGCGTCCTACGGTCAACCTTTGGTTTTGATACCAATTTGTGACACCTGGTTCCAAAAATGAACCAAGTGAACGCATATGTGTGCCCAAGACGTTCAACACACATACACGAGTGCATTTACAAAAGGATATACAAAAAATTACCACAGAAGAAGATTAATTAAGAACCTTTATTACAGAATTCATAATATCCTTGAGTACAATCTCTAATGAATTTTAATGACAAGTTGAACTAATGCAGTAGAAATCATTTAAACAAAGCAACTAAGCAGCTAAGCAAAAGGGATATACGGCGCAGCTCCAATCAAACCAAAGGAAAGCTGAGAGCGGACACGACCTAGAACTCCTCATTATCAACGTTATACTCCCAATCCTGACCTGCAACTATTTGCGGGGGAATTGTAAGCGTGAGTACATGTCGTACTCAGCAACTGTGGAAAGTATGACATGTAGCTGATACAAATGACGAATATAATAAAGGCTAAGTACTGAAAAGTACATTAAAACACTCGAAAAGCAGTAGATTATATGTATGTGAAGTAATCCCATTATAAACCAGGTAGTTACCATAATACCAGTCCATACATCATTACCATCATCCATCACCATTATTCAAGATTTCACCGTTACCATGAACCATATCCAATACCGTAATTCAATCTATAACCAGTACCAAACCATCCCAATATCAACGATAACCAAACCATAACCATCCCAAATCTCATGTTTCCTCTAATCATGTGAGGGTCCAGGTTGCTCATGACCACGAGCACGGCTATCATGATAGTTTTTAAGACTTTGCAGAGTTTGTACCACTTTACCCATGCGTTCGTGATTTCATCACCTTTCAATGACAATGGATTCTCAATTATGCCGTCTCACACATCCTTAGGAGTGTGGCTAAGAGATCACAAAATAGCCTTTACAAAGGGACTACTAGCATGTACAGACCAATTGAAGTTTTACCAGTGGCGATGTCTCCAACTGAGCACATCTTCAAGCAAGGGCCCCCTCTTGTGTCATTCGGATCCCAGGGATTCCCACCACAAATCCAATCCCAATCTGACTCCCCTTCCTCGGTGTGCCAAATGATCCGCTCAATACTAGCAATACCCTAATTAATTAGCTATGATGCGCCCATACTTGGCCTCGTGGTGGCACTGTAAATCCTGGATGGTCGCTCCACGAACCGGTCCTTAGATATAAAGCAAGCGAAACCACCATAGCATCCAACCCATCCACATACGATGCTTGCTTAGATCACCAATTACCATGTCATATTAACTAGTTCATACTAACCATAATCTCATTAATGCATAATTAAATGGTATAGTTGTTTTCCCATCCTAATTAATTGAGCGAAGCAAAGGTAAAAATCCCTTCTCGACTCTCTACAATGTATTCCAAGTGACAAGGGTGGTTATACAAAGCTAGTACACTTCCTATCTAAGAATTCCCATCAAATTGACACAAGCATGCAGTTTTGGAAACAAAACATTTATTGTCGAAACAGGATCAATATGTTCAAGGACACTTGCCTTGCTCTTGGGCTTGGTTTGGGTCAAAGAGTTAAAACTCCTTGTGCTGGAGGTACTCCACAGCACTCTCTAGCGCAAAACCGTCTAATTCGTGCAACAAACATACAAGACAAGAGTTACAATCAATAAATGCACATATATTACTCAATATGTCACGACATGAATGATTAATGCAAATGCAAAGCAAAACTAGTTAACAAGTGGTTAATGATGTTTACTAACTAGTTCTAATGGTTATTAACAAGTTTGGACAGGTTTGGAATTGATTCAAATCAATTTAGAATTAATTCAGCAGAAAACAGACAGCAAAATCGAACTAGTCCGCTTGGGATCGGAGTAGTCCGCCCTTCACAGAGACAACGAATTAGGGTTTTCTAGATCGATGTGAATCTGGAGAAACGGGGTTGAATTCACGTGAGAAAGAGGAAGTAGAAGGTATACCAGGTGTTTAGGACTCCAATGAATCAAGGGTTTTGGAGACAACACATGGATCTTGATGATCTAGGGTTGATGAAGAACTTGAACGTGAATTGTTGATGAAGAACGAAAACCTTATGGAGATCTTGATCACTTGATCCTCTTTCATTTCCTCCTCTTCTTCTTCTTGCTGTGGATCTCCTTCTCCCTCCTTGGCGGCGGCTATCCACGAACTAGGGTTTGGTGGTCTTTCATTGAGGCAAAAGAGGTGAAAGGGTGGGGTGTTGGGTTGTTTATATAGGGTGGAGGGTTAGGTTTTGATGGATTTCGAGTTTGGGGTGGGTGGAGGCCGATGTGGGATCCCACATGGGCTCCAAAGAAGGTCAGACATGATGTCCTTAGGCCCACTTAAGGTAAAACCCAAAACACGTCGTGGAACAAAAGATCAACTCGGAATCGCGATCACCGGACAAGTCCGCGTGATTCTGGACTAGTTCGAATTTAGTAAGAGAGATATCGGACAAGTCTGGACTAGACATCGGACATGTCCAAACATGGTCAGAGGAAAAACAGACAAGTCTGGCCACAACCGGACAAGTCCGATTTTAGTCACAGAGGAAACCGGACAAGTCCGCTAGGTGTCAGACAAGTCCGAACATGTCTCGGGACTTGGTGAATTTTTTCAAGGAATTGGAATACTGGACTAGTCCGTAGAGGACCGTACAAGTCCGAAAATGGTACAGAGAGAAAAATGAACTAGTCCGCAGCAAATACGGACATATACGAGGAAGGTCAGAGAGAAATCGGACTAGTCCGCACCAAAAACGGACTAGTCCGCACTTCTCAGAACTTTTAAGTGCGGTTTTGCTCCTAATTCATTTTAAACTCATTCCCTTTTATGTGGATTAATGTTAAACATGTATATGAACTTATCCAATGCATGATACATGAAAATGAGGGTGTTACAATATTATAACAATGAAACACTATATTGCAATGATCAACTTTAATTCCAATATTTCAATGTGAGTTACACAAGACTATGCAAACCCTAGAATATGATGAGCGATAAAACAAGAACACGCGAGACACAAGATTTATCCTGAGGTTTGATCCCACGGAGGAATCTACGTCCCCATTGAGGAGTCCATAGAGGACCGAGTGTTCACTAACCCTTCCCTCGTTGAATCCCCATGGAGGCCGATTCTCAACCACTAATCACAATTGGGCAAATAACTTGTTCAAGGGGCCTTCTCACAAGTTGAGGGCTCCCCAAGAATTACAGCGATGAACACCACAAAACACACTCAAAAGATATACAACAAACAATGAGAGTTTGTGAGAGATCAAACCAAAGAGCTCAAGATCGTGTGGAACAAGTTCTCTCTTTTGTCCAATCCCTAATCCTCAAAGATTTTATCCTTTTAGGTTTAGAATGAGTGTAGACATGTATTTTTGGGCTCTTGAGAGGTGTGATGGCACAGGGAGTCGAGAGATGGTGTTGTATGGCCTTGCACCTCTATTTATATTAGGGTTTCCAAATGTTATCATTAGGGTTTGCAAAGTCCAGACTAGTCTGTGGTGGACACCGGACTAGTCCGGTGTGCGGTGTGTGGAAAATCCTAAGTGTTGATGGATACCGGGCTAGTCCGTTAAGGTGCGGACTAGTCCGATCTGGGCACAAAAACATTTCGGACTAGTCCGGTTGATATCGGACTTGTCCGGTGTGGTGAAAACTGTGTAGAACTAAGGACAAGTCCGCACTTGGAAGGACTTGTCTGATTTTAGTTAGAGAGTTTTCAGACTAGTCTGGTGGATATCGGACTAGTCCGGTATTTTGAAAAATTGTAGGGCTAAGGACAAGTCCGAACTTGGAGGACTTGTCCTATTTGAGTTAGAGGATTATCGGACTAGTCCGGTTGATATCGTACTTGTCCGGTGTTATGCAGATGTGAAGTGTTGCAGGCTAGTCCGCACTTGGGGGGGACTTGTCCGTTTTTCGTCAAGAGATATCGGACTAGTCCGGTTGATATCGGAGTAGACCTCTGTGACACCCAGTTCTGAAAATGAACCAAGTGAACACATATGTGTGCCCAGGACGTTCAACACATATACATGAGTGCATTCACAAAAGGATATACATAAAATTACCATAGAACTAGATAAATTAAGCACGTTTATTATAGAATTCAGAATATCCTCAAATACAAGCTCTAATGATTATTAATGACACATTTGAACTAATGCAGCGGAAATATCTAATTAAAAAAACTAAGCAAAATAAGCAGAAGAGTAGTGCAGCTCCAAGCAATACCACAGGCAAAGCTGACGACAGAAATGGCCTAGAACTCCACATTATCAACGTGATACTCCCAATCGTGACCCGCATCTGTTGGTGGGGAAATTGCAAGGGAGAGTACGTGTCGTACTCAACAAGTGTAGGAAAGTATGACATGTAGCCGATACAAATGATGAATATAATAAATGTTAAGTGTTGAAAAGTACATTAAAACATTTTAAAGCAATATATTGTATGTATGTGAAGTAAACCCATCATAAACCATGTAGTTATCATAATACCAATCCATACTTCATCACCATCATCCATATTCCATATTTCTCATTACCATTAACCATATTCATTGCCATAAACCATAATACCATCCCATAACAGTACCAAACCATCCCAAATGCCATGTTTCCCCTAATCATATGAGGGTCCAGGTTGCTCATGGCCGGGAGCACGACTATCATGATATATTTTAATACACTATGCAAAGGTTGTATGAATTTATCCACGTGTTCGTGATTTCATCACCTTTCGATGACTATGGAACTTCTATTATGCCGTCTCACACTTCCTTAGGTGTGTGGCCAAGAGATCATAAAATAGCCTTTACAAAGGGATTACTAGTATGTACAAGCCCACAGAGGTTTCACCAGTGGCGATGCCTCCAACTGAGCACATCTTCAACCAAGGGCCCCATCTAGCACCGTCCGAATACCAAAGAGTCCTGCCTCAAATCCAAACCCAATCTGACTGCCCTTCCCCAGTGCGCCAAATGATCTGCTCATTACTCGCAATGCCATAATTAATCAGCTATGCCACACCCATACTTAGCCTCGTGGTGGCACTGTAAATCCTGGATGGTCGCTCCATGAACCGTTCCTTAGATCTAAAGCAAGCGAAACCACCATAGCATCCAACCCAATCCACATACCATGCTTGCTTAGATCACCCATTACCATGTCATGTATTAACCATAATCTCATTAATGCATAATTAAATGGTATAGTTGTTTTCCCATCACAATTAATTAAATGAGGCAAAGATAAAAATCCATTCCCGACTCTATACCATGTATTGCAAGAAACAAGGGTGGTTAAACAAAACTAGTAAACTTCGTATCATAGGAATTCCCATCAAATTAACACAAGCATGCAGTTTTGAAAACAAAACATTTATTGTAAAAAAATGGATCAATATGTTCAAGGACACTTGCCTTGCTCTTGGGCTTGATTGGATTCAAAGACTTCAAATTTCTGGTGCTGGAGATCCTCCATAGCACTCTCTAGCGCAAATCTGTCTAAACCGCGCAGTAAACATACAAGACAAGAATTACAATCAATAAGTGCACATATATTACTCAATATGTCATGACATGCATGATTAATGCAAATGCAAAGAAAAACTAGTTAATGAGTTGTTAATAATGTTTACTAACTAGTTCTAATAGTTATTAACAAGTTTGAATTGATTCGAAACAATTTAGATTTAATTCAGCAGAAAACAGACAGCCAATAGCGAGGTAGGGTTTTTCAAATAAACATGAATTTGGAGAAACGGGGTTGAATTCATGTGAGAAAGAGAAAGTAGAAGGTATACCAGGTGTTTAGAACTCCAATGAATCAAGGGTTTTGGAGGTAACACTTGGATCTTGATGATCTAGGGTCGATGAAGAAAACTTCATGGTGAATTGTTGATGAGGAACGAAATCTTGATGGAGACCTTGACCGCTTGATCCTCTTTCATTTCCTCCTCTTCCTATTCTTGCGCGGGATCTCCTTCTCCTCCTTGGTGGCGGCTCACACGAACTAGGGTTTGTGGTCTTTCAAAAGTGGCAAAGAAATTTAAGGTTTGGGTGATGGGTTATCTATATAAGGGTGGAGGGCTAGGGTTTATTGAATTTCGATTTTAGAGAGGGTGGAGGCCGGTGTGGGGTCCCTCATGGGCTCTAAAAGAGTTAGACACGACGTCCTTAGGACCACTTAAGGTAAAACCCAAAAATATGTCGTGGAACAAAAGATCAACTCAGAATCGAGATCACCAGATAAGTCCGCACTAGGCCAGACTAGTCCGATATTAGTCAGAGGAAAAACGGACAAGTCTGGATAAAATCGGACAAGTATGAACATAGTCAGAGGGGAAAACGGACAAGTCCATCTTAAAACGGACAAGTCCGGACAAGTCTAGACAAGTCTAGAGACTTGGCAAAATTTCAAGGAATTGGGATACCGGACTAGTCCGCAATGGACCGAACAACTCCAAAAATTGTACAGAGATGAAACCAGACTAGTCCGCAGCAAAAACGGACATGTTCGAGGGAGGTCAGAGAGAAATTGCACTAGTCCGCACCAAAAATGGACTAGTCCGCTCTCCTTAGAACTTTTGAGTGCAAGGGAGAGTACATGTCGTACTAAACAAGTGTAGGAAAGTATGACATGTAGCCGATACAAATGATGAATATAATAAATGTTAAGTGTTGAAAAGTACATTAAAACATTTTAAAAGCAATATATTGTATGTATGTGAAGTAAACCCGTCATAAACCATGTAGTTATCATAATACCAGTCCATACTTCATCACCATCATCCATATTCCAGATTTCTCATTACCATTAACCATATTCATTGCCATAAACCATAATACCATCCCATAACAGTACCAAACCATCCCAAATGCCATGTTCCCCCCTAATCATATGAGGGTCCAGGTTGCTCATGGCCGGGAGCACGACTATCATGATAGATTTTAATACACTATGCAAAGGTTGTATGAATTTATCCACGTGTTCGTGATTTCATCACCTTTTGATGACTATGGAACTTCTATTATGCCGTCTCACACTTCCTTAGGTGTGTGGCCAATAGATCATAAAATAGCCTTTACAAAGGGATTACTAGTATGTACAAGCCCACCGAGGTTTCACCAGTGGCGATGCCTCCAACTGAGCACATCTTCAACCAAGGGCCCCATCTAGCGCCGTTCGAATCCCAAAGAGTCCCGCCTCAAATCCAAACCCAATCCGACTGCCCTTCCCCAGTGCACCAAATGATCTGCTCATTACTAGCAATACCCTAATTAATCAGCTATGCCACACCCATACTTGGCCTCGTGGTGGCACTGTAAATCCTGGATGGTCGCTCCACGAACCGTTCCTTAGATCTAAAGCAAGCGAAACCACCATAGCATCCAACCCAATCCACATACCATGCTTGCTTAGATCACCCATTACCATGTCATGTATTAATCATAATCTCATTAATGCATAATTAAATAGTATAGTTGTTTTCCCATCACAATTAATTAAATGAGGCAAAGATAAAAAGCCATTCCCGACTCTCTACCATGTATTGCAAGAAACAAGGGTGGTTAAACAAAACTAGTAAACTTCGTATCATAGGAATTCCCATCAAATTGACACAAGCATACAGTTTTGAAAACAAAACATTTATTGTAAAAAAAGGATCAATATGTTCAAGGACACTTGCCTTGCTCTTGGGCTTGATTGGAATCAAAGACTTCAAATTTCTGGTGCTGGAGATCCTCCATAGCACTCTCTAGCGCAAATCTGTCTAAACCGCGCAGTAAACATACAAGACAAGAATTACAATCAATAAGTGCACATATGTTACTCAATATGTCATGACATGCATGATTAATGCAAATGCAAAGAAAAACTAGTTAATGAGTTGTTAATAATGTTTACACTAGTTCTAATAGTTATTAACAAGTTTGGACAGGTTTGGAATTGATTCAAAACAATTTAGATTTAATTCAGCAGAAAACAGACAACCAATAGCGAGGTAGGGTTTTTCAGATAAACATGAATTTGGAGAAACGAGGTTGAATTCATGTGAGAAAGAGAAAGTAGAAGGTATACCAGGTGTTTAGAACTCCAATGAATCAAGGGTTTTTGAGGTAACACTTGGATCTTGATGATCTAGGGTCGATGAATAAAACTTCATGGTGAATTGTTGATGAGGAACGAAATCTCGATGGAGATCTTGACCGCTTGATCCTCTTTCATTTCCTCGTCTTCCTATTCTTGCGCGGGATCTCCTTCTCCTCCTTGGTGGCGGCTCACACGAACTAGGGTTTGTGGTCTTTCAAAAGTGGCAAAGAAATTTAAGGTTGGGGTGATGGGTTATTTATATAAGGGTGGAGGGCTAGGGTTTAT
Organism: Tuctoria greenei; assembly: GCA_036927565.1. Taxonomy (NCBI): domain Eukaryota; kingdom Viridiplantae; phylum Streptophyta; class Magnoliopsida; order Poales; family Poaceae; genus Tuctoria; species Tuctoria greenei. The sequence continues at coordinate 197,593,714 of JAYESD010000003.1, read as the reverse complement.
TGAATTTCGATTTTAGAGAGGGTGGAGGCCGGTGTGGGGTCCCTCATGGGCTCTAAAAGAGTTAGACACGACGTCCTTAGGCCCACTTAAGGTAAAACCAAAAATATGTCGTGGAACAAAAGATCAACTCAGAATCGCGATGACCAGACAAGTCCGCACTAGGCTGGACTAGTCCGATATTAGTTAGAGGAAAAACGGACAAGTCTGGATAAAATCGGACAAGTCTGAACATAGTCAGAGGGGAAAACGGACAAGACCATCTTAAAACGGACATGTCCGGACAAGTCCAGACAAGTCTAGAGACTTGGCAAAATTTCAAGGAATTGGGATACCGGACTAGTCCGCAATGGACCGGACAAGTCCAAAAATTGTACAGAGATGAAACCAGACTAGTCCGCAGCAAAAACGGACATGTTCGAGGGAGGTCAGAGAGAAACCGCACTAGTCCGCACCAAAAATGGACTAGTCCGCTCTCCTTAGAACTTTTAAGTGCGGTTTTGGTTTAAATTCATTTGAAACTCATTCCTTTTTATGCGGATCAATGTTAAACAATTATATGAACTTATGCAATGCATGATGCATGAAAATGAGGGTGTTAAAAACCTTCCCCCCTTAAAATGAATCTCTCCCTCGAGATTTGACGTTGAAGGAAGAAGATAGGGAAAATCTTTCTTGAGATCATCCTCCAGCTCCCAAGTTGCTTCTGATTCCGTATGATGCTTCCACTGTACTTTGCACCATCGAATAACCTTGTTCCTTGTGACCCTCTCCTTGGTTTCCAGGATTTTGACCGGTTGCTCGACATAAGTCAAATCTGCCTCTAACTCCATTTCTTCCATGGGCACCTGTTCTTCCGGTACCCTTAAACACTTCTTGATCTGGGAAACATGAGAGGAATCATAAACATCCGATAGATGTGCTGGCATCTCCAACTTATATGCCACTTCTCCTCTTTTGTCCAAAATCCTGAATGGCCCAATGTATCGAGGCGCTAGCTTGCCTCTGATATTAAACTTCTTATGACCTCTCATGGGTGATACTTTGAGATATACAAAGTCTCCCACTTCAAAGGCTAAGCTTCTCCGTCTATTATCCGCATATCCTTTTGCCTTGATTGAGCAGCTCTCAAATTATCATGAATAATCTGAACTTGTTTCTCTGCTTCTTGCAGCATGTCAGGTCCAAACACTTGATTTTCTCCTATCTCATTCCATAACAAAGGTGTCCTACACTTCCTCCCATAAAGTGCTTCATAGGGTGACATTTTCAAGCTTGCTTGGTAACTATTGTTATATGAGAATTCCACACACAGCAAGCTCTTGTCCCATCCCCTTCCATGCTTCAAGGCACAAACTTTTAACATGTCCTCTAAAATCTGATTGGTTATCTCAGTTTGTACATCCGCTTGAGGGTGATATGCTAAGCTAAAATTCAACCTTGTTCCCAATGCTTCATGCAATTTCTGCCAAAACCTGGAGGTAAATTGAGAACCTCTATCCGACATTATGTTCTTTTGAACTCCATGCAAACATACTACTCTTCTCTTATACAGTTCAGCTACCTTCTACCCATTAATGGTGGTCTTGACAGGAATAAAGTGAGCTGACTTAGTTAACCGAACCACGATTACCCATATGGAGTCATAACCGGACTAGGTACGTGCTAAACTAACTATGAATTCCATTCCAATCTCTTCCCACTTCCACTCCAGAAACTTCAATGGCGGCAATAATCCATTTGGCCTTTGATGTTCCACCTTGACTTGCTGGCACACATCACACAAGGCTACATATTCAGCTATGTCCTTTTTCATGCTAGCCTACCAATAAAATGTCTTCAAGTCCTTGTACATCTTTGTACCACCGGGATGAATTGAGTATGGCGAGTCGTGTGCCTCTTTAATATTGTCTCCCGAATTTGCTTCACATTAGGCACGACGATCCTTTTACCAAGCCATAAAGTACCATGATCATCCTCATCAAACCTGAATTCTCTTTCCCCTTGGGCCCTTTCCTTGATCTCTTGGATTTCCTCATCCTTGGTTTGACCCTCTCAAATTTCTTGCTCCAAGGTCGGATTTAATTCCATTATTCCCATCTCATTCACAAATCCGAGATTCAACGATGCAAACTCCTTACATAACTCGGTTTGCAATTCTTGAACCGTAAGCTGATGACTTACTCCTTTTCAACTCAAAGCATCGGCTACTACATTAGACTTCCCCGGGTGATAATTAATACTCACATCATAGTCCTTGATGAGCTCCAACCATCTTTGTCGCCTCAAATTCAGATCCATTTGCTTTAATATGTATGAAAGTGCATCTAGGACTCCCTTGTGGGTTTTGGATGATTTATGACAAGCAATTGGGATCCTAATCCTTTTGTTGAGATGAATACAGGCACATAATGAAAAATGAGCAAAATGCCAAAAAGAAGGGAAATGAGAAGCAAAGTGAATTTGAGCTTAAGGAGAAGAAAATAGTAGATTATTATGTATGGAGTGTGTTAAGGAAACACACCCAAGAGCTCAATCACTTTCAAGCACACACACACAATGCACAAAGTTATACAGGACCGGACTAGTCCGATAACAGCCGGACTAATCCGATATCACATTCTGCACTAGATCGGACAAGTCCGGTCTCCATCGGACTAGTCTGATATCTTTCTGATCCACTTCGGACTAGTCCTCCCCAATGCGGACTAGTCCTCAACACAATGCACAAGTCACACAAAATCGGACAAGTCCGTTGTGATCCGGACTAGACCGATATTCATTCTGATCCAATTCGGACAAATCCGGTGTCTACACGGACTAGTCCGATATACACACTGATCTAAATCGGACAAGTCCTCCAAGTGCGGACTTGTCATCCTAAACACTTAGGGTTTCATATGTCTGAACAAGTCCGATGGCAATCGGACTAGTCCGAAGATTTCCAGTAGTGAAATCGGACAAGTCTGTTTTCAACCGGACTAGTCCGATATTCCTGGACACTTAGGGTTTGCTACACACAGCACACCGGACTAGTCCGGTGACCACCACAGACTAGTCCGATCTTTCTGAACCCTAACGGTCACTTTTAGAAACCCCATATAAATAGAGGTGCACGGCCCACTTTTACATCTCTCTCGAACCCTAGCGCCGTCACACCTCCCAAGAGACTCAAAAATCACCTCTCTCCACGAAATTAAGTGCAAAATCAATCAATCTATTGAAGATCACTTCTACATCATTGGAGAGACACTTGGCACACATCATTGAGCTCTTGGTTTGATTCTCTAACACACTCTTGCGTTTCAATTTGTAATTTTCGAGTGTGTTATTGGTGGCTTTGTAAGTTGTAATCAAGGGAGCTCTCAACGTGTGAGAACGCCCCTTCAACTTGGTTATTTAACCTTTGTGATTAGTGGAAGAGGATTGGCCTTCGTGGCGATCCGACGAGGGAAGGGTTGGAGAAGACCCGGTCCTTTTGTGGGCTCCTCAATGTGGACGTAAGTTGCCTTCGTGGTAGCCAAACCACCGGATAAAACTTGTGTCTTGTCCTTTTGCATTCTTCATCTTAATTGATCAACTTAATCTAGGGTTTGATTCACTTTGTTCAATTCGAGTTAAATTGTTGAACAAGAGCCTTAATTGTAATAGAATTTGATATACACCTATTAAACTGTCATCCAAGTTTATATTTCTGCTGCAAACATTAACGAATCAATCAAATTGACTGAACTTGATCAACTTAGCCCGTGAAAACCGGACTAGTCCGCACTTTACCGGACTAGTCCGATATCTCTGGTATTGACCTTGTTGTTGAGTGTTACAGGAACCGAAAAAATTCAAGAAGGCCTATTCAGCCCCCCTCTAGGCCTACATTCAATTGGTATCAGAGCAGGTTCTTCAAGAAAGAGTGCAACCACTCGAAGAGATCATGTCAGACATGAAGGAAGTTCAGAAAATCAACAACCAGGAAGAAGTGAACAACGACAAGAACCAAAAGCTAGAAAAGTATCTCGAAGCAATTCAAGACTTCGATGATGATGACGAGGAGGCGCTGGAGCTGAAAGCACTCCTCAGAAAGAAAGCACTTTCCAAAGGGAAAGCTAAAGTTGAAGAAAAGAAGAAGGGGAGTAGTCACACCGACTACTCCCGATATCCTTTTAACTATGATCGTTTAAATTCAAACAACAGCCATTACCTATCTATTCCTCTTGGAAAAGCCCCACACTTCGATGGGAGTGATTACTCCATGTGGAGGCAAAATATGAAGATGCACTTGATTTCCCTTAACCCAAGTTTATGGCATATTGTGTGCACAGGAATAGACATCCCAGATGACGACGAAGAGCTCACCCTAAGTCAAGAGCAAGCCATCCACAGAAACGCTCAAGCCGCAGCCATAATCACCTCCTCTCTAAGTCGAGATGAATTCATAAAGGTGGACGGACTGGAGATTGCCAAGGAAATATGGGACACACTACAAACAGCCCATGAAGGTGACCGGCATGTGTGGGAGGCAAAAATTGAAATGATCGAAGGCGAACTAGGAAGGTTCGCAATTGAGGAAGACGAGTCTCCCCAAGACATGTACAACCGATTGAAGACACTGGTAAATAAAGTTTGATCATATGGGAGCAAGAAGTGGAATGACCACGAGGTTGTAAAGCTCATCCTTAGAGCCTTTATGCCTCGCAATGTCACACTATGCTCTATGATCAGAGAAAGTCCTGGGTACAAGAGGATGACTCCAGATGAATTGCTTGGCAAAATCATCAACTTTGAAATGATGGAGAAACAAGCCAAGCACGTCAAAGAAATAGCCGACCTCACATCGGCCAAGAAGAAGGGAGTTGCCTTAAAGTCCACACTCAAGCCTCTATCCAAAGAAGCAAGAGAATCACAGCTTGAGGAGGACAGCGATGATGAAAGCAGTGAGCTGGATGAAGAGGATATGATTTTGTTCATGAAAAAGTTCAAAATAATATTGAAGAAAAGACAAGGAACAAAATCAAGTGAAGGCAAGTACAAAGAGAGGACAAAGCCGAAGATGAGGAGGGCGTGCTATAATTGTGGTGAGTATAACCACTTTATAGTCGATTGCCCGTATGAGGACAACAAGAAGAAGAATAAAGAAGTCAAGCCTCAACCGAAGAAATTCTTCAAGAAGAAGAAACAAGATGAACAAGCACACATTGGAAAGGAGTGGGACTCAAACGATGAGTCCTCATCATCCGATGAAGAAGAGATGGCTAGCATAGCCATTGAAAGCACGTCCAAGAAACCCACACTCTTCCCCACGCTCGGTACAAAGAAGTGACATGGCACTTGCCTCATGGCAAAGGAAGGTAAACGCAAGGTAAACATCAAAACTCCTTCCATGCATTCCTACTCAAGTAATGATGAACTAGATAGTGATGATGAAGATATGTTAATTGGATTAGACAGAAAAACTGCTGCTAAAATGAAATTTTTACTTGACCAACTTGTTGAGAAGGAACGGCTAATTGATCGTCAAGAGGACATGATTATCTCCCAAAAGGAGAAGTATGTCGAACTTGACAATCTTCTAGTTCTTGAAAAGGAGAAAAACAGCTCACTAGAGCTTGAGCTTGCTTCAAGCAAGAAAACTTGCTTGGAGTTAACCAACTCAAACGTTGCAATCAAGGATCAACTTGATGACCTGATCAAGGTTAACAAGATCCTTGAAGTGCAAGGTGAGTCACTCAAGCTAAGTGAATCTTCCTCCTCTTCAAGTCTACCTTCTCAACCCACTTCAACCAATCTTGTTCATATGTGCAAATGTGGTAAAATCAACACCAGTTTGAAGGGAAAGTCTACCTCCACAAAGGATAAAAATCCTACCCAATGTGGAATATTTGACAAGGAGAGGATCAACTATGCACGTAGTGCATACTTGGTCCAAAGACCTCCAAATGTCAAGTATGGCATTGGTTACTCTTATGATGGAAAGCAAAATGCTGGAAGTCATAAGAATAACAAGGGAAGGATTACCTTTGTGAAGGAAGGACCCTCACAACCTGGTAACTCGAAAATTAAGAACTTGAACTCTCATGAACACCGGACTAGTCCGGTTGTAGTCCGAACAAGTCCGGTCATCCGGACAAGTCTGGTCACCCAGACTAGTCCGATCCATAAACAACAGCAACTTTTGTTCAAAACCTTTGATGCCTCTTATGTATTAATGAGAAACAATCTTGGTAAAGTTTATGCTTATTATGCTGGGCCACACCATGGGAACACAAAATCCCATGTGTGGGTGCCCAAATGTATTGTAACTAACCTCCAAGGACCCAAGCAAGCTTGGGTACCTAAAACCAAGGCATAAATTATTTCTGCAGGCCTATTCCTCCGGTGGATCCAAATGGGTGCTAGACAGTGGATGCACCAACCACATGACCGGAGAGAGGAGGATGTTCGTGGAATATGAAGAAAACGAGGACCCAAACGAAGGCATCTACTTCGGAGATAATAGTCGGGGAAGGGTGCTCAGTACCGGTAAAATAGCGATATCCTCTGAACACACTCTTTCTTATGTTTTACATGTTGAATCTTTAGATTATAACCTGCTGTCCATATCTCAATTATGTGACAAAGGTTATAATTGCTTGTTCACTAACGAGGGTGTGACGTCTCAAGGAGGAGTGATGGTTCCGTTGCATTCAAGGGTATGTTGAAGGGAAAGCTTTACCATGTTGACTTCAACAAGGATAAAGCCGAACTTGACACATGCTTGATTGCAAAAACCAACATGGGTTAGCTGTGGCATAGACGGCTTGCACATGTTGGTATGAGGAACCTTCAAAAACTCCTCAAGGGCGATCACATCCGAGGTTTGAAAGATGTTGTTTTTGAGAAAGACAGGCCTTGTAGTGCGTGCCAAGCCGGGAAGCAAGTTGGAGCACATCATCCCGCAAAGAACATCATGACTACGACAAGACCGCTCGGACTACTTCATATGGACTTGTTTGGTCCAATTGCTTACATAAGCATCGGCGGTAATAAATACGGTTTAGTCATTATTGATGATTTTTCCCGCTTCACTTGGGTGTTCTTTTTGCATGACAAGTCAGAAACACAAGGGACACTCAAGAAATTCTTCAAGCGAGCGCAAAACGAGTTCTCACTATCGATCAAGAGTATTCGGAGCGACAACGGCACGGAGTTCAAGAACATACAAGTGGAGGAGTACCTTGATGAGGAGGGAATCAAGCACGAATTTTCAGCACCATACTCTCCACAACAAAACGGAGTTGCCAAAAGGAAGAACCGAACGCTCATAGAGATGGCAAGAACAATGCTCGATGAATACAATACTTCGGATCGATTTTGGGCAGAAGCAATTAACACCGCTTGCCATGCCGCAAATCGACTCTACCTTCATCGACTACTCAAGAAGACTCCTTATGAGCTACTCACCGGTAACAAACCAAACATTTCATATTTTCGATTTTTCGGCTCTCCATGTTATATCTTGAACAAGAAGCCCAGGACTTCAAAGTTCGCTTCGAAGTCCGATGAAGGTTTCTTGCTTGGTTATGATTCGAACACTTACGCCTATCGTGTTTTCAACAAGGCCTCCGGACTTGTTGAAGTAGCACGTGACGTAGTGTTCGATGAAACTAATGGCTCCCAAAAGGAGCAAGTTGATCAATGAGAATTAGGTAAAGAAGAAGCTCCTTATCAAGCATTGAAGAAAATGGCTCTAGACGAAGTTCGACCACAAGAATCATCGTCACAAATACAAGAGGAAAGTGAATCACAAGAGGAGATCAACAATCAAGGGGGAGCTTCGACACAAGATCAATCACAAGAATATGAAGATGATCAACAAATCAACGAGGGCAACCACTCAGGGGGAGAAGAAAATGATCACAACACACAACTCTCCAAGTGCCACACCCAAGAGTACACTAATGCATTCAAAGGGATCACCCAATCGACAACATCATCGGTGACATCCAAAAGGGAGTAACCACTAGATCTCGTATAGCTAATTTTTGTGAGCATTACTCGTTCGTCTCCTTTTTGGAACCACGCAGGACTGAGGATGCATTGAAGGATCCGGACTGGGTGGTGGCAATGCAAGAAGAGTTGAACAACTTCAAGAGAAACGAGGTTTGGGAACTTGTGGCAAGACCCAATGCAAATATAGTGGGCAGCAAGTGGGTCTTCCGCAACAAGCAAGACGAACACGGAGTGGTGACAAGAAATAAGGCACGACTTGTGGCCAAAGGTTACTCACAAGTCGAAGGTTTAGATTTTGATGAGACTTTTGCTCCAGTAGCTAGGCTTGAATCAATTAGAATATTACTTGCATATGCTACTCACCATGATTTCAAGCTGTATCAAATGGACATGAAAAGCGCCTTCCTCAACGGACCGATCAAGGAAGAGGTGTACGTGGAGCAACCACCCGGGTTTGAAGACGAAGAGTTCCCCAACCACGTATATAAACTGCGTAAGGCTCTCTATGGCCTCAAACAAGCTCCTAGAGCTTGGTATGAGTGTCTTAGAGATTTCTTAATTGATAATGGTTTTCAAATTGGCAAAGTAGATTATACATTATTCACAAAGAATCTGGATAATGATCTTTTTATTTGCCAAATCTATGTTGATGATATAATTTTTGGGTCAACTAACCAATCTTTCTGTGAAGAATTTAGTAGAATTATGACAGACAGGTTTGAAATGTCAATGATGGGAGAATTGAAGTACTTCTTGGGATTCCAAGTACGGCAACAAAGGGAAGGAACATTCATAAGTCAAACCAAGTACACGCAGGACATACTCAAGAAGTTTGGCATGGACAAGGCAAAGCCCATAAAGACTCCCATGGCTACGAATGGCCACTTGGATCTCAATGAAGATGGACCAAGCGTCGACCAAAAGGTATATCGCTCCATGATTGGATCTTTACTCTACTTATGTGCATCTAGGCCAGGTATTATGTTGAGTGTATGTTTGTGTGCAAGATTTCAAGCCAACCCTAAGGAATGTCATTTGACAGCCGTAAAAAGAATCTTGAGATATTTAGTTCATACACCCAACCTTGGTCTTTGGTACCCAAAAGGCTCCAAATTCAATCTCATTGGTTACTCCGATGCAGATTATGCCGGGTGCAAAGTTGATAGAAAAAGCACCTCTGGCACATGCCAATTCCTAGGAAGATCTTTGGTTTCTTGGTCATCTAAGAAACAAAATTCCATTGCATTATCCAGCTGAAGCGGAGTATGTTGCAGCCGGGAGTTGTTGTGCACAACTCCTTTGGATGCGACAAACTCTAAGGGATTACGTTACAATATGAACCGTATTCCTCTCCTTTGTGATAATGAGAGTGCCATTAAAATAGCCCACAATCCAGTTGAGCACTCTAGGACTAAACACATAGACATAAGACATCATTTCTTGAGAGACCATTCCATGAAAGGAGACATAACCATCTCACATGTCAACACCCAAAAACAATTGGCCGACATATTCACCAAGCCACTTGATGAAAAGCGTTTTTGCGAACTCCGAAATGAGCTAAATATTCTTGATTCTCGGAGTGTGGCTTGAAAAGTTGCATACCTATATGATTGCTTCAAAATGTTGATTGAATTGTGAAAATCATCCCTCTCCATTTTTCTCTCGAAAAACTATGTCAATTATTAGATCTTGATGAATTTTGATCATTGTATGATTGTTGTATGCTTACTGGTCAAATTCATCAAGATTACTTGAATTGTTTTGCCTCTCTATTCTCTATTATTGAACCTTCAAATATATATGAATGGGCTATGCAATTCTTTCCTGGTGACCACGGACTAGTCCGTGGTTACCCGGACTAGTCCGCCCATGCAGACTAGTCCGCAGAGTGCCGGTTAGGCCGGACTAGTCCGATAGACCACGGACTAGTCCGATATAGGTCTCTGGATGACTTCGGACTAGTGTGGTCATGTACGGACTTGTCCGATTTTTCGTGTCCATAACCCTAGCCACCACCAAACCCTAATCTCCTCACCCCCACTTTTGCTCACGCTTTCCTCTCTCTTGCGCTCGAGCCACAAAGGCGATTTTCTCCTCCCTCCGTCAAAAAAGTCCACATTTGGGCGGAGATCAAGCTTGACCTCTTGGGGATTGAAGCTAGCGGACTTGTCCGCCCTCCAACCCCCAAACCTTCAAGCGTCAATCGATTTCTTCGGTAAATTTCTTCAAAACCCTAGAAATCTTGTTTTTCTCCATTGTTGATCGTATAGCCTAGCATCCTTCACTAGTTACATGTTTAGTTGATGTACTACATGTATGCTAGACTAGATTTGCATTAGGGATTGTATCCTGTCCAATCTGTTAGGTTTTTGAGGATGAACACCGGACTAGTCCGGTCCATGCACAGACAAGTCCGGTACCCCGAACTAGTCCGTGCCTGGGCACCGGACAAGTCCGATGTTTCTGAACCTGAAACCTAATTCCTTAATTCCTTAATGCCATCCATTGCTATCTTGCCTTACCTATTCCTTGTATAACTTATCATTATTCTTGCTCAATCATTCTCAGATCATGTCGAGCTCCGACAACGAGATCTCCGACTTTGAGGCCGAGTTGGACCACGAGGTGGCACCTCGGTCCTCGGTGGGTCTTGGCAATAAACGCCAAGAAAGACCTTCTGAGCCTGCTACTTCCCCTCCCCAGGTTCGGAGGAAGGTCTGTGTCAAGAAGCCCGCCTCGAAGGCTTCTGCGTCTACAAGCGGCCTTCGTCAAGCAAAAGGAAAGGGCAAGGGAGTCGCAACGGGGCCAGTTGGGCCCTTGAAGCTTCATGCTCCCAGAGAAGGGGTCCGAGACCCCAATGAAGAGAAATTCAATGGGAAAGGCAGCGATGTGGCAGCCAAGCTAAGAAGCATTGATTGGTATGGAAGGCCAAAGCAGGCAGCTGATGGAAGGTTTTGGACAAACTTCCATGCAGATTTCTACAGGCTGGTTTACCTGCCGATGAAGACTCCGGTGGTGCGCAGTCAGTGGATTGACTGGGCCTACCTAGAGAAGAAGAAGTGCTCAGCTTTTGATGAGGTCATTGCTGCAGCAGAAAGGCATGGTTTGAAGGATCTGTTTGCCTTCAGACACAATTGGAATGATGAAGTGATTGCACAATTCTATGCAACGTGCCACTTCTCGAGTGAAGATGAAGAGAGTGTGACTTGGATGACCCATGGATCCAAGTACTCCATCACTCAGGAGGATTTTGCAAGCTTGCTCCATTTAGACTCTGCTGGAAATGACCACCTGATCATCCACAACATAGGGGTCATTGAGAGAGACGGAATGAAGTTCATGTATGAGCCCAACTCTAAATATGTTCCTCCCCCCACAAAGAACATGAAGCCCTTCTTTGTGGTTCTGAACAGAGTTCTCCGAAAGACCATTGCCCCCAAGGATGGGGATGCAGGGAGTGTACAGGGCTACCTCAGGACTCTAATGAGGGTCATAAGCAAGAAGAGACAGTTTGATGTTGCAGATTACATTTGGAACGACATGGTCAACATCTCAAGCACCCCCAACCGGTCCTGTGGCTATGCTCCGTACTTGATGTTCATGATTGAGAAGGTCACAGGAATAGAATTTGTGAAGGATGTAGAGCACACTCCCCTGAGGCCTCAGATGCCTCAGCCCGTGAGTGTCCAGGCTGCTCCCTCGCCGGCCTCAAGTCCTGAGGCACCGACAAGAGAAAGAGATGCTGCTAGGGCTCCTCCCCCCTCCAGGGAAGCCCCTCAGAGAGGATCCGCCAGCGGGATCCTCAAATACTTGTCCGCAATATTCTCCTCCTGCAAGAAGACTGAAGTAAAGCTTCATAAACTCAATCAGAAGAGGAAGGAGGATATGAGATATATCAAAGCCAATGTGAAGCAACTGAGTGAAAAGCTGGAGATCAACCCCATTGGGTCTCCAGTAATTTCTGAAGATTCTAATCTTGACATCTCCGAGCTCGGGCCCTTGTCCCCCTCTGAGCTTGCCTATTTTGGCATTGGGGGCTCGAGCAGCTCTGCTCCTCATCCTCCCTCTCCTCCTCGTCAAGCGGAGAGCGAAGAAGATGAAGAAGATGACGAGAGGACAGACAGCGAAGAGCGAAGAATCTAGGACCTTCCTCTCTCTCTTTTTGGTGTCTTGATGCCAAAGGGGGAGAGATTGAGGGGGAGTCCAGTCTTAGCTTAGCTGTAATAGGATGCGAGGAGAGATCCTTCTCTGTACTTTTATTTGTGATTGCAATAGTTTAACACTGTTTTCATATTAAGTTTGGTCTTGTGATGAATTGCTCAATTTATTTGCGAGTATGTGATGAAAACTGCATTTTTGCTCCTGGAATGTCATATGCACTTGGTATCGGTTGATTAATGTAAATTCTGTCATTCTCAATGTATTCATGCACTTAGTATGCATCCCACCATAAAGAATGCACATATGGATAATTCTCTTGTTGCTTGATGTATTTTTGAGTCATATGTGCATACTTTATGAAAATCTCATTTTTTGCCTTATTTTGTGAAATCTCAATTAGTTGTCATCAATCACCAAAAAGGAGGAGATTGAAAGTGCATCTAGGAATCCCTTGTGGGTTTTGGATGATTTATGACAAGCAATTGGGATCCTAATCCTTTTGTTGAGATGAATACAAGCACATAATGAAAAATGAGCAAAATGCCAAAAAGAAGGGAAATGAGAAGCAAAGTGAATTTGAGCTTAAGAAGAAGAAAATAGTAGATTATTATGTATGGAGTGTGTTAAGGAAACACACCCAAGAGCTCAATCACTTTCAAGCACACACACACACAATGCACAAAGTTATACAGGACCGGACTAGTCTGATAACAGCCGGACTAGTCCGATATCACATTCTGCACTAGATCGGACAAGTCCGGTCTCCACCGGACTAGTCCGATATCTTTCTGATCCACTTCGGACTAGTCCTCCCCAATGCGGACTAGTCCTCAACACAATGCACAAGTCACACAAAATCGGACAAGTCCGTTGTGATCCGGACTAGACCGATATTCATTCTGATCCAATTCGAACAAGTCCGGTGTCTACACGGACTAGTCCGATATACACACTGATCTAAATCGGACAAGTCCTCCAAGTGCGGACTTGTCATCCTAAACACTTAGGGTTTCATATGTCTGGACAAGTCCGATGGCAATCGGACTAGTCCGAAGATTTCCAGTAGTGAAATCGGACAAGTCCGTTTTCAACCGGACTAGTCCGATATTCCTGGACACTTAGGGTTTGCTACACACAGCACACCGGACTAGTCCGGTGACCACCACGGAATAGTCCGATCTTTCTGAACCCTAACGGTCACTTTTAGAAACCCCATATAAATAGAGGTGCACGGCCCACTTTTACATCTCTCTCGAACCCTAGCGCCGTCACACCTCCCAAGAGACTCAAAAATCACCTCTCTCCACAAAATTAAGTGCAAAATCGATCAATCTATTGAAGATCACTTCTAGATCATTGGAGAGACACTTGGCACACATCATTGAGCTCTTGGTTTGATTCTCTAACACACTCTTGCGTTTCAATTTGTAATTTTCGAGTGTGTTATTGGTGGCTTTGTAAGTTGTAATCAAGGGAGCTCTCAACGTGTGAGAACGCCCCTTCAACTTGGTTATTTACCCTTTGTGATTAGTGGAAGAGGATTGGCCTTCGTGGCGATCCGACGAGGGAAGGGTTGGAGAAGACCCGATCCTTTTGTGGGCTCCTCAACGTGGACGTAGGTTGCCTTCGTGGTAGCCGAACCACGGGATAAAACTTGTGTCTTGTCCTTTTGGCGTTCTTCATCTTAATTGATCAACTTAATCTAGGGTTTGATTCACTTTGTTCAATTCGAGTTAAATTGTTGAACAAGAGCCTTAATTGTAATAGAATTTGACATACAACTATTAAACTGTCATCCAAGTTTATATTTCCGCTGCAAACATTAACGAATCAATCAAATTGACTGAACTTGATCAACTTAGCCCGTGAAAACCGGACTAGTCCACACTTTACTGGACTAGTCCGATATCTCTGGTATTGACCTTGTTGTTGAGTGTTACAGGAACCGAAAAAATTCAAGAAGGCCTATTCACCCCCCCTCTAGGCCTACATTCAATGTAATTGAGACTCTTGTGGTCCGTATAAATCTCACACCTGTGACCAAGAATGTAATGTCTCCAAATCTTCAAGGCATACACCACGGCTGCAAGTTTGAGATCATGTGTTGGATAATTCTGCTGATGTTTCTTCAATTGTCTCGATGCATAGGCTACCACTTGACCTTCTCACATGAGTACACATCCAAGTGCTTGTCTTGATGCGTCGTAATATATATCAAAACTTTTGCTCCCATCCGGCAATATCAAGACTGGGGCTGTAGTTAACATCTTCTTCAACTCCTCAAAACTTTCTTGACAAGCTTGAGTCCATTGCTAAGATTTCCCCTTCATTAGCAACTATGTCATGGGCTTGGCTATCTTGGAAAAGTCCTTGATGAATCGACTGTAATATCCAACCATTCCAAGAAAATTTTGGATCTCCATTACATTTTGTGGGGGTTCCTATTTCAATACGTCCCTCACTTTTCTTGGATCAACCGATACTCCTCCGCCTGAGATGATGTGACCCAAAAATTACACCTCTTTAAACCAAAACTGTCACATGCTGAATTTGGCATACAATTGATGCTCCCTCAATTTTTGCAACGTAAGCCTCAAGTGTTCCTCATGTCCCTCCTCGCTTATGGGGTAGATTATAATGTCATCAATGAACACCTCTACAAACTTATCGAAGTACTCCATGAATAACTTATTCATGAGGTACATAAAATACGCAAACGCATTCGTCAAACCAAAAGACATCACAGTGTACTCATAAGATCCATACCGTGTCCAGAAAGCTGTTTTGGGTATGTCCGATGGTCTAATCTTCATTTGAAATTAGCCTGACCTCAAATCAATCTTGGAGAAGACACAAGCACCCTTCACCTGATCAAACAAGTCTTCTATGTGGGCAAAGTATACTTGTTCTTGATTGTTACCTCGTTAAGAGCTTAGTAATCCACACACATCATTTGTGATCAATCCTTCTTATCCACAAAAAGAACGGGTGCTCCCAAGGTGAAGAGCTTGGGCGAATAAAACCCTTCTCTAGTTGCTCTTGAATCTGCTTCTTGAGCTCCGCTAACTCCTTAGGAGGCATCCTATATGGCCTCTTAGCTATAAGTGTAGTTCCAGGTATCAACTCAATAACAAATTTTATGTCTTGATCAGGTGGCATACCTGGCAACTCATCTGGAAACACATCCAAGAATTCACACACCACTGGAATCTCCTCAACTGCGGCACCTTCCATGTGATTTAGCTCCAATTGCTTCGGTGCATGTTGAGATGCTTTAAATTATATGGTGATCCATTCATCATTTGTCAACTTCATTGTCTTTGTGGCACATTCAATAACTCCATTGTGCTTACTCAACCAATCTGTACCAAGTATGATGTCCAATCCTTGAGAATCCAAAACAATGAGGTTGGCAAAGAAGTCTACCCCCCTTATTCTAAGGCTTACTTTTAGACATACTATATTTGTCCTCATCTCTCCTCCAGGAGACTTAGCCAATAGAGTATACGTCATATGAGAGTTAGGCAAACTATACTTGTCAACATATTTCGATGCAATGAATGAATGTGATGCTCCAGAATCAAATAACATAGTCGCCAGGTTGGAGTTTGCGAGAGACATACCAGTGACCACGTCATCCGCTTGTTGCACTTCCTCCTTAGAGACATGGTTCACGTTGCCACGAGCAAAATTCTGCTGTCCACGGTTCCCCTGCGGCTGTCCTCCATTGGGTCTTGGGTTTTGTCTTGGAGCATTGCTTCCTTGACCAAGGCCTGACTTAGGACATTGAATTGTAAAGTGTCCTGCTTCTCCACATGTATAGCACTTCGTAACTGCACCAGAATTATTGGGACGAACTTGATTCTAAACATTTGCACCAGGAAGGTTGGCACGATGTGCAAAAGGCATTGGAGGCCTATGTGCTTGCATGACAGGGCATTGTTGTACAAACTGGGCTGGGTGCGGTGCATATCCAGGGCACTGTATTGGACCAGGAGAGCCGTAATAAGGCGCATTGGGTGGTGCAAAGCGAGGGTGCACATTACTTCCTTGTTGTTGTCTTGATATGTCACCTTCCTCTTGGTATCTTGCTCCATCTCATGGACCTTGTTTTGAACCATAATTTTTTGTCCACAAGCTTCTGGAAGTTGGCATAATCACAATTAAGCAATTGTACCTGGATCTCATTTTTGAAGCCTCTCATGAACAAGTATTGTTTCCGGCTGTCCCAGCTCACATCCTCAGGCGCATATCTTGAGAGTTGAGTGAATGTATTGAGGTATTCACCCACACTCAATTTTCCTTGCCTCAAGTTCTAAAATTCTTTCATCTTTAGGATACAAACACCTTTTGGCACATAATGAGAGTGAAAGCTCTCCTTCAATTCAGCCAAAGTAATCCTCTCATGGTTCTCATGGGCGTTGCACAAAGAGTCCCACCAATCAGCAGCTGCTCCAACAAGTTGATGAGACGCAAATAGCACCTTCACCCGATCACTGCATTGGACTATTACAAGTTTTTTCTCCACGGACTTGAGCCAACCATCAACATCCATAGGGTCAGCAGCTTGAGCAAAAGTCGGCAGCCTAGTTCTCATGAACTCTCCCAATCGGTTATGAGGTGGTGGGGGTGGCGGTGGAGGCATGTGAGACTGATTGTTATTGTTGCCAGCCTGCAGCTGTCCCATAGTCTGTATCATGGTGTGCATGAGCTGGTTTTGCATGGCCAATAGCTGCTCAAGGTTGATAGCTCCTTGGGCAGGTCTCTGGTTGTTCTGAGGTGCTCCATTCTTCTCCTCCTCGTCGTTGGCATCCCTCAGGTTGCGAGTCCTCACCATCTGATGAAGAGCGAGAAAGAAGAATTTAGAAAACGTCCCCAACTATATGCATTAAGGGATATGAAACAAAACAACTATCTACACTAGCCTATGTGGACATGGCAATGCTAAAGCATCCCAAAATCCACTACTAAGTACACAAACAACAATACGTAGCAAACAGCAGACAAAGCAAAAACTCATTGATTCTTGAGTGCTCCTATGTGCTCTAAAGTGTCCATTCTATCTAGGTTGCGTCCTACAGTCAACCTGTGGCTCTGATACCAATTTGGGACACCCGATTCAAAAAATGAACCAAGTGAACACATACGTGTGCCTAGGATGTTCAACACACATACACAAGTGCATTCACAAAAGGATATACAGAAAATTACCACAAAACATGATTAACTAAGCACTTTTATTACAGAATTCTGAATATCTTCAAATACAAGCTCTAATGATTATTAATGAAAAGATTGAACTAATGCAGCGGAAATAATCAAATTAAACAAACTAAGCAAAATAAGCATAAGGGTAGCGCAGCTCCAAGCAACACCACAGGCAAAGATGATGATAGACATGGCCTAGAACTCTGCATTATCAACGTGATACTCCCAATCTTGACCTGCAACTGTTGGCGGGGGAATTGTAAGGGTGAGTACATGACTTACTCAGCAAGTGTAGGAAAGTATGATATGTAGCTGATACAAATGACAAATATAACAAAGGCTAAGTGTTGAAGAGTACATTAAAACATTTGAAAAGCAATATATTGTATGTATGTGAAGTAAACCCATCATAAACCATGTAGTTATTATAATAGCAGTCCATACTTCATCACTATCATCCATATTCCAGATTTCTCATTACCATTAACCATATCCATTGCCATAAACCACAATACCATCCCATAACTAGTACCAAACCATCCCAAATCCAAAACATAACCAAATCATCCCAAATCCCAAGTTTCCCCCTAATCATATGAGGGTCCAGGTTGCTCATGACCTAGAGCACGGCTATCATGATAGTTTTTAATACACTCTGCAAAGGTTGTACCACTTTACCCACGTGTTCATGATTTCATCAACTTTCAATGACTATAGAACCTCTATTATGCCGTCTCACACTTCCTTAGGTGTGTGGCCAAGAGATCACGAAGTAGCCTTTACAAAGGGATTACTAGTATCTATGGACCCACTGAGGTTTCACCGATGGTGATGCCTCCAACTGAGCACATCTTCAACCAAGGTGCCCCTCTTGTGCCGTTCGAATCCCAAGGAGTCCCGCCTCAATCCAAGTCCAATCCGACTCCCCTTCCCCAGTGCGCCAAATGATCAGCTCAATATTTGCAATACCCTAATTAATCAGCTATGCCGCACCCATAACTGGACTCGTGGTGGCACTGTAAATCCTGGACAGTTGCTCCATGAACTGGTCCTTAGATCTAAAGCAAGCGAAACCACCAAAACACACAACCCAATCCACATACCATGCTTGCTTAGATCACCCATTACCATGTCATGTTAACCAGTTCATATTAACCATAATCTCATTAATGCATAATTAAATGGTATAGTTGTTTTCCCATCCCAATTAATTAAGCGAAGCAAAGGTAAAATGCCCTTCCCGACTCTCTACCATATATTCCAGGTGACAAGGGTGGTTAAACAAAACTAGTAAACTTCCAATCATAGGAAAACCCATCAAATTGACACAAACATGCAGTTTTGAAAACAAAACATTTATTGTAAAAACAACATCAATATGTTCAAGGTCACTTGCCTTGCTCTTGGGCTTGATTGGGATTAGAGACTTCAAATTCCTGCTGCTGGAGGTCCTCTAAAGCACTCTCTAGCGCAAATCCATCTAAACCGCGCAATAAACATACAAGACAAGAATTACAATCAATAAGTGCACATATGTTACTCAATATGTCATGACATGCATGATTAATGCAAATGCGAAGCACAACTAGTTAATTAGTTAATAATGTTTACTAACTAGTTCTAATGGTTATTAACAAGTTTGGACAGATTTAGAATTGACTCGAAACAATTTAGATTTAATTCATCAGAAAACAGACAGCCAAACCGGACTGGTCCGCTGTAGGGCCGGACTAGTCTGCCCTTCGCAGAAATAGCGAGCTAGGGTTTTCTAGATCAACGTGAGTTTGGAGAATTAGGGTTGAAATCACGTGAGAACGAGGAAGTAGAAGGTATACCAGGTGTTTAGAACTCCAATGAATCAAGGGTTTTGGAGGCTACACTTGGATCTTGACGATCTAGGGTCGATGAAGAAAACTTGATGGTGAATTGTTGATGAGGAACGAAAACTTGATGGAGATCTTGATCACTTGATCCTCTTTCATTTCCTCCCCTTCTTCTTCTTGCCAGGAATCTCCTTCCCCTATGTGGTGGCGGCTCCCACGAACTAGGGTTTGTGGTCTTTCAAAAGTGGCAAAGAGATGTAAGGTTGGGGTGTTGAGTTGTTTATATAAGGGTGGATCACTAGGGTTTAATGGATTCGATTTTAGAGCAGGTGGAGCCGGTGTGGTGTCCCACATGGGCTCCAAAAGAGTTTGACACAATGTCCTTAGGCCCACTTGAGGTAAAACCCAAAAACACGTCGTGGAACAAAAGATCAACTCGGAATCGCGATCACCAGACAAGTTTGCACTAGGCCGGACTAGTCTGATATTAGTAAGAGGAAAAACGGACAAGTCCAGACATAATCGGACAAGTCCAAACTTAGTCAGAGGGGAAAAAGGACAAGTCCGGACAAGTCCAGACAAGTCTAGGGACTTGGCGAAATGTAAAGGAATCGGGATACCGGACTAGTCCGCAATGGACTGGACAAGTCAGAATATTGTACAGAGATGAAACCGGACTAGTCCGCAGCAAAAACGGACATGTCTGAGGGAGGTCAGAGAGAAGTTGGACTATTCCGCACCAAAATGGACTAGTCCGCACTTCTCAGAACTTTTGAGTGTGGTTTTGGTTTAAATTCATCTTAAACTCATTCCTTTTTATGTGGATCAATGTTAAACATGTATATGAACTTATGCAATGCATGATGCATGAAAATGATGGTGTTACATCCGCACATGCTGATTTTTGTGCAGTTGGTGTAATCTCTTTCACTTGAGCTATTGGGATGTGTTTCTCCAACACACTCCATACCAAATAATTCTAATCTTTTAAGCTCTTGAGCTCTTTTCCCTTTGAATCCTCATTCTCCTTTCTTTTTGTGCTTTCTTCCTAATTGCTTTTAAACCTGCTGTCATCTCAATGATTTTTGTAGGATCTCATTTGTTTGTCATTTATCAACCAAAACCCACAAGGGATGCCTAGATGCACTTTCACCAAGGACAAGAAACATAAAGAGCATTCAAGATCCAAGATATCCCACAATCACTTGGTGGAATCCCTACCCTTTGACCAAGCTCATGCAAACTAAGACAAGTGACATTGTGGAAGAAGCATTTCTTGTTTGATTGTGGAGTCCAAATGTCATCATGCCCAAGGAAGCTTTTGATCCATGATCAAAGTATGGGTTGACCTTAAGGAATATCAAGAAGGTCGAAGTGACACCCTAAAGAAGGACAAGCCTCACCATGCTCATAAAGAAATATCTTCATGAGGAAAAATTCGTCACTACATCAAGTGACGTCAACAAGTCTTCATCAAGATGACAGAGAGGCTTGAGCCATCATGTGGACCACATGTCCAACTAACATGCAAAAGGATATTTGGCATCATGATCAAGAGAAGTTGTCCACATCTTAAACTCCGGGATTGGACAACAAATCATCACACTAAACAGGACGGAGGTATGTCCCACTCACCAGACTTCATAAATTTGATGAGTCTTTGCCAATGGGTTAATTATTTAGTTATCTCTTATCTGATTCCCCAATTGCATATTTGAAATTCTCATCAATCTTTGCACTTGCATTTAGCATGTTTGAATTTTTACACTTGCATGTTGGAATGTAAAATTTGCAACCATCATAAAACTACAATTTTGAATTAGGAAATAAATTTATTTGGATATGAAACTTGGGCCTAACCACTTGAATTCATCTTCCTAACTCAAACCAAAAATATTTCCCTTGATATTCATTGCATTTACACGTTGTTTCAAGTTGGGCAAAACAATTTGACAAAGGGTACAACATTCTTTTTAGCTAACGGAACCCGTTTTCGAGTTGTTTTGTTTGTTCTTGATTTTAGTGCAGCCAGGACAAAATTTGTAAAAAGGTTGGAAGGCCCCATCAAGCACAATCCCTCCATCAATCTCATTTTGAGTTCATGGTGGAGTAATGCTCAAAATAGTGGCCCAATGGAGGATCAAAATTGTAACAACCTCAATTTCATCCATCATGCATTGCATACATCCTTATACATGTTTAACATTAAGAAACATAAAAAGGAACAAGTTTAAAATGAATTAGAACCAAAACAACAGTTAAAAGCCTGTGTCAGTGCGGACTTGTCCGGACCAGCCCCGAACTAGTCTGATTTTCCCTTTGTTGTTTCCCGGACTTATCCATTTTTGTTGTGGATTGATCCGAAAATGTTTCAATTGAAGTCCAGACTTGTCCGTTATCGCGTACAGACTGGTCTGATATCCGTCACTGGAAATTCTTTGACTTGTTCAATGATTCCTCAATTTGGTTCAGATTTTGAAAATTGGAAAAGACCGCCAGACTTGTCCGGCCCCATACCGGACTTGTCCGTTTTGCTCTCTGGACAAGATTGGACTTGTCCGGACCTCCACCAGACTTTCCCGTTCAAGTCTCTGTTTAATATCGGACTTGTCCATCCCCCTAGCGGATTAGTCCGGTGTGCCCAAATCGGATTCTGTTTCTTTCTCCACGATAAGTTACTGGGTAATGGACATCAGTGGGCCCAAGGACATCATTCCCGACCTCAGAGGACCCCACCACAACCCCTACTCGTCCTCAACCGCCTTATACTCGAATTCAACCCCAAACCCTACCATCTCCACCGTATATCAACACCCCACCACCCACCATTCCATATCTTTGCCACGATTGAAGAGAACCCTAACCCTAATTTGTGAGAGCCGCCCTCAAGAGGAGTTCCCCGGGGGAGAAGAAGGAAGACGAAGGAAGGAGGAGGATCAACAAAGATTGTCATTGCTGCTGCCATTTCTATCATCAATCCATCATCGTCAACATCCTCTTTTGTCAGTTCTTCGTCTTCAATCGATCTAGACGTCAATATATCGAGTTTCATCGATTTCTCGACCTTTGAACCATTGGATTCATGGTAAATACCTTAGATTCCTCTTTTCTTTGTAAAATATGGTTCCATGATTAATCAAACTATTATATAATTGAAAATTCACCAAAACCTAGCCATAACAAACTTGTCCGGTCGCTATGCGGACTAGTCTGATTTCCATTCCGTTCCAGGACGGACCTGTCCGGCCGGAGTGCGAATTAGTTCGGTCTTCCTATTCTGAAAATTCCTAGAACTTCTTTAACATTATCCAATAATGACTTGAAACTTGTTCAAAACCATTGTAACTAGTTAGTAAACATCATAGCAAGTTGATAACATGCACTACCACACAATTGCACCAATCATGAATATCATGGCATATTGAGTATTATTTGAGCAATATTTGATTGTAATGTTTGTTTCGCATGTTTGTCACGCGGAATAGAAGGTATCACAATAGAGATTGCTTTCGAGGACCTGCAAAACTAGAACTTTGAAGCTTTTGATTCTAACCAATCTCAAGAACAAGGCAAGTGTCCTTGATCA
The DNA here is from genome assembly GCA_036927565.1 of Tuctoria greenei. Classification (NCBI taxonomy): domain Eukaryota; kingdom Viridiplantae; phylum Streptophyta; class Magnoliopsida; order Poales; family Poaceae; genus Tuctoria; species Tuctoria greenei. Next base: position 197,570,950 of record JAYESD010000003.1, on the reverse strand, counting down.
TTTTGATCTTGTATTTTTTTAAATGTTTTGTTTGCAAAACTACGTGCTTGTGTTAATTTGACGGGAAACCCATATAATAGGTGTTTACTAGACTTTTTGACTATCCATGTTGCTTGGAATATATTGTAGAGAGTCAGGAAGGGTATTTTACCTTTTTGCTTTGCTCTAATTAATTGCGATGGGAAAACAACCAAATGACTTAATTATTGATGAACTTATGTATGATGTAAATTGATTAACATGGTTATTTGGTAACGTGGGATTGGGAGATCTAAGAAAACATGGTTTGTGAACTGGGTTGGAAGATATGGTGGTTTTGCTTGCCTTGGATCTAAGGACCATTTCATGCGAGAATAAGCTAGGAATACAGTGCCACCACAAGGCCAAGTACGTGTGCGGCTCAACCAATTAATTAGGTGTATTGCCAGCATTGTTTGGATCATTTGGGGAATCGGGGAATGGGAGTTAGTTGGGTTTGCAATAGAGGTGGGACTGCCCTGGGATCTGAACGGCACAAGAGGGGGCCCTTGGTTTGATGTGCTCCGTTGGAGGCATCATCACCGGTGAAACCTTAGTGGGTTTGAATATGCTGGTAGTCCCTTTGTAAATTCTATTTTGTGATCTCTTGGCCATACACCTAAGGTAGTGTATTTGTTATAAGGGAGGTTTCTTTAGTCACCAACAGGTGATGAAATCATGAACTTGTGGGTAAAGTGGTACAACCTCTGCAGAGTTTAAAACTATCATGATAGTCGTGCTCTCGGTTAAGAGCACCTGTATGACCTACATGATTAGAGTTGAAATTGGGAATTGGTACGGGTTGGTTATGTTTATGGATTGGGTGGTGATAAATGGACATGGTTAATGATGATGGTAAGAATATTGCATATGGATGGATAATGAATGGTAGATATGAATTAATATGTTTATTTGGGATGATGGGATTATTTCACGTAGACATCGTAGGATGATTTTCATATGTTTTAAATGTACTTTTGAGCAAATAGCCATTATTTATTATCATTCCTTGTTTAAGATACATGTCATCATTTTCCCACACTTGCTGAGTACGACATGTGCTCACCCTTGCGATTCCCCCACCAACAGTTTTAGGTAATGTTTGGAGGATCTTGAGGATAATACGGGGTATTATGTTGTGTGCCGCCGTCAACTTGCCTGTGGTTGTTCTTGGAGGCGCTCTACCCTATATGCTTAGTTTGCTTAGCTAGATTATTTCTGCTGCAGATACATCAATAATAAAGATCATTAGGGATTGTAATTTGAGGATTATTTGAATATTGTAATAAAATTTTTAATTATTATTTTGTGTTGTGGTAATTTTCTGTATATCATGTGTGATGCACTCGTGTATGTGTGTTGAACATCCTGGACACACATATGCGTCACATTTGGTTCATTTTCAGAACCGCATGTCACAAATTGATATCAGAGCCACAGGTTGACCATAGGATGCAACCTAGATAGAATGGACACCTTAGAGCACATATGAGCACTTAGGAATAGTTGTGGGTTGGTTGGTGTGTTGAATGCTACATGATGTTGCTTGTGTGCTTAGTAGAGGATTGTGGAATGCTTTAGCACTTGCCACATCCATATAGGCTTATATAGGTAGTTGCTTAGTTTCATATCCCTTGATGCATATAGTTGGGACATTTTCTAAATTCTTCTACATCTTGCTCTTCCTTCAGATGTCGAGGACTCGCAACCAAAGGAATGCCAATGGTTAGGAGGAGAACAATGGAGCACCCGAGAACAACAACCTTGGACCCGAGGATAGTAACCTTGAGCGCTTGATGGCTACGCAAAATCAGCTCATGCAGACCATAGTGCAAACCTTGGGACAGCTGTAGGACAATAACCAGAATCGGACCCACATGCCTCCACCACCACCCCACAACCTCACAACTGTTTGGGAGAGTTTGAGGACTAGGCCACCTACCTCTGCTCAAGCCAATGATCCTACAGAAGCTAATGATTGGCTGAATTATGTGGAGAAGAAGCTTGCTATTGTCCAGTGTAGTGACAGGGAGAAGGTTCTTTTTGCCTCCCATCAGCTAGTTGGAGCGGCTGCGGATTGGTGGGAATCCCTTTGCAATGCCCATGCTAATCAGGAGAGGATCACCTGGGCTGAATTCAAGGATATCTTCCATTCTCACTTTGTTCCTGAGGGTGTCATGATCTTGAAGAGGCAATAATTTGAGAACCTAAGGCAACAAAGGTTGAGTGTGAGTGAGTATCTCAATAAATTCACTCAACTCTCAAGGTATGCTCCAGAGGATGTCAATCGGGACATCCGCAAGCAGTATTTGTTTATGAGGGGCCTAAATAATGAGATTCAAGCCCAATTGCTTAATTGTGACTATGCAAATTTCCATAAGCTTGTGGACAAAGCTATTGTGGTTGAGAGCAAGGTTCGCGAGATGGAGCAACATAATAAGAGGAGGGCACCATATCAAGGACAGCGACAAGGAAGCAATGTTTGCCCACGCTTTGCACCACCAAATGCACCATACTATGACCCCTCTGCTCCCGCATATCGTGCTTCTATTCGACCACGCCCAGTTCAGCCTGTCCAGCAACGCCTCAGTATGCAAGCACCTCACCCTCCAATGCCTCATGCGCCCCGTGCTAATTTTCCTCAAAATCAAGCTCACCTAAACAATTTCGGTGCAGCAAGGTCGTGCTATACTTGTGGTGAGGTGGGACACTTTGCATCTCAATGCCCCAAGTCAGGCCTTGGTCAAGGGAACAATGCTCCAAGGAAGAACCCAAGACAAAATGGAGGAGCGCCACAAGGCAACTGTGTACCGCAAAATTTTGTTTGTGGCAAGGTGAACCATGTCTCTACGGAGGAGGCCCAACAAGCGGATGGCGTGGTGATTGGTATGTTTCTCGCAAACTCCAACCTGACGACTATGTTATTTGATTCTGGAGCATCGCATTCATTCATTGCGTCAAAGTATGTTGCCAAGTATAGTTTGCCCATATCTCATATGAAGTATACCTTGTTGGTTAAGTCTCCTTGAGGGGAGATGAGGATGAATATAATATGTCCAAAAGTAAGCCTTAGAATAAGGGGGGTAGACTTCTTCATCAACCTTATTGTTTTGGATTTGCAAGGACTAGACATAATACTTGGTATGAACTGGTTAAGGAAGCACAATGGAATAATTCAACGCGCCACAAAGACGGTGAAGTTGACAAATGAGGAGGGGTCATCATAGAATTTGAAGCATCTCAACACGCACCAAAGCAAGTGGAGTTGAATCAAATGGATGGTGCAGCAATAGAGGATATTTTGGTGGTGTGCAAATTTTTAGATGCATTTCCGGATGAGATGCCAGGTATGCCACCTGATCGTGACAAAGAGTTTGTTATTGAATTAATACCTTGAACTGCACCTTTAGCTTAGAGGCCATATAGGGTGCCTCCTATCGAGTTAGAGGAGCTCAAGAAGCAAATTCAAGAGCAGTTAGAAAAGGGTTTTATCCGCCCAAGGTCTTCACCTTGGGGGGCACTAGTGCTTTTCGTAGATAAGAAGGATGGATCACAAATGATGTGTGTGGATTACCGGGCTCTCAATGAGGTGACGATTAAGAACAAATATGCATTGCCTCGTATAGAGGATTTGTTTGATCATATGAAGGGTGTCTATGTTTTCTCCAAGATCGACTTGAGGTCAGGTTATTTCCAAATGAAGATTAGACCATCGGATATACCCAAAACAGCTTTTCGAACACGGTATGTGTCGGTACCCTGGGTACCATATACCCTTTGGGATTGCAAAGATATCAAGGAAAAGTCACCCACTTGATTTGAAGACCTTCGGAGGCACACATGTCCGGACCCGATTCTCCAACATGGTTAGCCCCAGGGTCGCCACGTGTATTATCAAACCGGAGCTACCGCCCGCAAGGGAGGAAGCTCCGAACTATGTACCGAAGTGGCATCCCCGGACCTAACCCCAGCCCAAGGGAAGCTCCAGTGCTGACACATGCCAGCTAACCCCGGATATCTGCTCTCCATAGCGTGCTCCTGTGCTACCACGTGTCCAATTGTCAGATCTTCACCCTCTAACCTCCATAAGACCCCGCAACGGCTCCGGATCTTCAAAGGGGAATCGAGGACTTCAAGAACCGATTAAGTATCATTAATACCATATTAATGACATTTAATCGGACGACCTTAATACCAGTAACGGTGCTGTCAAAGCCCATTACACGGTCATTAAGGGCAATTAAACGTGTTGAAGAGGTATCAACACTAGTAAACGCTGGGCCACATGTCGGGCCAGGCTAATTTGTAACGGCCTTCCCTTATACTATAAAAGGACAGGCCAACGACATTTACAGACAGGCGAGATAGACGTTGAGACACACTCGAGAGACGTTCAGACACACTGACACACTTGCTACATCCAATACAACATCAACACACCCCGTGGAGTAGGGTATTAAGCTCAGGCGGCCCGAACCACGTAAACTCTTGTGTCTCCTGTGTCATTTACAATTCACCTTCTTGAATCTCCGCGTGCCCACACTGAACATCAAACTCCTCTAACACTTTAGTAGTGTCGGGAGATCTGCCGGTTCCAAACCACCGACAGTTGGCGTGCCAGGTAGGGGCGCCTGAGATTTTGAGAATGGTGAACTCAGCTGCTGGATCATCCAACGGTCAACCTGCTGCTCAGGATGTTGGGGGCAATCCCTCCAATATGCAGCCACCAGCAGGAGCCTCAGCACCGGCAGGAGTCACACTCCCACCACCACCGTCTCCACCAGCAAATCAAGCTGGGCAATGCGATGGTGCGCCGGCGTCAATCACTGTGTCGGCAAATCATGACAACCCGGAACACACGCTCCATGCAGCGCGTGCTCTTCTCCAACGCCCACCACCTCCGGATGCATCCCGGGATGCACTGGAATAGTGGAGGGCCGATGTGGAACATTTGGTTGCAGCAGCAGCCGAACGCCTCAGCAACCAGGGTCCTCCTCCTTCAGGACGAGCCCCGTCGCAACGGCGGACTTTGTCTGGTAGACTTGGTCCGCACGTTTCCAATAGCAGGAGACGTGCTGCATCACAACAAGTGACGTCATTGCCCTCCGGGGCACGACGCACTCACACGGTATCCAGGCTCTCAACTCATGACCTTCGGGCGGAGCTTGATCGCCAATACTGCCAACAAGACGGCCGAGTCCATATTGAGTGTGCTCGTGAAAGACGGGAAGCTCAGGACCTTTCTGCTCCTGAAGGAGTAGGAGGAGGCTGTTCAGCTCTGGCCATACATCTGCGTATGGTCAGGTGGCCACAGAAGTTCCGGCCTCACCAGCCAGAAAAATTCGACGGGACTGTCAATCCCGCCGAATCTCTTCAGATCTACTCCACTGCAATCTTGGCAGCTGGAGGAAACGAGGCCGTGATGGCCAATTATTTTCCAGTGGCCTTAACTGGGACCGCCAGGTCCTGGTTTATGAGCCTTCCACCCAACTCTATCAACAGTTGGGAGGAGCTGTGCCGGCAGTTCACCGCCAACTTCGGGAGTTCATACACCCGACCAGGCACTGAACTGGACCTTTTTGCAGTCATGCAAAAAGAGGGAGAATCCCTGCGATCATTCATCCAGAGGTTCTCTCAGGTATGAAACACTATCCCTTCTATCTCTAGCGCCTTTGTCATTGTGGCATTCAGACAGGGTGTACGGGACAAGAAGATGCTGGAAAAACTGGCGATCAAGGAGATCACCAGCGTCACGGAACTCTTCAGCTTGGCTGACAAATGTGCCAGAGCTGCGGAGGGCCGTGAGATGCACTCCAAACCAACACCGGAGGGTCACAATAAATCCTCCAAAGAAGAAGCCTCTACCTCCGGGAATGGCAAGAAGAAGAAAAAGACTAACGGCAAGAAGAAGTCGTCGGCCGGTACATCCAATGTTGCAGCTGCTGCAGCTCCGGGTGATCGGGGGCCACGCCCCGAAAAGCGACCTCGACCGTCTTCTGAAGACGGTAGCAAGCCCAAGGTGTGGTGCCTAATTCACAAAATGGGCAGCCACAGTTTGGAAGACTGCCGGGAGGTCCAAAACCTTGCCGAGCGCTACAACAAGTGCCGGGAAGAATCTCCTTTCCGACAGAGGGAAGGAAAGCAAAAAGTCGACGAAGCTCCAGCTGAAGAGGAGTTAGGTTTTCAAGATCCCAAAAAGGTCCTGAAGGCCGTTTACACCTCCATCGATGATGATTCTGACGTCTCTGACAACGAGCGTCGGAAGACCATGAACACCATTTTTGGTGGATCATGGGACATCACCTCCCGCCGCGTCATCAAGACTATGCGTCGGGATATGGCTGCTGTAGCTCCGACAGTCAGGCCGGAACCTCATCGGAAGTGGATGGACACAACCATCACTTTTGATGCTTCGGATTGCCCTCGGAGCATGGTTGGAGCAGGTCAGTTACCTTTGATGGTATCTCCTACCATCAACAACATCCAGCTCCACCACATCATGGTAGACGGAGGTTCGGGGCTTAACCTCATAAGCTTCGAAGCTTTTACTAAGCTTCAACTCCGACCTTCGGATCTCCACCCCTCTCAACCTTTCTTCGGAGTAGGTCCGGGGGCCATTACCCCACTCGGAGCTATTACTCTCCCCGTTACCTTCGGGACACGGGAGAAGTACCGCACCGAGAAGTTGGTCTTCGACGTCGCTCAGATCAACTTACCCTTCAATGCCATCTTGGGTAGGCCTGCCCTGTACAAATTCATGGCAGCTGCTCATTATGGTTATCTGGTGTTGAAGATGCCAACGCCAGTAGGCGTTCTCCGGATCCGCGGAGATCGTACTGCCGGAGTAACTGCTCTGGAAGAACTCCATGCACTCACCACGGCGCAAGAGGAGGACTCCAGGCAGGAGCAAGCTCCAAAACCCCCGAGCATTCGTCAACGAGGCTCGACTTCTGCACCTCGTGTGCAGCCAAGCGACGACACCGACATTCCCGTCAAAGTCGTCCAAATTGGTTCCGATGCCGCTCAGACCACCCGTATATCGGGGGGACTGACCGACAAATAGGAACTCGCGCTCATCACTTTCTCCCGGGCTAACATCGACGTGTTTGCCTGGCAACCATCACAAATGCCTGGGATCCCCAGGGAAGTGATTGAGCACAATCTGAAGATCTACCCCGACGCCCGGCTTGTGCATCAGAAGCCTCGGAAGCAATCCGTAGAGCGACATAACTTCACCCGACAAGAAGTGAAGAAGTTACTTGAAGCTGGATTCATTCGAGAAGTCTTACATCCAAAATGGCTGGCAAACCCAGTCGTTGTGCCCAAGGCCGACGGGAAGCTTTGGATGTGCATCGACTACACCTCACTAAATAAGGCATGTCCAAAAGATCCATTCCCACTACCTAGAATAGATAAGATAGTGGATTCCACCTCCGGGTGTGAATTACTGTGTTTCCTAGACGCATATTTCGAGTATCATCAAATCAGGATGTCTAGGGAAGATGAAGAGCATACCTCATTCATCACAGTAGATGGATTGTACTGTTATACAGCCATGCCCTTTGGTCTCAAGAATGCAGCTTCAACTTTTGTACGAGCTATGTACAAAACTTTTGAAGAACTCATTAGAGACATAGTGGAAGTGTACGTCGATGACATCGTGGTCAAGGTCAGGGACAAGGAGTCACTCCTTGACACCTTGCAGGCTGTCTTCGACAAGCTGCGGGCCACCCGCACAAAGCTAAACCCAGACAAGTGTGTCTTCGGGGTTAGCTCCGGAAAACTTCTCGGTTTCCTTGTAGGTCACCAGGGCATAGAAGCTAATCCGGCGAAGATTAAGGCCATTGAAGACATGCGGCCACCAACCCGCATCAAAGACGCCCAAAAGTTAACTGGATGTCTAGCAGCCCTCAGCTGGTTCATTTCAAGACTGGCGAAACGGGCACTCCCCTTCTTCAAGTTATTGAGGAAGTCCGGACCATTCCAATGGTCCAAAGAAGCAGAGAAGGCATTCCAGGAGCTGAAACAGTTCCTCACCACCCTACCAATTCTGGTAGCTCTGAACCCTGGTGAGCCTTTGTTGCTTTACATTTCAACAACTGATGAAGTCGTCAGTATGGTTCTGGTTGCGGAGAGACCAGAGCTACCTCATACTCACGAATCCAGACCCCTTCGGGAGGGTCCAGAGGTACCTGAAAGCGAGTCTGGGTCCCAGCTCCCAGACCCGAATCCACAAGAAGTCACTTCAGGAGACCCAGACCCCTCCGGGAGGGTCCAGGTCTCTTCTGAAGAAGCCCCGGGTTCCTCCAGCCAGGACTCGGAGGTCCCCGAAGAAAATCCGGATTCCTCCGAGAGGATCCGGGTCAGTGAAGAGGAAGCTCTGGACCCCTCCGGGAGGGTCCGGACCATTCAGCGCCCAGTGTACTTCATTAGTGAAGTACTACATGATGCCAAGACTCGATACCTAGAGGTGCATAAGCTGCTCTATGCAGTTCTTATTGCCTCCAGGAAGCTTCGCCATTACTTCCAAGCTCACAAAGTCTCAATGGTGACCTCTTACCCACTTCGAGCAATCTTGCACAATCCCAATTCAACTGGGAATATTGCAAAGTGGGCAGCAGAATTGGCTGAATTTGATCTTGAATTTATTTCAAGGCAAGCAGTCAAGAGTCAAGCATTGGCAGATTTTGTGGCAGAATGGACTCCCTCTCCATCAAACCCTGGGGTCCCCAGTGAGCAGAAGACAGAGCATCAAGCTCCAGCCTTCACCGAGCCTCACTGGACCCTCTACTTCGACGGCTCCATGCAGAAGCAGGGGGCCGGAGCTAGAATCCTTCTCCTTGCACCGACCGGGGAGAAGGTGAAATACATGGTACACCTTGACTTCAAGGCGACCAACAACATGGCAGAGTACAAAGCGCTCATCTACGGACTAAAGGTGGCACTGTCATATGGTGTCAAGCAACTGCTGGTCAAGGGAGATTTGCAGCTCATCATTAAGCAAGTGAGAGGTGAATGTTCCTATAATAATCTCCAGCTAGCTGCTTACCTCCTTGAAGTTCAGAGGCTTCAGAAGGATTTCGAAGTCCTAGATCTCCACCATGTTCAGCGTGCCCATAACGATGAAGCTGACGAACTCTCGACGAAAGTGTCAACCGGAGCTCTGGCTCCTGACAGAATTTGAGGTTGTCAAAGCCAACAGCTCAGCCTGCCGAACTGAGCGAAGGGGGCGAGATCAGCATCCCGAAGCTGACGGTCCCGATGGCCCTGTTACCATGGAAGCCATCAAGGGTCGTAGGTGCTGCAGGGAGCTCCGAGCAACCCAGCACGCAAGACTCAAAAGCTCAAGCTAGTTCCAATGCATGGATCTCGGAGATCCGGAGCTACTTGAAAGACAACATCCTTCCTGACGATGATGTATCCGCTGACCGGGTAGTCAGATTGGCTAAAAGATACACGCTGGTAGAAGGGGATCTCTACCGGCGTGGTGCCAATGGCATCCTAATGCGGTGCATCACAAGGGAAGAAGGCTGCGAACTCCTCGCAGAAATCCATGGAGGCGAGTGTGGGAACCACGCGTCTTCCCACACGCTGGTTGGTAAAGCCTTTCGGCATGGTTTCTACTGGCCTACAGCACTCCAGGATGCAACTGAGCTGGTGAAGAAATGTGAAGCATGTCAATTCCATGCAAAGCAAATTCACACACCAGCTCAACCCCTACAAATGATACCTCCTACATGGCCCTTCGCTGTGTGGGGGATGGACATCTTGGGACCTTTCCCAAGAGCCGTCGGAGGTTACAAGTTCCTGTATGTCGCCATTTATAAGTTCACCAAGTGGCCGGAAGCAACTCCAGTTGTGACAATCAACAAGCAATCTGCTATCAACTTTTTGCAGTCCATTGTATGCAGATATGGAGTCCCAAACAAAATCATCACTGATAATGGGACCCAATTCACAAGCTCTGCATTCCAAGGATATTGCGAAGACCTCGCCATACAAGTTTGCTACGCCTTCGTAGCTCACCCAGCAAGCAATGGCCAAGCTGAGAGAGCAAATGCTGAAATCCTTAAAGGACTCAAGACGCGCACATATGAGCACTTCAAAAAACATGGAGCTAACTGGATTGAAGAGCTTCCGCCCACTTTATGGGCCAACAGGACATCTCCAAACCAGTCAACTGGAGAGACACCCTTCTTTCTGGTGTACGGAGCTGAAGCAATCCTTCCTCTGGAAATCACCTTGGGTTCACTCCGGGTCCGGACCTTCGACGAAGCCGCGCAGGATCAGCTCCGGCGTGAAGACCTAGACCTCCTTCAGGAGGGAAGGTGCCAAGCAGCTGTTCGGAATGCCCGATATCGCCAAGCCCTACGGCGTTATCATCAGCGGCATGTACACAACCGACAGCTCGAGGAAGGCGATCTGGTTCTACAGAGAATACAATCCAGAGAAGGGTTAAACAAACTCTCGCCCGGCTGGGAGGGACCCTTCCGAGTGATTAAAGTATCCCGTCCCGGAAGCGTTCGCTTGGCTACCGAGGATGGGACACCTCTCCCAAATCCTTGGAACATCGAGCACCTCCGTAAGTTCTACACTTAATACCACGGAGGTGAGTCTTGAGTAACTTGAGGTGTATGTTATAGAGTCATTGTACAAAGTCGGGTAGTTCCTCCAAGAGAACAGCTGGACCTTCCTGGGAAGGTCCACAAAGTTCATGCAACACTTGTCACGGTCTCAGAACTAAAAGTGTGGCTAGCTACCCTGGGACAAACAAGAAATTAAACACGCTTAGCTTGGTTCCGTACCCTAAGAGTGTACTTGTTTCCCTTGTACCCCAGATCTATAATGAAAGACATCTTTAGGTGAAACAGACTCCACGTGCATTCATTTTGTACAGGCTCAACATTTTTATTTTTTATTTTTCTCTTTCTTGTCTATAACAAAGACGCACAATTCTTAAAATTTTTTTAGTTTGACCGGTTCATATACGATTCGAGTTGTATTGTCTATTCTTTTGAATTCAAATATTGTTCATGGCTCACTCGCCTGAATGCCGCCAAACCAATCTAGGGCCAGAGTGTGCTATCGACTTTGCCTGGTCAAGCACCCTAAGTACGCCACTCTACCTACACCCCGGCAGGCCAAAGTAAGGCGAGTCCAAATACAATTGAATCCAGAAGAAAAGGCAACGCATTCGATTGTGTTTAGAATCGCGTTTGACCTAAAACTTTCTCGAGAATCGTAAGCCACGACGAAGTTATAGGCAAGAAACGAATTTTACTATTTTTCTTGACTTCAGTGTGTAGGAAAAATAAAATACACGTTGATGGAGAAAAGCTGGAGCTAACAAAGCTCCGACTCCTCTAGATGGCTTGTAATCGATGTTAACAAGCATCACCGGAGCAACCAAGCCCCCGTAAAGCTAGGGGGTCAGCTGTCAACGTAAAAGATGGTGAGAAGACCCCACAAGTGGAGTCTGCTGCCGACAAGTTACGTGTTGGCAATGGTCAGTGCCGGAGCTACTAAGCTCCGACACCCCGGAGGACTAACTGTCGATGCCATATGCGTTGATAGGGACTATTAACGGAGCTACTAAGCTCCGACGGTAGTCAGTTTGACCTCAGGGGGCCTTCACCATCAAAGACTTCGGACCTACGCTCTACAAATTCGAAGAAAATGAGTCTTCAACAAAACATAATATCCTCTTGGTACATGTTCACAATCAAATTGTGTACATCTACCAGGGGGCCAAGTGAAGACAAAAGTGTTGAAGACAAAAAGTGAAATTCACAAAAATTTGGGGATTTCATTTTTCATTCATTTGGAGACAAGGGATTACAAAATTGAGGAAGAAGAAGAGAGGATACAAGTGGGAACTACGGAGATGGTCCTAGACCCTATGGAAGAATTGAGCGACTTTCTGGGCAACCTCCGACACGTTGGCTCGGGCAGCTTCCCCTTCTCCTTCGACGGGACCTTCAAGCACCGGGTCCAGAGGAAATTGGGAGTTCCGGCTGGTGTAGCACGTCAGCACGTACTCTGCGACGTTCTTCGCCAAGGATTGCCCCTCAACCTCCAATTGGTCCGCGATGACATTGCCCACCTTGGAGAGCTTGCTACCTGCCGAGCTCAATGCTTGCAGCGCTAGGTCCAGCTCTAGCTCCGGATCATCCGGGCGCACGGGACTGAAGCCCATTGGTGTCAGCGCGTCGTTGGCCTTGCCCAGGAACTCCCAAATTTGTAGGGAGTCCGCAATCCTCAAGCCTTTCAATTCTTCCAAAGATCTTCTGGCCGCCACCAGTTCGGAATTCTCACGGGCGAGGCGCTCAACTTCTTTGGCGTTTTGCTGAATCTTCTCAGCAACCCGCTTCTCGAGTTTTCCGAGCTCCTCCTCCCGGAGGTGGATCTTGTTCCGGCGGTCGACCAGGTCCTTCTCCCTGCCCCTCACTTTCTTTTCCCTGGCAACGAGGGCACACTCCCGTTCATGGAGCTCCTGCCCTCGCACCCAGGCCTTCTTCTCCTCCTCTACGCAGCGCTCTTCCAATTTCTTGGCGCGCTCCTCAAGGCCCTTGTCAGCCAGAGCCACCTTCTCGGAGAGCTCCTCCTCCCTCCTCAGGACGTCATCCCGCAGCTCTAGGAGTTTCTTCTCTTCATCTTCGAGCCGTTTCTCCCTCGCTTCAAGTGCCTCTTGGCGCTTGATGAGTGTAGTGTTAATGGCCTCAAGCCTTTCGTGGCATTCATCGGCCGCACTATTGGCTGCTTTGGCCTGATCGTAGATCTCCCGATATTGAGCGTCGAGGGCGCGAGTCATACTCTCCCTGTCATCCAATAATTTACCCCAATACTCCAGGCGGACTTTCTCCCGTTTGATCCACTCTTTGTCATGCGCTAGCCTTGACTGCGCCAGCTTGGTCTCGAAGTAGAGCCGGTTACGCCACCTCCTAATGGTTTGGCACTCCTCTTCAAGAGCCTTGCTGTCATGGAAGAAGGCCAGTTGAACTTGATGCAGACTGGAACATGCGTTGTCAATGGACAGTGACAACGGGATAGGTTCTGGACCTGCTGGGGTCTCCTCCGCTGGTTCCAGCGGGTTTTCAGAAACAAAAATTGGGTCCCACTCCACAAGAGTGGTCCCCTGTGTATCCATGGCACTAGGGCCGCCCTCTGGGATCGCCTCAGTCGCCATCGAGGAGGGCCCCGCCGCCAGGTCTTCATTCACCCCCTCAGACAGGGGGCCAGCGACTTCACCAGGGCACTCCGGCTCAGCCGTGGGTACATCCAACGTCATCACTTCCGGAGCAGGGGCCGCTTCTGGCTCCGGCCTTGGCACCTCCTCTGATGGGGGCTCGAGCTCCGACACTTCTGTATCAACCGGCTCGGGAGCCGGAAGATCTTCATCTTCAATCGGCTCTACAGCCGGAGCTCCAACAACTACCGGCTCTGCGGCCGATGCTTCTGAGGTAGCCGGCCCAACCGCTGGGACTTCCTCAACATCTGGCGCGCACGCCGGGACTTCAATCACCTCAGGCTCGACCGCTAGAGCTTCGACACATTTTGGCTCTAGGGCCGGAATCACAGCTTCTTCCGGCTCAACGGCCGGAGCTTCCATCATCTGAACACCAGGACTCGGAGCTTCAACCTCCGGGACAGGTGCCGCTGGCGCATCTTCACTCCCGCGGTCCGGCGCTACCATGGGAGCCTCTGGGGATGAGTCAAGGTCCATGACCATGACAGCCGGCGCCGGAGCTGTCGCAGCTTCAGCCACCACTTGCGGCGGCACCGGGACAGGAGCAGAAGCTTCCACCCTCAGGGCTTCAGCCGCTGTGGCTAAGGGTGAAGCCTCACTCCCCTTCTTGGGGACGCTGCAGATGATGAACGAAGAAACTTAAAAAATAGTTACTACAATTAAAACAACTATCCAAGGTAAAGATTAAAAATTACCTTGGGAGGCTTCCGCACCAGCTTGCGCGGAATCTTTTTCCCGGGCGTTCTGGGCTGGTCATAGCCGGCGTGGAAGCTCCGAAAGTCCCCCGGAACTCGTCGCGGCCATGGGTGTTTCCCGAGTCGAGGCCCCCCTCGATCGGGATGAACCAGACCTAGAGGCCTCCACCGGCCCAGGTGCTGGAGTCGCATGCCCGGAGCTAACACCTCGGGAGGACCCCACTGCGGGAACAGTCGCGCCCCGGGAGGACCCCACTACGGGAACAGTCGCCGCAGTTGTAGAAGACCTTCCCCTCCGGGGAGAAGGAGCCGACGCAGAAGTAGCGGGTCTGACGGACCTTCCGTCGGCGTACTGCAGCTTCCTCTTCCGGCTCATGGGTTCATCCGCCAGCTCCTTGCCCTTGCCGACGACCTCTTCCCTCGGCTTCGGAGCAGGGTCAGAGCCATCCTCGGGCATTCCGGGGATCGCTACCCTGGTGGTTGATCTTCTCTCGACGACACCAAGGTCGTCAAGCACGGGCATCTTCCGCCGGAGCTCCCTGCTGAACTCCACTTCCACGTTCAGAGGAAGAAAAGCTGATGGCGGAGTGAAGTCGTCACCATCGACGTTGATACCGTGCTGGAACTTCTTGAGGTGGAACTCCAAGGTTTTCCCCACCATGTTGGACTTCAGCCCGGTCTCAACCCGGTCGTCGTCCATCACGTTGTTGAGGGCCCATGCGAGTTTCTCTCTCCTCTTCAGCGGCGCCCACCTGTTGACCAAGAAGTTGCAAAACACCGCCTGAGGAGTCAATCCTCCCTCCACGCATTGGCGGATCCTGGTCAAAGCATGGTTGAAGGCTTCCACCAGCACCGGAGCTTCACTCCAGATTGTCATGTCGATGCTGGGAAGGCCTTCGGGCAGCTCCAGCCTCTCGTGCTCCTCCACCCGAACGACTATCCAGTCCTTCTTCCAGTCATCCCACTTCCCAGAGGGAAATGACCGGAGGTAATTGAATGGGCACTTCTTGCGCTTCACGAAGTAGTAGAAGCCAAGGTACTCATTGCTCCTGCCGGTGGTATGGACGGTGAAGAAGGTCCGGAAGAGTTCAATGCAGGGGGGATGCCCACCCACATCTCACAGAAGTGGACGGAAATGGACACAAGAAGAATGGAGTGGGGACCGAGATGATACAACTGCAGACCATAGAAGTCTAGCAGCATCAAGAAAAAGGAAGAAAAAGGTGGGATCAACCCCACCATGGCGTACGAGGAGAAGTACACCATTTTGCCGGCGTGCTCCTTCTCAAACGGGAGCTCTCCACCAGCGCGGACCAAGCGGTTGAAGAAGTCCGAGGACCATCCCATGAGGGCCCGGACCTTCTTCAGGTCGCCGTCGGTCTTCAAGCGACTCTCACGGAGACCCAACTCCATCGCGGCACGGCTAGGCAAGAGAAGAAAAGCAAAGCACAAGTTGGCAGTTTGAGCACAAGATCAGATGGGAGGCGTAAAGAGCCCCAAACGGTGCACGCTTTCCTTCTTAAGTAAACCCTCGCGACGCTTGGATGGAAACCGCAGAGAAGTCGAAGATACCACTCAAAAATTCCACCCAGCCGATGACAAGAGGGCTCAGGACTACCCCGACGATCAAGTCGAGGTTCTTACCCAGGCGAACGGTTGCCATCATGAGGCGAGAAGCCCGAAGGCAGCGGCCTGACAAGGCGCGCGGAACCGATACGATTTTCGTATCGGGAACCGGCGACCTTCAATTGCGTGAGATCTGCACGCCAAAGATCTCACCTGCCGCACACGGGATATGCCACATGGCGAAGATTTAACTCCGGACCATCGCTAATGGCACATCCGAAGACCTTTGAAGACTCAGTTCAAAAGTCGAAGGATGGACCCACCTTTGGCGGAACAACTTCATCCAAGGGGTCTTCCCCGGAGGTGGGCCCAGGGGGCCACTATCGGTACCCTGGGTACCATATACCCTTTGGGATTGCAAAGATATCAAGGAAAAGTCACCCACTTGATTTGAAGACCTTCAGAGGCACTCATGTTAGACATGTACGGACCCGCTTCTCCAACATGGTTAGCCCCAGGGTTGCCACGTGTACTATCAAACCGGAGCTACCGCCTGCAAGGGAGGAAGCTCCGAACTATGTACCAAAGTGGCATCCCCGGACCTAACCCCAGACCGAGGGAAGCTCCGGTGCTGACACATGTCAGCTAACCCCGGAACTATCTGCTCTCCACAGCGTGCTCCTGTGCTGCCACGTGTCCAACCGTCAGATCTTCACCCTCTAACCTCCAGAAGACCCCGCAACAGCTCCGGATCTTCAAAGGGGAATCGAGGACTTCAAGACCCGATTAAGTGTCATTAATACCATATTAATGACACTTAATCGGATGACCTTAATACCAGTAATGGTGCTGTCAAAGCCCATTACACGGTCATTAAGGGCAATTAAACGTGTTGAAGAGGTATCGACACTAGTAAACGCCGGGGCCACATGTCGGGCCAGGCTAATTTGTAACGGCCTGCCCTTATACTATAAAAGGACAGGCCAACGACGTTTACAGACAGGCGAGATAGACGTTGAGACACGCTCGAGAGACGTTTAGATACACTGACACACTTGCTACATCCAATACAACATCAACACATCCCGTGGAGTAGGGTATTACGCTCAGGCGACCCGAACCATGTAAACTCCTGTGTCTCCTGTGTCATTTACAATTCACCTTCTTGAATCTCCGCGCGCCCACACCGAACATCAAACTCCTCTAACACTTTAGTAGTGTCGCGAGATCTGCCGGTTCCAAACCACCGACAATATGGATCTTATGAGTATACCGTCATGTCTTTTGGATTGACAAATGCACATGCATACTTTATGTACCTCATGAATAAGGTATCCATGGAGTACTTGGATAAATTCGTCGTGGCATTCACTGATGACATTATGATCCACTCGAGAAGTGAGGAGGACCATGAGGAGCATTTGAGGCTCACATTGTAGAAATTGAGGGAACACCAATTATGTGCCAAATTAAGCAAGTGTCAGTTTTGGTTAAGGGAGGTGTCATTTTTGGGACATATCATCTCCGGAGGAGGAGTATCGGTTGACCCAGGAAATGTGATAGAGTGTTAAAATGGGAGCCGCTACAGAATGTGAAGGAAATCCGGAGTTTCCTTGGAATGGATGGATATTACGGTCGGTTTATTTAGGATTTTTCTAATATAGCGAAGCCCATGACTGAATTGCTAATGAAGGGGAAGATATTTCAATGGACTCAAGCTTGTCAAGACAGTTTTGAGGAACTAAAGAAGAGGTTAACCACTGCACCAGTTTTGGTGTCCGACGTCAGCTAAAGTTTTGATATTTATTGTGATGCATCAAGACAAGGACTCAGATGTGCTAACACAAGAAGGTCAAGTGGTAGCTACACATCGAGACAATTGAAAACAAAACGAGCAGAATTATCCTACCCATGATCTCGAACTTGAAGCCGCAGTGCATGCCTTGATGATATGGAGACATTACATTCTTGGTCATAGGTGTGAGATTTACACGAATCACAAGAGTATCAAGTACATATTCACACAAACAGATCTGAATTTGAGGCAACAAATATGGTCGGAGCTCATAAAGGATTATAATGTCGGAATCAACTATCACGTGGGGAAGGCTAATGTAGTGGCCGATGCGTTGAGTCGGAAAGGAGTAAGCCAACAACTCATGGTTCGAGAGTTGCCATCCGAGCTATGCAAGGAGTTTGAACGATTGAAACTTGGATTTGTGAATGAAATGGGAGTAATGGAGTTAAATCCGACTTTGGAACGAGAAATCCGAGAAGGTCAAACAAAGGATGAGGAAATCCAGAAAATCAAGGAAAGTATCCAAGAAGGGAGAGAATGGAGGTTTGATGACAATGATCATGGTACTCTATGGCTTGGGAAAAGGATTGTCATGCCTAATGTGAAGCATCTCCGAGAGACGATATTGGAGGAGGCACATGACTCACCTTACTCAACTCATCCCGGCTGTACGTAGATGTACAAGAACTTGAAGACAAGCTATTGGTGGGATGGGATGAAAAAGGACATAGCAACATATGTTGCATTATGTGATGTGTGCCAACAAGTCAAGGTTGAACATCAAAGGCCAGCTGGATTATTGCAGCCATTGAAGATTCAACAATGGAAGTGGGAAGAAATTGGTATAGGCTTCATAGTTGGATTACCGCGAACCTAGTCCGGGTATGACTGGATATGCGTTATTATGGATTGGTTGACCAAATAAGTCATTTCATTCATGTCAGGACAACCTAGAACACCACGAAGCTAGCAGAGTTGTACATGGAGCATATTGTATGCCGACATGGTGTTCCAAGGAAAATAGTTTCTGATGAAGGTTCTCAATTCACCTCTAAGTTCTGGGAGAAACTGCATGAAGCTATGAATACAAGGTTAAATTTCAGCTCAGCATATCACCCGCAAATGGATGGACAAACTGAGAGGACAAATCAAATTGTAAGATATGTTGAGAGCTTGTGCATTGAAGCATTGAAAGTGCATCTAGGAATCCCTTGTGGGTTTTGGATGATTTATGACAAGCAAATGAGATCCTAACCTATTTGTTGAGATGAGCATAGGTTTTAATAGCAAAATAAGCAAAGTGCCAAAAAGAAGGGAGAATGAGGAGCAAAGTGGAAATGAGCTTAAGGAAGAAGAATAGTAGATCATTGTGCATGGAGTGTGTTAAGGAAACACATCCCAAGAGCTCAATCACAATTAAACACACACATTGCACAAAGTTATACAGGACTGGACTAGTCCGAATGTCACCGAACTAGTCCGATATCCTTTCTGCACAAGATCGGGCAAGTCCGATATCCATCGGACTAGTCCGATATCTCTCTGACTAGAATCGGACTAGTCCTCCTCAGTGCGGACTAGTTCTCAAAACACTTCACAAGTCACACAAAATCGGACAAGTCCTATCGCAACCGGACTAGTCCGATATTCATTCTGGTCCAAATTGGACAAGTCCGGTATTTGCACGGACTAGTCCGAAAAACCCTCTGACCTAAATCGAACAAGTCCTCCAAGTGCGGACTTGTCACCCAATTCACTTAGGGTTTCACATGTCCGGACAAGTCCGATGACTATCGGACTAGTTTAAAGATTTCCAGAAGCGAAATTGGACAAGTCTGCTCCTAGCCGGACTAGTCCGATATTTCGGGACACTTAGGGTTTGCTACACATAGCACACCGGACTAGTCCGATGACCACCACAGACTAGTCCAATATTTCTGAACCCTAACGGTCACTTTTAGAAACCCCATATAAATAGAGGTGCACGGCCCAACTTCAAACTCTATTGAACACTAGCGCCATCACACATCCCAAGAGCCTCAAAAACACATCTCTCCACGAAATTAAGTGCAAAAAAGATCAATCCTTTGAGGATACACTCTAGATCATTGGAGAGACACGTTCAACACTCATTTAGATCTTGGTTTGAATCTCTAACACACTCTTGTGATTTCATTGTAATCTTTTGAGTGTGTTCTTGGTGGTATTTTGTGTTGTAATCTAAGGGAGCCCTCAACGTGTGAGAAGGCCCCTTTGAATTCGGTTATTCACCCCTTTGTGATAAGTGGAAGAGGATTGACCTTCGTGGCGATCCGACAAGGGTACGGTTGGAGAAGACCCGGTCCTTTTGTGGACTCCTCAACGTGGATGTAGGTTGCCTCTGTGGGAACCGAACCACGGGATGAATCTCTTGTGTTCTTGCTTTGTGTTCATCGTTATTTACATTATATCAATCTAGGATTTCAATTAATCTTGCTCACTTTACGTTGAAATATCAAATTTAAGATTGACTTGTGATATACCCTAGTACATAATCTTGCAACACATAAATTACAAGTATATTTCCGCTACTACACCCTAGAATCAAACTTAATAAATCAAACTTGATCAACCTAGTTCGTACACACCGGACTGGTCCGCACTTTACCGGACTAGTCCGATATCTCAAGTTTTGATCTGATGATTAAGTGTTACAGGTTCTGACAAATTTCAAAAAGGCCTATTCACCCCCCTCTAGGCCACATTCAATTGGTATCGGAGCAGGTTCTTCAAGAAAGAGACTAATCGCTCGAAGAAGATCATGTCAGACATGAAGGACATCCATAAGAGCAACAACCAAGAAAAGGTTGATGATGACAAGAACCAAAAAATGGAGAAGCTCCTCGAAGCCATTCAAGACTTTGAGGACGACGATGAGGAGACGCTTGAACTAAAGGCGCTCCTAAGAAAGAAGACACTTTCCAAAGGGACAAAGAACTCACACCAAGCCATGAGCAGGCAATTCATCGAAATGCTCAAGCCGCGGCAGTAATCACCTCTTCGCTCAGTCGGGACGAGTTCACCAAGGTGGATGGACTCGAGATTGCTAAAGAGATATGGGACACACTGCAAACTGCACATGAAGGTGACCGACATGTGCGTGAATCAAAGATCGAAATGATCGAAGGCGAATTAGGAAGATTCACAATCGAAGAAGACGAGTCACCTCAAGATATGTACAACCGATTAAAGACACTCGTCAACAAGGTTCGATCTTATGGAAGAAAGAAGTGGAATGACCACGAGGTGGTGAAACTCATCCTTAGAGCTTTCATGCCTCGCAACGTCACCCTATGCTCAATGATTAGAGAAAGCCCCAGATACAAGAAAATGACTCCGGATGAATTACTTGGGAAAATCATTAATTTCGAGATGATGGAATAACCAGAAAAGCATGTCAAGGAAATTGCCGACCTCACCTCGGCAAAGAAGAAAGGTTGCTTTGAAGTCCACCCTCAAGCCCCTATCTAAAGAAGCTCGAGAAGCTAAGCTAGAAGAAGACAGTGATGATGAGAGCAGTGAATTAGATGAAGAAGACATGATATTATTCATGAAGAAATTCAAGAAGATAATGAAGAAGAGACAAGGTGCTAAGTAAATCGAAGGAAAGTACAAGGAAAGAACAAAGCCAAAGTTGAGGCAGGCATGCTATAATTGTGGTGAGTATAGCCACTTTATAGTTAATTGCCCATATGAGGAGAACAAGAAAAAGACCAAAGAAGCCAAGCCTCAATCCAAGAAATTCTTCAAGAAGAAGAAACAAGCCGAACAAGCTCACATAGGGAAAGAGTGGGACTCAAATGATGAGTCCTCATCATACGAAGAAGAAGAGATGGCTAGCATAGCCATCGAGAAGACATCAAAGAAGTCTACTCTCTTCCCTAAACTTGGCGCATGGAAGGGAGATGGCACTTGCCTTATGGCAAAGGAAGGTAAACAAAAGGTAACCATTAAACCCCCTTCCGTGCATTCCTATTCTAGTGATGATGAAATCAATAGTGATAATAAGGATATGCTTGTTGGACTAGATAGAAAAACTGCCAAAAAAATGAAATTTTTACTTGATCAACTTGTTGAGACAGAGAGGTTGATACATCGTCAAGAGGACATGATCATCTTCCAAAAGGAGGAATATGTCGAACTTGACAAGCGTCTAGAACTTGAAAAGAAACAAAGCAATTAACTAGAGCTTGAGTTAGCTTCAAACAAGGAAACTTGCTTGGAGTTAACCGACTCAACTGCTGCAATCAAGAACCAACTTGCTGATCTGATCAAGGTTAACAAGATCCTTGAAGTGCAAGTTGAGTCACTCAAGCAAGGTGAACCTTCATCCTCTTCAAGTTCACCTTCTCAACCCACTAAAACCTTCTGCTTAGACGGGCTTTCTCCCAAGTTTATTTTCAAAGATAGAAGAATAGCAGTTGTTGCTTCCGGCTATTTATTCAGTCGCCAATTAGCATTGATCCGGGTAGCACTGGAGTGATCCAATATGTGGTTTCGCACGTTCCACCACTTATCCGAAAATACCTTCTCGACAAAGAAAGAATCTAGGTTGCTTATACTTGTACATGTAATGAACTTGACACCAGTTTGAAAGACAAGCCAACCTCTACAAAAGATAAGCATCCTGCCCAAAGTGGCATATTTGACAAGGAGAAGGTCAAATATGCACGTAGTGCATACTTGGTCACAAGACCTCCAAATGTCAAATATGGCATTGGTTACTCTCATGGTGAAAAGCAACAAGCTAGAAGCCATAAGAATAACAGGGATAGCAATGTCTTTGTAAGGGGAGTAGCCTTCCAAGATGGAAAATAAAAAATTAATAAGTACAAAACGCATGACCGCCCGACTAGTCCGGTGGGGGTCCGAACAAGTCCGGTACTCTGGACAAGTCCGGCCTCCCAGATTAGTCCTGCGTATAAACAACAAAAGTTACTTTTTAATACTTTTGACGCCTCGTATGTCTTAATGAGAAATAATTACGGAAAGGTTTATGCTCATATGTTAGGCCATGACATGGGAACACCAAGTCTCATGTGTGGGTGCCCAAATCTCTTGTGACTAACCTTCGAGGACCCAAGCAAGCTTCGGTACCTAAAACCAAGGAATAAATTGTTTTTGCAGGCCTATTCCTCCGGTGGATATAAATGGGTGTTAGACAGTGGCTGCACCAACCATATGACCGGAGAAAGAATAATGTTCGTGGAATATGAAGAAAATGAGGATCCAAATGAGGGCATCTATTTTGGATATAACAGCCAAGGAAAGGTGCTCGGTACCGGTAAAATTGCCATATCAACTAAGAACACACTTTCTCATGTATTACATGTTGAATCCTTAGATTATAACCTGTTGTCCATATCTCAATTATGTGAAAAAGGTTATAATTGCTTGTTCACTAACAAGGGTCTGACCGTCTGTAGGAGGAGTGATAGTTCCATTGCATTCAAGGGTATGTTAAAGGGAAAGCTCTATCTTGTTGAGTTCCACAAAGATAAAGCTGAACTTGACACGTGCTTGATTGCAAAGACCAACATGGGTTGGCTGTAGCATAGACGGCTAGCACATGTTGGTATGAGGAACCTTCAAAAACTTCTCAAGGGCGATCACATATGAGGTTTAAAGGATGTTGTGTTTGAGAAATATAGGCCTTGTAGCGCGTGCCAAGCCAGGAAGCAAGCTGGAGCACCTCACCCCGTCAAGAACGTCATGACTACAACAAGACCGCTCGAGCTACTTCACATGGACTTGTTTGGTCGAATTGCCTACATAAGCATCGGCGGTAACAAATATGGTTTAGTAGTTGTTGATGATTTTTCTCGCTTCACTTGGGTTTTCTTTTTGCATGATAAGTCAGAAACACAAGGAATACTCAAGAAGTTCTTCAAGCGAGCTTAAAACGAATTCTCATTGACAATCAAGAACATTCGAAGCGACAATGGCACGGAGTTCAAGAACACACAAGTGGAGGAGTACCTTGATGAAGAAGGCATAAAGCACGAGTTTTCAGCTCCGTACTCCCCACAAAAAAAACAGAGTTGTCGAAAGAAAGAACTGAACACTCATAGAGATGGCAAGAACAATGCTTGATGAGTACAAGACCTCGGATCAATTTTGGGTGGAAGCAATTAACACCGCTTGCCACGCCGTAAATCGACTACTCAAGAATACATCCTATGTGATACTCACCGGTAACAAGCCAAATATTTCATATTTTCGAGTTTTTGGTTCTCCATGTTATATTTTAAACAAGAAGCCCAGGACTTCAAAGTTCGCTTCAAAGTCCGATGAAGGTTTCTTGCTTGGTTATGATTCGAACACTTACGTCTATCGTGTTTTCAACAAGACCTCCGGACTTGTTGAAGTAGCACATGACTTAGTGTTCGATGAAACTAATGGCTCCCAAAAGGAGCAAGTTGATCCATGTGTGCTAGATAAAGAAGAAGCTCCTTGTCAAGCATTGAAAAGAATGGCCTTAGGTGAAGTTCGACCACAAGAGTCACCTCTACACGTGCATGAGGAAGATGAACCACAAGAGGAGGTCAACGATCAAGGGGGAGCTTTCACACAAGATCAACCACAAGAATGCGAAGATGATCAACGAATCAACAAGGACAACCATTTAGGGGGAGAAGAAGATGATCATGAAGATATAACGCCTCAAGTGCCACACCTAAGAGTACACCAATGTGTCCAAAGGGATCACCCAATCAACAATATCATTGGTGACATCCAAAAGGGAGTAACCACTAGATCTCGTATAGCTAACTTTTGTGAGCACTATTTGTTTGTATCCTTTTTGGAACCGCGCAGGGTTGAGGATGCATTGAAAGATCCGGACTGGGTGGTGGCAATGCAAGAAGAATTGAACAACTTCAAGCGGAATGAGGTGTGGGAACTCGTGGCAAGACCCAATGCAAACATTGTCGGCACCAAGTGGGTCTTCCGCAACAAACAAGATGAAAACGGGGTGGTGACAAGGAACAAGGCACGACTTGAGGACAAAGGGTATTCACAAGTCGAAGGTTTGGATTTCGATGAAACCTTAGCTCCCGTAGCTAGACTTGAATCTATTAGAATATTACTTGCATATGCTACTCACCATGATTTCAAGCTGTATCAAATGGATGTCAAAATCGCCTTCCTCAATGGACCAATCAAGTAGGAGGTGTATGTGGAGCAACCCCCCGGGTTTGAAGACAAAGAGTTCCCCGACCACGTATTTAAATTGTGTAAGGATCTCTACAGCCTCAAACAAGCTCCTAGAGCTTGGTATGAGTGTCTTAGAGATTTCTTAATTGAAAATGGCTTTAAGATTGGCAAAGTAGATTATACACTATTTTCAAATAATTTTGACAATGATCTTTTTATTTGTAAAATTTACGTTGATGATATAATCTTTGGATCAACTAATCATTCTTTTTGTGAGGAGTTTAGTAAAATCATGACAGACAGGTTTGAAATGTCAATGATGGGAGAACTAAAGTACTTCTTGAGATTCCAAGTGCGACAACAAAAGGAAGGGACGTTCATAAGCCAAACCAAGTACACGCAAGACATACTCAAGAAGTTTGGTATGGACAAGGCGAAGCCTATAAAGACTCCCATGGCAACAAATAGCCACTTGGATCTCAATGAAGATGGACCTAGCGTCGACCAAAAGGTATATCACTCCATGATTGGATCTCTACTCTATTTATGTGCATCTAGGCCAGATATTATGTTGCGTGTATGTTTGTGTGCAAGATTTCAAGCCAATCCTAAGGAGTGTCACTTGATAGCCGTAAAAAGGATCTTGAGATATTTAGTTCACACACCCAACCTTGGTCTTTGGTACCCAAAAGGCTCAAAATTCAATCTCATTGGTTACTCCGATGCAGATTATGCCGGATGCAAAGTAGATAGAAAAAGTACCTCCGGTACATGCCAGTTCCTAGTGAGATCCTTAGTTTCTTGGTCCTCCAAGAAACAAAATTCCATTGCCTTATCCACAGCCGAAGCAGAGTATGTTGCATCCGGGAGTTGTTGTGCACAACTCTTTTAGACGCGACAAACTCTAAGGGATTACGGTTACAATATGAACCGTATTCTACTCCTTTTGACAATGAGAGTGCCATTAAAATTTCCCATAATCCCGTTGAGCACTCTAGAACCAAACACATAGACATAAGGCATCACTTCTTGAGAGACCACTCCATGAAAGGAGATATAGCCATTTCCGATGTCAACACCCAAAAGCAATTGGCTAACATATTCACCAAGCCACTTGATGAAAAGCACTTTTGTGAACTCTGAAATGAACTAAATATCCTTGATGCTTGGAGTGTGGCTTGAAATGTTGCATACCTGTATGAATTCTTCAAAATATGTTGGTTGGATTGTGAAAATCATCTGTCTCAATTTTCTCCGGAAAACTATGTCAATTACGAGATCTTGGTGAATTATGATCATTGCTTGGTTGTTGTATGCTTACAGATCATATTCATCAAGGTTATTTGATTTTATTTGCCTCCCTATTTTCTAAATATGTACCTTCACATATATATGAATGGGCTAAGAAATTCTTGCCTGGTGACCACAGACTAGTCCGTGGTTACCCGGACTAGTCCGCCCATGCAGACTAGTCCGCAGAGTGCCGATTAGGCCGGACTAGTCCGGTAGACCACGGACTAGTCTGATATAGCCTTTGGAAAAGATCAGACTAGTCCAATCGTCTCCGGACTTGTCCGATTTTTTGTGCCCATAACCCTAGCCGCCGCCAAACCTTAATCTCCTCACCTCCACTCTTGCCTCATGCGCTCTCTCTCACACACTCGAGCTCCCAAGGTGATTCCTTGATTTCTCCATCGGAACTTCGCAAGTACGAGTGGAATTTGATCGTCATCGCATTGGGATTGAAGTTCTCGGAAAAGTCCGGCCTTCAACACCCTCATATCCAAGTTCCAATCGATTTCTTCGGTAATTTTCACTCAAACCCTAGAAATTCCAAATTTCTTCATTGTTGATCGAATAGCCTAGCATATTTCACTATATACATGCCTCCTTGATGTATTACGTTTATGCTACGCTTGTTGTGCATTAGGAATCACCATTTGTCTAGTTGCTTAGGTTTTTGAGGATGAATACCGGACTATGTCTGGTCCATGCACGGACAAGTCTGATCACCCCGGACTAGTCCGTGCGTGTACACCGGACAAGTCCAATTTTTTTGAACTCAAAACCTAATTTTTCAATACCTCAATGCAATTCCTTGCTACCCATTTCAGACCTATGCATTGTATCATTCATTCTCATTCATGCCTTACTCAACTCATTCTCAGGGTATGTCGAGCTCAAATAATGAAGTTTCCAACTTTGAGGCCGAGATGGACCACGAGGTGGCACCTCGGACCTCGACGAGTCTTGGCATGAAGCGCCAAGAGAGACCTTCTGAGCCAGCTCCGTCTCCTTCACAGGCTCGGAGGAAAGTGCTAGCGAATAAGCCGGCCTCCAAGGTGCCAGCTTCTAGGGCTACCACCGGTGGTGGCCCTAGCTCGGCAAGTGTCAGCCTAGTCAAGGGCAAGGGCAAAGGAATAGCAATGGGTCCAGTTGGCCCGTTGAAGCTGCGTGCTCCGAGGGAAGGGGTCCGAGATCCCACTGAAGAGAAGTTCAACGGGAAAGGCAGTGATTCGGCAGCAAAGTTCAGAAGCATTGATTGGTATGGCCAACCAAAGCAAGCTGCCGATGGAAGATTTCGGTGCAACTTCCATGTAGATTTCTACAAATCCGTGTATCTCCCAATGAATACACCGGTTGTGTGCAGTCATTGGATTGATTGGGCACACTTTGAGAAGGAGGGCTGCTCCCCATTCACTAAAGTGGTGGCAGCTATTGAGAGGCATGGCCTGAAGGATCTCTTTGCCTTCAGGAACAACTGGAATGATGAGGTCATAGCTCAATTCTTTGCAACATGCCATTTCTCAAGTGAAGATGAGGAAAGTGTTACTTGGATGACTCATGGATCCAAGTACAATATCACTCAAGAAGATTTTGTGAGTCTGCTTCATATTGACACCTCCGAACGTGACAGTTTAATCATCCATAACATAGGTGTCATTGAGAAGGATAGGATGAAGTTCCTATATGAGCCAAACTCCAAGTTCAACCCCATCCACAAAGAACATGAAGCCGTTCTTTGT
The DNA here is from genome assembly GCA_036927565.1 of Tuctoria greenei. Classification (NCBI taxonomy): domain Eukaryota; kingdom Viridiplantae; phylum Streptophyta; class Magnoliopsida; order Poales; family Poaceae; genus Tuctoria; species Tuctoria greenei. Next base: position 197,543,407 of record JAYESD010000003.1, on the reverse strand, counting down.
GGTGCTCAATAGAGTCCTGAGGAATACCATCACTCCCAAGGATGGAGATGCCGGGAGTGTGTAGGGTTATCTCCGGACATTGATGAGAGTGATAAGCAAGGACTGCCAATTTGATATGATGGACTACATCTGGAATGACATGGTCAACATATCCTGCACACCCAACAGATCTTGTGGGTATGCCCCATATCTGATGTTTGTGATCGAGAAGGTCACCGAGATTGAATTCGTCAAGGATGTGGAGCACCTACCCTTGAGGCCTCAGATGCCTCAGAAGCCAAGTGTCCAGGCTGCTCCCTCGCCGGCCTCCAGTCCTGAGGCTCCGACAAGAACTGAAGATGCCAGAGCTGCCCCTGCCAGTGGGGCAGCCCCTCAAAGGGGATCCGCCAGTGGGATCTTCAAATACTTGGCTGCCATCTTCGCTTCCTGCAAAAAGGCTGAAGTGAAGGCTCATAAGCTCAATAAGAGGAGAAAGGAAGATATGAAGTATGTGAAGGCCAATGTGAAGCAAATATGCCAGAAACTGGTGATTGAGCCCATTGGATCTCCGGTAATCTCTGAAGATTCCGATTTAGACTTCACCGAGCTTGGGCCCTTGACCCCCTTCGAGCTTGCCTACTTTGGCATTGGGGGCTCGAGTGACTCCGCACCTCCTCCTCCTCCTCCTCATCAGCTCGAAGACGACGATGAAGATGATGAGAGGACCGACAGCGAGGAGTGAAGACCTTAGGTCCCTCCTCTCCTCTTTTTGGTGTCTTGATGCCAAAGGGGGAGAGATTGAGGGGGAGTCTTAGCCTTAGCTGTAGGATGCGAGGAGAGAGCTCTCTTGTATGCTTTTTGACCATTTTGTGGGTTGTAAAGCATTAACTATGCTCTTAAGTTAATTATGGTTCTGTGATGCAATGCTTGATCAGTTTGAGAAGTATTTGTTGAAATATGTGATTTTGCTCCTAGAATGTCATATATGCTTGCTTTTGGTTAAATAATGTCAATTATGTCATTCTCACTGTTTAAATGTACTTAGTTATGCATCCCACCATAAAGAATGCACATATGGACTATGTTTTCACTGCTTGATGTATTTTAGACTCATATGTGCATACTTTATGAAAATCTCAATTTTTATCATATTTTGTGAAATCTCAATTGGTTGTCATCAATCACCAAAAAGGGGGAGATTGAAAGTGCATCTAGGAATCCCTTGTGTGTTTTGGATGATTTATGACAAGCAAATGATATCCTAACCTCTTTGTTGAGATGAGCACAGGTTTTAATAGCAAAATAAGCAAAGTGCCAAAAAGAAGGGACAATGAGGAGCAAAGTGGAAATGAGCTCAAGGAAGAAGAATAGTAGATCATTGTGTATGGAGTGTGTTAAGGAAACACATCCCAAGAGCTCAATCATAATTAAACACACACATTGCACAAAGTTATACAGGACCGAACTAGTCCGAATGTCACTGGACTAGTCTGATATCCTTTCTGCACAAGATCGGACAAGTTCGATATCCGTCGGACTAGTTCGATATCTCTTTGACGAGAATCGGACTAGTCCTCCCCAGTGCGGACTAGTCCTCAAAACACTTCACAAGTCACACAAAATCGGAAAATCCGATCGCAACCGGACTAGTCTGATATTCATTCTGGTCCAAATCGGACAAGTCCGGTATTTGCACGGACTAGTCCGAAAAACCCTCTGACCTAAATCGGACAAGTCCTCCAAGTGCAGACTTGTCACCCAATTCACTTAGGGTTTCACATGTCCAGAAAAGTCCGATGACTATCGGACTAGTCCAAAGATTTCCAGAAGCGAAATCGGACATGTCCACTCCTAGCTGGACTAGTCCGATATTTCGGGACACTTAGGGTTTGCTACACATAGCACACTGGACTAGTCCGGTGACCACCACGGACTAGTCCGATATTTCTGAACCCTAACGGTCACTTTTAGAAACCCCATATAAATAGAGGTGCACGACCCAACTTCAAACTTTCTCGAACCCTAGCGCCGTCACACCTCCCAAGAGCCTCAAAAACACATCTCTCCATGAAATTAAGTGCAACAAAGATCAATCCTTTGAGGATACACTCTAGATCATTGGAGAGACACGTTCAACACTCATTGAGCTCTTGGTTTAAATCTCTAACACACTCCTGTGATTTCATTGTAATCCTTTGAGTGTGTTCTTGGTGGTATTTTGTGTTGTAGTCTAAGGGAGCCCTCAACGTGAGAAGGCCCCTTTGAATTCGGTTATTCACCCCTTTGTGATAAGTGGAAGAGGATTGGCCTTCGTGGCGATCCGACGAGGGTAGGGTTGGAGAAGACCCGGTCCTTTTGTGGACTCCTCGACGTGGATGTAGGTTGCCTCTGTGGGAACTGAACCACGGGATAAATCTCTTGTGTTCTTGCATTGTGTTCATCGTTCTTTACATTATATCAATCTAGGGTTTCAATTAATCTTGCTCACTTTATGTTAAAATATCAAATTTAAGATTGACTTGTGATATACCCTAGTACATAATCTTGCAACACATAAATTACAAGTATATTTCCGCTGCTACACCCTAGAATCAAACTTAATAAATCAAACTGGATCAACCTAGTTCGTACACACCGGATTGGTACGCACTTTACCAGACTAGTCCGATATCTCAAGTTTTGATATGGTGATTAAGTGTTGCAGGTTCCGACAAATTTCAAAAAGGCCTATTCACCCCCCCTCTAGGCCACATTCAAGCATGGACGCAGCAGGGACAAAAGCTTGCCATATGCTGAATTCTCCAACAATTACAGTTACCAAGCCAGCTTGAAGATGTCACCATACGAATAACTATATGGAAGGAAGTGTAGGACACCCCTGTTTTGAAATGAGACAAAAGAGAACCAAGTATTTGGACCTGATGTGTTGCAAGAAGTTGAAAAGAAAGTCTAGACAATTCGCGAGAATTTGAGGGTTGCTCAATCAAGACAAAAAGGCTATGCGGATACTAGGTGAAGAAACTTAGCCTTTGAGGTGGGAGACTTCGTATATCTCAAGGTATCACGTATGTGAGGTCATAAGCGGTTTAATGTCAGAGGCAAGTTGGCACCTCGCTATATTGGACCATTCAAGAATTTGGGCAAACATGGAGAAGTGGCATAATGTTGGAGATGCCAAAAAATCTTTCTGATGTAAATGATGTGTTCCACGTTTCTCAGCTCAAGAAGTGCTTAAGGGTATCGGAAGAACAAATGCCAGTGGAAGAATTGGAATTAGAGGCAGATTTGACCAATGCCGAGCAACCTGTAAAAATTTTGGAAACCAAGGAGAGAGTCACAAGAAACAAGGTGATTCGATGCTGCAAAGTACAATGGAAGCATCATGCAGAATTGAAAGCGACTTGGGAGCTAGAAGATGATACCCAGAGAGAATTTCCCTATCTCTTTCCTTCTACATGGAACCTCGAGGGCGAGATTCATTTAAGGAGGGGGGGGGGTAGTTTCGTAACACCCTCAGTTTCATCCATCATGCTTTGCATACATCCTTATACATGTTTAACATTAAGCAACGCAAAAGGAACAAGTTTAAAATGAATTAGAACCAAAACTGCAGTTAAAAGCCCGTGTCAATGCGGACTTGTCTGGAACAGCCCCGGAGTAGTCCGATTTTCCCTCTGTTGTTTCCCGGACTTATCCATTTTTGTTGCGGATTGGTCCAAAAATGTTTTTGTTGAAGTCCGGACTTGTTCATTATCGAGTACGGACTACTCCGACATCAGTCACTGGAAATTTTCGGAGTTGTCCAGTGATTCCTCAATTTGGTCCGGATTTTGAAAATTGGAAAAGACCACCAAACTTATCGGGCCCAATACCGGATGTTGACGGTTCCTACGCACTACTAACAATTCATCTCTAGTAGTGGTGCCAGAAATGCTTGTTGATAAATTTTAAATTATACATGTAAATCCGCAAGCGCACGAAAACTATCGATGTAGCATTTCCCCTATAAGAGTATTCTCAAAGGGTATCATTTATATTCTCTCAAAGGAAGGCTAGATGGAAGCAAAATAATCATCAAGTGGAGAGGCTAGGTTGGCCTAGGTAGGGTTCTAGCAAGGATTTATAGATGATAAATTGGAGTAGTGTGACACACACAAGAGCATCCTATCCTAAGGGGATAAATGGGGTAACATGGACTGGGCTAAGAGTTAGGTGGAGACTCCAACAATGCTTCTAATGTACATATACATAGCCTAAGTTAGTTACTAATGATCATTTTAATTATGAATTCTCTTGCTATGTGGATTAACACATCGTGCACGGGTTTACCCCTAGCATTACTAGGACGACTCCCGCCAAGATCCTGTGACATAGCCAAACATGGGGGATTACAAAAGACAGATAGGGCTGTCACCACCTACTGCCTACCTCTTCAATCAGTGGGTCTACGAGACATTCAACACTAATCTCTATCCTAGCACCATGCTAGCATATTAAGTAATTACCTTAAGAGCCTAGGAACAAGCCATCCTAAGGCAATGAACTAAATAGCCGTTGAACCAATGTTAATTCATAGCATAAGTGATTCATGTTAACATAATCATGTAATAGCTAATTAGACTATAGTGGAGGTTCTATAGTGTTTATGATGATATATTGAGAATGGTATAACACAATCATTAATACTACTCCTACCACATACATGGAATCCACAATCAAACAAGAAATGCTTCATCAAAGTATCTGAACAATGAAAGACTAAAGATAACATCTTTATTAAGAATAAAGTCACAAATACAAATACGAATATAAGAGACATACCATTCCCTATTAGAAAATGGGAAGAGACTCCTACTACTCCCTTCCTACCTGGACTATGGTCTATAGACTCTCCTCTCTACAGCCTATACTCCTCTAAACCTATGGAGACTAGTGGATACAATGGATGAATACTCAAGTAGTATGTGTTGAAGTAAGGGGTGAGGGGTCCTATTAATAGCTTGGAGAAGTGTCGGTTCCCACCACCAAAAGCGCACGAATCAGTCCTCATCATGACAAGGGCACCACAGGTAGTCGACGCGTGGAAGCTGACCGAGTTTGGCGCCAGGAAGGGTTCGGCCGAACCCCCTAGTCGGCCGAACAAAATAGTTGACCATTTCTGTTGTGCTTCCTCAGGGTGACTTCTAGGTGGGTCCCATTGATGGATATGGGTGCTACACCGTTGGATGGCCTCGGATACTTCTTTTTGTGGACCATTTAATCCAGGTTGTGCCAAGTGGCGTCCGCTGATTGGCTGGAATGTTATTTTATAGGATCCATCCTCTTGTTTCACTTAAATTCTGCATAGAATGCCAGCATGCACTACTTTCTCCAAAGACAAGTGGAAATAGATTAAATTGAAAGGTGATGTGTGCAAGAAATGATGTTTCCTTCACATAATTAAGTTATATTGACAGGTGAAATTAGTATATAACAGCCGTCAACAAACTTCCCTAAGCTTATCCTTTGCTCGTCCAGAGCAAAGTCAAGACATTAGGTTGATGATCAGGAGTTGCTACTATGTTCTGTTTTTCAAAAGTACCATGTGCACAACAAAATACTCTACCTAGTATTAAAAAAATTGGCATGATACTTCACCCATCTCAAGTCATTATGGGGCTTAGGCCATCTTCTATTCATGGGTAGTTGAAAGATAGAACAGCAAATGGAGCACACAAACCTTAGAAATCAAGTTCCACTCAAATTTTAGAGAGTTCGATTTAGGTTTTATGTATCTGAATTTGATTCTCTGAAGTATCTCCCTTGCGTGTAGTGGAAATATATCCTCACCAAGGCATTTTTCCTAAATTCATCCTACCTCTACATGAGGCTTGTATGTGGAGCTTGGTAGGGAATATAGTAGGCATATTTGCAACACATAATATTGCTAAGTAAAAAGAGTAAGCCTTAGGCGAAATCCATTCAAAACAATTTGATTCAAGACTTGTGCATGGGTGATGGAGTGGAGTGGATGTGGATATTGAGATCACTCCTTTTTGAGTGGACTTTCTTATTTTGCAAGGATGAAACATGGTTACTTTTTTTCTCATGCTTATGATGTAAGGATGCATTTTCTTTCTTTCTTGTAGCCATGTCTTCTACTCCTTTTTATGCAAGAAATTTTGGAGAGAGTACTAAGCATGAATGACATAGAGTTTCTCTTTTCATTGTGGAATATTGGTATGGTGGAATTTGCTTACTTCTAGTGTAGAAGTATAGCATGTGAAAGTGAAGTCTTGAATTCAAAAAGTAATGAATGAAATCTCACATAGGTCTATACTAGTTTGATAAAGCTCAATGTGAAGACAAATAGCATATGCATAAGGTCTATCAATGTGATATATCATATGGCTTTGGTAGGTATTTCCAATCAAATGAGAGTAACTCAAATCTTTTAGAATTTCTTCAGAAATCTCAGTTTCACTTTCAAACTAGGAATAGAAGCCCTATCACTATATCATATCTCACAACAACTTAGAATGGATTAAGCTTTTGCTACTCATAATTTCCAAATCAAGGCAAAAACAACATTTAGCCAATGAGAGCAATATTTTGGAGAGTAGTAAGTTGTAAACTAGGGACTTAGGAAAATTAAAACATAGCAACTATTCATCATTTCATCTATGTGAATTCCAAACCATTCTTACTGCACATCATTTATTTTATTAAAAAAAACAAATCTATCCTACATTTTTTTATATGCAAGGTGAATGATGGTCAAATGGAAAATAAATATCCAAAGGGGTTGATACAATTTACCTCAAGTGGGGGTCCTACCCCAAGCTTGTTCTTCACTCACCTCCGTGATGAGGGTTGAACCATTGATAACGGAAGTATGCCACGAGATCGGCTTGTTGTTGTTGTAGAGTGGAGTTGACATTGATGAATTGAGCGTCCATGTGTTGTTGGCAGTCTTGAACCTTGGACATGCCCTTGGAGAGTGTTGTAGATGTCACTATTCTCACTTCAAGCTGATCCATACGTCTAGTGAGATCCGTTATTCCTTGGCTATAGTCATGATGACTTCTAGCTGAAGAGGAACGACATCTTCTCATGGACGTTGGAGGAAAGCTGCTAGAGCTTGATGTGGATAGGGGCGGCTCCCATGTGGCACCTGACCATCCATGCCTAGACGGACCTTCGGTCTCATACGATGGAGGTTGAGTCCATCCGGTTGCATCACCCGTTGGGTTCTCTTCCTCTTCATACTCATGGACCGTGAAGGTTGTTGGGGCCATAGCCGCTCACCTTGTACGGCTTCTAGTTACCCTGCCAGAGACATTACTTCTTCTGACTTCCTCAATGGGAAGGAGGTCAATGGTTCGCTTCCGACATTTGTACAAATGATAATCCGGGTTAGGTAACCGAATTTTATTGACAAAGACGGGATAATAAAATATCAAAGAGCCATCTTGATCATGCTTAAGGGTATGTCCTTACACTAAATAATCTTCATCAATTAATTCTCTTTCATTTTCAATATACTTAAATGAAGAATATTCTATCTCCTATCCTAGTAGCAATACAGGTAATCAATGAAGTACATTCAATTGGCCCTACCCTTGGAATGTAATCTAACCATCTTGTTATCATGGCAATAACTGGAGCAACTTTTATCTTTTTAGTCATAGCAAAATATAATTTCAGCTCATCATCACGCACTACCCTTACATCTCCTCGAGGGAACATAGTCATAGCCACTAATCTATGCATGAAGTGCAAAGTAGGGTTGTGCATGTGGCTATTCCTAGGTGCACTACATCTGTCCACACTAGTTAAATCTTGCCAAAAACTTTGTTTGTTAAACTTAGGCAAAGTGTCTAAATCTAGCAAACAACGTTTATGGAAGCCTATGATTTCACTTAATTCTTTCCATGGGATATTGCATTCTTTTTGAAATAATCTAAAAATAATACCATCAAATCCTATTTTGAGTGTGCAAAGGAATTGTATGGAGAGAAGGCGTGGACCTCTCTCATCTATGTGAGCAAAGTTTTCCCATCCTAATGCACAACAAATGGAAAAGCATTCGGAATCCATACCTATTTTGGAGATCAAACCCGGATCATAAGCTTTCGTATGAGAGAACACACAATCTTGGAGTAGCTTGCGTGCTTGATCTTCAACTTCACTTTGGATGTTGAGGTCGTCATCGTGAAGAAGGTGATGGATGAGGGTTGCTCCTCTCAGCCATGGGAGTGTCTTCACCTACACTCCTCCGTGAACTTGGTGTAGCAAAGAAAGAGGGGCGTGCACTTGAGTCTCCACCATGGCTTGAGCTTGCCGCCTCCTTCCCCTTTCCAAACAACCTATTCATCCCTTTTATAGCCACAACAAACAGGAAGACAACCAGGCAAAAACTCAAAAAAGGTGATGTTAGTGAAAGCAAAACCCCCAAGAATTTTTCTTTGAAGAACTTGAGAGCAAATTGCAAATGCAAACAAAGCAAATCTTTTTGAGTTGGGAATTGATGAAGAGTACTTCAATGAAGAGCAAGAAAACAATGTGAGCAAGAGTGACTTTGGGGAGGTATGAAATGAGGTGAAGTGTGAGGAGAAGTGCCACTCACGGCCACCATTTATAGTGTGCATTCCCCAACTGTGACACTCGGTTCCGAAAATGAACCAAGTGAACGCATATGTGTGCCCAGGATGTTCAACACACATACACGAGTGCATTCACAAAAGAATATACAGAAAATTACCACAAGACAAGATTAATTAACCACTTTTATTACAGAATTTCATAATATTCTCGAATACAAGCTATAATGAATATTAATGACAAGTTTCAACTAATGCAGCAGAAACCATCTAAACTGAGCAAACTAAGCAGCATAAGCAAAAAGGGTATAGCGCAGCTCCAACACTCCACGGGCAAAGCGGACGGCAGACACGGCCTAGAACTCTGCATTATCATCGTTAAACTCCCAATCTTGACCTGCAACTGTTTGTGGGGGAATTGCAAGGGTGAGTACATGTCGTACTCAGCAAGTATGGAAAGTATGACATGTAGCTGATTCAAATGACGAATATAATAATGGCTAGGTGCTAAAAAGTACATTAAAACATTTGAAAAGCAACATATTATATGTATGTGAAATAAACCCATCATAAACCATATAGTTAACATAATATCAGTCCATATTTCAATATCCATCATCCATATACCAGATTTCACCATTACCATTAACCATATCCAATACAATAATTCAATCCATAACCATATTATCAACCATAACCAGTACCAACCATAACCATTTCCCAAGTTTTCAATCTCCATCTAATCATGTGAGGGTCCAGATTGCTCATGACCGAGAGCACGACTATCATGATATTTTTAGACACACTCTGTAGAGGTTGTACCACTTTACCCACGTGTTTGTGATTTCATCACCTTTCGATGACTATAGAATCTCAATTATGTCGTCTCACACTTCCTTAGCTGTGTGGCCAAGACATCACAAAATAGCCTTTACAAAGGGACTACTAGCCTATTTAGACCCCACTGAGGTTTCACCAGTGGCGATGCCTCCAACTGAGCACATCTTCAACCATGGGCCCCCTCTTGAGCCATTCGGATCCCAGGGTAGTCCCACCAATCATCAACAAACCCAATCTGACTACCCTTTCCTCGAGCATCCTTAATGGTCCAAATAGCATTTGCAAATCCCTAATTAATCAGCTACGCCGCACCCATACTTGGCCTCGTGGTGGCACTGTAAATCCTGGATGGTCGCTCCACAAACCGGTCCTTAGATCTAAAGCAAGCGAAAGCACCATAACATCTAACCCATCCACATACCATGCTTGCTTAGATCACCCATTACCACATCATATTAACCACTTCATGTCAATCATAATCTCATAAATGCATAATTAAGTTGAGTGGTATAGTTGTGTTCCCATCCCAATTAATTAAGCGAAGCAAAAAGGGTAAAAATCCCATCTCGACTCTTTACCATGAATTCCAGGTGACAAGGGTGGTTAAACAAATCTAGTAAACTTCCTATCATAGGATTTCCCGTCAATTTGACACAAGCATGCAGTTTGCAAACAAAACATTTATTTTAAAATCATGATCAATATGTTCAAGGGCACCTGCCTTGCTCTTGGGATTGGTTCGGGCCAAAGCCTTCAAACTCTTGGTGATGGAGGTCCTCCGCAACGCTCTCTAGTGCAAATCCGTCTAATCCGAGCAACAAACATACAAGACAGGAATTACAATCAATAGATGCACATATATTACTCAATATGACATGATATGCATGATTAATGCAAATGCAAGGTGGAACTTGTTAATGAGTTGCTTTTAATGTTTACTAACTAGTTCTAGTAGCTTTTAACAACTTTATACAGGTTTGGATTTGATTCGATCTAATCATGGAATTTATTCAATACAATTTAACCAGGAAAATTGGACTAGTCCGCACAGGACTAGTCCGCACTTCGCGGAACTGGCAAACTAGGGTTTTCTAGATCGACGTGAATTTTGGAGATTTGGGGTTGAATTCACGTAAGGAAAAGGAAGTAGAAGGTATACCAGGTGTCTATGACTCCAAAGAATCAAGAATATTGGAGGCAACACTTGGATCTTGACGATCTAGGGTTGATGAAGAACTTGGACATGATTTGGTGATGTAGAACGAAACTTGATGGATATATTGACCCGCCTTCATTTCCTCCTCTTATTCTTCTTGCTATAGATCTCCTTCCCTTTCCTTGGTGGTAGCTTTTCACGAGCTAGGGTTTGGGTGATGTGAAAAAGTGGCAAATAGATGTCAAGCCAAGGGGTGGGGTTGTTTATATAGAGGTGGAGGCTAGGGTTGGATGGATTTCGAGTTTGAGATGAGTAGGGGTCGGTTTTAGGGTCCCACATGGGCTCTAAAAGAGTTAGGCACGACGTCCCTTGGCCCACTTAACGTAAAACCCAAAAAACAAGTCGTGAAACAAAAGATCAACTCGGAGTCGCGATTTATCAGACAAGTCTGAAAAGGGTCGGACTAGTCTGAAGTTGTTCAGAGAGATATTAGACAAGCCCAAACTATATCGGACAAGTCCAAACTTGGTGAGAGGAAAATCAAACAAGTCTGGACAAAATCGGACAAGTCCGACTTTAGTCAGAGAGGAAAACGGACAAGTCCACTGGAATACCGGACAAGTCCTAGGAGTTAGCAAATTTTCAAAGAATTGGAACACTGGACTAGTCCGCACAGGACTGGTCAAGTCCGAATATGTCCAGAGGGAAAAACATACTAGTCCGCAGCAAAACGGAAAAGTCCGATGGATGTCAGAGAGAAATCGGACTAGTCCGCACCAAGACCGGACTAGTCTGCACTTCCAGAATTCTTAAGTGCAGTTTTCTTCTAAATTCATTTTAAACTTATTCCTTTTTATGTTGCTCAATGTTAAACATTTTTAATGATGGATGCAAGGCATGATGCATGAAAATGAGGGTGTTACACCAACGGTCACTAGGTACCAAATGTAGCCGTTGGAGGAGAGAGAGCAAAAATGGATTCTTCCTCAAGTCGGTCGAACAGGGGGTAGGCCAAACTGACAGATGGGCCCCCTATTCTCCCTTTTGGCGGGTGGCTCCCGAACAGCTATGGGATTAGCACATTGGTGAATTACCACTTTGGCAACTCAGAAAATTGTTTTCTGAATAAAAATTTCTTTTTCGAAAACCAAAATATTTCTTTTGTGAAAAATAAATAAATAAAAATGATAGTTGAGAATAGAAGATTCTCAACTTGCTATGAAAAACCAAATATGTTGTGGGAAAAATCTAACTAAATGGGGAAAACCAAATAAAGAGATAAGAAAAACAAAGAAAAGGATAACTACCAATTTAACTTATTGGCTAGGTCTCACTAATGCCCGATGAGATAGACATTCCTCCTTCTTCAGTTCTTGAAATCCGTACCCGGAGGGATGGGCTCGGATGGCTTGTCTTGCTTCTTCCACAATACCTTTTTTGGCGGCTTGGTGGACTTGGGACTTTGAGGAGGCCCGAACTTCTCCGTCTTCTTAGGGTGTCGGTGTGGATGATAAGACGGGTTTTCTGCATAGATCAAATTCCCCATGAATGCAATGAGCGGGTCCACCTTTGGAGGTGTGATTTTGACTTCTTGAATGTGTTTAACATTAGGCCCATACTTGATACGGATCATGGAGCATTCCTCTAACTTTGGGCGAAAGTTAAACTTCTCCTTGCCACCGATATAGAAGTGGATTTCTCCAGCTCCCACATCAATGCGAGCCTTCGCGGTGCTTAGGAATGGTCACCTAAGAATGAGCAGCATATCCTTCTCGACATCCATGTCCAGCACCACGAAATCCACGAGTATGAAGTAGTTCTGGATTTTCACCGGAACATCTTTAGCAATACCCGCCGTATAATGAACTGAAGAATCAGCCAGTTGGAGCTGCATTGGTGTTGGAGTATGTTCAGTGTAGTTCAGCTGGTCGAAAACCACATTAGGCATCAAACTAACACTTGCTCGTCACAAAGGGCGTTGTCAAAGTTGTGTGACCAAATTGAGCATGATATTGTAGGACATCGGGGGTCCTTCTGCTAGTTGCCTCGTTGCCTCCTTGTAGAGAAATCATGTTGGCACTCTCCAAGGGAGGTTCGGGCTGTCATGGCATCTTGCAATTCTCCACTGGAGGAACAACAGCTACAAGTTGAGCCAACTGAGTGTCCAACATCTTGTTGAAACTCAATTGATTCTTGAAGGCGGAGGATAGTCCTTCAATATTGGCATTTATGCTCTTTAGGGTCTTGTCATCGGCCGGCAGATTCTTGGATATAGCCTCGTTGATCTTCAATTGGCCAATGGAAACTTCTCTCAAGTTGGTTTTATTTCCATTGTTGCCATTGTTGTTGTACCCTCCTTGAAAGAATGGGCGTGGTTGGTCCCACCCTTGACCTCCTGGACGATAGCAATTGTTGTTTCCATTATTGGCTTCGTATAAGGCATCCTCATGGGTTCCTGGACACTTATTGCCCAAATGGCCCATGTTGCCAGATACTTCACAAGTGATGTGAGAGTCTAAGGCATAGGCATCACCACATACCTCACCATTGCTTTGTCCATCAATCTTCTTTATAAGGAGGTCCAATTTGGCAGTGATCATGTCCACCTGCTTCAAGATGTGCATGCCTCACTGGCGGGTTTGGAGATGCTCGTTGCTCCAACCTATGTTTGACACCATCTTCTCAATAAAATATTTGGCTTTGGGAACCGTCAATGAAAAGAAGGCACCAGCAGCAACAACATCAATATGATCACGGGCGGAGGGATCAGCCCGTTGTAGAATTTTGGATGATGATCCAATCATGCATCCCATTGTGGGGACAGACTAGGATGTACTCCTACAGCCTTTCCCAAGCCTCTGGAATAGATTCCTTGGCATCTTGCTGGAAGCAGGAAATTCTACCACGTAGGGCACTGGTCTTGCCTAATGGGAAAATGTTGTAGATCATTTCACCATAGTTTTTACAGCACTTTGGTTCGCGTAGAACCACTATTTCGCTCTCCCAAGAAGAGAGAAAGGAAAAAACCTAAGACGGACAACATCGAGAGACACATCCTTTATCTCAAAAGTGTTGCAGATCTCAAGGAACTATTGCAGGTGAGAACTTGCATCCTCATTAGCCTCCCCGCAAATTGGGTTGGCTTGCACCATAGTGATCAGACCAGTATTGATTTTGAAGTTCACGTCTCCCGTGTTACCAGTGGGCCCAACAGCCACATTGTTAGTAGAGGGAGCTGAAAACTCACGAAGGGTCTTCCGGGCCATTGGTGTTTTGATTGTTGGTGTAGTTGTGCTAGCTTGCTTTGCTGCTCAAAGCTTCTGAGGAGTAATGACACGAGGTCGATCTCTCAGAAGGGATTCGGGATCTTCAACAATGTTTTTTTGGCAAGCGGAAACAAAACATACACTACCCTGTTTTCACATAAAATGCGAAAACAAATAAGAGTCATCCTACTAAAACCTACCATGGTCCTATCCTGTTCACTCAATCATGCAATACTTCGGTTGCCTTCCCCGGCAATGGCGCCAGAAATGCTTGTTGACGGTTCCTACACACTACTAACAATTCATCTCTAGCTGTGGTGTCAGAAATGCTTGTTAAAAGATTTTATATTATACATGTAAATCCGCAAGCGCACGAAAACTATCGATATAGCATTTACCCTCTAATAGTATTACCAAAGGATATCATTTATATTCTCCCAAAGGAAGGCTAGATGGAAGCAAAACAATCATCATGTGGAGAGGCTAGGTTGGCCTAGGTAGGGTTCTAGCAAGGATGGATAAATGATAAGTTGGAGTAGTGTGACACACACAAGAGCATTCTATCCTAAGGGGATAAAAGGGGTAAGAGGGACTAGGCTAAGAGTTAGGTAGAGACTACTACAATGCTTCTAATGTGCATATACATAGCCTAAGTTAGTTACTAATGATCATGTCACTTATGAATTCTCATGCTAAGTGGATTGACACATCGGGCACGGGTGTACCCCTGGCAATACTAGGACGACTCCCGCCAAGAGCCTGTGGCATAGTCGAACATGGAGGATTACAAAGAACAGATAGGGCTGTCACCACCTACTGCCTACCTCATCAATCCGTGGGTCTACGAGACACTCAACGTTACTCTCGATCCTAGCACCATGCTAGCATATTAATTATTTTCTTAAAAGCCTAGGCACAAGCCATCATAAGGCAATGAACTAAATCATCATTGAACCAATGTTAATTCCTAGAATAAGTGATTCATGGTAACACAATCATGTCATCGCTAATTAGACGATAGTGGAGGTTTATAGTGTTTGTGATAATATATTGAGAATGGTATAGCATAATCATAAATACTACTTCTACAACATACATGGAATCCACAATCAAACTAGAAACGCTTCATCCAAGTATATGAACATTGGAAGACTAAGGATAACATCTTTGTTATGAACAAAGTCACAAATACAAATAGGAATATAAGAGCCATACCTTTCCCAATTGGAAATTAGGAAGAGACTCCTACTCCCCTCCTACTTGGACAATGGACTAGAGACTCTCCTCTCTACAGTCTATACTCCTCTAAACCTATTGAGAGTAGTGGATACAATTGATGAATACTCACGTGGTGTGTGTTGAAGTGAGGTGTCCAATTTATAGCTTGGAGAAGGGTCAGTTCCCACCACCAAAAGTGCACGAGTCAGTCTTCATCATGACCAGGGCACCACAGAAAGTCAACACCTGGATGCTGGCCGAGTTTGGCGCCAGGAAGGGTTCGGCCGAACCTCCTTGTCGGTCAAACAGAAAACTTGACCATTTATGGTGTGCTTCCTCGGGGTGACTTCCAGCTGGGTCCCATTAATTGATATGGGTGCTACATTGTTGGATGGCCTCGAATACTTCTGTTTGTGGGCCATGTAATCTATGTAGTGCCACGTGTGGTCGCATGATTGGTTGGAATGATATTTTATAGGATCCATCCCCTTGTTTCACTTCAATTCTGCATAGAATGCCTGCATGCACTACTTTCTCCAAAGACAAGTGGAAGTAGGTTAAATAGAAAGCTAATGTGTGCAAGAAATGATGATTCCTTCACATAATTGAGTTATATTGACAGGTGAAATTAGTATATAACAACCGTCAACACCGGATTGCCCATTTTGCTCTCTAGACAAGATCGAACTTGTCCAGACCTCCATCGGACTTGTACGTTCAAGTCTCTATTTAATATCGGACTTGTCCGTTCCCCTAGCGGACTAGTCCAGTGTGCCCGACTTGGATTCTGTTTCTTTCTCCATGACAAGTTATTGGGTAATTGCCTTAAGTGGTTCCAACATCCTCTTTCGTGGCATGAAGAGGAAGGAAGGAGGAGGATCAACCAAGATCATCGTCGCATCTGCAATCTCCATCACCAATTCGTCATCGTCAACATCCTCTTTTGTCAGTTCTCATCTCCAATTGATCTAGACGTCAAGATCTCGAGTTTCATTGATTTCTCGACTTTTGAACCCTCGGATTCATGGTAAATACCTTAGATTCATCTTTTGTTCGTAAATTATGGTTCCATGATTAATCAAACTATTGCTCTAATTGGAAATTTGCCAAAAACATAGCCATAACGGACTTGTCCACTCCCTATGCGGACTAGTCCGATTTCCTTTCTGTTTCAGAACGGACATGACCGGCAGAAGTACAGACTAGTCCGGTCTTCCCATTCTGAAAATTTCTGAACCTTCTTTAATATTATCCAAAAATGACTTTAAACTTGTTCAAACTTGTTAAAATCCATTGTAACTAGTTAGTAAACATTAATAGCAACTTGATAACATGCATTACCACACAATTGCACCAATCATGCATATCATGACATATTGAGTAATATTTGAGCAATATTTGATTGTAATGTCTGTTTTGCAAATTTGTCGCGCGGAATAGAAGGAATTGCTATAGAGAGTGCTTTCGAGGACCTGCACAACCAGAACTTCGAAGCTTTTGATCCTAACCAATCTCAAGAACAAGGCAAGTATCCTTGATCATTTTGATCTTGTATTTTTTTAAATGTTTTGTTTGCAAAACTGCATGCTTGTGTTAATTTGATGGGAAACCCATTTATAGGTGTTTACTAGACTTGTTGACCATCCTTGTCGCTTGGGATATATTGTAGAGATTCGAGAAGGGTATTTTACCTTTTTGCTTTGCTCTAATTAATTGTGATGGGAAAACAAGCAAATGGTTTCATTAAGAACTAATGAACTTCTAGATGATGTAAATTGATGAACATGGTTAATTGGTAACGTGGGATTGGGAGATCTAAGCTAGCATGGTTTGTGGATTGGGTTGAAATATATGGTGGTTTTGCTTGCCTTGGATCTAAGGACCTGTTCATGCGAGAATAAGCTAGGAATACAGTGCCACCACAAGGCCAAGTATGGGTGCGGCTTAGCCAATTAATTAGATGTACTGCCAGCATTCTTTGGATCATTTGGGGGAGCGGGGAATGGGAGTCGGTAGGGTTTGCAATAGTGGCGGGACTGCCTTAGGATCCGAATGGCTCAAGAGGGGGTCCTTGGTTGGATGTGCTCAGCTGGAGGCATCACTACCGGTGAAACTTTAGTGGGTCTGAATATGCTAGTAGTCCCTTTGTAAAGTCTATTTTATGATCTCTTGGCCATACACTTAAGGTAGTGTATTTGGCATAAGAGATGTTTCTTTAGTCACCTACGAGTGATGAAATCACGAACTTGTGGGTAAAATGGTACAACCTCCACGGAGTGTTAAAACTATCATGATAGTCGTGCTCCCGGTTAAGAGCACCTGGATGACCTACATGAGTAGAGTTGAAATTGGGAATTGGGATGGTTTGGTTATGGTTATGGATTGGTTGGTGATAAATGGACATGGTTAATGATGATGGTAAGAATATGGCATATGGATGGTTAATGAATGGTGGATATGAATTAATATGTTTATTTGGGATGATGGGATTATTTCACGTAGACATCATAGGATGCTTTTCATATGTTTTAAATGTACTTTTCAGCAAATAGCCTTTATTTATCATTTCTTATTTAAGCTACAAATCATCATTTTCCCACACTTGCTGAGTACGATATGTGCTCACCCTTGCAGTTCCCCTAACAATAGTTTTAGATGATGTTTGGCAGTATCCTGAGGATAATGCGGAGTACTACGTTGTGTGCTGCCGTCAACTTGCCTGTTGTTGTGCTTGGAGCCGCGCTATCTTATATGCTTAGTTTTCTTAGTTATATTATTTCCCCTGCAGATTTATCAATAATAAAGATCATTAGGGACTTTAATTTGAGGATTATTTGAATATTGTAATAAAAGTACTTAATTATTATTTTGTGTTGTGGTAATTTTCTGTATATCATTTGTGATGCACTTGTGTATGTCTGTTGAACATCCTGGACACACATATGTATCGTACTTGGTTAATTTTCAGAACCGGGTGTCACAAAGATGGAGCTCATTCATCTCCAATCTCAACTTGGCAGAAGACATTGAACATGAAGGCTACACCCAAAATCCATGGTCGCGAGTTTCTCACACAACGACCTTCAACCCGGACTGCTCTTCAATTGAGGCACAAATTTAAAAATTTCCGTCGTTGGAATAACATTAGAATTGAATGATTTTTGCTTACATTGGTATGGAAGGTTCACACCTTCTAATCATTAAATTCTTATGCATCCCCACAAGAGTAAGTTTTGGTATTTCTCTTTTTGATTATTTAGAAAGGAATTCACCTTACTTAGGAATAACTTTAAACAAGTACTTAGAATTTCGTAAGCATTGCTAAATTTGACTCAGACATTTTCTGCCTAGGTAATGCTTATGGAATTACTTAATGGTTGAATTGGTATGTAGCAACCTAGGAATAGTGATGTCCATATTTTGATTTGAAACTCATTCATGCATGGATCACTAAATTTCAAATTCCTAGGAAAGTAATTAAAAATGTCAGGAGGATAAAATTGAGAATCTTGTTTGCCATGATCCAAATAATAACATTTGCTCTTGTGTAAATAAAACTATGATGGTTAGAAAATTTACAAGGAGAAGAGAACCATATAGTTCATTTATATCACTTGCATTGTTATGAGTAGGAGCTTTAGAAAATGTGCAAATTGATTTATCCATAAAACCCTGCTCTTATCAATGAATAGTACATTGTTCATGGATACATTTGAATTTGGACACAATGCATCTTTAATTTATCTTCACCATACGTACGAATGAAAATTCGGTTACCTAACCCAAAAAATCATTTGTACAAGTATTGGGAGCTAACCATCCCTCTCTATCCTAGAGAGGAAGTTTGCAGGAGTAATATTACTATGCAAGCATTCAAAGATCCGATTGTTGGAAACCCAAAGAGGATTCCATTTCAAAATCTTTTTGGCCAAGGTGTAAATTAGGATGATTGACCTGTATCAGAAATTAAGCTCGAACGTCAATCATAACTATAAGAGGCCGGAGGTTTGACATGGAAACCCTCCATGAGCAACCAATGGGCTGCTACGAATATGTGAGAGCATTATGCTCTCAACTATTCTAAAGCACTCATTCAATCTCAAGGGAATTGCCACAATCATTGGGTGTAAGTAATTCCTTTGTGGCTAAAATGTATGATGTACCTTAACCAAGGAATGAGAAGATCATATCCAATGTATATTGGGTACAAATTGTTCTTATGTGGCTAGAAGGTATACCCTAGCCAAGGAACAATGGACCACACTCAACCCATGCTAAGTGCACGTCATCCCTTTACGGTTATAGGTATGTTGTATCTTAGCCAAGGCATAACGAATCATACTTAACACATGTTGGATACAAGTCACTCCTTTGTTGCTAAAGGTTATCATTACTTAGCCATGGAATGACGGATCACACCCAATGCATGAGAGGCACAAGTTATTCCTTTATGGAAATAAGGTATGATACACCTTAGCCAAAGAATGACGACACACTAAGCCACGGAAACCTTGAGATGTGAATGAGCAACATCGACAACACCCTTCTCGATCACACTCATGGAATCCATGGAAGGCAATCCAACATCAACACTCAACTCTCCAATGCCAAATCCATGCTGCAACAAGGATAGTCCAACCTCATGGCCTACATCCATGTTAGGGTTTCAGCCCCTATCGTGGACCTGACCAAAAACAAGCTTGGGGCAGGACCCCCACTTGAGGTAACTTGTATCACACCTTATTTGCATTCCTTTATATTATTTCTCTGTTTCCACCACATCTTTCCACCACATTTGCATATTAAGAAAACAACGTAGTATAGGTTAGGTTAATAAAATAAAAGATGTGCGGTAAGAATATTTTACTTTGCATAAGTTGAAATGATGAATAGTTGCACTGTTTTATTTTCTCTGGTCCCTTGCATACAACTAAGTATTCTCCAAGTATTGGGTTTATTGGCCTAGAATATTCTTGCCTGAAACTTGTAAATTGTGGGTAGCAAAACCTAAGTCCAATTCTAGGTTGTTGTCCGATATGATATAGTGATAAGAGCTACTAATATGCTAGTTGAATGTGAAACTTATTTTCTCGGAGAAAATTTAAAATGGGAGTTCCTCATTCGATAGAAATTCATACCAAAGCCATATGGTGATTTGAGTTAGATAAACCTTATCATATGCTATTGGCCTTCACATTGAGCTTGGTCAAACTAGTATATACCTATGTGAGAATATTTTCATGCTTTTAAGATCAAGATTACACAAGCACATGCTGAACTTCTACTCTAGAATTTAATAAAATTCTATCATATCATTCCACCACAAAAAAAGATACTCAATGATTTCCATGCATAATACTCTCTCAGAATTATTTGAAAAGAGGAGTAGAAGACATGGCTACAAGAAAAAGAAAATGCATGCTCATGTACAAGAGTGTGAGAAAAAAAAAAAGAAAAAAAAAGAGGGAAGAATAAGTAGCCATGTTTCATCCTCACGAAAAGAGAGTGTATACAAAGGAGTCATCCTCCTATTTCCACTCCACAAATATTCCATCACACTTGAACAAATCTGGATAAAAAGTATAATTTGTTTTCTCCTAAGGCTTACACTTTTGACTTAGCAATATATGTGTTGCAAATATGTCTACTCTTGATCCCTACCAAGCTCCACATACAAGACTTATTTAGATGTAGGACAAGAAAGGCACTGCCTTGGTGAGGATACAAATACCACTTCCCACATAGGAGTGATTGAGTGCATCATTTGAGGAACTTAAATCCAAACATCATTTGAAATTCTTCGAAAATTTGAGTGGAACTCATACATTAGGTGATGCATGCTCATTTTGTTGTTCTGTCCTTTAACCACCAAAGAAAAGGATGAGGCTTAAGCCCCATAAAGACTAAAAAAAGGGTGAGGTACGATAGCCAATTTATTTAATGCAAGATAGAATACTTTGTTGTGCACTTGGTGCTCTTGCAAAATAGAACATTGTAGCAACTGCTGATGAACAACCTAAGTCTTTATCTTTGCTTCGGGGCGAGCAAAGGGTAAGCTTGGGGGAGTTTATTGACGATCGTTATATACTAATTTCAACTGTCAATATAACTCAATTATGTGAAGGAATGAATATTTCTTACACATATTATAGTTGGAAATAACCTAGTTCCACCTGTACTTGGAGAAAATAGTGCATGCAAGTATTTTATACAGAATTGAGGTGAAACAAGGGGATGGATCTTATAATATATCATCCTAGCCATCAACCACCGACATGTGGGACCACATGAATCAAATGGCCCACAAACAGAAGTATCCGAGGCCATCCAACGGTGTATCGCCTTTATCAGTGAAGGGGACCAAACTATCAGTGACCTGGAGAAAACACAACTCCAATGGAGCACTGACCAGGTCGGCCGACCCTTTGAGTTGGCCGACCCGGTCCTGGCCCCAAACTCGGTCAATCGACACGTGTTGGCTCCTACCGACTTCTCGAAATCATTGATGAATGATTCACGTGCTTTTTGTGGTGGGAACCGACCCTTCTCCACCTGTAAATAGGACCCCTCACTTCAACACACACAACTTAAGCATCATTCTATTGTATACACTAGTTCTCCTAGTTCCTTAGTGGAGGTTAGGCTATAGAGAGAAGCCTCCAGTCCCATGTCCAAATTGGGAAAGGTATGGCTCATGTATCTTTTCTTGTATTTGTGACTTTATGCATAATAAAGATATTATCTTTAGTCTTCTATTATTCCTATACTTGGATGAAGCATTTCTTGTTTGATTGTGGATTCCATGTATGCGGTAAGTATAGTCTTTATGATCATGTCCTATTGTCATTATACTATCATCATAAACACTATAAACCCCCACTAAGTCTAATTAGCTATGACTTGATCATGTTAATCTGAATGACATATGCTATGTTTCAACATTGGTTCAATGATGTTTAGGTTAGTAATTGCCTTAGGGTGGCTTGTGCTGCGGCTCGTAAGGTATTTACTTAATATGCTAGCATGGTGCTAGGATAGTTAAGTAACGTTGGATGTCTCGTAGACCGACGGATTGAAGAGAGGCAGTAGGTGGTGACAACCCTATCTGTCCTTTGTAATCCTCCATGTTTGGCTATGCCACAGGCTCTTTGTGGGGGTCGTCCTAGTACCTAGCAAATCCGTGCCGGATGTGTTGAATAACATAACATAAGGATTCACCATTGACATGCTCATTAGTATATAACTTAGGCTACATATATGTATATTAGAAGAATTGTAGGAGTAACTCCTCAACTCTTAGTCTAATCTCCATTAGGAACCATTTACCCTTTAGAATAGATTCCTTAGGTATGTGTCACACCACCCATATTATCAACTTACCTCTTTCTTGATAATTGGTTAGTATCCCATAGGTTGATCATAAGAGTAGTGTCTACTTTACTCCATTGCCTTTGTCGGTACCTGGCATACTGGGTACCCTCGCGCACAAGCTAGAGCCGCCTAGGTACCCTGCCTCCCAGCAGAAGCGGGGTCCTATGTGCCACGTGCTTAAGGGACCCAGACTCATGAGTCTCAGATAGGAGGTCTAGGATATTCGCAAGAAACCCGAGGGAGAAGCTTAGCACCCCCCTTTGAAGACGATCCCCTAGGTAACCATGTGTCTAGCAGGTAAGGATCCCACCTCCCCGTGAGACAGGGCTCCGGAGTTGCCACGCGGGCCAAGACATCAAATGGGCCACCTCCCATATGGGTGGGTTCTGGCGCCGCTACGTGTCCCGCAAGGCGGGACCTAACCTCCTCTGTGGAGGTGAGCTCCTAGCACCGACACGTGTCCAGCAGGACGAGGCCAAGCCTTCCCCGCAAAGATGAGCTCCCGAGCCCCCACGTGGCCCGCAAGGTGGGACCTGACCTCCTCCACAAAGGTGAGCTCATGAGCTGCCACGTGGTCCGCCAGGCGAGACCTAACCTCCTCCGCAAAGGTGAGCTCGCGAGCTGTCACATAATCTAGCCACTTGCCCTACACGGAGGGATGCGGGAGTTAAGAGGACGTTGTTCCTTGTCCATGTCGAGGACTAAAGATACGCAGCTTTCCCAGACACATGGCGTGGTGCACACCTAATGTCAAGTACTGCTGCGACCAATCAAATCACAGTGAAGATGCTGCAGGCCTATCCCACCCCGCCAAGTGGGTAGCTTCCGGGGACAGTGAGAGTTGGACGGGATGTCCCCTGCCAATGTCAGCAACGGCGCATGGACTACTGATGATGTAGGCGGCAAGATGGCGAGTCTTCAAGTCTATGGTTAGAGCAAGCTTACGGAAGAAGCCTTAGGTCTTTAGGATAAGATCGCCCCGGGACCACCTATCAGGCCCCAAGAACCCACTTGTAAGGTGTCCGACCTTGTCTATAAAAGGCTCGGACCGCCACCATTACAGGGGATCCCCACATCAAACATCACACACACACATACTAGCAATACCATCCATCGTGGAGTAGGGTTTTACGCTCCTTGTGGCCCGAACCACGTAAAAACCACTGTCTCATATTTCCATCCGCTAGAACACTTGAACGAGGCCTAAGCCCTGCCGAACAAAGAACCTTCGCAGGCTGCTCCTTAGTAGATCTGGGGGAAGTGTCGCTCTAACACGTTGACATTTAACACGCCAAGAAAGGGGCTTTTTCCCTCAAAAAAGTGGTAGCGCTTTCACCACATTGGTGTTCATCAGGCCTGTGGAAGGCGGTTTCCGCGGCTGATAACTAGTGACCAAATCCGTTGCTTGAGTGGCGTTCTATAGTCCATCACGCCCCCGTGCAGGTACAGCTGGCTAGTATGGCATGTCGAGATACATCCCGGAGTCAGCCCCACCGGCGCCACTGACTACAAGCCCGGAGAGCGACCTGGCACCGGCCAGGGCCCTTCTCCACCACCCACCATCGCTGAACGCTTCCTAGGGAGCGATTCAGAAGTGGGTCCAAGACATCGACCACTTCGTTGTCGCAGCCATCAACTCCCCCAACAGGGGAAGGCACCTCGTTTCGCTGTCACGAATGCTGTCCATCGACCGTCGCAACACCAACTCCCGCTCCTCCAGGCCTACGAGCGTCAGCCGGCTCACCACGAAGGACCTCAAGGCTGAGCTTGACCGTCGTCAAGCTCACATGAACACCTGAGTCATTATCGAGCGACAGCAAGAGAGGCGGCACAACCTCGACGCTGAATATGGCCCTCAATGCCCTGTTCAAGACGCGTCCTCCGTCCATGGTGCACCGCAGGTAAACCCTCCGCCACCTGACCAGGTGTATGTTGGCTCAACAGCCCCCCCCCTGCAATACTCGATGCAGCAGGACATGCAGCAATAGTACTTGGCGCAGCCACTACCATTGCAGCAACGCATGGCATAATTAGTGCCACAACCGCAGGTTCCCCAGGCGTCGCACGTTGTGCAGCAGACCCCCTTGGGGTATGCTACCCTGTATGCCTCTCTAATGAAACCCATCGGGGGTTGCGCAGCGTTGGCTCCGCACCTCCAATTTGCGACGTGGCCACGCTTGTTACGGCCACATATGACAGAGAGGTTTGACGTGAGCATCCACCCGACCGAGTTCCTGCAGATCTACAACATGACGCTCCTTGCTGCAAGAGCGGATGAGACCATCCTGGCGAAGTACTTCCCAATCGCCCTGACTGGATTGGCCCGCTGGTGGCCGATGAACCTGCATGAGGGGTCTATAACCTCTTGGGATGAGCTATGTCGGCAGTTCACAGTGAACTTTGGCATTTCCTACACTCGCCCTGGCACCGAGCTCGATCTCCACGTCGTGCAGCAACAACCCAAGGAGACGCTGAGGTCATTCATCCTGCGTTTCTCCCAGGTATGGAACTCCATCCCGAACATCCAGAAAGCCTCTGTCATAGTGGCATTCCACCAGGGAGTGTGTGACTGCAAGATGCTCGAGAACTTAGCCACACACAACGTGCTCGACGTCTCCGCCAAGGTCGTGACTGGCACGCTCATCCTGCCGCCGGGGTGTGCGGGGTCGGCCAGACTAGGGAAGGAGCCGCTACCCTTGGTAGCGGCAAGAAGAAGAACAAGAACCAGGGTCTCAGTCAGAACAAGCCGCTGCATGGGTCCCCCATCGCGGTAGCAGCCGCGACTAGAGTTGGCAAACCCCCGCACCTGGAGAAGCGCCCACATCAGCCACCTGCCGCAGATGAAGGCATCAAGCCCTGCCCAGTGCACAAAACTCGTGACCACACCGCGAGCGAGTGCTGGCTGATAAAGAGATGCACCAAACTCTACCAAGAGCGGGCGCAGCAGCGCCCAGACAGCACCCCCTTTCGCTAGCAGGAGGGCAAGCAGAAGGTCGACCCCAATTTCGATGATGACGAGGAGATGGAGTACCAGAAGCAAGAGCGGGCCATCAAAGTGGTCCACCAAGATGAGGACTCCTACGCCAGCAGTGACCAAAAGCGTCGCAAGACCCTCCACGTCATCTTTAGAGTGTCTTGGGATCTCGCGTCCCGGAACCCGTCAAGACCCTTCGTCGTGCAGTGGCTTCGATAGCCCCTGTACCCACTCCGGTGCGGCACCACCACTGGAAGGACACGATGATCAGCTTCGACGCCTCTGACTTCCCCAAAAACATGGCTGGGGCAGGGGTTCTACCCCTTCTAGTCGCCCCCACCATAGCCAACGTCAAGCTCCACTACATCTTGATACATGGCAGGGCCAGCCACAACCTCCTCAGTCGTGCAGCCTTCGAGCAGCTGCAGATCCCGGTGTCCATGCTCACCCCCTCGGGCCCATTCTCTGGGGTGGGACCAAGGAGCATCATCCCATACGGCAACATCCATCTCCGAGTGACCTTCGGGACACCTGACAACTACAGGACGGAGAGCATCCTCTTTGACATCGCCGATGTTAGCCTCCTCTTCAACGCCATCATCGTTAGGCCGGCCCTGTACCAATTCATGGTCGTAGACCGCAACAGCTACCCCGTCCTAAAGATTCTAACCCCCTCCGGGGTCCTCAATATTCGCAGAGACCGCATCGCCGTGGTGTTATCCTTGGAGTAGCTCCAAGCCCTCTCAGTAGACCCGGCACCCACCCCGAGCGATGCAGCCTCTGCCGAGCTCACGTTAGCGCGGAGCACCTTCTACGCCCCAACTGCAGCCCTTTGGCAGCACCGACGTCCCCGTCAAAGCTGCCAGGCTCAGTCCCAACACTGCTCATACCACCCGCAGGACGGGCGGCAAGGGCAGGAAGTAGGTACGCTTGCTCATAGCCCCTCTGGTAGCTGTCGATAGCACGGTTGCACCACAACCTTCACAACTGCCTTGGAGCCTTAGGCACCCCTATTGTAAATAATAAGATTAGTAGAACAGTGTAAAGGTCTTTGTAGGGCTTAGGAGCAGCACTAAGGACAACCGAGCACAGGGAGGGTCAGGTCCAGAGTGTGCAGTCAGCTTAGCTTGGTTCCAAATCCTAAGCCTGTACACCCTGCCTCCCTTATCATCCGAAAGCAAGCCGTTGCCCTCTTTTGTAAAAGCTTGACTCCCCCTACGAACTCTGATAAAAAAGAATCATTGTTTTACTTAATGTTTTTTTAAAAACATTGTTCATTTAATTAAGCATTAATTTTATGATCATACCATAGTAGCCTCATTTATTGTATGTTATCTTCATATACACGGTTCTATGCTCTATAACTCACCCCTGCTGAAGTCATGTAGTCCAGTTACAGGCGAGTTCACTTGAGGTACCTGCAGTGTGTGAGGGGTTCTTCCGGTTGCTCTCGTCATTAGGGTCCCATGGCGCCGAAAGGCTTCCAAAGAAAGGTTTGTGCCGAGCAGGAGGCCCAGGGGGTGTAAATTTCTTAGCCTGGTCCTGCACCATAAGCATACACACCCTGCCTCCCAGCACTACAGCTGAGTACTAGAACCAGAAAGCTCACACCCTAAAGACGGCAGGAGCCGGACCCAGGAGCACCAACGCATCGAATTTCCCAAGCCCCGTGCGTTAGTCTAGGACAGTAAGACATGACAGTTCTAAGGAGAGGAACAGGTATGACCGACGAGCGAGACTAGTCCCCCCTCTTTCTATGTGCAGGACAAACCGCTGGAGCGTCCAAATTCGGCACCCCCAAAGGGACCTGCCATCGACATCTCAGCGACAATGCTAGACGAGCGAGAGCATCCAATTTCGTCACCCCCCAAGGGGCCTGTTGTCGACGTCTCAAGGACGATGGTGGATGATGTCGGAGCACCTAGCTCTGGCACCTCGCAAGGGGACCGCCATTGATGTCCCAGCACGTCAACGACAGCACCAAGTGCGGATAAGTGAGTAAACTCTCCTCCCCCGCTCTTGTCGCTAACAAGGTTCTCTTGCGACAGCTTGTACACTAGGGGCCTGCCGTCGATGTCTCAAACGATGATGGCGGATGATGTTGGAGCATCCAGCTCCGGCACATCCCAAGAGGCCTGCCGTCAATGACTCTACGATGATGGCGGGCGACCCCAGAGCGTCTAGCTCCAGCACCTCCCAAGTGGCCTGCCGTCGACGACTCTACGACAATGGTGGGCAACGCCGGTGCGTCCAGCTCCAGCAGCTCCCAAGGGGCCTGCCATCGACGAAGCTGAAGCATCCAACCCAGCACCTCCCAAGGGGCCTACTTTCGATGTCTCCACAATGTGGTGGGCGACGTCGGAGCATCCAGCTCTGGCACTTTGCAAGGTGCATGTCGTCGACGTCCGAGAATGTCAACGTCAGCACCAAGCGCTATAAGTGAATTAACTCTCCTGCCCCGCACTTGTTGCTAATAGGGTTCTCTTGCTATAGCCTGTACACTAGGGGCATGCCGTCGATGTCTCAAACGATGATGGTGGACGACGTCGGAGCATCCAACTCCGACACCCGCAAGGGGCCTGCCGTCGACGTCTCAACGACATTGGTAGATGACGCCGAAGCATCCAGCTCCAGCACCCCACAGGAGGCCTGCCGTCAACGTCTCAATGATAATCATGGACGTCGCCAGAGCACCCAGCTCTGGCACCTCGCAAGGGGCCTGCCGTCAACATCCACCACATCAACGACAACAACAAGCACAGATAAGTGAGTAAACTCTCCTCCCCTGCTCTTGTTGCTAACAAGGCTCTCTTGGGATAGCCTGTACAGCTGGGGCCTACCGTCGACATCTCAAACGATGATGGTGGACGATGCCAGAGCATCCAGCTCCGACACCTTCGAAGGGGCCTGCGGTTGATGACTCTACGACGATGGTGGGCGACGCTGGAGTGTCCAGCTCTGGCACCTCCCAAGGGGCCTGTCGCCAATGACTCTACAAAGATGGTGGGCGACGCCGGAGCGTCTAGCTCCAACACCTCCCAAGAGGTCTGCTATCAACGACTCTACGACGACGGTGGACGATGCCTGAGCATCCATCTCCGACACCTCCCTAGGGGCCTGCCGTTGATGTCTCCACGACAGTGGTGGGTGACGCCATAGCGTCCAGCTATGGCACTTCACAAGGGGCATGTTTTCGATGTCCCAAAACGTCAACATCAGTACCAAGCGCGGATAAGTGAGTAAACTCTCCTACCCCACACTTGCTGCTAACAGGGTTCTCTTGTGATAGCTTGTACCTCCCAAGGGGCCTGCCGTCAACGACTCTACGATGATGGTGGGCGACGCCAGAGCGTCCATCTCCGACACCTCCCAAGGGGCCTGCCGTTAGTGTCTCAATGAGAATGGTGGGCGATGCTGGAGCACCCAGCTCTGGCATCTCCCAATGAACCTGTCGTCGACGTCTCCACAACGGTGGTGGGCGATGCCGGAGTGTTTAGCTCTGGTACTTTGCAAGGGGCCTGCTGTCGACATCCCAGAACGTCAAAGACAACACCAAGCGCGGATAAGTGAGTAAACTCTGCTACCCCGCACTTGTTGCTAATAGGGTTCTCTTGCAATAGCCTGTACACCAGGGGCCTGACGTTGACGACTCTACGATGATAGTGGACGACGCGGGAGCATGCAGCTCCGGCACCCCCCAAGGGGTCTGCCATTGACGTCTCAACGACGATGGTGGGCGACGCTGGAGCACCTAGCTCCCGCACCTCCCAAGGAGCCTGCCGACGATGTCTCCACGTCGGTGGTGGGCGACACTGGAGCGTCCAACTCCGGCACTTTGCAAGGGGCCTGCCGTCGACGACCCAAAATGTCAATGACAGCACCAAGCGCAAATAAGTGAGTAAACTCTCCTGTCCTGCACTTGTTGCTAACAGGGTTCTCTTGCGATAGTCTGTACACTAGGGGCCTCCCTTCGACGACTCTCCGACAATTGTGGATGTTGCTGGAGCATCCATCTCCGGCTCCTCCCAAGGGTCCTGCCATCAACGTCTCCATGATGGTGGTGGGCAACGCTGGAGCATCCAGCTCCAGCACCTCCCAATGTGCGTGTCGTCGACGTCTCCACAACGGTGGTGGGCGACGCCAGATCGTCCAGCTCTGGCAATTGGTGGTGTTATGACACTCCAATTACCCTGCTCTACTGGGGGCATGTTGAAGACCTCCTGCAAATCAAATGGTAGATGTGTCCAGCCAACTAACCACATCTACCAAGCGGCCTCTAAGGGGGTTCCATAGGTAGGAAGTCAATGTGCAATGTCTCGGGCATACCAATTGTGCAACCATTGTTCCTTGAAAGCTAACGGGCTCGACAAAGGTTCTGCAAACCCTTACACAACTAAGGACTTAGAGCAACAGTTGAGAAGCACAAAGACAAGCCAAGAAGCCAAACACAAATTTATATTCATTAAGGAATATTTACAAAGGGGCGAACCTCGAATACAAAGTAGGGCTGCCAGCCTCAGTCCCTGGCAAATTGCGCGACGACATGTTTTGCAGCATTCTTGACCTCTGCCGCTGCCTCCTCCTCACGCTCTTCAACAGGACCTTCAAAAACTGCCTCCAGGGGCTGATCAGGGTACCGACTCCAGTAGCACACAAGTACATGGGTTGCCACCATCTCCGCCACCGCCCTACCCTCGGCTTCCAGGCACTGAGCCAGCTGACGCTCCTGCAGATTAAGCTACCTGGCATGGCACTCCATCGAGCACTCCTGGGCTTGGACGTCGAGATCACGTCGGAGAAGATCTTGATGCTCAACTGAATGCTGCGCTCGATCCCTCAACAAGTCCCTCTCCCGGAGCTCAAGATCTTCAAGGTGGGACTGCAGCCTGTCCCGATCAGCCTCAGCCCGAGCCATCATTGCCAGGGACATCACCTCCAGCACGGCGACTGTAGCATCCCTCTTGGTAACGGCGGCTTCTTGGCGACTCAGGGCCTCTCGACCTTCTTCAAGAGCGCGTAGGCTGGCATCAACCGCGTCGTTGGCTACCTTGGCATCGGCGAGAATCTTGTGGGACAGGGTGTTTGTGCCCCTCACCAAGCAGATCCTCACCTCCATCTCCTTGCTCTCCTTCTGGTACTTTGCCTTCGCCTCGGCGATCTTGGACCCCAGAAGATCCTCCCAGCCTTGGAGGCACTCGCCCTCGGCACGCAGCTTCTCCCACTCCGCGACACGAGCCCCCTACGCCCGATGGAGATTAGATTGCACATGAAGGATGCTGGATTGAGTCAAGTCCATGACGTCGGAGATGCGCTCTAGCTGCGCCGAAGTCACGGAAGGTCGTACGGTGATCATCTCGAGGACCTCTTCCTCCCGTAGAGGTGAAGGCGAGGCCACCAGTACCGAGGATCTTGCCCCCGGAGATTGAGCAGAAGTTGCGGTGCCACCCGAAGCACTAGTGCCACCATCGCTCAAGGATTCGGCCGCCGGCTCAGCAACGGTGGAGGCTAGGCCTTCAGCCCCCGGAGCAGACTCTGACATTGCCTCTACCACGACGGTAGGAGGTGCCTCTGCCACAACGGTCAGAGGTGCCTCTGGCACGGCGTATGGAGGTACCTCCCGCGCAACAGCTGGAGAAACCTCTGCTGCGATGGCTGGAGATGCAGTCGAAGATGCTTCACCACCCGTGCCGCGCACAAACACCAGAGCAGCGCTCCCATAGACAAGCTTGGCAGGCTGCCCCGTCGGTGTAGCCATAGCCTCCTTAGCCACCATTGAAGCGCTTCCGGGCACTACCCCCAGCGGTAAGGGCCTCACAACAGCCCACGTAGCCTTGCAAATCAAGAACAAGCCCTTTGCAATCAACAAAGGCAGGCGAGATAATAGAGCAAGCGTTGGTAAGAATGCCTTACTGATGTTGGATGACGTGTTGACTGCCGATGCTGGCGGAGCTGCCGTTTGACGGACCGAGCCTCCCCACTAAGAACCGCTGATGCCCAATACTAAAGAGGGGCACACTGGGGGACGTTGACTTGGAGCGAAGGCCACCAGCGGCGGCGCCCTCGGTGGCGACCGAGGGCGTTTCTCCTTCATGATCTCGACCACTAGGGCCTTCCGCTTTCCTGCATCAGGGACCGGCGCCTTGCCTTTCCCCTCCGATAGCAGGTGCCTGCTCTGCCCTAGAAGCTTTGGAACCTGAAGAACATGTTGACTCCTCCGAAGAGTCGAAGATGGCAAAGCTCCCTCTCATCACCAACCTGTCGCAGCATGAGACTGATCACATCCAAGTTCGGAATCTCCTTCAGAACCTTCATCCGATGGTCTCGATCCATGCAAAGCGGTGGCAGTCCCGCGAGAAGTTGAAGACGTCGTCCGACAGCAGGTCGCCACACACCTTGGACATAGTGTCGAGCACCTCTTTCAGGGTCGTCTTTGTATCGTGACCCTGCACCAACCGGGTGCCATCGTGTAGGCCAA
This sequence comes from Tuctoria greenei, assembly GCA_036927565.1. Classification (NCBI taxonomy): domain Eukaryota; kingdom Viridiplantae; phylum Streptophyta; class Magnoliopsida; order Poales; family Poaceae; genus Tuctoria; species Tuctoria greenei. The sequence goes on along the minus strand of JAYESD010000003.1, from coordinate 197,511,546 downwards.
AGTAGAGCAATACAGGACGACAACGGTGCTGAAGGGGGGCCAGGCGTTGTCGGACGAAGTCCACCATCACCTTCAACTCTGACAGACCATGATCCTCCAGGAATTGGATCCTCTCCATCGCCAGGGTGTAGGCTTGCTCCAACTCCGGCTGCTCCTCCCAGGTCTCCTTTCTCATCGTCGACCATCCAGCATGCATAACCAGGTGGTCGTGGGCGTCGACTTGTACGATCACTGAGTCCTTCCTCCAATCAGCCCACTTCGCTGTAGAGAGTGGTGTGATGTACTTGAAAGGGTTGTTGGCCCGATGCTAGAAGCAGTAGCCATCTAGGAAGTTGGATTTGTTCTTCTTCCCAGTCCGCCTCAGCACGAAGAATTTCTGGAGCACCGGTATGCTCGGATACACCCCGACAAACATCTCACAGAAATGTGAGAACACAACTGCCACCACCAGAGAGTTCGGCGACAGGTGCTGAAGCTGAAGCCCAAGGACTTCCAGGAGTGTCACCAGGAACGAGGAAACAGGAGGGACAAACTAGGAGTATGCATACAAATGGAAGAAGACGATCTCCTTCTGCCCCAACTCCAGTGGCAAGGAGCCAGGACGGATTAGATCTCGTCGCTCCTTGTCCTCCCAGCCAAAAAGCCGCCTCACGGGAGAGACATCCTCCATCCGAGAAGGAGGCAGAGCTAAGTCCATTGGAGCAAGGGTCGAGAACCCCAAGGGTGGGTAGACGCTCAAGGAGGAATACGAAGGCTCAAATGCTTGGGGAGTGCGGAAGGAAGGAACCTCCATCGTGCACAAATTTACCCCTTTTAAGCACCTTACTGGCGTTTGGGTGCACTGTTCAAATTTGAACAAGCTCTGAATCAATGACTCGTACCACGGCGTCCATGACAAACAGGCCCAGGTCCCTCGTCAGGAAAACTGGCCCAGGCAGTTCTCCGCCTAACAAGGAAACCTGGTGGTTCCCATAAAGACAGAAGTGAAAGCAGCAGAAGTGCAGCAGGCGCCTTGGGAACCTTCGCGATAATGTCACAGCAAGCAAAGATATCGTCGCCACGACCCCTCAACCAGGGAGGGACGAGTGGTCGTAGTGGCAAAGGAGCGCACCGCTTCGTCTGGTCAAGACAAAATTAAAAGGCCACGCGGGAAAGCAGGATAAGGGCTCCACCCTTGGGCTTGTCGCCTCCCCCCAAGGTGGACCCAAGGGCCACTGTCGGTACTCAGCATACCGGGTACCCTCGCGCACAAGCTAGAGCCGCCTAGGTACCTCGCCTCCCAGCAGAGGTGGGGTCCTAATGCGCCACGTGCTCAAGGAACCCAGACCTATCAGTCTTCGGTAGGAGGTCCAAGATATCCGCAAGAAACCCGAGGGAGAAGCTTAGCACCCCCCCCTTTGGAGATGAGCCCCAAGGTAACCACGTTTCTAGCAAGTATGGATCCCACCTCCCAACAGGGCTCAGGAGTTGCCATGTGGGCCAGGACATCAGACGGGCCACCTCCCATATGGGTGGGTTCCGCCGCCGCAATGTGTCCCGCAAGGCGGGACATAACCTCCTCCGCGGAGGTGAGCTCCTGACACCGACACATGTCTAGTAGGACGGGGCCAAGACTTCCCCGCAGAGATGAGCTCCGAGCCCCCACATGGCCCACAAGGCGGGACCTGACCTCCTCCACAAAGGTGAGATGCCGAGCTACCACGTGGTCCGCAAGGCGTGACTTGACCTCCCTCGCAGAGGTGTGCTCCCGAGCTGTCACATAGTCCAGCCACTTGCCATGGACAGAGGGATGCGGGACTTAAGAGGACGGTGCGCCTTGTCCCTATCAAGGATTAAAGATATGCAGCTTCCACAGACGCATGGCGCGGCGCACGCATAATGTTAGGAACCGCTGCGACCAATCGCATCACAGAGAAGACGCCACATGCCTATCCCACCCCGCCAAGTGGGTAGCTTACGGCGACAGAGACAGTTGGACAGGACGTCCCCTGCCAATGTCAGCAACAGCGCATGGACAACTAACGATGCAGGCGGCAAGACAGCGAGTCTTCAAGTCTACCGTCAGATCAATCTTACAAAATAAGCGTTAGATCTTTAGGATAAGATCGCCCCAGGACCACTTGTCAGGTGCCGGGACCCCACTTGTAATGTGTTCGACGTTGTCTATAAAGGCTCGGACCACGACCGTTACAGGGGATCCCCACATCGAACATCACACACACACATACTAGGAATACCATCCACCGTGGAGTAGGGTGTTATGCTCCTTGCGGCCCGTACAACGTAAAAACCACTGTCTCAAATTTCCATCCGCTAGAACACTTGATTGAGGCCTAAGCCCCGCCGAACAAAGAACCTCCGTGGGCTGCTCCTTAGCAGATCTAGGGGAAGTGTCACTCTAACACTTCAACTACCTTCCTTCAAGATAAATATGATACCATTGGGAATACTCTTAGATTAAATGATACACGATAGTTTCCATGCGCTTGCAGTTTTTTATCTGTGACATATGAATCATCAACGATTATCAAATTGTTCTTTCATCTTCCAGTACTTGTGTGTATCTGTCATGAACCGCCGGTGTTTCATATACACCGTCTTTCTGGATGAAGTGAGGTACAAAAAACCAGTTCCATCCATGCACCATACACAACCTTTCTTCCCTTTCATTTGTCCCAATAATGTAAAGAGTCCAGAATTATCTTGGACGAAAAAAAATATCATTGCTCTTAGCGTGAAATACTTCCGCTTGTACTCGGCCCATGTAGGTACCCCTTCATTCCACAGCTTCATCATATCTTCTATTAGAGGTTCTAGGAATACATCAATTTTGACGCCAGCTTCTTTCGGACGTTGGATAAGAATAGATAACAAAATGTATTTCCTTTTGTGACACGACCAGGTTGGTAGGTTTTACATCGTTAAGACCACGAGCCAGGTGCTGTTTGTGCTCCTTTTTTCACCAAACAGATTCATTCTGTCATTATCCAATGCAAACATTACATTTCTCATTTCCTTTGCAAACTCTGGATACTGAATATTAAATTTTTTCCATTGTGTTGCATCACCAGTGTGTTGAATCTATTTTTCATTCTTCCTGCGCTGCTCTGAATGTCAATGCATAGGTTCAGCCTCCCTGGGGTTTGAGAACAAATGCTTCAAGTGATCATTTACTGAAAGGTAACTTATCACCAAGGCAGGAATCTTTCTCTTATTTTTTCCTTTTGCATCGTCAAAATTATCGACATTATCACCTCACGGCCAATAAAACTCTTCTTATTTTTTCGGATCTTATTCATGTTTGTAACATACTGATGATTCTAATCCTTTTTGTATCTACTAACATCGCTGATGGGGCATCTTGTTGCGAGCTCATGCTCTTTACGATACAGAATACAATGGTTCACACAATCTTGTATTTTACACCTTGTGACATCGAACAAAGAAGTTTATTCGCTATATAAGTGATTATAGGCAATTTATTGGAATTTGGAAGAATTTCTGCCAGAAAATACAAAAGATTAGAGAAACTAAAATAGGACCATCCGTGGGTGAGTTTCAACTTTAGTAGTTGTGAGCCTATGTGTGCTGAATACATTGGCAATTTAAATAAAAGTGAGGATTCACACACAAAGTTTTGAATATTGGTGAAAAGCCCACTTCGGAATGTCTGAACTTGTGGGAATTCCTTTTGCACTATCCGAACTTTTAGTCACGTGAGCAGCACATGCTTTTTGCTTCAGACTGTCCAAACTTCTTCTCACATGAGTTGCACGTGTTTTCTAGTTTGGAGTGTCCGAACTTGTAGCGCACGTGAATTGCACATGTTGCTTGTTTTGCACTGTCTGAAGTTCACTCACATGCTGCACTTGAGCGAACACTTTTAAGTGTCCAAACTTTTCTTATATATTGCATAGCGGCTGCTTTGGACTGTCCGATCTTTCAATTGCTGAAATATTCCTGCGGTTGTTATGTTTTTGTTTGCAATGTTTCGAACTTGTTTTTTTTGCTGATAGGGAAGTTTATTTAGTATTTTTTTACTGAGTTTTTTATGTGTTTTTGCCGATTATGGTGGTTAAACATTACTGTGGTTTGCAACATGCTTATGTGACATGCTCACATAAGGTGTTGTGTTTTTTTGGACTAACGAGAGTCGAGGCAAGGACTTGGGATCGCAAGGATTGGTTGTTTATTCATGTGAAGGTGTTGCTTGAGGTCAATACATGGTTGGTGATGGTATCCATTGAACTAATCTCAGAGAGAAGATGAGGTTCAACAACCAGGTTGGGGAGCAATTATGGTTGAGTTGATCCGGAGGTCACACAACATGTTTGGGTCAAGAACAATGCATATGAAGGTAGCATGGACATTGTTGGAAGGTGTTTTCACGTGTGCAACGAGTGCATGGATGTGGCCACATGGTTCCAAGGTGTGATGAAGAGAAGTGGATGTAAAGAATTAGCCAGAAAGGTCCAACCGACTGGATTATGAACTTAGGTTGCGACTGAGTCGGTTATGGCTCAAATATGGAAGATTTGAGTTGGTTATGGTTGTATTTCGTGTGGGTCCTGAAGTTGAGTTGTTTTAGGACTATTTAGGACGTTCCTAAGGTGTTTGGAAATCTTAATATTGCTTCTGTTTGCGTATAGAAGAGTCTTGAGCAGTTATGGAAAGTTTCAGTTGAAACTGAGTAGGAATAGAGTCCTAGTTGGGACTGGGTTGGCCCGAGAGGTTACTTATAAAAGAAAGAGAGGCCAGAGCTTGTGGAGAGACGACTTTGGAATGTTTCTCTTGTTTTTCAATTAATAAAATTCATAGTTTAAAGGAGCTTTTGTGCCTTGTTTGTCCCACTTGTTTTCGTCAAGTCTTTCTCGACGAGTTTCTGCACAACACTACGTTGCTTCGTTGTTTTTATCATAACCCGAGTTTTATAGATCACGTTGACGTGATCCTTCTAGCATTGTCTTCATAACTTAATTGTCTCTCATCTGTCAATAATTAACAGTCATTGGATTTGTGGTTTCTGACCTACACAAGTTTATTTGTCGTGTTGCATATCCTTTTTTTACTCGAGCAAAATAGATTGACCCTTGTTCGATCTTTCGAGCATAACATGAGTTTTTCTCGACGGTTTTTCGTGATTCTTGTTGCCGTGTCTTTGTGACATGATTCTATATAATATATACTATTTTGTCACGGTTAAACACGTTTACACAGTTGCACACACAATTTCTTTATCAGATTGTTTTCTATTATGGAGTTTTCGTTGCTTGTGCTAAATATGTTTAAATCTACCATTCATTCCCCTCTAGTAGCTTTTCACGTTATCTTTGATCCTACGATTGGTATCAGAGCTACGGTGCTCTAATCTCTGTAAGACCTATGTGTGCTGAATACATTGGCTTGTAGTGAATACACTTGCTTTGACAATAAAAGTTTTGAATGTCACCAAAACACCTTTTTATTAAGGTCCGACTAGTTTTGGTTGTGCTAGTTTTGGTAAGTTCTAGCGCTAGGTTCTACTAGCTTTTGTTAGCTCTGGCTCAAGGTCCGGGTTGCTCTGGCAAGGTCCGGAACTTGACCGCAGTGCTTCTGCTTTTCATTTGCAATGTTTCGTACTTGCTTTACATTGTTGGAAAGATTGCTTAGTATTCATTGCTAAGTTTTTGGTGCTTCTTGGTTGATATGGATGATATCGTGTTACTGTGGTTTTGCAACATGCTTACGTGAGGTTCTCACGTAAGGTGTTATGTTCGGAACTAACTTGAGTCAAGTCGAGGACTTGGGCTCGTATGGATTGGTTGTTTATTCATGTGCAGGTGTTGCTTGAGTTCAAGACATGGCTGGTGATGAGATCCATTGGACTAGTCTCAGGGAGGAGATGAGGTTCCAACAACCAAATTCAGGAGTAATTGTGGTTGAGCTGATCAGGAGGTTGCGCAGCATGATTGAATCAAGAACAATGCATGTGAAGGTATCATGGACGTCATCGGAAGATGTTTGCACGTGTGCAAGGAATGCATGGACGTGGCTACATGGTTACGAGACGTGATGAACAGATGTGGACATAAAGAGTTGGTCGGAAAGGTCCAACCGACTAGGTTATGGACTTAGGCTGCGGCTAAGTCGGGTTTGACTCAAATATGGAAAGATTTGAGTTGGTTATGATAGGATTTCGTGTGGGTCACGAATTTGAGTTGTTTAAGAATGTGGGATACGTTCCTAAGGTGTTTGGAAATCCTAAGATTGCTTCTATCTGTATATAGAAAAATCCTAAGCAGTTATAGAAAGTTACGATTCGTGAACAGAGTAGGATTAGGTTCCTGATCTGAGTTGAGTTGGCTTTCGAGCTGGTTATATAAGCAAGGGAGCCCAGAGCTCGTGGTGCATGACTTTGGGGCTGTTCCTCTTGTGTTCTATTGAATAAAATTCGTAGTTTGAAGGAACTTTTGTGCCTTGTTCGTCCGACTTGTTCCAGACAAGTTTTACTCATCGAGTTTCTGGACAGCACTACCTTTCATCGGTGGTTTTATCATAACTAGAGTTTTACAGATCCAATTGATATGATTCTTTTTGGGTTGTCTTCACAACTTGATTATCTATCATCTGTTAAGAATAAAGTTGTGAAGTCAACCCAAAAATAATCACATCAATTGGATCTGTAAAACTCGAGTTATGATAAAACCACCGACGAAAGGTAGTGCTGTCCAGAAACTCGACGAGTAAAACTTGTCTGGAACAAGTCGGAACTACAAATTTTATTCAATAGAACACAAGAGGAACAGCCCCAAAGTCGTGCACCACGATCTCTGGGCTCCGTTGCTTATATAACCAGCTCGAAAGCCAACTCAACTCATCTTTCCATAACTGCTTAGGATTCTTCTATACGCAGATAGAAGCAATCTTAAGACATCCAAACAACTTAGGAACGTATCCCACATTCTTAAACAACTCAAATTCGTGACCCACACGAAATCCTATCATAACCAACTCAAATCTTTTCATATTTGAGTCAAACCCGACTCATCCGTAGCCTGAGTCCATAACCTAGTCGGTTGGACCTTTCTGACCAACTCTTTACGTCCACATCTCTTCATCACGTCTTGGAACCATGTAGCCACGTCCATGCACTCCTTGCACACGTGCAAACAGCTTCCAATGACGTCCATGATACCTTCACATGCATTGTTCTTGATTCAATCATGCTGCGCAACCTCCTGATCAGCTCAACCACAATTCCTCCTGAATTTGGTTGTTGGAACCTCATCTCCTCCCTGAGACTAGTCCAATGGATCCCATCACCAGCCATGTCTTGAACTCAAGCAACACCTGCACGTGAATAAACAACCAATCCATACGAGCCCAAGTCCTCGACTTGACTCAAGTTAGTTCCAAACACAACACCTTACGTGAGAACCTCACATAAGCATGTTGCAAAACCACAATAATATGATATCATCCATGTCAACCAAAAACGCATCAAAGACTTAGCAAATGAATAGTAAGCAATCTTTCCAGAGATGTAAAGCAAGTACGAAACATTGCAAATGAAAAACAGAAGCATTGTGGTCAAGTTCCGGACCTTGCCAGAGCAACCCGGACCTTGAGCCGGTGCTAACAAAAGCTAGTAGAACCTAGCGCCGGGGCTAGAAAAATCAACTCGGAGCTCAGAAAAAACACGCCGGAGCTAAAGACAAAACTCACCAGAGCTATCAAAGACATGCCGGAGCTAAAGTCAGACCTTGATAAAAAGGTGTTTTGGTGATATTCAAAACTTTTATCGTCAAAGCAAGTGTATTCACTACAAGCCAATGTATTCAGCACACATAGGTCTTACAATGACTCCCGCCTAGAGCCTGAGGCATAGCAAAATGTGGAGGATTACAAAAGACAGATAGGGCTATCACCACCTACTGCCTACGTCTTCAATCCGTGGGTCTATGAGACATTCCACGCTACTCTCTATTCTAGCACCATGCTAGCATATTAAGTAATTACCTTAGAAGCCTAGGCACAAGCCATTCTAAGGCAATGAACTAAATCATCGTTGAAGCAATGTTAATTCATAGCATAAGTGATTCATGTTAACATAATCATGTCATAGCTAATTGGACTATAGTGGGGGTTTGTAGTGTTTATGATGATATTGTGACAATGATATAGAATAGTCATAAATACTACTCCTACCACATACATGGGATCCACAATCAAACAAGAAACGCTTCATCCAAGTATATGACCAATAGAAGACTAAAGATAAATCTTTATTAAGAATAAAGCCACAAATCCAAATAGGACTATAAGAACTATACCTTTCCCAATTAGTAATTGGGAAGAGACTCCTTCTACTCCTCTCCTACTTGTACTAAGGACTAGAGAGTCTCCTCTCTACATCCTATACTCCTCTAAACCTATTGAGAGTAGCGGATACAATTGATGAAACTCGAGTGGTGTGTGTTGAAGTGAGGTGTCCTATTTATAGCTTGGAGAAGGGTTGGTTCCCACCACCAAAAGTGTGTGAATCAGTCACCCATGACCTCTTCAAGCCTGGAGGAGCCAACACGTGGCTTTTGACCATGTTTGGCGCTAGGACTTAGTCAACCGACTTGGGGGTTGGCCGACCTAGTCTTAGCTCCTTTTGCGGTGTGCTTCTCCAGGTCTTTGCTAGGTGGGTCCCATTGACTGTTATTGGTGCTACACCATTGGATGGCCTCAGATACTTCTATTTGTAGGACATTTGATCCATGTGGTGCCACATATCGTCGCTTGATTGGCTGGAATGATATTTTATAAGATCCATCCCCATGTTTCACTTCAATTCTGCATAAAATCCCTGCATGCACTACTTTCTCCATAGACAAGTGGAAATAGGTTAAATAGAAAGGTGATGTGTGCAAGTAATGATATTTCCTTCACATAATTGGGTTATATTGACGGGTGAAATTGGTATATAACAGCTGTCAACAAACTACCCCAAGCCTGTCCTTTGCCCGTCCCGAGCAAAGTCAGGACTTTAGGTTTATGATCAGGAGTTGCTACAATGTTCTATTTATCAAAAGTAACATGTGCACAACAAACTACTCTACCCAGTATTGCAAAAATTGGCATGGTTCTTTACCCATCTGAAGTCATTATGGGGCTTATGCCATCTCCTAATCATGGGTGGTTGAAAGATAAAACAACAAATGGAGCACACATACCCTAGAAATCAAGTTCCACTCAAATTTTGGAGAGTTCAATTTATATTGTAAGTATATCAATTTGACTCTCTCGGTCTCTCATTTATGTGTAGTGGAGATTTATCCTCACCAAGGTATTGTTCCTAAATTCATCCTATCTCTACATAAGGCTTGTATGTGGATCTTGGTAGGGAATATAGTAGGCATATTTGCAACACATAATATTGCTAAGTCAAAAGAGCAAACCTTAGGAGAAATCAACTAAAAACAATTTGATTCAATACTTGTGCATGTGTGATGGAATGAAGTGGATGTGGATATTTGAGATGACTCCTTTTTGAGTGGACTCTCTTATTTTGCAAGGATGAAACATGGCTACGTTTTCTCTCTTTTTTTCTCATGCTTATGATGTAAGCATGCATTTTTCTTTTTCTTTTTCTTGTAGCCATGTCTTCTACTCCCTTTTTTATGCAATAAATTTTGGAGAGAGTATTAAGCATGAATGATATGGAGTTTCTCTTTTTACTGTGGAACGGTGGTATGGTGGAATTTTGCTTATGCAAGTGAAGTCTTGAATCTACAAAGTAATGAATGAAATCTCACATAGGTCTATACTAGTTTTACAAATAGCATATGCATAAGGTCTATCAATGTAATGTATCATATGGCTTTGGTAGGTATTTCCAATCAAATGAGAGTAACTTAAATCTTTTTAGAATTTCTCCGGAAATCTAAGTTTCACTTTCAAACTAGGAATAGCAGCCCTATCATTATATCATATCTCACAAAAACATAGAATGGGTTAAGCTTTTGCTACCCACAATTTCCAAATCAAGGGGAAAGCAATTTTAGCCAATGAGAGCAATATGTTGGAGAGTAGTAAGTTGTAAACAAGGGACTTAGGAAAATTAAAACAGAGCAACTATTCATCATTTTATCTATGTGAATTTCAAACCATTCTTACCACACATCATTTATTTTATTTGAAAGCAAATCTATCCTATATATTTTTCTTTTATATGCAAGGCGGATGATGGGTGAATGGAAAATAAATATGCAAGGGTGTGATACAATTTACCTCAAGTGGTGGTTTTCCCCCGAGCTTGTTCTTCACTCACGTCCGTCATGAGGGTTGAACCCTTGATGACGGAAGTATGCCGCGAGATTGGCTTGTTGTTGTTGTAGCGTGGAGTTGAAGTGGGTGAATTGAGCATCCATGTGTTGTTGCCAATTTTGGGTACCTTGGACATTGTTGACGGCCCTTAAGTACCATATTCAGCTCGTCAATTCACCTCATAATGTGCATAAAAGAGAAACACAACATAGTGGTAGGGTTAGAAACTAACCAATTCCACAAGTGTTGGTGTTTATTTGTATGTAGGTTAATTTAGACCCAGGATACCAAGACATGCAGGGAGTAATCCATAAAATTTGATTTCAACAAATCAGGCGATGCCACGTGTCATCACATGGATCAAATGGCCCACAAACAGAAGTATCCGAGGCCATCCAATGGTGTAGCACCCATATTAGTCAATGGGACCCACCTAGAAGTCACCCAGAGGAAGCACACTAAAATTGGTCCAACTTTCTGTTCAACCGACAAGGGGGTTCGGCCAAACCCTCCCTAGTGCCAAACACGGTCAGCTTCCACATGTCGACTCCCTGTGATGCCCTGATCACGATGAAGACTGATTCGCGCGCATTTTGTGGCGGGAACCGACCCTTCTCCCCCAAATAAATAGAACCCCACACCTCACTTCACACACATACCATAAATTGAGAATAGAATACCACTCCAAAGGTTTAGAGTAGTCCTAGAGGATGCTAAGTAGAAGAAGAGTGTGGTTAGAGTTTAGGAGAAGGAGGCTTGGGCTTGTCAAGTACCTCTTCTACACTTGTATCACTACAAAGGTGTACTCAAATCAAGTATGCCCTTTGTGAATTTAATTCAAGTTTTATTCTCAATTCATAGTAGATTGCACAAGTAGTTACTTGTGGGTTCATTGCTTTAATGTATTAGAGGCTCTAGTTGTAGCTTTGTGTTCGAAACAACAAGAGTTGTGATTTAGAACGTAAGTTTGGTGCTTAGGTTAGAAATCACTAGTGAATATCTCATAGACCCACGGATTGAAGAGGTAGGCAATAGGTTGCGACAGTCCTATCTGTCCTTTGTAATCCTCCACGTTCGGCTATGTCATAGGCTCTTGGTGGGAGTCGTCCCAGTATTGCTAGGGGTAAACTCGTGCCCGAGCAAGCAGCTACCGTAAATTCTATTGAATTAAAATCAATACTTTGAATTTCTCTCTCTTCCTTGCCTACAAAACAAATTTGTGTCCTTGGGTGAATTAGTTCATAAGATTACACACACGTCCTTGGATTCGATACACTTGGAATACTCTCTTAAGGGAAAGTGCTACACGACAATTTCCGTGTGCTTGCGGATTTTTTAAGTGTGATGAAAGAAACGTCAACAATCATTTCTGGTGCCGTTGCTGGGGAATGGTTGCTGTTAATATACGAACCTTGTTCACCCTCGTATCTGTCTATCTTATATTTCCATTTCTTACCACCACCACATATATGGAGCAGCCAACCATTCTTTCATACTCTGCCCCAAAGGGCAAGTTCTGTAAGCCATCGCCTTCGACGGAACACATTTGTTCTACTAGCTATGAACTTTGCCCTGGCTTTATAGCCATGGTTCCAGAGCAATCCTTCTTAGGCACGAACTGTGAAAACCCTTACCACCATCTAAGAGAGTTTGAACAATTGTGTTCATGCCTTCTAATCAAAGGTATGACACAAGAAACTCTCAAATGGAAGTAATTTCCTTTTTCCCTTAAGGGAAAATCCAAACAATGGTACGATCACAACGTTGGGAAGACAAACAGAAATTGGAGAGAATTACAAGACATATTTTGTCTTGCTTTCTTTCCAATTGCCCGAATTGTTTCTTTACGAAAGGAAATAATATGCTTCCAGCAGATGGAGAAGGAATCCATAGGTGCAGCTTGGGATAGATTTTCTCTTTTGAGAAATTCTGACCCAGATTTGTCCATCCCTAATCCGTTGCTCTTGCAACACTTATATATGGGATTGAACAAAGAATCTGCCCTATATCTTGACATTACGGCTGGAGGATCTTTACTCCATAAGACGCCAAAAGAAGGCACTGATCTTCTAGACCGAATTCTAGAAATTCCTCCTTCATTATGGGTCTTAATGAACCCCCTCAAGAGGAAGTAGTGTCAAAATCCGAGGATAGACACATGGACAAGGAAGAACCTATATCTTGCTTATCTCAACCCTTGCTGGAGGAATCCTCTCCCGAACCAGAAACTATGAAGGAAGAAGAAATTCAACCTTCAACGTTTCCCTTCTATTTTGAGAAAGAAATATTTGAAGATTTTGGAAATACCTCGAAGTACTGTTGTCATAGGAAGCCATCATTGCCATTAACTCTACCTGACCCACCTAATGGAGTGTTCTTCCAACAGACAGTTAAGGAGTTAACCTCTATTCTAAGCAGAGAATGGACTGCAGGAGTTGAGCAGTCATCCAAAATGCTTTATTAGATGGACACCAATGAAGGTCCTATACAACCTAACTGTTGGAGCAAATCTCATTTCTGATTCTTGTGCTCTCGCCATTTTGGTCGATGTGCCATTGGCACCAACATGTAAATCCTTCTAAGATTCTTTCGGAAACATCCTTGAAGGATGCGGGATTTTACAACAAGTGTCTGCTAGACACATGTTGACGCAATCCTAGATTTCTATGTGTTCAAAATTCAAGATTTTGACATTATGATTGGGATTCCAATTGAGAAATTTCTCATGGAAATTCTCTTGGAAGGAAGCCTCAATGTCAAACTTGGAGGGAGGAAATTCTCTATTCCCATCCTGCGTTCTAAGAACACATCCGCAGAATCTCGCATCCGAGATGACACTTTAGAGGAGGTTAGAAATATTCAATTCTTAGATCCCTCTGAAATTGAAGGAGAAGAATATTTCATCCAAGAGGAGGATGAATTTCAGGAGGTAGTTGAATTGCCAAAAGAAGAGTTCTTTCCAAAACCTCCTGTTGAGTTAAAAATTCTACCTCCATGCCTACGTTATGCCTTTCTAAATGGCGATTTGGAAGCTTCTGTCATCATAAGTGACAAGCTTTCAGATGATGAGACACTAAAGCTCATTGCCATGTTAGAAAAGCATAAGGCTATTTTTGGCTATTCATTAGAGGATCTCATGGGGATTAGTCCAGCTTTATGCGCCCATCGCATTCCCATTGACCCCGAGAGTGCCCCCTCAAGGGAATCCCAAAGGCGATCGAATAATGCGATGCAGGAAGTTGTCAGGAAGGAAGTCTTGAAACTTCTGCATGCCGAGATTATCTACCCTGTCCCTCATAGTGAATGGGTAAGCCCAATTCAAGTGGTGCCAAAGAAGGGAGGTATGACAGTCGTGCAAAATGAGAAGAATGAATTAATTCCTCAACGAACCTTCACGGGTTGGAGGATGTGCAAAGATTACCAAAACCTTTACAAGGCTACAAGGAAGAATCATTTTCCACGGCCCTTCATCGATTAGATCTTAGAGCGGTTGGCAAAACACTCCTATTTTTGTTTCCTTGATGGGTATTCGGGTTATCATCAAATCTCAATTCATCCCAATGATCAATGTAAGACCACCTTCACAAGTCCCTATGGAACTTATGCCTACCAACGTATGTCCTTTTGGGTTGTGCAACGCTCTTGCCTTTTTTCAAAGATGCATGATGTCTATCTTTTCCTAAATGATTCAGGAGATCATGGAAGTTTTCATGGACGATTTCTCCTTCTACGGGAAAACTTTTGATCATTGTCTGGAAAATGTAGACAAGGTCTCACAAATGCCAAGAGAAGGACCTCGTACTTAATTGGGAAAAGTGCCATTTTATGGTCCGTGAAGGCAACATTCTTGGACACCTAGTTTCCGAGAGAGGGATAGGTGGACAAAGTAAAGATTGAAGTCATTGAAAAACTTCCACCACTTATCAATGTTAATGGAATCCACAACTTTTTAGGTCATGCGGGGTTCTATCGGCGATTCATCAAAGACATCTCAAAAGTCGCTAGACCCCTCACTAACCTACTAGCCAAGGAAACTCCCTTTGATTTCGATGATGAATGCCTTAAATCATTTGATACACTAAAAAGGCACTCATCTCAACTCCAATCAATCAACTTCCCGATTGGACGCTGCCATTCAAAATCATGTGTGATGATAGTGATTTTACCATTGGTGTGGCCCTAAGTTAAACGAAAAATAAAAAGCATCATGCAATAGCCTACGCTAGCAAAACTCTAACATGAGCTCAACTAAATTATGTCACATCTGAAAAAGATCTCTTGGATGTATTTTTTGCTATCGATAAGTTTAGGTCCTATTTGGTTGGTGCCAAGGCCATAATCTATATAGACCATGCTGCTTTGAAGTATTTGCTCACCAAAAATGATGATAAACCAAGGCTAATCCGTTGGATTCCTCTACTCCAAGAGTTTGACTTAGAAATCAAGGATAAGAAAGGAGTAGAGAATTCTATAGCAGATCATATCTCGCGTATGAAAGTCACTCAAACCTTGGACATTCCTATTAATGACTTCCTACTAGATGATATGCTTCTTAAGGTGACTGACTCTCACCCTTGGTATGCGGATATCGTGAACTTCAAGGTCACAGGATACATACCACTAGGGGAAAACAAAAAGAAACTCATCTATGAGAGTCGTAGACACCTTTGGGATGACCCATACCTCTATCGAGTTTGTGACGATGGCCTTCTTCGAAGGTGTGTCCCATCAATTAAAGGCACCAAGATTATTGAGAAATGCCATGCTAATCCCTGTGGTGGCCATTACGGTGTTTACTGGACCCAGGCAAAGATCTGCCAAATTGGATTCTATTGGCCTCCTATGTATGAAGGTACAAAAGAATTCATTCGAAGATGTTGGAAATACCAAAAGCATGGAGGAATCTCAGCTCGCAATGCGATGCCCCTAACCTAAAATCTCCAGGTGGAATTATTTGATGTGTGTGAGGTATTGATTTCATGGGACCTTTCCCTAGGTCCTATGATTGCGAATACATTCTGGTGGCTATAGATTATGTGTCAAAATGGGTAGAAGCTTTTCCATGCAAGAATGCTGATTCAAAGCAAGCTAGGAAATTGTTCCATGAGATCATTTTCCCACGCTTTGGCACTCCCAGTATGGTCATAAGTGATGGAGGGTCTCATTTCATAGATAAGACCTTCCGGAACTTTTTGAGGGAGCTTGGTGTCCAACATAACATTGCTACCCCATACCACCCACAAACAAGTGGTAAGGCAGAAACATCTAATGAGCAAATTAAGAATATTCCATAAAAGACCTTCTTGAAAATGGGAACATGATTGAAGCATAAGCTACCCGACACATTGTGGGCATACCGTACTGCCTACAAAACCCCCATCGGCACATCTCTATGGGAAGACTTGTCATCTTCCTATAGAGTTGGAACATAGAGCCCATTGGGCCATCAAGCGGTAGAACATGGACCTTCACGAAGCAGGAAAACACCGATTGAAGCAACTCTCCAAGTTGGAAGAATGGAGAGATAAGGCGTACCATCATGCAAAAATTTACAAGGAAAGAACTAAAAGGTGGCACGATAAGAGGATTACGCCTAAAGAGTTCAAACCTGGAGATAAGGTTCTACTCTTTAATTCTAAGGTTAAACTCTTTGGACATGGGAAGCTCAAAAGTAAATGGGAAGGACCCTTCACTGTAGTAGAAACCTCATCTCATGGAGCAATCACACTCCTAATTGATGATGATCAGCTATTTAAAGTGAATGGGCACCGACTCAAATTATTTCTTGAATCCCAACAGGAGGAGGCGGTAAAGGAAATTGACGTGATAAATCTTATTGATTTTCACACCGTTTTTTTAAATTCTGTCTAAATTCTACGCGCTCAATAAATGGGCCCATCGAATTATTCACCTATGGGGCCCATTAAGCCAACACACGAAAACTTAGCCCGAACAGAGCCAGGAAGGGTTCGTGTAACACCCTCATTTTCATCCATCATGCCCTGCATACATTCATATATATGTCTAACATTAAGCAATGTAAAAACAAATATGTTTAAAATCAATTAGAAACAAAATCGCGCTTAAGAATTCTGGGAAGTGCGAACTAGTCCGATTTTGGTGCGGACTAGTCCGATTTCTCTCTGACTTCAAATGGACTTGTCTGTTTTGCTGCAGACTAGTCTGTTTTTCTCTCTGGACATTTTTGGACTTGTCTGGCCCAGTGCGGACTAGTTCGGTGTTCCAAGAATCCTTGATAATTTGCTAAGTCCCTGGACCTGTCCTGACAAGTCTTGTATTCCAAAGGACTTTTCCGTTTTCCTCTTTGACAAAAGTCGAACTTGTCTGATTTTAGACCAGACTTGTCTGTTTTTTTCCTCTATATAAGTTCGGACTTGTCCGAAGTCCAGTACAGACTTGTCCGATTTCTCTCTAGACAACTTCGGACTAGTCCGATCGTTTTTGGACTTGTCCGATGAATTGCGACGCCGAGTTGATCTTTTGTTTCACGACTTGTTTCTTGGTTTTTACGTTAGGTGGGCCTAGGGATGTCGTGCCTAACTCTTTTAGAGCCCATGTGGGAGTCTAAAACGGCATCTGCTCATCTCAAACTCGAAATCCATCTAACCCTAGCCTCCACCTCTATACAAACAACCCCACCCCTTGACTTGACATCTATTTGCCACTTTTCCACCACACCCAGGCCCCTATTCGTGGAGAGCCCCCATAAAGGAGGGAGGAGGAGATACCAAGCAAGAAGAAGAAGAAGAAGAAGAAGAAGAGGAGGAAACGAAAGAGGATCAAGATCTCCATCAAGTTTCGTTCTTCATCCTCAATTCATCATCAAGTTCTTCATCAACCCTAGATCATGAAGATTGAAGCATTGTCTCCAAGATCCTTGAATCATTGGAGTCCTAAACACCTGGTATACCTTCTATTCTTTTTTCCTTACGTGAATTCAACCCTAAATCTTCAAATTCACATCGATCTAGAAAACCCTAATCTACTGTTCTTGCACAGTGCGGACTTGTCCTGTCCCCAGCGGACCAGTCCGATATTCTTGGTTAAATTATGCTGAATTAAACCTAAAATTGTTTCGAATCAACTCCAAACTTGTATAAACTTGTTAAAAGCTATTAGAACTAGTTAGTGATCATTAAAAGCAACTCATTAACAAGTTCCACCTTGCATTTGCATTAATCATGCATGTCATGTCATATTGAGTAATGTATGTGCATCTATTGATTTTAATTCTAGTTTGTATGTTTATTGTGCGGATTAGACGGATTTGCTCTAGAGAGTGCCGCGGAGGATCTCCAACACCAAGAGTTTGAAGGCTTTGACCTGAACCAATCCCAGGAGCAAGGCAAGTCTCCTTGAACATACTGATCCTATTTTGACAATAAATGTTTTGTTTGCAAAACTTCATGCTTGTGTCAATTTGATGGGAAACCGTATGATAGGAAGTTTACTAGATTTGTTGACCACCCTTGTCACTTGGAAAATATGGTAGAGAGTCGCGAAGTGATTTTTACCTTTTGCGTCGCTTAATCAATTGGGATGGGGAAACCATTATACCATTGAACTATGCATTAATGAGATTATGATTGACATGAACTAGTTAATATGACATGGTAATGGGTGATCTAAGCAAGCCTAGTATGTGGATGGATTGGATGTTATGGTGGTTTGCTTGCTTTAGATCAAAGGACCAGTTCATGCGAGAATAAGTCAGGACAATAGTGCCACCACTAGGCCAAGTATGGGTGCGGCGTAGCCGATTAATTAGGGTTTTGCCAGTACTATTTGGACCATTAAGGATGCTCGAGAAAGGGGTAGTCGGGTTGGGTTTATTGATGATTTGTGGGACTACCCTGGGATTTAATGGCTCAAGAGGGGGCCCTTGGTTGAAGATGTGCTCATATTGGAGGCATCGCCACCGGTGAAACCTCAGTGGGGTCTAAATAGGCTAGTAATCCCATTGTAAAGGCTATTTTGTGATCTCTTGGCATAACACAGAAAGAAGTATAATTGGCATAAGGGAGGTTCTTTAGTCGCCGACGGGTGATGAAATCACAAACACGTGGGTAAAGTGGTACAAACTCTGCAGAGTCTAATAAAACTATCATGATAGTCGTGCTCCCGGTTATGAGCACCTGGACAACTTCCATGATTAAGAGGGAACTTGGAATTGGGATGGTTATGGTTTGGCAATGGTTATGGCTAGTTATAAATTAAATTCTAGTATTGAATATGGTTAATGGTAATGATGAAATCCGGAATTTGGATGATGGTAATGAATATGGATTGGAATTATGACTATTACATGGTGTATGATGGGTCTATTTCACATACATATAATATGTTGTTTTTCCAAATGTTTTAATGTACTTTTCAGCACTTAGTCATTACTATATTCGTCATTTAAATCAGCTACATGTCATACTTTCCACACTTGTTGAGTACGACATGTACTGTAAAATCCCAACTTTTCCTTAATATGATGTTCAGTTACCAGTTTATTTTCAACCATAGTAAAGGTCAATTATGGTTGTACACTTGAACTTGATATCATCAAGCATAATTCTTTCCCTCATACTAAAAAATTTTATTAACATAAGGGATGAACTTCACCCCTTGGATAATTCAAGTGACCTCGCTGCAAATTTTGAATTTTCTTGAATGGATTTTGCTAGGGCAAAAACACTATGCAGTACTAAATATATTAAACTTAATTTGAATATAGCACCGTACATTTAGGCCTTGTCAAAATGTTCAAATCTGAGGCTATACATTTTTTCCATGGCCTTATAATGTTCCAAATAGCCCTCCTGCAAAGTTTCAAGATTTTGGAATTCCATTTGCTATTTTATTTGAGACGCTTAACAAACTCAAGCCATATTTAAGTTCAAATTTTAATTACTGTTCAAACTTATTTGCACATAAAATTTGAACACACCATCATGATTAGCATGACTTGCTTGACTTATCCAAGAAGTTTCATAATTTTGAAACTCATTTGCTATTTAATTCAGTGGCTCTATTGAATTGAATTCAAATACAAATTCAAAATTGAATTTCGACTGAAACTTCATCAACTTGAAGTTTTGATTTCAGAATCAACTTCAAGATATTTATTTTAGCCTCTCCACAAAAATCTGGAATTTTTGGATCAAGTTTGGTAGGGGAATTGAAGTTCCATAGAGGATAGGCTTAAGAGGGGCAGTGGGACCCACTGTCGGCCTCTTCCACTCGATGAACCGACGGAGGTGCTCTGTATACAGCTGTCCCCGCGCTTCAATGTCGGGGGAGCTTGCCACCGCGATATGGCATGCAAAGCAGGTAGCTGTGTGGCCTAAACACCTCCCGTGGCACCTCGGTCTTACTCTGTTCCCTTCGATGCAAACAGCAACGTTGGCGCCAAGTTCGTGCTCTATCGTCTACGCCAACTAGCTTATCGTTTTGCTGCTGGGGTTGGCCGTAGCTTGGAGTTCCGCAGACATCGCCGAAGTTGTGGAAGAACGACGCCTCCACACCACCGCCATCATCTCTCAACAAGCGGTGTCACGCCTCGACTCCAACAGCAAAAAGGATCGCCATCACAAGATCTTTCTCAAGGTAAAACCCGTGCTTCATTTCCTTAAGTATCGAGCAAGTTATTCAAGTTTTGCTTTCGAACGTAGCCCATGAACTAGCTCACTTCTTGGTTTGATTCCGTTTCGACGTGTAATGATTCTTCAATCCAAGTAAGGATTATACTCCGGACCTCCTAATGCACCCCTCTACCAAGAATAAGTGGACTCCATCGAGTAGAGTCTGAGATATTCAAGTTTTCCCCTCCGCCATTGAGACCTCCTCTGTTCACCAACGAACTTTTGTTTCCCGACGGTTCCACACTGTTTAAACCACCTAGGAGTCTTCCTCATGATCCCAGAAGCCTCCCCGACCTTTTCCCAAGCTGTTTGCGCCATTCTTGAGCGATTCCAACGATGGTCAAAACCCTAGCTCCGCCGCCGCCGTCGCACCGCCATTTCCGACCGTCGCCGCCTCGATTGGACCCTACCATTGGCTTGCGCGGTCAATTTTATGATTAGGCGGTCAAGGCGAGGCCTGAAGGAGGTCGACGCAACCTAGTCCGGTGAAGCGCCGCCGCGGTTCCCGCAAGAAACGCCGCCGCGTCGGGAGGTAGACGAAGGCCCCCTTGGGTCCCGCCTGTCAGCGACTTTTCCTCTCACTCAGGATCAGCTTCGGTGGAGGATTGCATGCGGCTATGCGGGTTAAATTTGTGGCCCCCGTGCGGCTTCAACCCGATTGGCTCATTTCAAATATGTGGGCCCAGACCTTTTATTCAAATGTTTTCCAATTTGAATTTTATTCCAGATTTTGCCCCAACTTAGAAAATCAATAACTCCTAGGAGAATTCTTCACAAATTCCCAAACAAATTTTGTTAGAACCAGCATGAAGAATACTTTCCAGTGGTGCACTTGGATTTGTATGAAAGTCCATAGAAATTTCTCCACAATTCAGATAGTCAAAATGCTTATAGAATTCATTCCTATAGTTCCACTCTTCAGAAAATTTCCAAATTTGGGCAGAACACTATCAAAAATCCACTTGATATCCAATAAAAAACTCAAGTTCATTGGACTTAAGTTACTGGGTTGATCAGTGTTTCAAATCTTTATGTAGTTAAAAATTGAGAAAAATACAAAATCAATTTCAGAAATTTCCCCAAACTTGTAAAACCAGTTTCTCCTTGTAGGAAGCTTAGAAAATTGCGAAAACATTTTTTCTAGAATTGGTGAGACCCCCTCTACATGGTACAACCACTGGTAGCCATGATAGACCTCCAGAATTACAACAAAATTCAGGGAAGGTTTATACTTATAGGAATTTTAGGGACAACCAACTTCCTTGATCATCTCCTGTTATTTGCAAGAGTCTCCCTTACAGTCCCTAGTATCTACCATAAAAGTTCCAAAGCCATTTAAGATCATAATCTTATTTGATTCACAAGATATTAGTTTGTGACCTTAAACATATTATTTATTTCCAAAGTCATTCATATATAGTATATGCATAACGTGTAGTAACTGAAGTCGAGGAGCAGCCAGAAGCTTTGGAAGTCCAGCTGCCAGAAACTAACATAGACTCAGACTCGCACTCAGGCAAGCCCCAGTTTACATTTAAGTTTCTTACAATGTCTTTGCAGTTTTCATTCACCTTACATCTTCAGATGTTTGCGCATTACATTTAGGTGTTTGACATCCACTTGCATGACCAAAGAACCCAGGGAGTGGTTAGAATAGCTCACAGACTCGTGTAGTAACTCCCATGCTTATATTCATAGGGATCCGGTAGAAGTCGAGTAGTTGGAATCTACTCGCGAGATAGGATTTTATCACATAGTATGAATTGGATCAAGAAATGTTTTATAAATATGAAATTGAGACCGGTTAGAGATGAGTAGGAAGCGACAAGAGGTGGTCTTTGTCTTATAGCTTTGACTGTGTTGATTGAGGCACGTGCCGTGTGCGGCCCTGCTGGACAAGCTTGAATTGTACTAGTGACATACTGGAGAAATGGGCTCCAGTAAACTGACGTAGCTTGATACTGGTTTGTTGAGGCATTCTGTTCCGTTTTATAGGTGTGGGTTGAAGGCAACGAGGTGTAAAGCAACTGGTGGGCACGTCAGAGTACGCCCCACGCAGTGACCTCTTGCTCGTGACGGATCGACCGGTTGGACATTCGAGTGTTGGGTGAAAGGTGGCCATATACGACTAGTATTGAACTGCTATGTAGGTACTGTTGTAAGTACTCGCTGGCATTTCTGAAAGTGTGTATGTGTCGTGTTGACCGGGTGTGTCCTGATTGCAATCACCGTCCCTCGCGGTAATAGAGAACCACTTGTTCGCTGTGTCGTGACGTAGTAAATACTGAAGAAGTCAGGAGAATATGATGTATTGCATTATAATGGTTTTGCAACCTTGTATGGATTAGAGATAGCACAGTTAAAAGTTTACAGTTTACCCATACTTTAGCTATAATAGCATTATGTGCTTTGGGCATGTCATATCATCGGCAAAGCGTTTCTTGTTTGATTGTGGAGTCTATGATGCGCCGTGCCTGAAGAATGTCATGTGCTACTTAAAACATGATTATAAGGATCGACGTGTAGGTCTGACCTTTATGCTATTCCTTACCTATGTTTAGCATTCACCCCAGCATATGTCTAGTGAGACGGGTTAGTCTTGCTGAGCCTTAAGCTCATGTTTGTAGTTAACAAGTTTTTGCAGATTATCTGACTGATGACGGGTTCGATGACGAGGGTGCACCCCCTCTCGGGTCTACAGCCGAGTGGGAACCCTGCACGCCACCGTAAGTTGGGTGTTGCTAGTGCGAAGTATCCAGGACATGGATGACTTTGCTTTTGCATAGTTAGTGTCGAGAGTGTAGCTATGATGTATAGTTCTCTTTCCTTTTTGCTTAGTATTGTAAAACTTCCGATGTGTTTATAAACAAAGACTTGATATCGTAATTTGTTATCGTTCTTTTCTTGTATAATGTTGGGTGTCGCATCGCACGACACCACCCAATGAGATCCTTGGATGTCGAGATTTCTGTCCCCACAGACATGGTATCAGAGCATCATTGGGAACAGTGTGCTTGAAAAGAGCATATTTTCAAAACTTAGGATTATTGAGTGAGGAATTAGCTATATGCCCATATAAGGAGTAATAATAGTATATGATATAAAGGTGGTAAACTAACTATGTGTTATTATATTCTGTAATGACGCTCCAACATCAGGTAAGAGGTAAGGTATGCCACCATAAGCGGATCAATTGCGGTAAGCTCACCATGTGATAGGTAGCATGGAAGTCTTTCTGTGCCTTGGCACGGAAATGTTAATAGGAGTCTCTAAAACATTCCATGTTTATGAGAACCTATGACACGCGGTACCCCAGCATGCTTCAAAGTTAGTGGGAGCTCCCGTCAGGTGGTGAATAACCCGATAGTATGCGTCTCTAGAACTATACATGTTCTATGGGAGCATGCGAAACACGTATGCCCGACCGTGTATAAGCCGGTTCGTGCAGGAGTCTTTGCTTTACAAACGTAGTACAACCATGTACCTCGAGACATGACATCGCTCAAGGGCGACTCACATCAGAGTCGTATGCATTTACTTTCATATATATTATTATTGTGACTTCCTATCGTGTTTCCCCGAACCGCCCTTGTGGTGTGCAGGTGTGATAGGGGATTGTTTGTCTTCTGCAGCACTAACTACGGAAGTGAACCGTGTAGCACACGTTTGCGAGTGAACGATACTAGGGCCACCTATAAATGTATCCGGAAATACCGGTTAGAATTTTCTTTGGTGAGGCACGTAGTACCATCAGTATCGACTTTGATAATTGACCATCTCCAACGATAGAATGGTTGCATTACATTTTGGAAAGTCTGACTATGAGGTGCTGGTAGGTTCGGACTCCGCAAAATGAGTTTCGACTCAACAAAGTGTTAGAACCAAGATTCTGGCTGAAGTTTACTCAACTTTGCCAGGTTGTAATCTTGGTTAGTTTTGGATAAACATAGGGGTATGCTATATGGATGGAATTCTATTGAAGACCTCTACAACTTTTCTGTTGACCATCAAGGCAGAAAAGCTTGATAATATGTTGAAATTTGGGGTATGCTTAAACTGCTCCAGATGACCCTACCATTGTACCAGTCTCAGCATTTTTGCCATAACTCACTGTATAAAAATCTTCTGCTTCATTGTGACACATATCTGGAAACGGCAGAAGGATATATACAGTTTTTCTCTTAAAAAGTTTTCCTGATTCAGATTTGAGTCAACTCAAATTTCTAGTTCAAAATAGTGAACTGCGGGCTGTTGTTGAAAACCAGTCAGTTCATCTGTTAAGTTTGTAGTTATAACTTTTGATACAAAATAGTGACATTGTCATATATATATATATATACATTTCTGGAAATCTTAGGAAGTCCTCTATCAACTCCATGTTGCACTCATGGCCTGAATCTTGGTGTAACGGTGTTTAATTCCTATTGTCGCAAACTTGGTTCTGGCAGACCAGAACTTGAAACAGTTTGCACATAGTTTTGAATTTGCGCGCTATACCTGTATAACCAATGTTTCAAGGCAAAAATATTTTACTTATGGATTGTTAACTTGATGTTATACAATGTTTATTTTGTAATTTCCTCAATATATTGTTATGATATACCTGTATAACTTGTGGAAATCACCACATATACAGGGGAGGTTCTGTCAAAATTTCCAGAAATTTTGCGTCAACTTTAAACCTGTATAGATTCTACTCCTAACTCCCCTGGAGCTGTATGAGTACAATCAGGAAAGGCTGTAAATTGTACTACAACTTTTGTATTCAACCCAACATTTGTTTCTCACGTTTCCTATAAGAAAATTTTGATTTTATACAGGAAGGTCGGCTGAAAAAGAACTGTGATGGGGTTCCAGTGTGTTGTTTCGTTTGGTAGTTGAATTTGAATTCACTTTCATAATTCATTTATCACATCCATGATATGGTTATCAACACAGTTTGTTGAATTTGAGTATTTGAACCATTCAAATATTTATTTATAGATGGCGGATGTGATGATGCTATTGCCTGACGGATGGGTATTTTCCACGTGCGCTAGCCGTCCGGGCTTCCCGAGCAAGCTGCGGTTGGTGCTCCAACAGTTTGGCTTCATGGAAATGCCAATCTATTGGGGTCAAGAAACGGTTGACAGAGGCGTTCTGTCATGCACCATCCTGGTCGACATACCTGCTAGTCCACGTCGTTATCGATGGGCTCCTTTTTCGGTCACTATTGAGGGAGCTCATTTGGAGGACACTTTGGCAATCGCAGCGGGCGAAGCGCTTATGAAGCTTTGCAAGCTTCATCAAGATGCCATGGCTGGGACTCAATTTGCTCTTATTCTGGTCTGTGGTGTGACTGGTTTTGAGTGGCAGCGTCGTATGGTTGCAGCCTATACACCGTATGGCGACACAACCTCGACAACACTTGGAACATATGCGTCTGCATCCAATATGGTGGTTCTTGCTCAAGGTGCAATTATTCAGGAGCAAGTTGATGAGACAAGCGACTGAACGGGGAGATACTCTTGATTATATCAATGAGAACCTACATTCGTTCCTGGCTCCAACAAATCACCGGCTGAATAAGTGCGAGAGTCAGCCGCATCACGCTCGAACTAGACTACGGAAAGCTCTTGCCGAACAACGGCAAACTCGCAATGAACTGCAGCATGCTCATGGTGAGCTGCAAGCGATTCAGTTGGTGGTGCAACAACAGCAGGAGCAGCTGTTGGTAATCACCGGGGAACGAGACACAACGAATGAGGATGCTCAGAATTGGGAGTATGAATCAGAACAACTTCAGGATAATGTGATTGAGGCCGAAGTACAATTGCAACCAGTGGTGTATCCACCGGCCCATGATATACCACTGAATATGGGTGAGCAAGTGCTTGGAATGATGAAGGGGAAGAAGAAGATCCTGAGGAACTCGAGTACGTCGAATAGGACTTACCAGTGTAGGATGGGGCAGCCCTCCTGCCATGACGGGGCAACGTATAGTTTAGTAGTTGCTCGTGTTTATTTTGTGGCCATGTATATATAAGATGACAAGGTGTGTTAGACGTCTCATGGGGACCAAGTATGGTACAGATGCACTTCCGTATGAGAGTCCGTCATTTTGGAGTTCACTACTGTAAACTTGGTCATGAGATAATATATCTTGTATAAAGTTTGTACTTTATCAATATATGTAAATCTTATGCACTTATTCCCTTGTCAATATTCGCACTACTGTAATATGAAATGGATGAAGGAAAAGCAAACATATGCTGATTTAAAATCATATGGATGCAGAATGGTGTGTACGCGTTCGATGCCTGAAATGGGAGGTTCAAGTCGTGGTCGTGAGGACGAATCTCCGACCCAGGAGCCAGCTGTGACACCGCAGCAACAAGTTCCACCACCACCACCTCCCGAGCTTTCGAGGAGTCTAGTGGAGATTCTCGCCACAGTGCTCGGCTCGCGCGACAAGCAAACTGAGTTGCTACGGACATTGATTCAACATTCATACCAACAAGGGGGGCGACCAAATGCGGGCCCACGACAGCCTTCTCCGAGTTCATTGTCGGACTTCATGTCAACACACCCGCCAGTCTTTATGGAGGCCGGTGAACCATTGGAGGCAGACAACTGGATCCGCTCCATCGAAGGAAAGTTCGGTTTGCTATGAATGACTGAACATCAGAAGACTTTGTTCACGGCCCAATAGTTACAGGGGTCTGCTAGTGCGTGGTGGGCAGAATATCCTGTCGCACGACCAGTCGACCAAGCCGTGAGCTGGGAGGAGTTTAGGGAGGCATTCCACGCCTATCATATACCTCCCGGTATTATGAGGAGGAAGCTTCAAGAGTTCTTGGAGCTGAGGCAAGGAGGAAGGAGTGCTTACGAGTACTCCAAGGCATTCAACCACTTGGCCCAGTATGCTCAGGACCAAGTGAGTACGGAAGATAGGAAGCGTGAATGCTTCTATCGGGGTTTGAACCCCAAGATGACGTACAAGCTTGCCTTGTTCAACAGTGGCTGCTTCATCGACATGGTCAACGACGCGATCGTGCAGGAGGACACTACTAGGGGGCTGTTCTCTCACAAGAAGAAAAGGAGTTCTCTACAGAGCAGCGGAGGCGGTGCTCCTCAAAAGTACCAAATGGTGTATCGATCACCATCCAGCCAGAGGTGGCAGCCGCCATAGCGACCACCGATGTTTCATGGTCGCCCGTTCAACAACGCTGACTTTCGTCCACCGCAGCAGTAGGGGATGATTCCGCGTGCTCTTCCACCTCCACCGCGTGCACCGGGATTCCGTCCTCCCTTCTGTGCCATTCAGAACCCGTACACTTTCTTCACACGTGGTCGTACGGGGCACTTCACCAAGGACTGCCCGCGGAGCGAAGGACAATCATGATACCAGGGGGCAAACCAGCCCTGCAATCAGCCCATGAAGCCAGTCCCCAGAGCCGGCAACGTCCACCACCTCGCCATCGAGGACGTTCCGGAAGGCGCACCCGTATTCACAGGTACGTTCTCTCTCCTTGGTCATCCCGTAGTCATCCTCTTTGACTCCAGTGCTTCCCACAACTTTATTAGCAAGTCTTATGTCATTCAGTATCAATTGCCTATCGTTTCCACAAAAACTTCATATATGATTTGTTCTCCGGGTGGGAAAGTAGTAGCAGATGAGATGGTCCATAGGGTACCTCTTGATCTATATGGGAACATACACCCTAGCTCTCTCACTATATTGGAGCATCAAAAGTTAGATTTCATCTTAGGGATGGCATGGTTGCAATACAACTGTGCTATTCTTGACATCGTTCCTCGGAGGATATATCTGAATTCTCCACTCCACCCTCCCCAAGATCGCATTCTTGAGGATATTAACCAAGTGACTCCAACTACATACAACACCGAGGCCTTTAAACTTGAGGATATTCCAGTGGTATGTGAGTATCCAGACGTATTTCCCGAAGATCTTCCTGGTATGCCACCAGAAAGAGATGTTGAGTTTAAGATTGAGCTTGTACCGGGAACAATGCCAATCTCGAGGAAGCCGTATAAGATGGCACCTAAGGAACTTGCAAAACTGAAAGAGCAGCTGAAGGAACTTATGGACAATGGTTTCATTCGTCCAAGTTCATCACCTTGAGTCTGTTCTGCATTGTTCGTGGAGAAGAAGGATAAGACGTTGAGACTATGTGTGGAGTATCGTCCACTCAATGCGGTCACGATCAAGAATAAGTATCCACTACCACACATTGATATTCTATTCGTTCAATTGGTGGGTGCTAGGGTATTTTCAAAGATGGATCTTTGCTCTGGATATCATCAGATCAGGATTCGACCAGAGAATATACCTAAGATGGCATTCTCGACGAGGTATGGATTGTATGAGTACCTTGTCATGTCCTTCGAATTGACCAATGCACTGGCTCATTTCATGTATCTCATGAATTCGGTGTTCATGTCGGAATTGGACAAGTTTGCTGTGGTCTTCATCAAAGACATCCTTGTGTATTCAAAATCCAAAGAAGAACATGCTCAACATTTGCGCATCGTACTCCAACGATTGCGAGACCACAAGCTGTATGCCAAATTCAGCAAATGTGAGTTCTGGATCAGCCAAGTGCCATTTCTAGGGCACATCATCTCTACAGAGGGGATTGCAGTTGATCCAAGAAAGATTAAGCAAGTACTCAAATGGGAGTCTCCAAAGTCTGTACATGAAGTTTGAAGTTTCTTGGGTCTAGCAGGATATTACTGGAGGTTCATTCCAAGTTTTTCCAAAATAGCTAAACCAATAACGGAACTTCTAAAGAAAGGGAAGAAGTATGTATGGACGAAGGAATGTGAGGGAGGTTTTAAAGCATTAGTGAAACACCTCACAATAGCACCGGTATTAGCCCAACCAGACACAACCAAGTCATTTGATGTTTATTATGATGCATCTGGGATTGGTTTGGGTTGTGAGTTGACGCAAGATAGAAGATTGATCACTTATGGATCACGGCAGCTTCGAAACCATGAGCATCATTATCCGACTCATGATCTTGAGCTCACTGCTGTGGTACTTGCATTGAAGATGCGGAGACACTATTTATTGGGCAACCTAGTGCATCTCTACACTGATCACAAAAGCTTGAATTACATCTTCACTCAAAAGGACTTGAATATGCGACAGCGAAGATGGTTTGAATTGATCAAATACTATGAGATTGAGATCCACTACCATCCTGGCAAGGCGAATGTAGTTGCAGATGCGCTGAGTCGCAAGTCCCATGTCAATAATCTTTCTATCACTTTGATAGAAGAAGAAGAGCCAAGTCTCTACTTGGTTCCATATGGGTCGCTCTACAATCTAGTCCTCATTCGTACCATAAGGGAAGATATTGTAGAGGCTCAGAAGAAAGACAAGGGCATATCGCATATTCGCCGAAGAATGAAGAAAGGGGAGATGAAGTGTTTCTGATGTGACGATGTCAGTACCATCTGGTTCAAAAACCGCATCGTGGTGCCCTGCAATGTGGAACTTCGGAAGAAGATATTGGATGAGGCTCAATTATCCAAGTATTCAATTCATCCGGGAAGTAACAAATTGTACCAATACTTAAAGAAGAAATTTTGGTGGACTCGGATGAAGAGGGAGATAGCGAAGTATGTATCCGAATGTGATACGTGTCGGCGGTTGAAAGCCAACCATCTGAAGGCAGCCGGACAGCTTCAACCTTTGAGCATACCGGCCTGGAAATGGGAGAACATCGGCATGGATTTATTGTTGGATTACCTCTCACCTTTCATAAGCATGACTCGATTTGGGTGATAGTCGACCGACTCACCAAGTCGGCTCACATTATTCTAGTAAATGTCAATTATGTGGCACGACAATATGCAGAGTTGTATATTGCCACGATCCTGTGCCTACACGGAGTACCCTGCACTATCATATCATATCGTGGAACCTTACTTGTTGCTCGATTTTGAGAGTAGCACCACGCATCTCTAGGTACAAAGTTGATCCGAAGCTCAGCTTACCATCCTCAGACTGATGGTCAAATAGAGCGAGTAAACCAAGTGCTAGAAGATATGCTCCGTGTCTGTGCCATCCACCATGGTAAGAATTGGGATGATCATCTACCATTGGCGGAGTTTTCCTACAACAATGGTTATCAGGCTAGCATCCACATGGCACCATATGAAGCTCTTTATGGCCGGAAGTGCCACACACCATTGAATTGGTGTGAATCCGGTGAACGAGTGATATATGGTATCGAATTGGTGAATGAAGCCGAAGAACGAGTGCGAGTTATACAAGCCAACCTCAAGGCAGCTCAATCTCATCAGAAAAGCTATGCGGACAAACGACGTTGACCTCTTTACTTCGATGTCGGGGATCACGTTTACCTTCGTGTATCCCCAATGATAGGGATTCATCGCTTCGGAGTAAAAGGGAAGCTAGCTCCACGCTTCATTGGGCCGTTCGCAGTAATTGAACAATCCAGACCGATGGCCTATCGGCTAGAGCTACCAGCGTCGCTTTCAGGGGTCCACAATGTATTTCACATTTCACAGTTACAGAAATGTCTCAAGGCCCCAGCTGCCGTCCGTATGGAAGATTTGGAAGCTCTCCAGCTAGATCTTACTTACTCTGAGCATCCAACCCAGATAATCGAGGAGAAGACTCACACCACAAGAAGCCGCACCTTGCATTTCTACAAGGTCTTGTGGGGCAACCACACCGCTGAAGAAGCAACATGGGAAAGCGGGGAATACCTTAGAACGAACTATCCGGACTTGTTAGCGGCATATGTTCATTAGATTTTTTTCAGTTATCCTTCCTTTTTTAATCTTGAGGCGAGATTCTTTTAAGGGGGGAGGAATGTAAAATTCCAGCTTTCTTTAATATGAAGTTCAGTTACCAGTTTATTTTCAACCATAGTAAAGGTCAATTATGGTTGTACACTTGAACTTGATATCATCAAGAATAATTCTTTCCCTCATACTCAAAAATTTTATTAACATAAGGTATGAACTTCACCAATGACCCTAGGATAAATCAAGTGACCTCCCTGCAAATTTTAGATTTTCTTGAATGGATTTTGCTAGGGCAAAGACACTATGCAGTACCAAATATATTCAAACTAATTTGAATATAGCACTGTACATTTAGGCCCTGTCAAAATGTTCAAATCTGAGGCTATATATTTTTCCATGGCCTCATAATATTCCAAATAGCCCTCCTGCAAAGTTTCAAGATTTTGGAATTCCATTTGCTATTTTATTTGAGACGCTTAACAAACTCAAGCCATATTTAAGTTCAAATTTTAATTACTGTTCAAACTTATTTTAACATAAAATTTGAACACACCATCATTATCAGCATGACTTGCTTGACTTATCCAAGAAGTTTCATAATTTTTGAAACTCATTTGCTATTTAATTCAGTGACTCTATTGAATTGAATTCAAATACAAATTCAAATTTGAATTTCAACTGAAACTTCATCAACTTGAAGTTTTGATTTCAGAATCAACTTCAAGATATTTATTTGAACTGACGGAGGTGCTCTGTATACGGCTGTCCCCACGCTTCAACATCGGGGGAGCTCGCCACCGCGACATGGCATGCAAAGCAGGCAGCTGCGTGGCCTAAACACCTCCCATGGCCTATAAATATCGTCTCTTGGCCGTCGGCGTCGAGTTCCATCCCAGTTTTGCCCCGCCGTCGCCATTCTCGATGCCTTCCTTTCCTCCTGGTAAGCACCTCGGTCTTACCTCTATTCTATTCGATGCAAACAGCAAAGTTGGCGCCAAGTTCGTGCTCTATCGTCTACGCTAACTAGCTTATCGTTTTGCTCCTGGGGTTGGCCGTAGTTCGGAGTTCCACGGACGTCGCCGAAGTTGGGGAAGAACGACGCCTCTGTGCCACCGTCTTCAGCCATGTAACGCCTCGACTCCGATAGCAAAAAGGATCTCCATCAAAAGATCTTTCTCACGGTAAAACCCGTGCTTCATTTCCTTAAGTATCGAGGAAGTTATTCACGTTTTTCTTTCAGCCGTAGCCCATGAACTAGCTCACTTCTTGTTTGATTCCGTTTGTACGTGTAATGATTCTTCAATCCAAGCAAGGATTATACTCCGGACCTCCTAACACACCCCTGTGCCAAGAATCAGTTGACTCAATCGAGTAGAGTCTCAGATTTAAAGTTTTCCCCTCCGCCATTGAGACCTCCCCTATTCACCGATGAATTTTTGTTTCTCGACGGTTCCACGCCGTTTAAACCACCTAGGAGTCTTCCTCATGATCCCAGAAGCATCGCCGACCTTTTCCCGAGCCATTTGCGACATTCTTGAGTGATTCCAACGATGTCCGAAACCCTAGCTCCGCCGCCGTCATCGCATCGCCATTTCGGGCCGTCGCCGCCTCGGTTGGACCCCACCTTCGGCCTGCGTGGTCGATTTTATGATTAGGCAGTCAAGGCAAGGCCAGAAGGAGGTCGACGCAACCTAGTATGGCGAAGCGCCGACGCGGTTCCGTCGAGAAACGCCGCCGCATCAGGAGGTAGAAGAAGGCCCTCTGGGTCCCGCCTGTCAGCGACTTTTCCTCTCGCGCGGGATCAGCTGCGGTCGAGGATCACATGCGGCTATGTGGGTTAAATCTGTGGCCCCTGTGCGGCTTCAACCATACTAACCCATTTCAAATATGTGGGCCCAGCCCTTTTATTCAAATGTTTTCCAATTGGAATTTTATTCCAGATTTTGCCCCAACTTGGAAAATCCATAACTCCTAGTAGAATTGTCCAAAAATTCCCAAATAAATATTGTTAGAACCAGCATGAAGATTAATTTCCAGTGGCGCACTTGGATTTGTATGAAAGTCCATAGAAATTTCTCCATAGTTCAGATAGGAAAAATGCTTATAGAATTCATTCCTGTGGTCCCGCTCTTCAGAAAATTTCCAAATTTAGGCAGAACACTATCCAAAATCCACTTGATCTCCAGTCAAAATTTCAAGTTCATTGGACTTCAGTTACTGGGTTGATAAGTGTTCCAAATCTTTATGTAGATAAAAATTGAGAAAAATACAAAATCAATTTCAGAAATTTCTCCAAACTTGTAAAATCAGTTTCTCCCTGTAGGAAGCTTAGAAAATTGTGAAACCAATTTTCCAAGAACCAGTGGGATCCCCTTGTAACACCCTCATTTTCATGCATCATGCCCTACATGCACTCATATACATGTTTAACATTAACCCACATAAAGAGGAACGAGTTTAACATTGGTTCGGAGCATTTAAAATTGATTTGGAGCAAAACCGCACTTAAAACGCAGGAAAGTGCGGACTAGTCCGATTTTACTGAGGACTAGTCCGATTTCTTTCTGACTAAAAACGGACTTGTCCGTTTTTGCTGCGGACTAGTCCGATATTCCATGAATCCTTGGAAATTTGCTAAGTCCCTGGACTTTTCCGGACTAGTCCGGTGTTCCAGCGGACTTGTCCGTTTTCCTTTCTGACTAAGATCGGACTTGTCCGATTTTTGGCCAGACTTGTCCGATTTTCTCTCTGGGCGACTTCGGACTAGTCCGGTCCTGTCCGGACTTGTCCGATATTTCGTGACTCCGAGATTGACCTTCTGTTTTACGACTTGTTTCTTGGATTTCACGTCAAGTGGGCCTAGGGACGTCGTGCCCAACTCTTTTAGAGCCCATGTGGGACTCTAAACCGTCCTCTACTCATCCCAAAACTCGAGATCCATCTAACCCTAGCCTCCACTTCTATATAAACAGCCCCACCCCTTGGTTTGACAACTATTTGCCACTTTTCCACCCACCCAAACCCTAGTTCGTGGGGAGCCACCATCAAGGAGGGAGGAGAAGATCCCAAACAAGAAGAAGAAGAGGAGGAAACGAAGGAGGATCAAGATCTCCACCAAGTTTCGTCCTTCACCACCAATTCATCCCCAAGTTCATCACCAACCCTAGATCATCAAGATCCAAGTGTTACCTCCAAGTTTCTTGGTTCATTGGAGTTCTAAACACCTGGTATACCTTCTATTCTCTTTTCCTTACGAGAATTCAACCCCTAATCTCCAAATTCACGTCGATCTAGAAAACCCTAATCCGCTGATCTCGCAGAGTGCGGACTTGTCCGGTCCCAAGCGGACTAGTCCGATCTTTCTGGTTAAATTGTGTTGAATTAATTCTAAAATTTGATCTAATCGAATCCAAACCTGTATAAACTTGTTAAAATCTATTAGAACTAGTTAGTGATCATTAAAAGCAATCTAGTAACAAGTTCTACCTTGCATTGCATCAATCATGCATGTCATGTCATATTGAGTAATATTTGTGCACTCTTTGATTTTGTTTCTTGTTTTGTATGTTTATTGTGTGGATTAGACGGATTTGCGCTAGAGAGTGCCACGGAGGATCTACAACCTCAAGAGTTCGAAGGCTTTGACCCTAATCAACAGCAAGAGCAAGGCAAGTGTCCTTGAAGCATATTGATCCTGTTTTTATAATAAATGTTTTGTTTGCAAAACTGCATGCTTGTGTCAAATTGATGGGAAATCCTATGGTAGGAAGTTTACTAGATTTGCTAAACCACCCTTGTCACCTGGAATTTATGGTAGAGAGTCGGGAAGGGTTTTTACCTTTTTTCTTCGCTTAATCAACTGGGATGGGAAACAACTATATCACTCAATTTAATTATGCATGGATGAGATTATGGTTAACATGAACTGGTTAAACATGGTATGGTAATGGATGATCTAAGCAAGCCTGGTATGTGGATGGGTTGGATGTTACGGTGGTTTGCTTGCTTTAGATCTAAGGACCGGTTCATGCGAGAATAAGCCAGGACTACAGTGCCACCACGAGGCCAAGTTATGGGTGCGGCGTAGCTGATTAATTAGGGCTTTGCTAGTGCTGTTTGGACCATTGTGGATGCTCGGGGAAGGGGTAGTCGGATTGGGTTTGTTGGTGATTGGTGGGACTACCCTGGGATCCGAATGGCTCAAGAGGGGGCCCTTGGTTGAAGATGTGCTCTGCGGGAGACATCGCCACCGGTGAAACCTCAGTGGGGTCTAAATAGGCTAGTAATCCCTTTGTAAAGGCTATTTTGTGATCTCTTGGCCACACACCAACGGAAGTGTGTAATGTGACCGACGGGTCATGGGCATAAGGGAGGTTCTTAGTCGCCGAAGGGTGATGAAATCACGGACACGTGGGTAAAGAGGTACAAACTCTGCAGAGTGTTAATTAAAACTATCATGATAGCCGTGCTCCCGGTTATGAGCACCTGGACAACTTCCATGATTAGAGGGAAAATGGAATTTGGGATGGTTATGGTTTGGTAATGGTTATGGATGGTTATGGATTAATTTCTGGTATTGAGTATGGTTATTGACGATGGTGAAATCTGGAATTATTGATGATGGTAATGAATTCAGTTTGGTATTATGGTATTACTTATGATTATGATGGGTTTACTTCACATACATATAATATATTGCTTTTCAAATGTTTTACTGTACTTTTCAGCACTTCACCATTATTATTGTCGACATTTGAATCAACCACATGTCATACTTTCCACACTTGCTGAGTACGACATGTACTCACTCTTGCAATCCCCCACCCCAACAGTTGCAGGTCAGGACTGGGATTTTAATGGCGATAATGCGGAGTTCTAGGCCGTGTCTACCGTCAGCTTTGCCTGTGGTGTTGATTGGAGCTGCGCATATATACATACCCTGTCGCTTATGCTGCATAGTTGCTTAGTTTGCTTAGTTGTTTAATTAGTTTATTTCCGCTGCATTAGTTGAACTTGTCGTTAATATTCATTAGAGCTTGTATTCGAGGATTTAATGAATTGTGTAATAAGAGTACTTATTTAATAATTTGAGCTGTGGTAATTTTCTGTATACTCTTTTGTGATTGCACTCGTGTATGTGTGATGAACATCCTGGGCACACATATGCGTTAGCTTGGTTCATTTTCGGAACCGGGCGTCACAGATTGGTATCAGAGCCACAGGTTGACCGTAGGATGCAGCCTAGATAGAATGGACACTTTAGAGCACATAGGAGCACTCAGGAATCGATGTGTTTTTGCTTGGAGTGCTGTTTGCTATATATTGGTTGCTTGTGTGCTTAATAGAGGATTTTGGGATGCTTTAGCATTGCCATGTCCACCTAGGCTAGTGTAGCTAGCTGCTTAGTTTCATATCCCTTGATGCATATAGTTGGGGACGTTTTCTAATTCTTACCTATTGCTTTTCTTCAGATGGCGAGGACTCGCAACCAGAGGGATGGCAATGATGAGGAGGAGAACAATGGAGTACCTCAGAATAATAATGGGCAAGGATCTACTCAAGGAGCTATCAACATCGAGCAGCTATTGGCCATGCAAATCCAGCTCATGCAGACCATGATACAAACTATGGGACAGCTGCAGGCTGACAATATCAACAATCAGCCCCACATGCCTCCACCGCCACCCCCACCTCCTCATAACCGATTGGGAGAGTTTATGAGGACTAGGCCACCAACCTTTTCTCAAGCTGCTGACCCTATGGATGCTGATGATTGGCTCAAGTCCGTGGAGAAGAAGCTAGCCATTGTCCAATGCAGTGACCGGGAGAAGGTGCTATTTGCTTCTCATCAACTCGTTGGAGCAGCTGCAGATTGGTGGGATTCTTATTGCAGTGCTCATGAGAATCAAGAGAGAATCACTTGGGCCGAATTCAAGGAGAATTTTCGTTCTCATTATGTGCCCGAGGGTGTTATGATCTTGAAGAGGCAAGAATTTGAGAATTTAAGGCAAGGAAGATCAAGCGTGAGTGAATATCTCAATAAATTCACTCAACTCTCAAGGTATGCGCCTGAGGATGTTAGCCGGGACAGCCGGAAGCAATACTTGTTCATGAGGGGATTGAACAATACGATCCAAGTGCAATTGCTCAACTGTGATTATGTCAATTTTCAGAAGCTTGTGGACAAAGCAATTGTGGTTGAGAACAAGATCCGTGAGATGGAGCAAGAAATAAAGAGGAAGGCGCCATATCAAGGACAGCAACAAGGAAGTAAT
The DNA here is from genome assembly GCA_036927565.1 of Tuctoria greenei. Taxonomy (NCBI): domain Eukaryota; kingdom Viridiplantae; phylum Streptophyta; class Magnoliopsida; order Poales; family Poaceae; genus Tuctoria; species Tuctoria greenei. The sequence continues at coordinate 197,474,537 of JAYESD010000003.1, read as the reverse complement.
GTGCGCCCTCGCTTTGCGCCGCCCAATGCGCCTCATTACAGCTCCTCTATTCCTGCTCAGCGCCCTGGTTATGCACCGCGCCCAACTCAGTTTGTGCAGCAGCGCCCTGTCATACAAGCACCTAGGCCTCCGATGCCTTATGCACCTCGTGCTGATTTTCCTGGAGCCAATGTTCAAAACCAAGCTCGTCCCAATAATTCTGGTGGAGTTAAGAAGTGTTATACTTGTGGAGAAGCTGGACACTTTGCGAATCAATGTCCTAAGTCGGGCCTTGGTCAAGGAAGCCGTGGACAGCAAAATTTTGCTCGTGGCAACGTGAACCATGTCTCTACGGAGGGTGCTCAACAAGCGGATGACGTGGTCATTGGTATGTTCCTCGCCAACTCCAACCCCGCAACTATGTTATTTGATTCTGGAGCATCGCATTCATTCATTGCATCAAAGTATGTTGCCAAGTATAGTTTGCCTATCTCTCATATGAAGTTTACTCTGTTGGTTAAATCTCCTGGAGGAGAGATGAGGACAAATATAGTATGTCCAAAAGTAAGCCTTAGAATAAGGGGGGTAGACTTCTCCGCCAACCTCATTGTTTTAGATTCTCAAGGGTTGGATATTATACTTGGTATGGACTGGTTGAGGAAGCACAATGGGGTTATTGAATGTGCCACAAAGACAGTGAAGTTGACCAATGAGGAAGGGATAACTGTAGAATTTGAAGCATCTCAAACCGCACCGAAGCAATTGGAATTGAACCATATAGACGGTGCCGCAATTGAGGAGATTCCGGTTGTATGTGAATTTTTGGATGTGTTTCCGGATGAGTTGCCAGGTATGCCACCCGATCGAGACATTGAGTTTGTTATTGATTTAATACCTGGAACTGCACCTATAGCTAAGAGGCCGTATAGGATGCCTCCTATGGAATTAGCGGAGCTCAAGAAACAAATTCAAGAGCAATTAGAGAAGGGTTTTATTCGTCCTAGCTCTTCACCCTGGGGAGCGCCCGTTTTATTTGTGGACAAGAAGGACGGATCCCAAAGGATGTGCGTGGATTACCGAGCTCTCAACGAGGTAACAATCAAGAACAAGTATACCTTGCCACGCATAGAAGACTTGTTTGATCAGATGAAGGGTGCTTGTGTCTTCTCTAAGATTGACTTGAGGTCGGGATACTTTCAAATGAAGATTAGACCATCGGACATACCCAAGACAGCTTTTAGGACACGGTATGGATCTTATGAGTACACCGTGATGTCTTTTGGATTGACAAATGCACCTGCCTACTTTATGTACCTCATGAATAAGGTCTTCATGGAGTACTTGGACAAGTTCGTTGTGGTGTTTATTGATGATATTATGATCTACTCGAAGGATGAGAAGGAACATGAGGAACACTTGAGGCTTACGCTGCAAAAATTGAGGGAGCATCAATTGTATGCCAAGTTCAACAAGTGCCAGTTTTCGTTGAAAGAGGTGCCATTTTTGGGTCATATAATCTCAGGAGGAGGAGTATCGGTTGACCATGGAAAAGTGAGAGACGTGTTGAAGTGGGAACCACCGCAAAACGTCAAGGAAATAAGGAGTTTTCTTGGGATGGCTGGATATTACCGTCGGTTTATCAAGGATTTTTCCAAGATAGCCAAGCCTATGACGGAGTTACTAATGAAGGGAAAGGCATTCCAATGGACTCAAGCTTGTCAAGAGAGTTTTGAGGAGTTGAAGAAGCGGTTGACAACAGCCCCAGTTTTGGTATTGCCGGATGTAAGCAAGAGTTTTGACATTTATTGCGATGCATCAAGACAAGGGCTTGGATGTGTATTGATGCAAGAAGGTCAAGTGGTCGCCTATGCGTCGAGACAATTGAAGAAACATGAGCAGAATTACCCCACACATGATCTTGAACTAGCAGCCGTGGTACATGCATTGAAGATTTGGAGACACTATATTCTTGGACATAGGTGTGAAATTTATACGGATCACAAGAGTCTTAAGTATATTTTCACACAGACAGATCTGAAATTGAGGCAACGAAGATGGTTGGAGCTCATCAAAGATTATGATTTGGGGATCAACTATCATCCGGGAAAAGCCAATGTAGTGGCCGATGCTTTGAGTAGAAAGGGAGTAAGTCATCAACTCACGGTTCGAGAGTTACCATTCGAGTTATGTAAGGAGTTTGAACGGTTGAACCTCGGGTTTGTAAATGAGATGGAGATGATGGAGTTAAATCCTACCTTGGAGCAAGAAATTCGAGAAGCACAGACCACAGATGAGGAGGTCAAGGAAATCAAGGAAAGAATCGAAGAAGGGAGATAATTCAGATTTGATGAAGACGAACATGGTACCTTATGGATTGGAAAGAGAATTGTTGTGCCTAATGTAAAGCATATTCGAGAAACAATATTAAAGGAGGCACATGACTCGCCATACTCAATTCACCCTGGTTGTACGAAGATGTACAAGGATTTGAAGACTTGCTATTGGTGGGATAGCATGAAAAAGGACATAGCTGAATATGTAGCATTATGTGATGTGTGCCAACGAGTCAAGGCGGAACATCAAAGGCCAGCCGGATTATTGCAACCGTTGAAGATTCCGGAATGGAAGTGGGAAGAAGTTGGTATGGACTTCATAGTTGGGTTACCACGTACTCAATCCGGGTATGACTCAATTTGGGTAATTGTGGATCGCTTAACCATGTCAGCTCATTTTGTCCCTGTGAAGACCAAGTATACAGCTGCACGATTGGCCGACATATACATGGAGCATATTGTGTGTCGACATGGAGTCCCTAAGAAGATAGTATCGGATAGAGGTTCTCAATTTACCTCCAGATTTTGGCGAAAATTGCATGAAGCTTTGGGAACGAGGTTGAATTTTAGTTCAGCATATCATCCTCAAACGGATGGACAAACCGAGAGGACCAATCAGATTTTGGAGGACATGTTAAGAGCTTGTGCTTTAAAGCATGGGAAAAGTTGGGACAAAAGCTTGCCATACGCGGAATTTTCATACAACAATAGTTACCAAGCAAGCTTGAAAATGTCACCATATGAAGCGCTTTATGGGAGGAAGTGTAGGACACCTTTATTCTGGAATGAGGCAGGAGAAACTCAAGTATTTGGTTCGGACGTGTTGCAAGAAGCCGAAAAGCAAGTCCAAATAATTCGTGGAAACTTGAGGGCTGCCCAATCAAGGCAAAAAGGCTATGCGGATAATAGGAGAAGGAAATTAGCCTTTGAAATAGGAGATTTTGTTTACCTCAAGGTGTCACCAATGAGAGGTCATAAGAGGTTTAACATAAGGGGTAAGCTCGCACCTCGTTATATTGGACCATTCAAGATTTTGGACAAAAGAGGAGAAGTAGCATATAAGTTGGAGATGCCAGCTCATCTTTCAGACGTACATGATGTGTTTCATGTTTCCCAGCTCAAGAAGTGTTTGAGAGTACCGGAAGAACAAGTGCCAATGGAAGAATTGGAACTAGAGGAAGATTTGACGTATGCTGAGCAACCGGTCAAAATCTTGGAAACCAAGGAGAGAGTCACAAGGAACAAGGAGATTCGATGGTGTAAAGTCCAATGGAAGCACCATACCGAAAAAGAAGCAACTTGGGAGTTAGAAGATGATCTCAAGAAGGAATTTCCCCATCTCTTCTCTTCCGCGTCGAATCTCGAGGGCGAGATTCATTTTAAGGGGGGTAGGTTTGTAACACCCTCATTTTCATGCATCATGCCCTACATGCACTCATATACATGTTTAACATTAACCCACATAAAGAGGAACGAGTTTAACATTGGTTCGGATCATTTAAAATTGATTTGGAGCAAAACCGCACTTAAAACGCAGGAAAGTGCGGACTAGTCCGATTTTACTGAGGACTAGTCCGATTTCTTTCTGACTAAAAACGGACTTGTCCGTTTTTGCTGCGGACTAGTCCGATATTCCATGAATCCTTGGAAATTTGCTAAGTCCCTGGACTTTTCCGGACTAGTCCGGTGTTCCAGCGGACTTGTCCGTTTTCCATTCTGACTAAGATCGGACTTGTCCGATTTTTGGCCAGACTTGTCCGATTTTCTCTCTTGGCGACTTCGGACTAGTCCGGTCCTGTCCGGACTTGTCCGATATTTCGTGACTCCGAGATTGACCTTCTGTTTTACGACTTGTTTCTTGGATTTCACGTCAAGTGGGCCTAGGGACGTCGTGCCCAACTCTTTTAGAGCCCATGTGGGACTCTAAACCGTCCTCTACTCATCCCAAAACTCGAGATCCATCTAACCCTAGCCTCCACTTCTATATAAACAGCCCCACCCCTTGGTTTGACATCTATTTGCCACTTTTCCACCCACCCAAACCCTAGTTCGTGGGGAGCCACCATCAAGGAGGGAGGAGAAGATCCCAAACAAGAAGAAGAAGAGGAGGAAACGAAGGAGGATCAAGATCTCCACCAAGTTTCGTCCTTCACCACCAATTCATCCCCAAGTTCATCACCAACCCTAGATCATCAAGATCCAAGTGTTACCTCCAAGTTTCTTGGTTCATTGGAGTTCTAAACACCTGGTATACCTTCTATTCTCTTTTCCTTACGAGAATTCAACCCCTAATCTCCAAATTCACGTCGATCTAGAAAACCCTAATCCGCTGATCTCGCAGAGTGCGGACTTGTCCGGTCCCAAGCGGACTAGTCCGATCTTTCTGGTTAAATTGTGTTGAATTAATTCTAAAATTTGATCTAATCGAATCCAAACCTGTATAAACTTGTTAAAATCTATTAGAACTAGTTAGTGATCATTAAAAGCAATCTAGTAACAAGTCCTACCTTGCATTGCATCAATCATGCATGTCATGTCATATTGAGTAATATTTGTGCACTCTTTGATTTTGTTTCTTGTTTTTTATGTTTATTGTGTGGATTAGACGGATTTGCGCTAGAGAGTGCCACGGAGGATCTACAACCTCAAGAGTTCGAAGGCTTTGACCCTAATCAACAGCAAGAGCAAGGCAAGTGTCCTTGAAGCATATTGATCCTGTTTTTATAATAAATGTTTTGTTTGCAAAACTGCATGCTTGTGTCAAATTGATGGGAAATCCTATGGTAGGAAGTTTACTAGATTTGCTAAACCACCCTTGTCACCTGGAATTTATGGTAGAGAGTCGGGAAGGGTTTTTACCTTTTTTCTTCGCTTAATCAACTGGGATGGGAAACAACTATATCACTCAATTTAATTATGCATGGATGAGATTATGGTTAACATGAACTGGTTAAACATGGTATGGTAATGGATGATCTAAGCAAGCCTGGTATGTGGATGGGTTGGATGTTACGGTGGTTTGCTTGCTTTAGATCTAAGGACCGGTTCATGCGAGAATAAGCCAGGACTACAGTGCCACCACGAGGCCAAGTTATGGGTGCGGCGTAGCTGATTAATTAGGGCTTTGCTAGTGCTGTTTGGACCATTGTGGATGCTCGGGGAAGGGGTAGTCGGATTGGGTTTGTTGGTGATTGGTGGGACTACCCTGGGATCCGAATGGCTCAAGAGGGGGCCCTTGGTTGAAGATGTGCTCTGCGGGAGACATCGCCACCGGTGAAACCTCAGTGGGGTCTAAATAGGCTAGTAATCCCTTTGTAAAGGCTATTTTGTGATCTCTTGGCCACACACCAACGGAAGTGTGTAATGTGACCGACGGGTCATGGGCATAAGGGAGGTTCTTAGTCGCCGAAGGGTGATGAAATCACGGACACGTGGGTAAAGAGGTACAAACTCTGCAGAGTGTTAATTAAAACTATCATGATAGCCGTGCTCCCGGTTATGAGCACCTGGACAACTTCCATGATTAGAGGGAAAATGGAATTTGGGATGGTTATGGTTTGGTAATGGTTATGGATGGTTATGGATTAATTTCTGGTATTGAGTATGGTTATTGACGATGGTGAAATCTGGAATTATTGATGATGGTAATGAATTCAATTTGGTATTATGGTATTACTTATGATTATGATGGGTTTACTTCACATACATATAATATATTGCTTTTCAAATGTTTTACTGTACTTTTCAGCACTTCACCATTATTATTGTCGACATTTGAATCAACCACATGTCATACTTTCCACACTTGCTGAGTACGACATGTACTCACTCTTGCAATCCCCCACCCCAACAGTTGCAGGTCAGGACTGGGATTTTAATGGCGATAATGCGGAGTTCTAGGCCGTGTCTACCGTCAGCTTTGCCTGTGGTGTTGATTGGAGCTGCGCATATATACATACCCTGTCGCTTATGCTGCATAGTTGCTTAGTTTGCTTAGTTGTTTAATTAGTTTATTTCCGCTGCATTAGTTGAACTTGTCGTTAATATTCATTAGAGCTTGTATTCGAGGATTTAATGAATTGTGTAATAAGAGTACTTATTTAATAATTTGAGCTGTGGTAATTTTCTGTATACTCTTTTGTGATTGCACTCGTGTATGTGTGATGAACATCCTGGGCACACATATGCGTTAGCTTGGTTCATTTTCGGAACCGGGCGTCACACCCCTATACATGGTACAACCACTGGTAGCCATGATAGACCTCCAGAATTACAACCAAAATCCAGAGAATGTTTATACTTGTAGGAATTTTAGGGACAACCAACTTCCTTGATCATCTCCTGTTCTTTGCAAGAGTCTCCCTCATTGTCTCTAGCATCTACCATAAAAGTTCCAAAGCCATTTAAGATCATAATATTATTTGATTCACAAGATATTAGTTTGTGATCTTAAACATATTATTTATTTTCAAAGTCATTCATATATAGTATATGCATAACGTGTAGTAACTAAAGTCGAGGAGCAGTCGAAAGCTTTGGAATTCCAACTGCCAGAAACTAACATAGACTCGGACTCACACTCAGGCAAGCCCCAGATTGCATTTAATTTCCTTACAGTATCTTTGAAGTTTTCATTCACCTTACATCTTCAGATGTTTGTGCATTACGTTTAAGGTGTTTGACATCCACTTGCATGACCAAAGAACCCATGGAGTGGTTGGAATAGCTCACAGACTCTTGTAGTAACTTCCATGCTTATATTCATAGGGATTCGATAGAAGTCGAGTAGTTGGAATCTACTTGCAAGATAGGATTTTATCACACGGGATGAATTGGATCAAGAAATGTTTTATAAATATGAATTTGAGACCGGTTAGAGATGAGTGGGAAGTGACAAGAGGTGGTCTTTGTCGCATAGCTCTGACTGTGTTGATTAAGGCCCGTGCCGTGTGCGGCCCTGCTGGACAAGCTTGAATTTTACCGGTGACATACTGGAGAAATGGGCTCCAGTAAACTGATGTAGCTTGATACTGGTTTGTCGAGGCTTTTCATTCCGTTTTATTGGTGTGGGTTGAGTGCAGCGAGGTGTAAATCAGCTGGTGGGCACGTCAGAGTACGCCCCACGCAATGACCTCCTGCTCGTGACGGATCGACCGGTTCCACATTCGAGTGTTGGGTGAAAGGTGGCCATATACGACTACTACTGAAGTGTTATGTAGGTACTGTTGTAAGTACTCACTGGCATTTCAGAAAGTGCGTATGTGTTGTGTTGACCGGGTGTGTCCTTATTGCAATCACCGTCCCTCGCGATAATAGAGTACCACTTGTTCACTGTGTCGTGACGTAGTAAATACTGAAGAAGTCAGGAGAATACGATGTATTGCATTATAATTGTTTTGCAACCTTGTATGGCTTAGAGATAGCACAATTAAAAGTTTATAGTTTCCCCATACTTTACCTGTAATAGCATTATGTGCTTTCGGCATGTCATATCATCGGCAAAGCGTTTCTTGTATGATTGTGGAGTCTATGATGTGTCGTGCCTGAAGAATGTCATGTGCTACTTAAAACATGATTATAAGGATCCACTTGTAGGCGTGTCCTTTATGCTATTCCTTACCTATGTTTAGTATTCACCCCTGCATACGTCTAGTGAGACGGGTTAGTCTTGTTGAGCCTTAAGCTCACATTTGCAGTTAATAGGTTTTTGCAGATTATGCGACTGATGACGGGTTCGATGACGAGGCTGCACCCCCTCCCGGGTCTACATCCGAGTGGGAACCCTGCATGCCACCGTAAGTTGGATGTTGCTAGTGCGAAGTATCTAGGGCATGGATGACTTTGCTTTTGCATAGCTAGTGCCGAGAGCGTAGTTATGATGTATAGTTCTCTTTCCTTTTTGCTTAGTATTGTAAAACTTCCGTTGTGTTTATAAACAAAGACTTTGTATTGTAATTTGTTCTCGTTCTTTTCTTGTATACCGTTAGGTGTCGCATCGCACAACACCACCCAATGAGATCCTTAGACGTCGGGATTCCGGTGCCCACATGTACTCACCCTTGCAGTCCCCCCCACAGTTGCAGGTCAGGATTAGGAGTTTAACGATGATAATGCGGAGTTCTAGGCCGTGTCTATCGTCAGCTTTGCCTATGGAGTGTTGGAGTTACGCTATACCCTTTGCTTGGCTGCATAGTTTCTTTAATTAGTTTATTTTCGCTGCATTAGTTGAAATTGTCATAAGAATTCATTAGAGCTTGTATTATGGAATATTATGAATTGTGTAATAAAAGTACTTAATTAATCTTTGAGCTGTGGTATTTGTCTGTATATCGTTTGTGATGCACTTGTGTATGTGTGTTGAACATCCTGGGCACACATATGCGTTCGCTTGGTTCTTTTTCAGAACCGGGTGTCACAAATTGGTATCAGAGCCACAGGTTGATCGTAGAACGCAACCTAGATTGAATGGTCACTTTAGAGCACATAGGAGCACTCAGAAATTGACGTGTCTTTGTTTGGTGTGCTGTTGCTATATATTAGTTGCATGTGTGCTTAATATAGGTTTTTGGGATGCTTTAGCATTGCCATGTCCATGTAGGATAGTGTATTAAGTTGCTTAGTTTCATACCCCTTGATGCATATAGTTGGGGACGTCTTCTAAATTCTTATCTCTTGCTTTTCTTCAGATGGTGAGGACTCGCAACCAGAGGGATGAAAATGATGAGGAGGGGTACAATGGAGCACCTTAGAACAACAATGGACAAGGACCTGCTCATGGAGCTATCAACATTGCGCAGCTCTTGGTGATGCAGAACCAGCTCATGCAGACCATGATACAAACTATGGGATAGCTGCAAGCTGGCAACATCATAAATCAGCCCCACATGCCTCCACCGCAACCCCCACCTCCTCATAACCGGTTGGGAGAGTTTATAAGGACTAGACCGCCGACCTTTGCTCAAGCCACTGACCCTATGGATGCTGATGATTAGCTCAAGTTCATGGAGAAGAAGCTAGCTCGTGTCCAATGCAGTGACCGGGAGAAGGTCCTATTTGCTTCTCATCAACTAGTTGGAGCAGCTGCCGATTGGAGGGATTCGCTATACAATGCTCACGAGAACCAAGAGAGAATTTCTTGGGCCGAGTTCAAGGAGAGCTTTTGTTCTCATTATGTGTCGGAAGGAGTTATGATCTGGAAGAGGCAAGAATTTGAGAACTTGAGGAAAGGAAGGTTAAGCGTGGGTGAATATCTCAACAAATTCACTCAACTCTCAAGATATGCACCTAAGGATGTGAGCCGGGACAGCCGGAAGCAATACTTGATCATTTGAGGCTTGAACAACGAGATCCAAGTACAATTGCTCAATTGTGACTATGCTAACTTCGAGAAGCTTGTGGAAAAAGCAATTGTTGTTGATAACAAGGTCCGTGAGATGGAGCAAGACAACAAGAGGAAGGTGCCATATCAAGGACAGCAACAAGGGAGTAATGTGCACCCTCGCTTTGCACCTCCCAATGCGCCTTATTTCAGCTCTTCCGCACCTGCTCATCGCCCTAGTTATGCACCGAGCCCAGCTCAGTTTGTGCAGCTGCGCTCTGTCATGCAAGCACCTAGGCCTCCAATGCATTATGCACCTCGTTCTAGTTTTCCTGGTGCAAATGTTCAAAACCAATCTCGTCCCAATATTTCTGGTGGAGTTAAGAAGTGCTATACTTGTGGAGAAGCTGGACACTTTGCGCTTCAATGTTCTAAGTCGGACCTTGGTCAAGGAAGCAATACGCCGAGGCAAAACCCAAGACCCAATGAAGGACAGCCGCGAGGGAACTGTGAACAGCAGAATTTCGCTCGTGGCAACGTGAACCATGTCTCTACGGAGGATGCTTAACAAGCGGATGACGTGGTGATTGGTATGTTTCTCACAAACTCCAACCAGTCGACTATGTTATTTGATTCTGGATCATCGCATTCATTCATTGCAGCGAAATATGTTGCCAAGTATAGTTGCCTATCTCTCATATGAAGTTTACTTTATTGGTTAAGTCTCCTAGAGGAAAGATGAGGACAAATATAGTATGTCCAAAAGTAAGCCTTAGAATAAGGGGGGTAGACTTCTTTGCCAACCTCATTGTCTTGGATTCTCAAGGGTTGGACATTATACTTGGTATGGATTGGTTAAGGAAGAAAAATGAATTATTGAGTGTGCTACGAAGACGGTGAAGTTGACCAATGAGGAAGGGATCACCGTAGAATTTGAAGAATCTCAACACGCACCAAAGCAATTGGAGCTGAATCATATGGACGGTGCCGCAATCGAGGAGATTTCAGTGGTGCGCGAATTTTTGGATGTTTTTCCAGGTGAGTTGCCAGGTATGCCACCTGACCGAGACATTGATTTTGTTATTGATTTAATACATGGAAGTACACCTATAGCTAAGAGGCCATATAAGATGCCTCCTAAGGAATTAGCAGAGCTGAAGAAGCAGATTAAAGAGCAACTATAGAAGTGGTTTGTTCACCCAAGCTCTTCACCTTGGGGAGTGACCATTCTATTTGTGGACAAGAAGGATGGGTCGCAAAGAATGTGCGTGGATTATCGAGCTCTCAACAAGGTGACAATCAAGAAAAGTACACCTTGCCACGTATAGAGGACTTGTTTGATCAAATGAAGGGTGCTTGTGTCTTCTCTAAGATTGATTTGAGGTTGGGATACTTTCGAATGAAGATAAGACCACGGACATACCTAAGACAGCTTTCAGGAGAAGGTATGGATCCTATGCGTACACCGTGATGTCCATTGGATTGATAAATGTGCCTGCCTACTTTATATACCTCATGAATAAGGTCTTCATGGAGTACTTGGACAAGATTGTAGTGGCTTTCATTGATGACATTATGATCTACTCAAAGGATGAGAAGGAACATGAGGAACACTTGAGGCTTACGCTGCAGAAATTGAGGGAGCACCAATTGTATGCCAAGTTCAGCAAGTGCCAATTTTGGTTGAAAGAGGTGTCATTTTTGGTTCATATCATCTCAGGAGGAGGAGTATCGGTTGACCCTGGAAAAGTGAGGGACGTGTTGAAATGGGAACCCCCGCAAAACGTAAAGAAGATCCGAAGTTTTCTTGGGATGGCTGGATATTACTGTAGGTTCATCAAGGACTTTTCCAAGATAGCCAAGCCAATGACGGAATTGATAATGAAGGGAAAGGCTTTTTGATGGACTGAAGCTTGTCAAAACTATTTTGAGGAGTTAAGGAACAGGTTAACTACAGCCCCAGATTTTGTTTTGCCGGATGTAAGGAAGAGTTTCGACATATATTGTGATGCATCGAGACAGGGACATGGATGTGTATTTGAAGCAAGAAGGACAATTGGTTGCCTATGCATCGAGGCAATTGAAGAAACATGAGCAGAATTATCTAACGCATGATTTGGAACTTGCAGCTGTGGTACACACATTAAAGATTTGGAGACATTATATCATTGGATATAGGTGTGAAATTTACACGGATCATAAGAGTCTTAAGTATATTTTCACACAAACGGACTTGAATTTGAGGCAACAAAGATGGTTGGAGCTCATCAAGGATTATGATTTGGGAATCAATTATCATCCAGGAAAAGCTAATGTAGTGGCCGATGCCTTGAGTAGGAAAGGAGTAAGTCATCAACCCACAGTCCGAGAGCTGCCATCCGAGTTATGCAAGGAGTTTGAACAGTTGAATCTCGAATTTGTGAATGAGATGGGAATAATGGAGTTAAATCCCACCTTGGAGCAAGAAATTCGGGAGGGCCAAACAAATGATGAGGAAATTCAGGAGATCAAAGAAAGGACCCAAGATGGAAGAGAATTCAGGTTTGATGAGGATGAGCATGGTACTCTATGGCTTGGTAAGAGGATTGTTGTGCCTAATATGAATCATATTCGTGAGACAATACTAAAGGAGGCACATGACTCACCATACTCAATTCACCTCGGTTGTACGAAGATGTACAAAGACTTGAAGACGTGCTATTGGTGGGCTAGCATGGGGAAGGACATAGCAGAATATGTAGTTTTGTGTGATGTGTGCCAACGAGTCAAGGCGAAACATCAAAGGCCAGCTGAATTATTGCAGCCATTGAAGATTCCGGAATGGAAGTGGGAAGAAATTGGCATGGACTTTGTAGTTGGTTTACCGCGTACCCAGTCTTGATATGACTCAATTTGGGTAATCGTGGATCGATTGACCAAGTAAGCTCATTTTGTTCCTGTCAAAACCAAGTATACAGCTGCACAATTGGCTGAAATATACATGGAGTATATTGTGTGTCGACATGGGGTCCCAAAGAAGATAGTCTGGGATAAAGGTTCTCAATTTACCTCCGGATTTTGGCAGAAATTGCATGAAGCATTGCGAACAAGGTTGAATTTCAGTTCGGCATATCACCCTCAAACGGATGGACAAACTGAGAGGACCAATCATATTTTAGAAGATATGTTAAGAGCTTGTGCTTTAAAGCATGAGAAAAGTTGGGACAAGAGCTTGCCATATGCAGAATTTTCATATAACAATAATTACCAAGCAAGTTTGAGGATGTCACCATATGAAGCGCTATATGGAAGGAAATGTAGGACGCCATTATTCTGGAATGAGACAAGAGAAACTCAAGTATTTGGCCCGGATGTGTTGCTAGAAGCTGAAAAACAAGTTCAGGTTATTCGCAAGAACTTGAGGGCCGCTCAATCAAGACAAAAAGGCTATGCGAACAATATGAGAAGGAAACTAGCCTTTGAAGTGGGAGACTTCGTATATATCAAATTGTCACCAATGAGAGGTCATGATATGTCTAACATAAGAGGCAAACTAGCACCTTTCTATATTGGACCATTCAAGATTTTGGACAAAAGAGGGAAAGTAGCCTATAAGTTGGAGATGCCAACTCACTTATTGGATGTTCATGATGTATTTCATGTTTCCTATCTCAAGAAGTGCTTGAGAGTACCGGAAGAACAAGTGCCACTGGAAGAATTGGAATTAGAGGCAGATTTGACTTATGCCGAGCAACCGGTCAAAATCTTCGAAACCAAGGAGAGAGTCACAAGGAACAAGGTGATTCGATGGTGCAAAGTTCAATGGAAGCATCACACAGAATCAGAGGCAACATGGGAGTTGGAGGATGATCTCAGGAAGGAATTTCCCCATCTCTTCTCTTTCACGTCGAATCTCGAGGGTGAGATTCATTTTAATGGGGCTAGGTTTGTAACACCCTCATTTTCATCCATCATGCCCTGCATACATTCATATAAATGTCTAACATTAAGAAACTTAAAAAGGAATAAGTTTAAAATCAATTAGAAACAAAACCGCTTTTAAGAATTCTGGGAAGTGCGGGCTAGTCCGATTTTGGTGCGGGCTAGTCCGATTTCTCTCTACCTTCAAATAGACTTGTCTGTTTTGCTGCGGACTAGTCTGTTTTTTTCTTTGGACATTTTCAGACTTGTCCGGTCCAGTGCGGACTAGTCCGGTGTTCCAAGAATCCTTGAAAATTTTCTAAGTCCCTGGACTTGTTCGGTATTCCAACAGACTTGTCCGTTTTCCTCTCTGACTAAAGTTGGACTTGTCCGATATTAGACCAGACTTGTCTATTTTTTCTCTCTGGATAAGTTTGGACTTGTCCGAAGTCCAGTACGGACTTGTCTGATTTCTCTCTGGACAACTTTGGACTTGTCCAGTCCTTTTCGGACTTGTTCGATAAATCGTGACCCCGAGTTCATCTTTTGTTTCATGACTTGTTTCTTGGGTTTTTCGTTAAGTGGGCCTAGGGACGTCGTGCCTAACTCTTTTAGAGCCCAATAGAGACTCTAAATCGGCCTATACTCATCTCAAACTCCAAATCCATCTAACCCTAGCCTCCACCTCTATATAAACAACCCCACCCCTTGACTTGACATCTATTTGCCACTTTTCCACCCCACCCAAACCCTAGTTCGTGGAGAGCCACCATCAAGGCAGAAGGAGGAGATCCCAAGCAAGAAGAAGAAGACGATGAAACGAAAGAGGATCAAGATCTCCATCAAGTTTCGTTCTTCATCCCCAATTAATCATCAAGTTCTTCATCAACCCTAGATCATCAAGATCCAAGCGTTGTCTCCAAGATCCTTGATTCATTGGAGTCCTAAACACCTGATATACCTTCTATTCTCTTTTCCTTACGTGAATTCAACCCCAAATCTTCAAAATTCACGTCGATCTAGAAAACCCTAATATGCCGTTTTTGCGCAGTGCGGACTTGTCCGGTCCCCAGCGGACTAGTATGATCTTCCTGGTCAAATTGTGTTGAATTAAACCTAAAATTGTTTCGAATCAACTCCGAACCTGTATAAACTTTTTAAAAGCTATTAGAACTAGTTAGTGATCATTAAAAGCAACTCATTAACAAGTTCCACCTTGCATTTGCATTAATCGTACATGTCATGTCATATTGAGTAATGTATGTGCATCGATTGATTGTAATTCTTGTTTGTATGTTTATTATGCGAATTAGATGGATTTGCGCCAGAGAGTGCCGCCGAGGATCTCCAACACCAAGAGTTTGAAGGCTTTGACCCGAACCAATCCCAAGAGCAAGGCAAGTGTCCTTGAACATATTGATCCTGTTTTGACAATAATTGTTTTGTTTGCAATATTGCATGCTTGTGTTAATTTTATGGGAAACCCTATGATAGGAAGTTTACTAGATTTGTCGACCACCCTTGTCACTTGGAAAATATTGTAGAGAGTCGGGAAGGGCTTTTTACCTTATGCTTCGCTTAATTAATTGGGATGGGAAAACCTTTATACCATTTAACTATGCATTAGTGAGATTATGATTGACATGAACTGGTCAATATGACATGGTAATTGGTGATCTAAGCAAGCCTGATATGTGGATGGGTTGGATGTTATGGTGATTTGCTTGCTTTAGATCTAAGGACCTGTTCGTGCAAGAATAAGCCAGGACAACAGTGCCTCCACGAGGCCAAGTATGGGTGCAGTGTAGCTGATTACTATGGCTTTGACAATACTATTTGGACCATTAAGGATGCTCGGGGAAGCGGTTGTCGGATTGGGTTTGTTGATGATTGGTGGGACTACCCTGGGATCTGAATGGACCAAGAGGGGGCCCCTTGTTAAGGATGTGCTCAGATTGGAGGCATCGCCACCGGTGAAACCTCAGTGGGGTCTAAATAGGCTAGTAATCCCTTTGTAAAGGCTATTTTGTGATCTCTTGGCCATACACCAAAGGAAGTGTAATTGGCATAAGGGAGATTCTTTAGTGGCCGACGGGTGATGAAATCACAAACACGTGGGTAAAGTGGTACAAACTCTACAGAGTCTAATAAAACTATCATGATAGTCGTGCTCCCGGTTATGAGCACCTGGACAACTTCCATGTTTAAGAGGGAACTTAGAATTGGGATGGTTTTTGGGATGGTTATGGTTTGGTAATGGTTATGGCTGGTTATGAGTTAAATTCTGGTATTGAATATGGTTAATGGTAATGATGAAATCTGGAATTTGGATAATGGTAACGAATATGGATTGGAAATATGATGATTACATGGTGTATGATGGGTTTATTTCACATACATACTATATGTTGTTTTTTTTCAAATGTTTTAATGTACTTTTTAGCACATAGCCATTATTATATTCGTCATTTGAATCAGCTACATGTCATACTTTCAACACTTGTTGAGTACGACATGTACTCACCCTTGCAATCCCCCCATCAGTTGCAGGTCAGTATTGGGAGTTTAATGATGATAATGCGAAGTTCTAGCCCGTGTCTACCGTCAGCTTTGCCTGTGGAGTGTTGGAGTTGCGCTATACCCTTTGCTTAGTTGCATAGTTGCTTTAATTAGTTTATTTCCATTGCATCAGTTGAACTTGTCATAAGAATTCATTAGAGCTTGTATTAGAGAATATTATGAATTATGTAATAAAAGTACTTAATTAATAATTTGAGTTGTGGTAATTGTCTGTATATCGTTTGTGATGCACTTGTGTATGTGTGTTGAACATCCTGGGCACACATATGCGTTCGCTTGGTTCTTTTTCAGAACCAGGTGTCACAGCTCGGCCGAACCCTAGGTTCGGCGAACCTCCCCCTTGCGCTGTTAGCTTTCTGTTTTCTCGTGCGGACTCTCCCGGCATATCCCAACAAGACTCTCGGTGCTATCTTGCTTTCCCTGCTTATATATTGACGGGAACAAAGAGGAGAAACTTGCACCATCCAGAAAAACCCATCTCCTGTTCCTCCCATCCAAGTCATGGCCGACAAGAAAATTCTGCCTCATCCCAACTCTAGCTCAACTTTTAACCTGAGCGCGGACATCACACTGGCCAATGTGAAGCCCCCCTCGCTTTTGAGTCCGTCATGGCATTAGATGTCGTACCTCTTGCCATGATCCCGCCACCGACGACGACTCCGCGTGGGCGTAGCATCATGCCCCGTGGTGCTGCACAGTCGCTCTCCCCTAGGAGGATGCCCATGAAGTCAACAATGCCTGCCCTTCGTTCGACTACGATTGGCCTTAAGTCAATCAAGACTCATCTTTTTCCTAAGAAAGACGAGTCTCTCCCAATGTTGCAGCTTGGCGAGGAGTTCATGTACACTCTGGAGACCAAGGATGGTGACGTAGTGAGCTACCACTACAAGTCACCTACGTGTACCTCGCCTGAGCGTGTGGGAGACCGCCTTATTATCCATGGGGTGCACAAGCCTGAAGGAGGCTATGCAAAAGGCTTTTTCAAGCAAATGGATAATTTGGTGATAGAGGAATCGATGGGCTCGTCAACCTCCAAGATTAGGTGTCACCTCTCGCCACCTAGCCAATTTGAGGACATCAACGAGAAATCTCCTCGTGCCCCTAAAGTGGCACAACTTATTAACGAGTTAGCTTCTCTTCGTTTGGAGCACAAGAAGCTATCAGACTTAGTGGCTGAAGGGTGCATTGAGAGGGCAGAAACTAAAGGATGAACTCATATCCCTCAAGGAGATTGATGGTGTTCACTGTGGCATGGGCACCAAGCAAAGGCGCATATGCAATGCCGTCGGGAAGCCCAACATATCAACGCTCCATTGTTTAGATGTCACGACTGCATAGGATGCTTACTAAGCTTAGTTTAGTTCCAATTTTTTATTACATTGAATTTAGATTTAATATTGTAAGCATCACTATATTTTGAGTTCAATAAAGTGAACTTACCGGTTCTGCTAACCCGGTAAAGTTCTCCCTTTAGTTTATTTGTGTTGAATAAATAACAGGGAAAAAGTGTGGTGGAGTTACCCCAGTTTCTCGAAATACCAACGTGCAAAAATAGAATTGCATCTCGGAACACATCAGGACCGAACATATGACTCGACACATCGAAATTGAGCAGCAGGAAGGCCAGAAGGGGGTCGGCCAAACCCTCTTGTCGGCCGACCTGATGTGGGCCCCACACGGCTCCATTTCGCTCCACAAATTTGGTTTGGATCTCTTACCCCTGAATATGCATGCTACATTACTGGTTGAGTTGATTTAATATTTAATACTGAATATGTGAAATTAATTCAACTCAACAGTTAAAATTTAAAACTTGGTAGTCAAAATTTGCTTGAGCTAAAAATTTGAATACTTTATATTTCGATCTATTGCCTTGTTTATCATTCCCACAAGAAAAATTGGAAAAAACACATCATCTAAGTATTTTACTAGTGTGATATGGTAAATGAGTTACTCGAAGAGATATCTCTTTGCTTGAAATTGATTTTTGATGTTCACACGGTTTGGTGTCTTGAACTTTGCCTGATTCTCTCATTGGACATTTAAATACCCACCAAGGCCATATGATACAAGTTCCTGAAAACCACATGCATATGCCACTTTGTGTTTCATTGAACTTTGTCAAACTCATGACCCAATTGAGTGACATGCATGAACCTTTTGACTTAGAAATTCTTGTGCACCTTATTAATGTAAAAATGTCTCACAACAAAAATTTGCATCCACCATTCATCCACCCAATAAAGAAACTCCATACATTTTAGTCATCAATTTCTCTCTAGAAAAATAAAAAGGAGTATAAGACATGGCTACAAAAAAAAGAGAGAGGGAAAAAGAAAAGTATCTACTCTTCAAAAAGAGGAAGTATGCCAAAAAAAAGAGAGAAGAAAAGAAAGTAGCCATGTTTCATCCTTAAACAGAGAAAACATTCGAGTCCACCTTTATCCATTCCATTCATATGCACAAGGATTTTCTTTGTCAATTTGTTTGTTGCATAAGTCTCTCATAAGATCAAGTTTTTGACTTAGTAATATATGAATTGCAATGTGTGTCACATTTATCCCTACCAAGCTCCAGATATAGCCATATGTAGTATAGGGACAAAATTGGCACAACATGCCAAGGTGAGGATAAAAACACTTTGAGAGACTTGAGAGACCCTAAATGAGAGATAAGGGCAATTGTTTCTTTGACCTTCCGAATATAGCAAATCGTCAGATCATTTCGGGTCTTCGAAATGACCTAAATAGGCTAGTAATCTCTTTGTAAAGGCTATTTTGTGATCTCTTGGCCACACACCAAAGGAAGTGTGAGACGGCATAATTGAGATTCCATAGTCACCAAAACTTGATGAAATCATGAATTTGTGGGTAAGGTGGTACAACCACTGCAGAGTGTGTCTAAAACTATCATGACAGTCGTGCTCCAGTTCATGAGCAACCTGGACCCTCACATGATTAGAATTTGGACTATAATATGGTTTAATAGCTGGAATTGAGTCAGGAGTTGGTATTGGTTAATTAATTGGCATTGGTATATGGAATTGATGAATTTGAGACAAATGAGGAGTTATGTGTTGAATATGGTTTATTATTACTGGAATTGGTTATTTAAGTTGAAATCAATGATATATGAGTTATTTTTGGAAGGATCACACTTAATGATGATATGATTCCATTTTCAGTTGTTTTAAATGTACTTTTATGCAATTTGCCATTGTTCAATACTATTCCTTGTTTAAGCTGCATGTCATATTTTTCCCACACTTGCTGAGTATGATATGTGCTCATTCTTGCTATTCCCCCACCAAATCAAGATGCAGACAACCAGCTGGAGTACCAGGAGGTCTTTAAGGAGTTCTAGGCGTGTATTTTGTCATCAAACCTACCCGTGGAGTTTGGAGTCATTAGTGCTTAGTTCTTTTTTTTTTGCTGCAGTTTCGTTAGAGCTTGTAATCGAGACTATTTGGTTTGTAATAAGGTACTATTATTAGTGTTATTATTTGAGCCATATCACGGACAATCACAAGGAAGCAATGTCCGTCCTCGCTATGCACCACCTGCTGCACCCTTTTACAATCCGTCTGCTACTGCATACCGCCCTGCTTATTCATCGCAACCGCAACAGCCAATGCAGCAATGCCCACCCATGCAAGCACCTCGCTTACCCATGCAGCCTGTGCCATGCCCAAATATGGCTGCTTATGCTCAAAACTAGCCTCGTCCTAACTTCGCTGGCACCACTGGTGGAAAGACTTGCTATGCCTGTGGTCAAGCTGGACATTTTGCAAATCAATGCCCAACATCAGGTCAAGGTCAGATGAACAATGTTCCAAGGCACAATCCAAGGCCCAATGGAGAAGCAACTCAAGGCAATAGAGGACCACAAAATTTCTATCGTGGCAAGGTGGACCATATATCTGAAGAAGACGCTCCGCAATCCGAAGATGTTATGATTGGTATGTTTCTCGCAAACTCCAACTGCGCTACTATATTATTTAATTCGGGAGCATCCCATTCATTCATCTCATCAAAGTATGTCGCAAAGCATAGAATGTCCATATCATACCTGAAGTTTACTTTGTTGGTTAAATCTCCTGGAGGAGAGATGAGGATGAATATAGTATGTCCAAAAGTAAGTATTTCCATAAGGGGGGTAGAATTCCACACTGAATTAACAAGGCTTGGACATCATACATGGAATAGATTGGTTAAGGAAACACAATGGAGTAATTCAATGTGCCACTTGAACAGTGCAATTGATAAACGAAGAAGGAGTCAGTATAGAGTTCATGGCAGTCCAACCGACAACCGAGAAGGCCACAATAAATCATGCAGAATCAGTAACTCTGGAGGAGATTCCAGTTGTTCGTGAGTATCCAGATGTGTTTCCTTAGGAATTGCAAGGTACGCCATTTGATCGTGACATCGAGTTCATCATTGATTTAATACCTGGAACTGCACCTATAGCAAAGAGGCCATATAGGATGCCTCCTAAGGAATTAGCAGGGCTCAAGAAGCAGATTCAAGAGCAGTTAGAGATGGGTTTTATACGCCCAAGCTCTTCACCTTGGGGAGCGCCAGTGCTTTTCGTAGATAAGAAGGATGCATCCCAAAGAATGTGTGTACATTATCGGTATCTCAACGAGGTGACAATAAAAAATAAGTACACACTGCCCCGCATTGAAGATTTGTCCGACAGATGAAGGCAGCCAGAATATTCTCTAAGATTGATCTTCGGTCGGGATAATTCCAAATGAAGAATAGGCCATCGGACATACCCAAAATAGCTTTTAGGACACGGTATGGATCTTATGAGTATATAGTTATGTCATTTAAATTGACTAATGCACATGCGTACTTCATGTATCTTATGAATAAGGTTTTCATGGGGTATTTGGACATGTTTGTGGTAGTGTTCATTGATGACATAATGATCTACTCGAAGAGTGAAGAGGAGTACGAAGAGAACTTAAGGTTGACATTGCAGAAACTGCGAGAGCACTAGTTGTATGCAAAGTTCAATATGTGCCAATTTTTGTTGAGGGAGATATCATTACTAGGTCATATTATATCTGGAGGAGGAGTTTCAGTTGTCCCAGGAAAGGTTAGGGATGTGATTAAGTGGGAACCTCTGCAGAATGTGAATGAGATAAGGAGTTTTCTCGGAATGGCTGCATATTACCATCGGTTCATCAAGGACTTTTCCAAGACAGTGAACCCCATGACTGAAGTATTAATGAAGGAAAAGCCTTTCAAGTGGACTCAAGCTTGTCAGGACAGTTTTGAGGAGATAAAGAAGAGGTTAACAACAGCACCTGTGTTGGTATTGACAGATGTGAGCAAGAGCTTTGATTTCTATTGTGATGCTTGAAGGCAAGGACTTGGTTGTGTATTGATGCAAGAAGGCCGAGTAGTAGCTTATGCATCCATGCAATTGAAGAATCATGAGTAGCATTATCCTCCGCATGATCTTGAACTTGCAGCCGTAGTACATGCGTTGAAGATTTGGAGACATTATGCTCTTGGTCATAGATGTGTGATTTACACGGATCACAAGAGTCTCAAGTACATATTCATGCAAACAGACCCGAATTTGAGGCAACGAAGATGGTTGGAACTCATTAAGGACTATGATGTGAGAATCAAAAACCATCCAGGGAAAGCCAACGTAGTGGCCGGTGCTTTGAGCCGAAAGGGAGCAAGCCACCAGCTTACCGTCAGGGAGTTGCAACCCGAGCTATGCAAGGAATTCGAACGGTTGAATCTTGAATTTGTGAATGAGATGGGAGCAATGGAAGTGAATTCAACCCTGGAACAAGAGATTCAAGAAGGTCAAACGAAGGACAAGGAAATCTTGGAAATCAAGGAAAGGACCCAAGAAGGGAGAGAATTCAGATTTGATGAGGATGGCCATGGTACTCTATGTCTTGGAAAACGGATTCTTGTGCCTAATGAGAAGCGTCTCCAGCAGTTGATATTGAAGGAGGCACATGACTCGCTTTACCATCCCGGTTGTACTAAGATGTACAAGGACCCGAAGACGTGCTACTCGTGGGATGGTATGGAAAGGGACATAGCTGAATATGTTGCATTGTGTGATGTATGTCAACGAGTCAAAGCTGAACATCAAAGGCCAACCAGATTATTACAGCCATTGAAGATTCCAGAATGGAAGTGGGAAGAGGTTGGTATGGATTTCATAGTTGGTTTGCCTCGCACTTCAGCGGGATATGATTTGATATGGGTTATTGTGGATCGATTGACGAAATTAGCTCATTTCATTCCTGTCAAGACTACTTATAGTGGAGCAAAGTTGGCAGAACTGTATATGGGAAGAATAGTGTGTTTACACGGAGTGCCCAAGAAAATAGTGTCCGATAGAGATTCTCAATTCACCTCAAGGATCTGGCAAAAGCTGCACGAATCAATGGGGAATCAATTGAATTTCTGTTCTGCCTATCACCCTCAAATAGATGGACAGACCAAGAGGACAAATCAGATTTTAGAAGACATGCTAAGAGCTTATGTGCTAAAGTATGAAGGATGTTGGGACAAAAGTCTGCTATATGCTGAATTTTCCTACAATAACAGCTATCACACAATCTTAAAGATGTCACCATATGAAGCACTGCATGGGAGAAGGTGTAGAACACCCTTGTTTTGGAATGAGACATGGGAAACTCAAGTATTTGGACCTGATGTGATCCAAAAGGTTAAAAATGAAGTGTAGACCATCCGCGTCAACGTAAGGGCAGCTCAGTCAAGACAGAAGGGTTACGCAAATAATAGTCTAAGAAGCTTATCTTTTGAGGTGGGAGACTTCGTATATCTTAAGGTATCACCTATGTGAGGTCACAAGCGGTTTAATGTCAAATGCAAGTTGGCACCTCGCTCTATTGGACCATTCATGATTTTGGACAAACGGGGAGAAGTAGCATATAAACTTGAGATGTCTTCACACCTTTTCGATGTCCATGATGTGTTTCATGTTTCTCATCTCAAGAAGTGCTTGAGGGTACCAGAAGAACAAGTACCAATGGAGGGATTAGATCTTGAGGAAGATTTGTGATAGGAAAATTGATGATGAGGCCCGATCTTCCGAAAGGTAATGGATAGGTCGATTGATGGAGATCTCGACGTTGATGATCCGAGGCTCTCGAGTAGAACACGAACAGCCCCTGCAATCACTACACCACCGCTCCATTGGTTATCAACCGTGCTTCACACGATTGACCTCGCCAAGAAGGCTAATCCCTGCAAGTGCAACCGAGAACACAAGCAAGAACGTAGAAGAAGCAATCTGAAATTGCTGAATTGGGGTTTCACAAACTGTAGAACAGCGATATTATTAATCTATGCAAAACCCAATTGTTCATGGCGGCTACTATGGAGTATATATAGGTGGGAGGACGTCCAAGGGGGTGTTAGGGTCGTGACCTAACCCTAAGACACGAAAATAATGGACTTAGACTTGATACAAGGCCCAATGGCCCAATACGGTGGCGCAGCACCCTGACAGATTCTGTACTCGATTTTGTTTCGACGATTCCCGTCGACTCCGAAGGAATTTTGACATGGGACCGGAGCCATTGGAAAGGTTATCCTCTCCTCTTTCCGTGCATATGTAGAACGTCCAAAACGGAGTTCGTATGCGTCCTGGGCGTCCGTTTTAGTGCGTACTGCTCCTGGACTCCGAGTTGGTTACGATTTGGAGTTTGGTTCGGTTTCCATCTTTTTTGAACGAATTCTCTGGTCTTCCACGTCCCTAATACTCCCTCCAAGTACTCCTTGAACCTCTCCATGGATCCTAATCACAAATAAATCATTAAGTAGCAATCTATGCTCAAAAACATATAAGGAAATATATAAGAACGAGTTCACCTCTGAAATTAATTGTTGTGTATGAACTCTATTGATTGCATCTTGTATATTCAGTAGAGTGTTATTTGTATTCATATAAGTGATGTCCTCATCATCCTCCCCTCCTTGAATTGGAGTCGTCCTCGACTCAAGTTCGTCTCCTCTCATGTGTTGGTCCAAATGTGCAACGCCATCAAATCTTCTTGTATGCATGAATGGAGGAGGCCAAGGTGGTGGACGACATAGTGCGCCATCTTGATCTTGTCCATCAAATAAGAGTGCACATTCACTTGAGCCAGGATCCCAAACAAATAAATATTGTGTCATGTTTGTAGGTGCAATAATAATATGCATGATCTCATCATTCTCCCCTTCTTTATGACAAGCCGTCCTCGGCTTGCTCGTATGTCCAGCAAAAAGTCTTGCTTTGGGGGTAGAGTTTAGGCCCGAGTGAGCACTGTCCATATTGCACAACTGCAGTGAAAAATGTTTTTGTTGCCCCTGCTGCAAGGAAAAAATACTAGAAAAACTTGACAAGATATTATTAGCGTTAGTACATTCATTTACTTGACCATGTTGTTGTAGCACAAAAGGAGCTTCCTCATTTGAACATACGTAAACTTTATGCACCATAAACACACCACTATGTTCATATTTGCCTATTGCATGAAAAATATTTCTACTTAACAAAGGCAATTCAGATTGGGAAAATATTCTCTTCTTTACTATATCTAGATCACAAAGAGTGTCAAATTCAATATAACCCAAAGTATTTAGAGAAGACAAAAAATTCAGCTCATCATTTTCAGCAGTAGTGGTGATCAAATTATGAATTTCAGCACAAGTAGGTGAATCCAAAACACAATCATCTTGTACATTAACTTGTTTTTGCATAGGTATAATAGAGTTATCAGCACACAACTCTTTCGTAGCGCAATGATCAGCAGGAAAATCAACATGTGACAATGGTGTATAAATAAACGATTCTAATATTTGCTCCTCAAAAATAGCATGATTGGTGGAAAAATTCAGAACATCCAAAAACTTTGTATTTGTAGAATGTTTTGCCTTACCATGTTCAGCAGTGATTTCGAGTGCATTATGAGTTGATCCATCTAAAATTTCACAAGTGTTGTCAAAAGCCTCGTTCTCTTTTGCATCATCTATATTATTTTCTATATTGTCCTGCAAAACGTTAGACACAAAAGGAGGTGCAACAAGAAATTTCTCCTCAAATTGCTGAATTTCTTCTTTGCACATAGATACATTAGCAAAAGTTTCTCGCATAAGAATTTTCGTTTCTTTCCATGTTCGAGGTTTTTCTATATCGCTTAAGTTGTCCCACCAAGTTAATGCACAATCAACTAATGCACTAGAAATATTTCTAATCTTCCTCCTCTCACACATATGACATTTTCCAAAAATTTTATCCAACTCTATTTCCCAAGCAATATATTCATCGTAACCAAAACCATCATAAGAAGGAAGAGATGGGAGAATGTAATTACTTCTTGTGGAAGGTGTTGTAAAGGTGGTCTGAATGTCATGTGAATCCTTGGTTGATGTTTGATTTTTAGTGAGCAACTCTATCGCCGTCTTCATCATGTCCATCATCTCAGCATATAATGCATGATTCTTGCTTTTACCTGACATTGTTAGTAGCAAACAGAAGACAACACAAAAAATATGTTATCCCTATCAACTACAAAGGATAATGGAAAAGTGGAAGTGGAATCACACACTCTCAAGCGTCTTACCACGCTCTTACAAGTGTTCTTACCTACACTGCAGTTGGCAAACGGTGGCCGGTATGAAGAAACCAATGAAGCGTGGGATGATTGCAAAGGTGTATCGATTCTGCTCAAGAGTAAGGTGTAGCTTGGATGGCACTTTCTATGTAGCAAGGATTAGCAACAATGAAATCAGATAGTAAAGTTGAATAAGTGTCCAAAGTATTTATCAAAGTTGCTGGCCTAAATGTGTTCCTAGTAGTTCAAGCTAGCAAGACATGAGACAAAACTAGATGACACAAAGAATGCAAGCACTTCTGTTTTTTTGTTGTTTTTTTTCCTCTTTTTTTGTGCGGCTTTTGTTTCTTGTTTTGCACTTGCCTTTTTCTTTTTTCTTCCTTTTTTTCAGAATGTGCTGCAAGGGAAGAACACAATGAAAATCAACCCAAGATATCTCGTGTGTCTGTCGCAGATTTTCTGCTCAATCTTCCAAAGACAAATAGGCACACTTATAGGCTCTAAATTGGAAAACTTAGAACAGCAAGATTGTAGATATATCTCTCCTCTTTAATTTCAATATATGGAAGACCTATTTTGGAAAAGAACAATAGGAGATACTGACCCCGAAATACAGACTGTTCAGAATTTTTAGGTCAATAACAGATTCGGATCTAATGCAATTTAGACATCGATAAATATATTTTCTGGGATAAGGATGAATATGAAAGTTATAGAGCACTTCTTAAGCTTTCCATAAAGTGCAAGAACACCAAAATCCGAGTTCGTATGAGCAAGATATGATGAAAATACCGAACTGGACAGAGGTGAATCTAATCTGGACGTGATGACGTGATTCAAAAGGATGAATCAACACAATGCAAAACTCAAACTAAGACCAAAAACACTTTCTAAACCAGCAATATGACTCAACAACGGACACAAACTCAACAAAACCAAACTGAATAACAAAGTTGCAAAGGCTCAATGTGGTTTGGACAAAGTAATGAACAGATCTACTAAACTGCAAGTTTTTTTGTGGCTTTTTTGTGGACTCTAGGTATGAAAAACAAAACTAATGTAATGGATAGATGAATTACCTAACGGGCAACCTGGAAATCTGATACCAATTGATAAGAAAATTGGTCCCGATCTTCCGAAAGGTAATGGATAAGTCGATTGATGTGGAGATCTCGACGTTGATGATCCGAGGCTCTCGAGTAGAACACGAACAGCCCCTGCAATCACTACACCACCGCTCCGTTGGTTATCAACCGTGCTTCACACGATTGACCTCGCCAAGAAGGCTAATCCCTGCAAGTGCAACCGAGAACACAAACAAGAACGTAGAAGACACGATCTGAAATCGCGAAGTTGGGGTTTCACAAACTGTAGAACAGCGATATTATTAATCTATGCAAAACCCAATTGTTCATGGCGGCTACTATGGAGTATATATAGGTGGGAGGACGTCCAAGGGGGTGTTAGGGTCGTGACCTAACCCTAAGACACGAAAATAATGGACTTAGACTTGATACAAGGCCCAATGGCCCAATACGGTGGCGCAGTACCCTGATAGATTCTGTACTCGATTTTGTTTCGACGATTCCCGTCGACTCCGATGGAATTTTGACATGGGACCGGAGCCATTGGAAAGGTTATCCTCTCCTCTTTCCGTGCATATGTAGAACGTCCAAAACGGAGTTCGTATGCGTCCTGGGCGTCCGTTTTAGTGCGTACTGCTCCTGGACTCCGAGTTGGTTACGATTTGGAGTTTGGTTCGGTTTCCATCTTCTTTGAACGAATTCTCTGGTCTTCCACGTCCCTAATACTCCCTCCAAGTACTCCTTGAACCTCTCCATGGATCCTAATCACAAATAAATCATTAAGTAGCAATCTATGCTCAAAAACATATAAGGAAATATATAAGAACGAGTTCACCTCTGAAATTAATTGTTGTGTATGAACTCTATTGATTGCATCTTGTATATTCAGTAGAGTGTTATTTGTATTCATATAAGTGATGTCCTCATCATCCTCCCCTCCTTGAATTGGAGTCGTCCTCGACTCAAGTTCGTCTCCTCTCATGTGTTGGTCCAAATGTGCAACGCCATCAAATCTTCTTGTATGCATGAATGGAGGAGGCCAAGGTGGTGGACGACATAGTGCGCCATCTTGATCTTGTCCATCAAATAAGAGTGCACATTCACTTGAGCCAGGATCCCAAACAAATAAATATTGTGTCATGTTTGTAGGTGCAATAATAATATGCATGATCTCATCAATTTGACCTATGTCGAGCAACGTATCAAAGTTTTGGACACCAAGGAGAGGGTTACAAGGAACAATGTGATTCGATCGTGCAAAGTGCAATGGAAGCAGCATACAGAATCGGAAGCAATTTCAGGGCGTGGAGAGGGTATCTAGAAGGAATTTCCCTATCTCTTTCCTTCCGCGTCGAATCTCGAGGGCGAGATTCATTTTAAGGGGGGTAGGTTTGTAACACCCTCATTTTCATGCATAATGCACTGCATACATCTTCATACATGTTTAGCATTAAGCCATGTAAAAAGGAACAAGACTAAAATGAATTCAGGGCTAAACTGGAGATTTCAGTCTGTCAGGGTGCGGACTTGTCCATCCTCTAAAACCAGACTAGTCCGGTATTCCCTTTCTATTTCAGAGAAAATCCAGTTTTCTTGAGAAGTGCGGACTTGTCCGGCCATAAACCCGGACTAGTTTGTTGTCCCCAAATTCATTCAGAAGAATTTAGTTTCTTTCAGAGTCAAAACTTGTCTGGCATAAAGTGCGGACTAGTCCGAATTATTCTGTGATGTTCCGCGGACTTATCCGGTCAGACTTGTCCGTTTTTCCTCTGTTGCCAAACAGACTAGTCCGGTCCCTCCTGCGGACTAGTCTGGCCTTCGGGAATCAACTCAGATTCCATTATTTCTCCATGAATTGTTCTTGGGTAATTGCCTAATTTGGCCCCAAGAACTTCATGCCCAACCTCAGAGGAGCCCAAGTGGACTCCACCTCGGCCCTACACGTCCCCCACCGAATTCCACTTGGTATTCAACCTGAAACCCTAATTCTCCAACCCTATATAAACAACTCAATGCCTCACACCTCTCCACCCCAATCTAAAACACTTGTTGCCACTTTTGCATTGTGCCATCGTCAAGATCAAGTCTTGAAGAAGGAGGGAGAAACACGAAGGACCAATCAAGATCGATCTTCATTGACTTTTTTGACGAGTTTACGTTCTTCATCCAAAATCTTAATGAACACCTCTCATCAAGCCCTATTTGCCAAGATTTTAGGTCTCACACCCAAACCATGCTCTTGGGATATCTAAACACGTGGTATACCCTCTACATTCAAGTTTTCATGCAAATTCAACCCCAATTCTCGCAAATAAGAAAAAACCCTAAATTTGGAGTCTGTGTAGTGTGGATTAGTCCTATCTCTGACAACGGACTAGTCCGGTATCTGAATCTAGAATATGCCGAATTAATTCCAAATCAACTCAAATCACTTCCAAACTTGTTCAAACTTGTTGGAAACTATTGTAACTAGTTAGTAAAAATTAATACCAACTCATTAACAAGTTTTACCTCACAATTGCATTAATCGTGCATATCATGGCATATTGAGTACTATATGAGAATTATTTAATTGAATTGTGTGTTTTGCATGTTTGTCGCTCGGAATAGAAGGTGTTGTCGTAGAGAGTGCTTTCGGGGACCTGCAAAACTGAATTTTCAAAGCGTTCAACCCAAATACAGCTCGGGATCAAGGCAAGTGTCCTTGACCATATTGATCCTATTTTAAAGGTTTTGTTTGCAAAATTGTATGCTTGTGCCGAAATTGATCGGAAAACCCTTGTCGCTTGGACACTATGTAAAGAGTCGAGAACGGTATTTTACACTTTTTGCTTCGCAATACTAAACTGGATTTGGGAAACACTCAAACTACTTAATTATGAACTATTGAACATGTAAATAATGAGAATTTATATTAACAACCCTTTAGCAACATGGTGCCTAGGGATATAAACAAGTCGGTTAAGTGGAATGGGTTGGACTATTTTTGGTAGTTTTGCTTGCTTTAGATCTAAGGACTGGTTCATGGAGCAACCACCCACGATTTACAGTGCCAACACAGTGCCAAGTATGGGTGCATCTTTGCTGACTAATTAGTGTATTGCCAGTACTATTTGGACCATTAAGAATGCTCAGGGAAGGGGTAGTTCAATGGGTTTATAGTTGATGGTGGGACTACCCTGAGATCCGAAAGGCTCAAGAGGGGGCACTTGGTTGGATGTGCTCAGTTGGAGACATCACCACCGGTGAAACCTCATTGGGGTCTAAATAGGCTAGTAATTACTTTGTAAAGGCTATTTTGTGAACTCTTGGCCACACACCAAAGGAAGTGTGAGACGGCATAATTGAAATTCCATCGTCATTGAAAGGTGATGAAATCACAAACTTGTGGGTAAAGTGGTACCACCTCTGCAGAGTGATTCTAAAACTGTCATGATAGCCGTGCTCCCGGTCTTGAGCAACCTGGACCCTCCCATGATTAGAATTTGGACTTCAATATGGTTTAATAGCTGGAATCGAGTCAGGAGTTGGTATTGGCTAATTAATTGGCATTGGTATATGAAATTGATGAATTTGAGACAAATGAGCAGTTATCAGTTGAATATGGTTTATTATTGTTGGAATTAGTTATTTAAGTTGAAATCGATGATATATAGGTTACTTTGGGAAGGACATCACTTAATGATGATATGATTGCATTTTCAACTTTTTTAAATGTACTTTTATGCAATTAGCCATTGTTCATTACTATTCCTTGTTTAAGCTACATGTCATATTTTTCCCACACTTGCTGAGTACGACATGTGCTCACCCTTGCTATTCCCCCACCAAATTCAGACGGAGGCAACCAGGTGGAGTACCAGGAGGTCTTTGAGGAGTTGTAGGCGTGTGTTTTGCCGTCAAACCTGCATGTAGAGTTTGGAATCATTAGTGCTTAGTTTTTCCACTTCATTTTCGTTAGAGCTTGTAATCGAGGCTATTTGGTTTGTAATAAGGTACTATTATTAGTGTTATTATTCCAGACATGGTTATAGTATGTTTATCATTTGTGAATCACTTGTATATGTGTGTTAAATATCCTGAACACACATGTGCATCATGCTTGGTTCATTTTCGGAACCGGGTGTCACATTGGTGTAGCAACGGAAGAGGGGCGTGCACTTGAGTCTCCAGCATGGCTCGAGCTCGCAGCCTCCTTCCTCTTTTCAAACAACCTCATAATGCCTTTCATGGCCACAACAAACAAGAACACAACAAGGAAAAAACTTGAAAGAGGTGATGTTAGCAAAAGAAAAACCCCCGACGAGTTTTCCCTCGAAGAACTTGAGAGCAAATTGCAAATGCAAGCAAAAGCAAATCTTTATGAGTTGGGAATTGATCAAGAGAACTTCAATGAAGAGCAAGAAAAACAATGTGAGAAAGAGTGACCTTGGGGAGGTATGAAATGAGGTGAAGTGTGAGGAGAAGCGCCCCTGACGGCCACCATTTATAGTGTGCACTCCTCAACGGTCACTAGGGTACCAAATGTAGTCATTGGAGGAGAGAGAGCCAAAATGGCTCCTTCCCCTAGTCGGCCGAACAGGGGGGTCGGCCAAAATGACAAGTGGGCCCACCTGTTCTCCCTTTTGGAAGGTGGCTCCCCAACGGCTATGGGATTAGCACGTTGGTGAATTACCAATTTTACAGCTTAGAAAAATTGTTTTCCGAATAAAAACTCCCTTTTCAAAACCCAACAATTTTCTTTTTCTGAAAATAAAGAAGTAAAAATTATAGTTGAGAGTATAAGATTATCAACTTACTAAGGAAATCAAAATATGCAGTGGGGAAAATCAAATCAAATAGGGAAAACCAAATAGATAGAAAATAAAAACAAAGAAAAGGATAACTACCAATTTAACCTATTGGCTAGGTCTCACCACCGTCCGATGAGATGGACATTCCTCCTTCTTCATTTCTTGACATCCAGGCTCGGAGGGATGGGCATGAGGGCTTTTCTTGCTTCTTCCACCATACATTCTTTCGCGGCTTGGTGGACTTGGGCCTTTGGGGAGGCCTGGACTTCTCCATATTCTTGGGGTGTCAACATGGACGATAAGACGTGTTGATTTGGTGGGGGGGATAGCAAGGGTGAGAACATGTCGTACTCAGCATGTATGGGAAAGTATGACATGTAGCTTTAACAGAGAATGATAATAATAATGGGCTAACTACATAAAAGTACATTCAAAATAGTTAATAATGCAATTATATAATCATTAACTATGGTCCTTCCTAAATGACTCAAATAACATCAATTTCAACTTAAATAACCAATTCCAACAATGGTAAACCATAATCAACTCATAACAGCTCATTTGGATCAAACTCATCAATTCCATATACCAAAGCCAAATAATTAACCAATACCAGTTCCCAGTTCAATTTGAGCCATAAAACAATATTCAAGTCAAAATTCTAATCATGTGAGGGTCCAGGTTGATCATAATCGGGAGCACAGCTATCATGATAGTTTTAGACACACTTTGCAAAGGTTGTACCACTTTACCCACAAGTTTGTTTCATCACCTTTCGATGACTAAGGAATCTCAATTATATCGTCTCACCCTTCCTTAGGTGTGTGGCCAAGAGATCACAAAATAGCCTTTACAAAGTGATTACTAGAAAATTTAAACCCCACTGAGTTTCACCGGTGGTGATGTCTCAAACTGAGCACATCCAACCAAGAGCCCCCTCTTGAGACATTCGGGTCAAGGGTAGTCCAACCAATCTATACAAACCCAATCTAACTGTCCCTTCCCCGAGCATTCTTAATTGTCCAAATAGTACTGGCAAAACACTAATTAGTCAGCTAAGCCGCACCCATACTTGGCCCTGTGGTGGCACTGTAAATCCTTGATGGTCGCTCCACGAATCGGTCTTTAGATCTAAATCAAGAAAAACCACCAAAACAGTCCAACCCATTCCACGTAACTGACTTGCTTAGATCCCTGGGCACCATGTTGCTAAAAACTCATTATTAACAGTTCTCATCATTCACATGTTCAATAGTTCATAATTAGGCATTATAGTTGATCCCCAAACCCGATTGAGCATTGCGAAGCAAAAAGTGTAAAATACCCTTCCCGACTCTCTACATAGTGTTCAAGTGACAAGGGTGGTCATATAAAACTAGTAAACTCCTACAATTGTGTTTTCCCATCAATTTCGACACAAGCATGCAATTTTGCAAACAAAACCTCTAAAACAGAATCAATATGGTCAAGGACACTTGCCTTGCCCCTGAGATTGATTTGGATCAAAGGCTTCAAAACTTTGATTCTGCAGGTCCTTGAAAGCACTCTCTACGGCGATTCCTTTTATTCCGAGCGACAAACATGCAAAACACACAATTCAATCAAATAGTGCTCATATAGTACTCAACATGCCATGATATGCATGATTAATGCAATTGTGAAGTAAAACTTTTCAATGAGTTGCTATTAATGTTTACTAACTAGTTACAATAGTTTATAACAAGTTTAAACAAGTTTGGAATTGATTTGAGTTGATTTGGAATTAATTCAACGCATTCCAGATTCAGATACCGGACTAGTCCGTTTTCAGGGGCCGGACTAGTCCGCCCTGATCATAACTTCAAATTAGGGTTTTCTTGATCTTCAAAAATTGGGGTTGAATTTGCATGAAAACTTGAATGTAGAGGGTGTACCACGTGTTTAGAGATCCAAAGATCAAGATTTGGGCATGAGACTTGAATCTTGGCGATTAGGGCTTGATGGAGATGAGTTGATGAAGATTTTGGTTGAAGAATGCCAATTATCGAAAAGTCGATGGAGATTGATCTCGATCGGCCCTTCTCCCTCTTCTCTGCCTTGTCCTTGCTTCTGGACTTGATCTTGACGTTGGCAACAAGGCAAAAGTGGCAGCAAAGGTTTTCAATTGGGGTGGAGAGTTGTGGGGTATTGGGTTGTTTATATAGGGGTGGGAATTACGGTTTTGGGTTGAATTCCAAGTGGAATTTGGTGGGGGACGAGTAGGGGCCGAAGTGGGTCCATTTGGGCTCCTCTGAGCTTGGGCATGATGTTCTTGGGTCCAATTAAGGCAATTACCCAAAAATAGTTCGTGGAGAAATAATGGAATTCGAGTTTATTCCCGAAGGCCGGACTTGTCCGCAGTAGAGACCGAACTAGTCCGTTTGGCAACAGAGAAAAATTGGAAATGTCTGACAGGATAAGTCCGGGGAGCATCAGAGAAGAAATCAAAGTAGTCCACACATTATGCTGGACAAGTTTGTACTCTGAAAAAACTGAATTTTTCTGAATGAAATTGGGGACACTGGACTAGTCCGGGGTTTTGGCCGGACAAGTCCGCACTTCTGAAGAAGACTGAATTTTCTCTGAAACATAAAGTGAATACCGGACTAGTCCGGGGTTCAGACCGCACAAGTCTGCACCCTGACAGACTGAGGATGTATGCAATGCATTGTGCATGAAAATGAGGGTGTTACAAACCTACCCCTCTAAAATGAATCTCGCCCTCGAGATTCAACATGAAAGGAAAGAGATAGGGAAATTCCTTTTTGAGATCATCTTCTTGCTCCCAAGTGGATTCCGATTCTGTATGATGCTTTCATTGCACTTTGCACCATCGAATTACCTTGTCCCTTGTGACCCTCTCCTTGGTGTCCAAAATTTTGACAGGTTGCTCGACATAGGTCAAATCTCCCTCAGTCTCCAATTCTTCCATTGGTACTTTCTCTTCTGGTACTCTCAAGCACTTCTTGAGCTGAGAAATGTGAAACACATCATGAATGTCGGAAAGATGTGCTGGCATCTCCAGTTTATAGGCTACTTCTCCCTGTTTGTCCAAAATCTTGAATGGTCTAGTATAGCGAGGTGCCCACTTGCCTTTGACGTTAAATCACTTGTGACCTCTCATAGGTGATACTTTAAGATATGTGAAGTCTCCCACCTCAAAACATAAGATTCTTCGTCTATTATCCACATAACCCTTTTGTCTTGAATGAGCAACTCTCAAATTCTCGCGGATGATCTGCACTTGCTTTTCAGCCTCTTGGATCACATCAGGTCCAAATACTTGAGTATCCCGTGTCTCATTCCAAAACAAGGGTGTTCTACACCTTCTCCCATACAATGCTTCATACTGCGACATTTTTAGGCTTGCTTGATAGCTGTTATTGTAGGAAAATTCAGAATATGGCAGACTTTCGTCCTAGATTCCTCCATATTTTAGCGCACAAGCTTTTAGCATGTCTTCCAAAATCTGATTTGTCTTGTCGGTCTGTCCATCTGTTTGAGGGTGATACGCAGAACTGAAATTCAATTGAGTTCCCATTGATTCGTGCAGCTTTTGCTAGAACCTTGAGGTAAATTGAGAACCTCTATCAGACACTATCTTCTTAGACACACCATGTAAAAACACTATTCTTCCCATGTACAATTCTGCCTACTTCGCTCCACTATAGGTAGTCTTGATAGGAATGAAGTGCGCTGATTTCGTCAATCGATCCACAATACCCATATTGAATCATATCCAACTGAAGTGCGAGGAAACCCGACTATGAAATCCATACCAACCTCTTCCCACTTCCACTCTAGAATCTTCAATGACTGTAATAATCCGGCTGGCCTTTGATGTTCAGCTCTAACTCGTTGGCATACATCACACAATGCAACATATTCAGCTATGTTCCTTTCCATATCGTCCCACCAATAGCACGTTTTGAGATCCTTGTACATCTTAGTACAACCGGGATGATGGAGTAAAGCGAGTCATGTGCCTCCTTCAATATCAACTGTCAGAGTCTCTTGTCATTAGGCAAAACAATCCGTTTTTCAAGCCATAGAGTACCTTGGTCATTCTTATCAAACCTAAATTCTCCCCCTTCGTGGGTCCTTTCCTTGATTTTCTATATTTAATCATCCTTTGTCTATCCCTCTCGAATTTCTTGCTCCAGGGTGGGGTTCACTTCCATTGCTCCCATCTCATTCATGAATCCAAGATCTAACTATTCGAACTCCTTGCATAGCTCGGGTAGAAACTCCCTAAAGTTACGCTGGTGGCATGCTCCCTTTCGACTCAAGGCATCAACCACTATGTTGGCTTTCCTGGATGATAGTTGATTCCCACATCATAATCCTTAATGAGTTCCAACCATCTTCGTTACCTCAAATTCAGATACGTTTGCGTGAATATGTACTTGACACTCTTATGATCCGTATGAATCCCACATCTATGGCAAAGAACATAATGTCTCCAAATCTTCAATGCGTGCACTACGGCTGCAAGTTCGAGATCATGCATCAATACACAACTGAGTACTTGCCTTGAGGCATCGCAATAGATATCAAAGCTCTTGCTCACATCTTAAAATACCAACACAAGTGTTGTGGTTAACCTCTTCTTTGGATCCTCAAAACTGTACTGACAAGCTTGAGTCCATTTGAACGGCTCATCTTTCATTAACAGTTCAGCATGGGCTTCCCGATCTTGGAAAAGTACTTGATGAACCGATGGTAATATCCAGGCATTCCAAGAAAACTCATGATTTCCATCACATTTTGCGGATGTTCCCACATTAGCACATCTCTAACCTTTCCTAGATCGACTGACACTCCTCCTCTAGATATGACATGCCCTAGGAACGATATCTCTTTCAACCAAAATTGGCACTTGTTGAACTTGGCATACAACTGGTGCTCTCGCAGTTTCTACAATGTCATCCTTTGGTGCTCTTCGTGCTCCTCTTCACTTTTTGAGTAGATCATGATGTCATCAATAAACATTACCACGAACTTATCCAAATACTTTGTGAAGGCCTTATTCATAAGACACATGAAGTATACAGTTGCATTAGTCAATCCAAATGACATGGCCGTGTACACAGAGGATCCATACCGTAACCTAAAAGATGTTTTGGGTATGTCTGGCGGTCTAATCTTCATTTGAAAATACCCCAATCAAAGGTCAATCTTAGAGAGTATTCTGGCTCCCTTCATCTGGTCGAATAGATCCTCTATGCGAGGCAACGTATACTTGTTCTTAATCATCACCTCGTTGAGAGGCCGATAATCCACACACATTCTTTGGGATCCATCCTTCTTATCTACGAAAAGCACTGGGGCTCCCCATGGTGACGACTTTGGCGTATAAAACCCTTCTCTAACTGCTCTTGAATCATCTTCTTGAGCTCTGTTAATTCCTTAGGAGACATCATATATGGCCTCTTTGCTATAGGTGCAGTTCCAGGTATTAAATCAATGACGTACTCGATGTCACGATCAGGAAGCATACCTGGCAATTCCTCAGGAAACATATCTAGATACTCACGAACAACTGGAATCTCCTCCAAGGTCACTCCTTCTGCATGATTTACCATTGCCTTCTCGGTCGTCGGCTAAACTGCCTTGAACTCTATATTGATTCCTTCCTCATTTGTCAATTGCACTGTCCGAGTGGCACACTGAATTACCCCATTATGCTTGCATAGCCAATCCATTCCAAGGATGATGTCCTAGCCTTGCGAATTTAGGACTATAAGGTTGGCAACTAATTCTAGCCCCGTTGTGGAAATACTTACCTTTAGACATATTATATTTTTCCTCATCTGTCCTCCAGGAGATTTAACCAATAAAGTAAATTTCATGTATGATATAGGCATGCTATGCTTTGCAACATACTTTGATGAGATGAATGAATGGGATGCTCCAGAATCATATAAGATAGTCGCGGAGTTGGAGTTTGCGAGAACCATGCTAATCACAACATCTTCAGCTTGTTGGGCTTCCTCCGCAGACACATGGTTCACCTTGCCACGAGCGAAATTTTGCGGTCCACGGTTGCCTTGAGTCGCTCCTCCATTGGGCCTTGGATTCTGCCTTGAAACATTGTTCATCTGACCCTATCCTGATCTTGGGTATTGATTTGCAAAATGTCCCGTTTGACCACAAACATAGCAAGTCTTTCCGCCGGTAGCGCCGGTAAAGTTAGGGCAAGGCTGATTTTGAGCATAAGCAGACATATTTGGGCGTGGAGCAGGATGCATAGGTAAGCAAGGTGCTTGCATGGGTAGGCGTTGCTGCATTGGATGTTGCGGTCGCGGTGGATAAGCAGGGCGGTACGCTGCAGCAGACGTGTTGTAATATGGTGCAGCAGGCGGTGCATAGCGAGGACATACATTGCTTTCTTGTGGTTGTCCCTCTCGAATCTTCCTCTTGTGGTCTAGCTCCATCTCTCGAATTTTGTTCTCAACCACAATGGCCTTGTCAACCAGCTTCTGAAAGTTTGCATAGTCAGCATTAAGCAACTGAACTTGAATTTCATTGTTGAGACCCCTCATAAAGAGATATTGCATACTGCTATCGGTACTGATGTCTTCTGGAGCATATCTTGACAGTTGAGTGAATTTATTGAGATACTCATACTCATCCTTCCTTGCCTGAGGTTCTCAAATTCTTGTCTTCTCAGTATCATGACTCCCTTTGGCACATAGTGAGAATGGAACTTCTCCTTGAATTCATCCCAGGTGATTCTCTCTTGATTTCCATGGGTATTGCATAGAGATTCCCACCAGTCTGCAGCAGCTCCCATCAACTAGTGTGAGGCAAAAAGAACCTTCTTGAAAGTGAATCTAGACATCCCTTGTGGGTTTTGGTTGATTTATGACAAACAAGTGAGATCCTAACAAAACTGTTGAGATGAGCGCATGTTTTAAATAATTTAGGAGGAAAGCTCAAAAAGAAAGGAGAATGAGGAATCAAAAGGAAAAGAGCTCAAGAGATGAAAAGATTAGATCATTGTGCATGGAGTGTGTTGGAGAAACACACCCCAAGAGCTCAAGTTAACTAACAATTTAAGTCACTGCACAATTCACAGGAAAACTGGACTAGTCCGATATACACCGGACTAGTCTGATATACATCGGACTAGTCCGATATCTCTCTGACTAAGATAGGACTAGTCCCTCCTTGTGTGGACTAGTCCTCAGCACTTCACTCTTACACAACAAATGGACAAGTCAGATATCCATCGGACTAGTCCAATAATCTTCTAACTAAAATCATACAAGTCCCCCAAGTCCGGACTTGTCCCTAGCCCTTTAATTTTTTCACAACACCGGACAAGTCCGGTATCTATTGGACTAGTCCGAAAACTCTCTGACTAAAATCGGAGAAGTCCTCCAAGTGCGGTCTTGTCCTCAATTCTACATGAGGTTCACCACACCAGACTAGTCCGATATATGCTGGACTAGTCCGAACATCTCCAGAGCCCAGATCGGACTAGTCCGGACATTTATGGACAAGTCCAATATTTCGGAACACTTAGGGTTTTCCACACGCCGCACACCGGACTAGTCCGGAGTCCACCACAGACTAGTCCAGACATCGCGAACCCTAACGGTAACTTTTGGAAACTCTAGTATAAATAGAGGGATACAGCCCTACAACCAAATCACTCAACCCCCTGCGCTGTCACACCTTCCAAGAGCCCAAAATACACATCTATCCACACATTCTAACCCTAGAAAGATCAAATCTTTGAGGATTAGCATTAATCAAAAGGAGTGACTTGTTCCACACGATCTTGAGCTCTTGTGTTTGAATCTCTCGCACACTCTTATTGTTTATTGCATATATTTGGAGTGTGTATGGTGGTGGTCTTCATTGTAATTCTTGGTGAGCCCTCAACTTGTGCGAAGGCCCCTTGAAAAAGGTTATTTGCCCCTTTGTGATTAGTGGAAGAGAATCGGCCTCTGAGGCGATTTGACGAGGGTAGGGTTGGTGAAGACCCGATCCTTCATGGACTCCTCAACGTGGATGTAGGTTTCCTTCATGAGAATTGAACGACAGGATAGAATCGTGTCTCGTGCATCTTTGTTTCACTTTTCTTCATAATCAAGGTTTTGTCTAGTGTTGTGAAGTTCACCTTAAAACATTGTATCACACATGATCATTGCAATATACTGATTCATTGGTTCAATACACTTTACTTATAATATGA
Organism: Tuctoria greenei; assembly: GCA_036927565.1. Taxonomy (NCBI): domain Eukaryota; kingdom Viridiplantae; phylum Streptophyta; class Magnoliopsida; order Poales; family Poaceae; genus Tuctoria; species Tuctoria greenei. The sequence goes on along the minus strand of JAYESD010000003.1, from coordinate 197,434,715 downwards.
TTTCTGTTGCATAGTGTGCTAGACGTAGAATTGTCAATTTACTTTGATCATTTAGTCCGCGCACACCGGACTAGTCCGCACAATATCGGACTAGTCCAATCTCTCTGTATTTGATTGATTTGTTAAGTGTTTCAGGATTCAACAAAAGTTCAAAAAGCCTATTCACCCCACCTCTATGCTACATTCAATTCGTATCAGAGCGAGGTTCTTCAAAAGAGACTTACCGCTCGAGGAAAAGATGTCGGACGTCAAGGATGTACATAAGAACTTCAACAACGAGAAGAGTGATGAAGAAAGAACTCAAAAGCTAAAGAAGCTTCTCGACGCCATCCAAGATTGTGAGGACGATGATGAGGAGATGCTTGAACTCAAGGCACTAATAAGTAAAAAGTGATGAGGACATCACAACAGCGGAGACGCACATTGAACTGCAAGGACCAGTCAAAAGAGCACGAGCACGGTTAATAAATCAGCAGGTGAATTCGTTCCTAACTTCCTTTGCATGTGAGTTTGAGAATAGATTGCTATGTGATGATTTAATTGTTATTAGGAACAATGGAGAAGATCAACAAGTGAAGGGAAGAGGCCTTTAGAACATGGAGAACATGCTGAGACATCCACATGTTGATAGAATCAGTTTACAACTCGGACCTGAGTTCAACTCGGAGTCCAGGAGCAGTCCACCTTAAAACGGATGCACGGGATGCATACGGACTTTGTTTTTGACGTTCCACATATGCACGGAAAGATAAGAAGATAAACTTTCCAATGGCTTTCGTCCCACCTCAAAATTCCTTCTGAGTCATTAGAAACCGTCAAAATAATTCGAGTCTAGATTTATATCAGCTGCTGCGCCACCGAATCGGGCCTTTGGGCCTTTTATCCCGTATGAGTCCATTAGGCACGCGTCTAATCGTGTTTTGGCCGAACCCTAGCCTTTACATACTGCAGCCGCTAGTTATATTTGGTGGGTTTTGTTAGAATAACAATTTCGCCGTTCTACGGTTTGTGAGACCCCAACTTCTCAATTTCAGATCGTGTCTTCTACGTTCTTGCTTGTGTTCTCGGTTCACTTACAGGGATTAGCCTTCTTGGCGAGGTCAAGCATGTGCCGCACGGTTGGTAACCAACGGAGCAGTGGTGTAGTGATTGCAGGAGTATTCGAACTGCTCGAGTGTCGCGGATCATCAACATCGAGTTCCCCACCCCAATCGACTTACCTTTCGGATGATCGGGCCTAAACCTACTCATCAATTGGTATCAAATTTCCAGGTTTCCCGTGAGGTATCTTTGTTTTCCTTCCATTAGATTGATTTCTTTTGGACCTAGAGTCCACAGAAAATCCACAAAAAAATTAGATCGTTTTTACCGCTTCCTGGATCATAGTGCCTGCAGTTTCGTTTTTCAGTTTGCATTGTTGAGTTTGCATTCGTGTGGTCGAGTCTTGTTGCTGGTTTAGCTTTGTGTTTGGGTCCTAGTTATCGTGTTTTGTCCTTGTTTTATTTATTTTTGACACCTATTCCACAATCCCTAAATAACAAACCGATGCACCACGTTCATTGGTTTGCCCTAGCTAGTCGCCTTGGGTGAACTCCCGCATCGCCAGCCCTAGATTAGGTGACAAACCTTTCTGCCACTGATCCTTGATTCATCACAGACCACCCTATTAGTTGCTGTGCAAATTCCCGATCGTTTTTCATATCCAATTGCGAGTTCTGTTCTCAAACCGAGTTGAAATCAACATCCAAAAATTGTAACTCGGACAGCCTACATTAAAACGGTCATAACTTTCGCATACGAACTCGAAATCGGGCGAATGTTTTTTAAAATTCATCTACTTGAAATTTTTCATCTTATTTTACGCCACGTAGCCGCGTTCGGCGAAATTAGATTGCCCAAATTCCCCTCGGAAGATAGGCTATCCAGCCTCCGAAGTTTCAGCATGAATTTTAAAGAATTTTCTTGATTTTCTATAGGTCGCATATTACATCCAATTGATCTGAAAATTTGTGTGCTTCCTATATTCGTGCTCCTGAGCAATGAAAAAATATCAAAAAAATATTGCAAAGAAAAATAGTGAATAGCACACATATTAAAGCAATTGGCCTATACCACTTGGTGCTGTTTTGTTGGCTATATCATTCTGTCTTTCTTTTGCCTTGATACTTCCTTGTGTTGTTCTAGGCCCTAGGGCACTTGGTTGACTAGCAATAGTTTCTTACATTGAATACTTATTCAACTCTATTTACCTGTTAACAATTTTCTACTTATTAGCCACCATATTATGCCACCCAAGCTCCACCTTTCTCTTGAGCATAACAGGTACCTTTGCAATCACCCCACGCTTGGTTCATCTCACTATCTACACCACCTGCTGTGTCGGTGACAACACTTGTAAGAGTGTGATAAGACGCTTGAGCGAGAGAGATTGTTTTCTTCCACCTTTCATATTGTCACTGTAGTTGATAGGGATAACAAATTTTTGTTGTCTTTTGTTTCCTACTAACAATGGTAGGAGAATACAATGATGAAAAATGTGTTCAACATGCTGAGTTACGTGATATGATGAAGACCATGACAGGTATGTTCGCCAAATACAATTCATCAACAGAGGACTCATTGGCGAACTTGACTCGCAACCTTGATGACCTTGCTCTTCGGATGAATACTTTTGAGGCTCGGTTGCCTCTCACTGGAAGACACCTTATGATGATATGGAAGATCACAACAATCAGCCAAGACTGCCACTTTATCGTCGGGGTATGAGAGGTAATAATCATAACTATTATAATCGTCCTCCTGATGATCCTTTTGCTAAAGTGAAATTTACTATACCCTCTTTTTCTGGTGCTTATGATGCTAAGGCTTATCTTGATTAGGAGATGACAGTAGAGAAAAAATTTAATGTCGATCTTGTTCCTGAACAACATAGAGTTCGTCAAGCCACTAGTTAGTTGAAGGACTTTGCTATCATATGGTGGAATGAACTTGTTAATCTAGAACTGATCCTCAAACATGGGATACATTAAAGGAAGTTTGCGTGTTTGATTTGTTCCTCCATCTTTTCAGCGGGACCTTCGCGAAAAATTGCAGCACTTAGACCAAGGTAACATGTCCTTAGAGGAGTATTATCAAGAGTTACAAAAGGGTATGCTGCGTTGTAGGGTAGTAGAAGACATGGATGATAAAATGGCTCGTTTTCATGGGGGGTTGAGGCGTGAAATTCAGGACATTGTTGATTACAAGGAATATGATACTGTTAACAGATTGTTTTAGCTTGCTATGTTGCCAGAAAAAGAATTGCAGGGCCGACAACAACAGCAACAACACACAAGGAGCAACTTCACGCCGCGTTCGACGCCCAAACCATCCAAAACAGCACCATCTTCGACCCCCCGTGCAGCGACTATACCATCCAATGGCGGCCAACGAACTATACCTGCTGCTCCACCTTCTCGTGTGCCGGAGGGCAGCAAGGCGACTTCATTCAAGCCTTCGTCATCCACTTCTTATATGAGTTGTACTTCCGACATTAAGTGTAACCACTACCAAGGACTTGGTCATATGATGAGAGATTTCCCGAGCAAACGAGCATACATAGCACGCAACAATGGCGGGTATGATAGTATTTCGGATGTTGAAGATGAATATTATTTTGCTACTGACTTTACAGAGCCAAATGACGAACACACCGAAGAAGAGGTACTTGGTACAGCAATGACGGAGAACTATAGGTGCATCATTGTGCAGCGTGCCTTGAGCTCCAAAGTGGAGACCGACGACAAGCTACAACAACACAACCTCTTCCACATGTTTATCATCGTCAAGAACTGCCGTGTACACACTATAATTGATGGAGGTAGCTGCAATAAGTTGGTGAACATGGACGTCGTCAAGAAACATTGTTTGACAACAAGAGTACACCCTCATCCATACCACATTCAATGGTTCAACAACAGCGTTATGGTTCAGGTAACACAAACAGCGAGAATACATTTTTCAATTGGTTCTTACCGTGATTTTGCTAATTTTGCTGTCGTTCCTATGGATGCTTGTTCTCTTTTATTGGGTCGTCCTTGGGAATTTGATACAAGTGCTATTCATCATGGTAGAACTAATAAATATACTCTCATGCATTAGGGAAAGAAAATCACTTTGCTCCCCATGACTCCTGCTGAAATTGTGCATTTTGAGAAGAGTAAAATTCGTGATGGCAAAGCAACAAAACTAGAATCTGAAAAACAGCAAGTCATTAAGTTAAAATCACCATTGTTGCTCGCAACTAAATCTGACCTTGCTGATTTATTCAATGTTAAGGGGATGTGCTATGCTCTAGTATTCAAAGAAGCCATGTTTTCACTTCATGAATTGTCTATTGCATTGCCCCCTGCTGTTGCTAACCTTTTGCAGAAGTTTGAGGATGTGTTTCCCTCCGAGATACCCCCTGGTTTACAACCGATGAGAGGCATTGAACACAAGATCAATTTGATTATAGGAGCAAGTTTAGTAAATTGTGCAGCATACAGGGCGGATCCAGAGGAAACTAAGGAAATTCAGCGACAAGTCCAAGATCTTTTGGACCGCGGGTACATTCGTGAAAGCCTTAGCCCTTGTTCCGTTTCTATTCTTTGGTTCCTAAGAAAGATGGTAGTTGGCGCATGTGTGTTGATTGTCGAGGGATTAATAACATCACCATTCGATATCGTTATCCTATTCCTCGTTTAGATGACATGCTTGATGAATTGAGTGGCTCTATCATCTTCACAAAAATTGACTTGCGTAGTGGTTACCACCAAACTAGAATGGCACTAGGTTATGAATACAAAACTGCATTCAAAACCATGTTTGGACTTTCTGAGTGGTTAGTCATGCCTTTTGGGTTAACTAATGCACCCAACACCTTTATTCGATTAATGAACGAGGTTTTACGTGCTTTCATTGGACAATTTGTGGTGGTTTACTTAGATGATATCCTCGTTTACAGCAAGTCATATGATGAACATCTTGATCATTTATGTGCTGTTTTTACTGTTTTGAGAGATGCAGGTTTGTTTTGTAACCTCGAAAAGTGTGTCTTTTGCACCAATCGAGTCTCGTTTCTTGGCTATGTTGTTTCCTTGCAGGGAATTGAGATGGATGAGGCAAAAATTGAAGCAATCACCAGCTGGCCAGCCCCAACAACCGTCATGCAAGTTCGTAGTTTTCTTGGTCTTGCAGGTTTTTATCGGCGTTTTGTGCGGGATTTCAGCACCATTGCAACACCTCTACATGAGCTAACAAAGAAGAGAGTGCCGTTTCGATGGGGCAAACAGCAGCAACAAGCTTTTGATGCTCTCAAATCGAAGCTTACACGAGCACCATTGCTACAACTTCCTGATTTTGACAAGACCTTTGAGCTAGAATACGATGCAAGCGGCATTGGTATTGGAGGCATTCTCATCCAAGGAGGTAAACCCGTTGCTCTCTTTAGTGGAAAACTTCATGGTCCTTCTCTGAATTATTCCACTTATGATAAGGAATTGTATGCCTTAGTGCGAGTATTACAAACTTGTCAACATTATCTTTGGTCTAAGAAGTTTGTCATACATTCCGATCATGAATCATACAAGTATCTTAAGTGTCAAACCAATCTGAATAAATGACATCCTAAATGGATTGAGTCCATAGAGTCGTTTCCATACATCATTAAGCATAAGAAAGGGAAGGAAAATGTCATTGTCGATGCATTATCTAGACGTTATACCATGCTGTCCCAACTTGATCGTAAAATATTTGGTTTAGAAACAATAAGAGCATTATATCCTACTGATTTGAACTTCAAAGATGCTTTTGAAAATTGTAGAGAAGGAAGAATTTAGAATAAATATGTTCTGCGACAGGGTCTCCTCTATCGTGCTAACAAGCTATGCATTCGAGCTAGCTCTGTTCATCTATTACCTTTGTAGGAAGCACATGGAGGAGGTTTGATGGGACATTTTGGAGTGAAGAAAACTGAAGACGTGCTGTCCACACACTTCTTTTGGCAAAAGATGAGGCGTGATGTCAGCGCTACGTGTCACGATGCACTACTTGCAATAAAGCTAATTCTCGCCTTAACCCACATGGTCTTTATATGTCTCTTCCTGTCCCTAGTGTACCTTGGGAGGATATTTATATAGACTTTGTTTTGGGATTGCCTAGGACTAGGAGGGGGAGGCATAATATTTTGTAGTTGTTGATCGTTTCTCCAAAATGGCACACTTTATACCTTGTCATAAGAATGATAATGCCTCACACATTGCTGATTTATTTATGACGGAAATTGTTCGTTTACATGGTGTGCCAAATACCATGATTTCTGATCATTATGCAAAAATTTTAAGTCATTTTTGGAGAACTTTGTGGTACAAATTGGGAACCAAGTTGTTGTTTTCAACTACATGTCACCCACAAACGGATGGACAAACCGAGGTAGTTAATCGTACTTTATCCACTATGTCGCGGGCTGTCTTGAAAACAACTTTGAAGATGTGGGAGGAGTGTTTACCACATATATAATTTGCTTACAACAGATCCATTCACTCCACGACAAAGGTAAGTCCATTCCAGGTAGTATATGGTTTCCATTCCCGTGCTCCTATTGATTTACTACATTTGCCTCCTTCTGAAACTATAAATTTGGATGCTACACGACAATCTGAATTCATTCTTAAGATGCATGAAACTACAAAGAAAAATATTGAAAAGATGAATGAGAAGTATAGGATTGCAGGTAGTAAAGGTAGAAGGGAAGTAATAATTGAACCGGGTGATTTGGTGTGGTTACATTTGATAAAAAAAAAAAGTGCAGGTAGTAAAGGTAGAAGGGAAGTAAAAATTGAACCTGGTGATTTGATGTGGTTACATTTGAAAAAAATAGAGATTCCCTGACTTGAGAAAATCTAAACTTATGCCACGAGCTGCTAGTCCTTCTAAGATTGTTGAAAAGATTAATAGTAATGCATATAGGCTTGAATTGCCTTCCGATTTTGGGGTTAGTCCTACATTTAACATTTCAGATTTTCGACCGTACGTAGGAGAACAAGATGACCTTGAGTCGAAGACGACTCCAATTCAAGAAGGGGAGGATGATGAGGAAATCACAACAGCAGAGATGCACATTGAACTGCAAGGACCAATCACAAGAGCACGAGCACGGTTAATAAATCAGCAGATGAATTCATTCCTAACTTCCTTTGCATGTGAGTTTGAGAATAGATTGCTATGTGATGATTTAATTGTTATTAGGAACAATGGAGAAGATCAAAAAGTGAAGGGAAGAGGCCTTGGGACACATGGAGAAACTGCTGGGACGTCCACAAGTTGATGGAATCAGTTTACAACTCGGACTTGAGTTCAACTCGGAGTCCAGGAGCAGTCCAACTTAAAACGGACGCCCAGGATGCATACGGACTCTGTTTTCGATGTTCCACATATGCACGGAAAGAGGAGAAGATAAAATTTCTAATGGCTCTGGTCCCACCTCAAAATTCCTCCGAAGTAATTGGGAATGATCGAAACAATTCGAGTCCAGATTTCTGTCCAGTGCTGCGCCACCGAATCAGGCCTTTGGGCCTTGTATCCCGTATGAGTTCATTAGGAACACATCTAATCATGTTTTGGCCGAACCCTAGCCTTTAAATACTGCAGCCGCCGATCATATTTGGTGGGTTTTTCTTAGAATAAGAATTTCACCGTTCTACTGTTTGTGAGACCCCAACTTCTCAATTTCAGATCATGTCTTCTACGTTCTTGCTTGTGTTCTCGGTTCACTTGCAGGGATTAGCCTTCTTGGAGAGGTCAAGCGTGTGCCACACGGTTGATAACCAACGGAGCAGTGGTGTAGTGATTGCAGGGGTATTCAAACTGCTCGAGTGCCGCGGATCATCAATGTCGAGTTCTCCACCCCAATCGACTTACCTTTCGGAAGATCGGGCCTAAACCTACTCATCAAGAAGGCACTCTCCCCAATGGGGAAGAAGAAGATCGTGGAAGAAAAGAGGAAGGGGAGGAGTCACACTGACTACTCCCGATATCCTTTTAATTATGATCGGTTAAATTCTAACAATAATCATTACATGTCAATTCGTCTAGGGAAAGCACCTTTCTTCGATGGCAATGATTATTCCATGTGGAGACAAAACATTAAAATGCATCTCACATCTCTTAACCCCAGTTAGTGGCATATAGTGTGTACAGGGATAGATATCCCGGATGATGATAAAGAGCTGACTCCAAGCCAAGAACAAGCTATTCATCAGAACGCTCAAGCTGCAGCTGTTATGACATTGTCATTGGGCCAAGATGAGTTCACCAAGGTGGATGGACTCGAAATTGCCAAGGAGATATGGGATACTCTACAAACTGCTCATAAAGGTTATTATCATGTACGCGAAGCCAAGATTGAAATGATTGAAGGCGAATTGGGAAGATTCGCCATTGAAGAAGATGAGTCACCACAAGATATGTACAATCGATTGAAGAATC